>CM063173.1:171051844-172254344 GCA_031835075.1 Saguinus oedipus
CGCCTCCCAGGTTCAAGCAATTCTCCTGCCTCGGCCTCCCAAGTAGCTGGGATTACAAGCGTGCACCACCATGCCCGGCTAATTTTTGTACTTTTAATAGAGATGGGGTTTCACCATATTGGCCAGGCTGGTCTCAAACTCCTGACCTCCTTGGCCCTCCAAAGTGCTGGGATTACAGGCGTGAGCCTCTGCGTCCAGGTGCTCTCAAACCCTTCCCAGGCACAGTGGGCCCCTCACTCCACCCTCCTCAGAATTTTAACAGCACCCATGATTCCTCATTGTATTTATTCACCTATCTTTCCCCCAAACAAGCTGCAAACACTCTTAGTCATCTTTGCACTCAAGGACTGGTCTTTACCTGACACATGGTTGCACCTGATGATCGTTTGTCTATAACGAGAGTAGGTGACCTTCACAGAGCACTCACCCCAAGGCAGGCACCACGCTGGCAACTTCACATGCGCTAGTCACTCAATTCCCATAGACACTGTCTATATTTGGTGCTATTATCCCCACTTTACAGATGAAGAAACTGAGGCATAGATGAGCTAAGTAACTTGCCCCAAAATGAAAGCACCACTCTCTTTTCTGAGATCTTCATCACTTTAGGTAGACAGTAGGTAATGCAATCTGAAATGGAGAAAACTTCTGATGCCATTGCAGAACTGGGGCTTATAAAAATGTTAGTCCAAGCTGATGCTGAAACATTGAGAAATGTGTAGACAGCTCACACTTGAATTCTGAGATTTCTTTATTTTTGGAGTCAGGGTCTCACTCTGTTTCCCAGGCTGCAGCCATACTCACTGCAGCCTCAAATTCCTAGGCTCAAGTGATCCTACCGCACGCAGCTGTTTTAATTTTTTTGTAGATATGAGGTCTCGCTATGCTGTCCAGGCTGGTCTCAAGCTCCTGGTCTCAAGCAATCCTCTCACTTCCACAAATTCTGAGAATTCTTCCTTATGCACCCCCGGTGAGGATTCACTAGTCGTTTAAAGATAAGACTATGATACCCAAGTCACAGAGGCCAATCATTAAGCCCAGTTCATGCTTATGGAACATCTGATAAAATAAATTAAAAAATATAACCTGCTCCTTGGCCAGTGTGGTGGCTCACGGCTGTAATCCCAGCACTTTGGGATGCCGAGGCAGGCAGATCATGAGGTCTAGAGTTCAAGACCAGCCTGGCCAATATGGTGCAACTCTCTCTCTACTAAAAAATACAAAAATTAGCAGGCATAGTGGTGCACGCCTGTAGTCCCAGCTACTCAGAAAGCTGAGGCAGGAGAATCACTGGAACCCAGGAGGTTGTTTGCAGTGAGCCAAGATCGTGTCACTGCACTCCAGCCTGGGCCGCCGAGTGAGACTCCATCTCAAATATATACTACATACATATATATATATATATATATATATATATATATATATATATATATATATATATTCGGAGACAGAGAGCGTCAACTATATATATATACTGCTCCTACCCCTCACACTAACTCTGGGAACAGAGATTCATTTGCAACAGCATTTTCTCCCCCTGACTCCCTGTGACCTTTCCCACCACTGTCTCTTTTCAAATACAGAGTGGGTGTAGGTGAGCCCTCTCTAGGAGAGAAGAGATAGGCCATTAGGCGCAGAGGAGATTTGCAGGGTGGAAGTCCCAGGGGCCGCCTCTGAAAATAGCCTCCTTGGTGGCCACAAGCCCAGACATCACATGAGCACCAAGTAGACTACATTCTTATTTATTTAAAAGGAAACAGCCCACCTGGGCCTGGATCCTCCAGAGAAAAACAAAAGAGAAGCAGAGGGAATCGAACTAGCTCCCTGGAGCAAAGGTGTACAGTTCAAACGATTGCACAACCGCTGCTACAAACCAGAACATTCCGTACAGTCAGAAGAGGCTTAATTAGCCTGAACCAAGAGTCTAAGGTCATATGATTCAGAACAGTTCACAGCCTGGGTTGTGACATTAGAGGGGCTATGGGTCACCCCACCAGACCACCGTTGGGTCCCCCACTGGACAGCACTTTGTTTTCTCCAACCCAGGCTTAATTTAAATGGAAAACATCGAGGACTCATGGGGAAGCTCTGCCTGCTTTTTGGAAGCCAGAGTTGTTTTATTAGTATGTGTATCTGTGTGTATTCTAGTGAGAGTGTGTATGTGTGTGGGTCTGTTGGTGTTCTGTGCTCCTACTCAAAGAAAGCTTATAAAAGAGAAAAAGAAGTTTAAATAGCAAAAGTCATGATGTCGTTTCCAAGCGTTCTGGGATGAGAAGATTGTTTCACAGTTTATGTATTGATTTATTCATTCATTCCTTCTTTCTTTCGATCAAACTGAGCAAGCACCCATTTTGCTTTAGACTCTGTTACAGGGAGCAGGCCCCAGAAGACGCACATTCCTGCTATTAGCTCCTATCATTGCTGTCATAGATTACCACAAACCTGCTGTCTTCAAACCACAAAAATGCATTATCTTGCACATCAGAGTGTCAGAAGCCAAAACTGGGTCTCGCTGGGTGAAAATCAAAGTGTCAGCAGGGCTGCCCTCCCTCTGGACACCTCAAGGAAAACCCATTTCCTTGTCTTTTCCAGCTTTTAAAGGCCAAGGACAACCCTTTTTTGTGGCCCCCTCCCCTACATTCAAAACTAGCCGTGTCAGGCCGGGGCTTTCTCATGCTACCAGCTCTCTGGCTCTCTACTCTTCTGTTCTCTCTTCCATTTTTTAGGACTCTCGTGATTACACTGGGCCTACCCAGATCACCCAGGAAATCCCACCGCCCTCAAGATCCTTAACTTGATCACATCTGTGAAGTCCCTTTATCAGATATTGCCAAAATGTAAGGTTATATTCACAGGGTCCAGGGATTAGAACTTGGACTTCTTTGGAGGACTATGATGCTGCTTCCCACAGTCCCCATTTCGGTCGTTTTTATTTCTTATATCTGATTGAAACTGACTAACCTTCATTTTGGCCTGTTGTTCCTCATTAGACTCTTCGGCGATGCTTTCAGAGTGTGTTCACAGACATAATTTTTGGAAATTGTGCTCAGGCCTCTCCTGGTTTCCTTCTAACCATTTACATGCACATTCATCTCCCTTGATGTCTCCTTCCAAGACACCCTGTGCAAGTTAATAATTTATTATTAAAGACACATTAGTCTGACTTTTAACTAAACACAAACACTAAAATGAATATTCATAGACTCTTGAAGCAACGGCCTGGCCCTTACCTTTCTCCAGAATGGGTTCTCTAGGCCAAGCCCAGAAAGGTACCTATATGGCTGGCTTCCTGCTCACTGGTGAAATGTGTCTCAGCTCTCTGCTTGCAGTGCGCCTCCAATCTCTCCTTATTCCTGGCCTGCTGAATCCCAGCAGCTTGGATCAGCCATTTTCCCCTTTCATTTCCATTTGGGGGATGGAGTTTTACCTGGCTGTGACTTCTAACCTCTTTACCTCTGCAGTGAGCAGAAGAATGTTGCCACCCCACAAAGATAACCTCATCCTAATCCCTAGGACCTGTAGATATGGTCACCATACATGGCAAAAGGGACTTAGCAGATGTGACTGAGGTTAAGGACATTGAGATGGAACAGTGTCCTGGATTAAGTGGGTAGGGATGATATAGCCATAAGGGCCTCGATGGGGTAAGAGGCTTTCCTGGCTCCAGAGAGCCCAAGAGAGACAACAGTGTCACAAAGAGTTGATGTCCAATCCTAGTCCCAAAATAGAGCAGGCTATTTGTAAGGACCAGAGAGACATCTGTAGATGCTGAAAGGGTAAGGAAAGAAGTCCTCCCCGAAGGCCTCTAGAGAGTAATGCAGCCCCCTCCACACCCTGAATTTAGCCCAGCAAGATCCTTCTTGGATTTCTGACCTGCATAACTGTAAGGTAATAAATGCACATTGTGTTAAACCATTAAATGGTGGTCATCTGTTACAGCAGCAATAGTAAGTCAATACAATGTGCATTCTACTGCAGTCTATGCTGATGATTTAAGCCCTCAAAATTAATGTGATTCAGAGTCATTAGTGGACTGGCAACACCCTCCTCCAGATCATTAGCCAGAGTTCAGATAAGCCCAGGCCTAATGGGGACCCCTACAGGACTCCATCTGAGAACTCCTTGGGTCGAAGTAGACATGATATTAATTAATCTTGTGTGGACCGTGAGATTCCAGGGCCTGTTTTATATCTGAACCAATCTGTATTTTCCCTGCCAGGTATGACACTGGACAGGTTTTAACCTTTGTAAGGAAGATTATCTTCCCCTTCCTTCCTCCACTGATATGGCAGTCAGTGCCCCCTCCCCACTCCATACCATCACCTCTCCCCTGATGCATAAATGCTCGCGCGCACACACACATACACACACACACAGACAGATGCATAGGCAGAGACACACACATACAGAGACACACACACACACGAGACAGATGCATAGGCAGAGACACACACATACAGACACACACACACACACACACACACACACGAGACAGATGCATAGGCAGAGACACACGCAAACAGAGACACAGACACACACATAACCACATTCACATACACTTCTTTCTTTTTTGAAAATAAAGCAATCCAGATATTGAAAAATATTTGCTGCCTCAGTGCTCTGCTAAGGATTGCCCTTGGGTTTCTGAATTTCTTTTACATTCTAAGTGATTTATTACATAATAAAACATTGGGTACTTAAAGGAACAGGAGGTTGAAGTCGTCAGTTTTCAAGCTTTACAGAAGAGAAGACTTAGGTTGAATTTTTTCTTCTAAGGGATACCAAGAACTTCATGGATTTGTGCCATTAAATCTTTGAAGATGCCAGCATATGCCAGGTGAGGGCCAGTAATTTCAAAATGTACCATCATTTTGCCTGATTGGAAGCACTTCTGGCTTTAGACATAGAGTTTTCGAGATCATCTGTTTGGTCTTCTGATTCTTGTATTCTCGGTATTCATGCCTCTGAACTATATTCCAGACACTGTTGAGGATGCCAGGGGTCCCTGGGTGAAAGACTAGAGTTGGAGATACAGATTTTATTTTTATCTTTCATTTGCATTTATTTTATGCTGAATTTATTCTCATGCCATAGTTTATATTTCTTCAGTGTCTTCTGAGATATCTTCTTCTGTGCAACCTCCTCATCTGGTTTAGGATACATTTATTTCTTTTCTTTCTTCTTTTCTTTTTTTTTTGAGATGGAGTCTCACTCTATTACCCAGGCTGGAGTGCAGTGGCATGATCTCGGCTCACTGCAACTTCCACCTCCCAGGTTGAAGCGATTCTCCTGCCTCAGCCTCTTGAGTAGCTGGGACTATAGGCACATTCATTTTTAGTAGAGATGGGGTTTCATGTGTTAGCCATAATGGTCTCAATCTTTTGACCTCATGATCCGCCTGCCCGTCTCGGCCTCCCAAAGTGCTGGGATTACAGACATGAGCCACCACGCCCAGCCAATTTGCTCCTTTTCGGTGAGGATCAAATCAATATGTCAAGAAGAGCTCATGTATGGGCAGATCACAAGAGTTCTTAAAGTGAACGTGAAGATTTGAACCTCTTGATTTGCATGACTTTGTGGCGTTTTCTGGGTCGAATGAACAGTGAACCGGTTTAATAGATCACCTCAGGCTGCTCTTCTAATGTGTACCAATGTATGAAGTACATGTGCAATTTTGTTACATGGATAGATTGTATCATGGTCAAGTCAGAGCTTTTAGGGTTTCCATCAGCCAAATGACATACATGGTACCCATGAACCAATGAAGATACAGACTTGAAAGTCATTGTCCATGGTTAGCATTAAAAGCCACTGGAATACAGCATCACCTGGAGGTGTGTGTAGGCAGAGAAGGGAAGGGGAGTTCAGCCCAGAGTCAGGGCATGACAAAACTTAAAGGTCGAGCAGAGGAGGAGGAATTAAGAACACAGGAAACTTTCATGATAGGAAGAAAACCAGCAGCGTGGAGGATACCAGGCAAGCCACAGAAGAATGTTTCAGGGGAAGAGAGAATATTTAGTGGTACCAAATGCTGGCAGAGGTCAAGCATGGAAAGGACTGATTGGTGGTCACTGGCCTTGACACAAAGGTGATGTTGACATGAGCGATCGGAAGAGATGGAAACCCAGTTGGAATGGGTGAGGACGAAACGTGGAAAAAAAGGAGTAGAGACCATGGCTTCAATAAATGATCAATTAGTTGCTACAAAGAGCAGCAGATGCAAGCTGGAGGTGGAGGTGGAGGTGGAGGTGGGGTCACAGGGAGGAGTTTCTTAAGTGGGAGCACCAGTGGTAAGGATAATAAGGCAGTGGAGAGAGAGAAACAGTGAAGCAGCACATAAAGTGGATAATTGCAAGGAGGAAAACCAGGACAGAGTGAGAAGGAAGGGACCCAAGGTGCAGGGAGAAAGGGCTGACTTGGGTAAAAGCCGAAAGTTCACCCACGGAACCCGGAGGCAGGGTGGTGAGGTTGTGAGCACAGAAGCAGGTGTGTTGGGAGATTTGGCAGGAAGAAGATGAGGGATTTCCTAACTGATGAATTCTGTGTTCGCAAGAAAGTGTGAAGCAAGGTCATCATCTGCCTTTTGAGTATCTTCAGTGTCTGAGCTAGAACAAAGGCTGCTGCCTTGTCAGCTAAGGTGATTCTTAGGATCATGGCACAAGGATCTGGTGTTGACACTGATTACTTATCAAGAAAACCACTTATCCTGTTGACACATGTGTTTCTCAACTTTGAGATGGTCACAACTGTCGTATTGACCAGACATGGAAGGAGTCACTCTCGAGATTTCTGCTCCTGGAAATATGGCTAACTAGAGATCCAGAGATACCTGAAACGCTGGATAACTTTACAATATGTGTTGAAATCTATGGCAGAGCTGGCAGAATGTTAGTACAATTCTGAGAGCCTGGGGACAGTGAGAAGACATGAGTGCAGGGAGGGAAGCTAGAGTTGGAGCCAGCGCTGTCCTGCGCTGCCTGAAGACCACTGGGTACCTCAAGCCTGGGTCTGAACCAGCTCTGTGCCTCCAGGACGGGAGACAATGCCTGGGCTAGAGATGAAAAGTCAGACTGAACCCTGGCAACCGACAAACAAACAGGACCTCAGAAGGGAAACGCTCTCTATGAGTGAAATTAAAAAATAAAATCTACCAAGGAAGAGGCTGGATAGGAGTCTGTCTTGTTCTTGGCCCTTGATGGAGGGGAAAATCAGCAGGAAAAACATTTCCTCAGAGAGTATCTAGCCATAGGCCTGCACTTAAGGGGTTTAGGGGCTGGAATTTATTCCAAAAATGCCAGACAAACATGTAGTTACAAAGGAATAGACTTCAACCCATGTCTCAAAAAACTGCTGCAACGAAGCTCTAAGTAACTGCTGTTTACAGAGACAGAGGCAGTGACAGAGAGATCCCAAAACACAGAGGAAAACAAGCCACCACGAGAAGGGTCCACAGAACCAATAAACTGCAAAATCAGACCACGTAAGAATAGAGGGAACAGGATTGTCAGATGACAATGTAAGATATGTTTGTTTGATACGTTTAAACACTGAAAGGTGGCGGCTGGTACGAGTGCAGTGGTGTTTACGACCAATCGATCACAACCAGTTACAAATGTCTTTGTTCCTTCTCCACTCCCACTGCTTCGCTTGATTGGCCTCAAACAAAACACAAAATAAAATAAAAAATGAGGCTGGGCGCAGTAGCTCACGCCTATAATCCCAGCCCTTTGGGAGGCCAAGGCGGGCAGATCATGAGGTCAAGAGACCAAGACCATCCTGGTCAACACGGCGAAACCCTGTCTCTACTAAAAATACAAAAAATTAGCGGGGCATGGTGGCATGTGCCTGTAGTTCCAGCTACCTGGGAGGCTGAGTCAGGAGAATCGCTTGAACCTGGGAGGCGAAGGTTGCAGTGAGCAGAGATTGCACCACTGCACTCCAGCCTGGAGATGTAGTGAGACTTTATCTCAATAAATACATAAATTAATTAAAAAGGTAAAAGGTGGTAAGATTAAAACGTTCTAGAGATCTGCTGAACAACATTGTGCTTAGATTTAACAATACATTGTACCTTAAAAATGTGTTGAGAATAATTAATTTCACATTTTTTATAACAATAAAAAAGAAACATCATATTGAAAAGTTGGCAGAGGCCAGGCACGGTGGCTCACACCCATAATCCCAGCACTTTGGGAGGCCGAGGCGTGTGGATCACGAGGTCAAGAGATCGAGACCATCCTGATCAACAAGTGAAACCCTGTCTCTGCTAAAAAAAAATACAAAAATTAGCTGGGCATGGTGGTGCGCACCTGTAGTCCCAGCTACTCAGGAGGATGAGGCAGGAGAATTGCTTGAACCCAGGAGGCGGAGGTTGCAGTGAGCTGAGATCGTGCCATTGTACTCCAGTCTGGGTAACAACAGCAAAACTCTGTCTCAAGAAAAAAAAAAAAAAAAGAAAGAAAAGTTGGCAGAGACAAAAGAGATTACCAAATATAATCAGTCAGATTTTGATTAAAAAGATCAGTTAGAAATGTGAGAAACAAAAACTAAAGTAACTAGTCAGAACTACAGAGGAAATTTATAAATTCTAAGATCAAGCTGAAGAAATTCCCCAGAATGGGCCTGGTTTGGTGGCTCACACCTGTAGTCCCAGCCCTGTGGGAGGCTGAGGCAGGTGGATCACCCTGAGGTCCAAAGTTTGAGACCAGCCTGACCGACATGGTGAAACCCCATCTCCACTAAAAATACAAAAATTAGCCAGGCATGGTGGCACACGCCTGTAATCCCAGCTACTCTGGAGTCTGAGACAGGATAATCGCTTGACCCCAGGAGGAGGAGGTTGCAGTGAACCGGGATCGTGCCACTGCACTCCAGCCTGGGTGACAGAGCGATACTCTGCCTCAAAAAAAAAAAGAAAGAAAGAAAGAAAGAAATTACCCAAAGTGCAAAACATATACAGTGACAAAAAGATGAAAAATACCAAGGAGAGGTTAAAAGACATGGAGAATTGAGGGGAAAGTTCTAACATGCATCTAAAGGGACACCACAGGAGATAATGGTGAGAATGGGGAAGGGGAGACAGTCAAAGAGATCGTGAATGAGACCTTCCAGACCTCGTCATTATTAATGACAATAATCCTCAGATTCATAAAGCCCAATGAACATCAACATTCCCAATGAAATCCTCACCATATCAACTGAGACTGCAGGATCACAGGAGGCAAAAAAAAATAGTACCCAGAGAAGAAGACAGATAAACTACACAGAATATTAGCTCAACAGCTAATTTAGGAACAGCGACAACAGTGAGAGAAAATAACTGGAACCCAGAAAAACTATCCTTCAAATATGAGTGTGAAATCAACACATTTTTTCAAATAAGAAAAACCTGAGAGATTTTTACCAACAAACACTCAGTAACGGAACTTCTAAAGGATGAATTTCAGGAAGAAGAAAATCATCTCAAAAGGAATTTAATGGTTCTCAAGAAGAAATAAGGAGTAAAGAAAATAATAAACGTGAGTCAATATTTGAAGGTACAAAATAATAAATGTGATACCCAATTTGTGACATTAAAAAGTTCTGCACATGTACCCCCAAACCTATAATGCAATAAAAATAAATAAATAAATAAATAAATAAATATTAAAAAAAAAAAAAAAAAAAAGAGAGATGGAAACAAAATACTACACAAAAATAGCGTATGAGTCAGAAACAGGTAATTGGGCAACTTATCCCACCCTCGGAGCGTCAGATCTCCATAAATGTCCATAAATGTACCACCATAAATGTCAAACAACAGCCATTTTCAAAATGATCTCTGGAACCCAGTTGTTTCTACTGCAGATCAATTTCTGATATCTTGCTCAAAGCTTTAATGGCTGCATTTTCTATGAGCCAAATTTCCTAATTGTGGCACTTGGGTACAAACCCAAAGCGTTGAAGTAGCTCAACCAAGTGCAACACATCCGAAAACTCCTAGATTTGTGCTTTTTCCATTTCCGTCTCCATTTAATTTTGAAGAATGATGAGATAACGGCAATGACAGCAATCTAAGTGGTTGTATATTTTGTCTAAAATGCCCTGAAATCATTCTGAGATATTATGTAAATACTCACATCTGCTCATTATGTCTTTATGGGGGAGGCTCCGCAGTCCTCCTGCCAGTGCTATTTCTTACGATGAGATCATTAGAAAAGGATTAGCGGTGTAATGTCTGCGGGGCTCAAACAATAATTTGAGACTTTTAGATGTGCACAAGGTAATTTTAAATAAATTCCAGGGTTTTTCTGATGATAGCCCTCAGTTCCATCATAGCTGTCTTTAAAGAAACGCTAATTGGATGAGGTAATATTTAATGCAAAACTTGACGCATGCCAGGCCCTTAATAAATATAGCTATCAATCACTATTCTTAGCATAATTTATGGGTATAAATAAAACAAACACAAAAAGTATGGCACCATGATGGACTTCAGAAGTCTTGGTTCCCAGCAGTGATTTACAACTTTTCAAGGCCACAAAACTTAGGGGACAGAGAATTAGATACCCCTATATTTGATTTCTGGGGATTGCAGATTCATTGAGTCAATAAATATTTAGGGCACTTAGTATATGCTGGGCAATGATGCCAAAATACAAGATGTGATCCCTCCTCTAAAGAAATTCAGAGTTGACTAGTAAAACTGTGCCAGGCCCTGGAGACACAGAGATGAATAAGGTACATGTGTCTTCAGTATCTCACCATCTATTAGAGAACACAGACAAATTACAAACCCATAAATTACAAAACATCACTGTTGTAAAAGAGCCATGGGCAAAGTATTGGAGGCTACAAGAGACAGAGTAGCTAATCCAGATTAATGGTGTTTTGCAAAATTGTAAAAGGAGTTGACATTTAAAATTGGACTTGAAAGATGAATAGAAAATAAGAAGGGAAGGAGCATCTCCGACAGAGGGGGTCATGTCTCTAGAGCCAAAACGGGGTGCCGGCTTTGAGAAATGGCAAGAAGTTCTGCCGGCTTGATTTTCGAGTATGTAGGTGAAAGCTGGCAAAAGTATGGGCTGGACGACTGGACTGGACTCCGTTTGGGACAAATCATGCAACTTTACAAAGAATTTACACCTTCTCCTGGAACAGCAGGGATCAACATGGGGTTGGAAGCGAAAGATGGCTACAATGTGTCATTAAAAAAAAATAATTTCAGGAAGATGGTGTTAAAGTCACCCCAGAGATGAGAGAGAGAAATGATCAGAAGAAAAAAACTAACAGTGTAAAGGCTACAGCAGTGGTCTAGACAGGACGTGATAATGACATGAATCAAATCAGCAGTGAGAATGGTACCAGACATGTGAGGAGAAGCTTTACAAGACGGCAACAAACTGAATTGGTAGGAGAGGAAGAAGAGAAAGAAAAAATGACGAAGGATTATCTAACTTGAGAAACTGAGTGAGCCAGTCTCACTACTGTCTGAAAGAAAATGTGTAGGATGTAGAACAGGTTTGGGAGAAACACGGTAAGTTCTGTTTAGCAAATTTTACCTTTGAGATGCTTGTGTTATCTCAAAAGGGAGGATGTATCTGGTAGGGAATTCAAAATAGGAGGGTGATGTTTTGGGGACACAAGAATTTGGAAGAGTGATAGTTGAAACTATCTGGGAGTTTGTGGATGTCATCTGATAAATTCAAGATTTAAAACAAAATATAGAAAGGAGACCAGAGAGACCCAAAGAGCTGTTCAGAGCAACCCTGTAAGACCAGTCAATCAGGACAAGCCACGAGGCACGCACCCTGCTTTGGCCACTGTGGAGGACAAGAGAAGCTAAAGCTTCCCACGCTTTCCTCACCTCTCCTCCAGGCGGAAAATGCTCAGGCTACGTTGCTACTGTTCTGCTGCTACTGACTCTCGCAAGCCATGACCAGCTACAAATTCAGTCAGGATTCTCGAACTTCTCTTTATATCCTTTAACAGATGAGAAGTCTTTGAGATAAAAAGGAGATAATACAAAATACATACAAAATAACTTGCTTCATCAAGAAGCCACAGAGCAACAAAACTGGCCCAGGACTAAAAGCTCGTGCCTTCTCTTTGTGAGAGCGACCCACCTTTTATCCCACCTTCCCCCTTCAAGGTAATGTCCATGAGCTGGAATATCCATCACAACACTCCCCACATGGACTTGCCTAAAGAACACGCTATGGAAAGGTGACCTGCGTCCGTTTTTACTATCTCCCCAGTGCACGGTTTCCTGGTTCATGACTTCTGTAACATCTGCTGTGTCTTTTCCTTTGAAGACAAAAGCAGTCTTGGAAAACAATGGCATTCAAACAGCCAGGGACTGATTGATCTCTCCTTGCTCGTGGTTATATTCTCTGCTTTACCCTGTCTCTGTATTTGTGCCCTTGTCATATTTTAAATTCAAGGATAAGAAGACAGGATCCAAGTTCATGCCCCTAACTTGCTCATATCTTCCTGGAAATGACTAGAAAGTCTGACGTTCCCAAGAAAGAAGTCTCCTCTCTACCTGTTAAATGATGGCAAGTGGAATGGCAGAGAACTTCAAACTGACCATTAAAATCATTTGCCATGCATCAGCGCTTTCCAAACTGAAGTCTGACGTGCCCAATGCTAGGAGCTGTGGGCCAGATGACTCACGAAACCGCAAGATAAAACTGTTGCTTCTCTTTCAAACTTCAGTTTTACTAGATTTGAAGGGGAATTTTGTCTTAATATTAAATAAGCACAAACATATTAAAGAATAGGCTGCCAAGTTTGCATGGGTGTTTTTTTTTAAAGATAAAATATGAGACTTCAAAGAAATTTTAGACCTCTAGACAGACTGCTTCCAGCCCCCTAAATCAAAGAGCAAAGATTCTCTCTCTTCTCCCACGGGGGTACTTCAGATGCTTGGGGAAGATCCTGCTGCCTGGAAGAATAAGATGAGTGGATCAACTCAAGCCAGTCTGACAAAATAAAAATGTCTGGAGGATAAAAATAGATACCGTCTAGAGAATACACAGTTAGTTCTGTATGTATGAGAATACACCAGAACTAACATGGGTACTGATTCTGAGATGAGAGGGTTGACCTAGAATCCTAAACCAGGAAAGCGTGGCTCACTCATTTCCTTCACAGCCTTGGAGAAGACTTGGAATTGCCCTGAGTCTCAGTTTCCTCACCAGTACAATGGAGTTGTACTAGAAGAAAAGTCACACACGATTTACAATTTTTGAATAGTTTCCAACATTTAAAACTCAGTAGATTTCAAATAAAAACCTAAATTGTTGTCTTCTCTTAAAAGATTAGGATATTTCATCCCTGAGCCTATTGCTTTCCTAAATGGCCACTGTTTGTTGCAGTGGAGACAAGTCGTTCTTTAGACAGGACATGGGTCCCTACCCCGTCCTGGGTGGGAGTTTATCTGGACCCCAGGGTCACCTCCCACATTGGCCTGTCCTGCCTGACTCTATAGAGACCTACTATGTCCATCCCACCCTGTAGCTCCTAGCTACATGGGGCTACTTACATTTACATGTAAATTAACTGAAATTTAATCAACTTTAAGATTCAGTTCTTCAGTCACACTAGCCAATTTCAAATGCTCAAGGGTCACAGGCACCTAGTGGCTGCTGTACTGGACACAACTTTAGAATGTTTTCATTACCACAGAGATTTCCGTTAGACGGGGCTGCATAAACATTTGAATATATGACTCCAGGCTAGGGGACATTTTGGATCTTTCAGCCCTCATTCTAGATTCTTTATGGGGGGATCAGAGCAAATGCACACGTGTCCCTTTAAAAAATCTTTCCTGACCGGGCACGGTGGCTCTCTCTGTACTCCTTGCACTTTGGGAGTTGAGGCAGGATGATCACAAGGTCAGGAGTTCTAGACCAGCCTGGCCAACATGGTGAAGCCTCGTCTCTACTAAAAATACAAAAATTAACTGGCATGGTGGCGGGCGCCCATAATTCCAGCTACTGGGGAGGCTGAGGCAGGAGAATCGCTTGAACCCAGGAGACAGAGTTTGCAGTGAGCCAAGATCATGCCATTGCACTCCAGCCTGGGTGACAGAACAAGACTCCATCTCAAAAAAAAAAAAAAAAAAAATCTTTCCTTCTCCATCTGTTGCCACAGTTGGAGATGATGTGTAAGTAAGGGTACGAAGAGGACTTGTGGCTTCCACTGTGAGCAAGGAATGTTGGCTTGTCTTTGGGGTCAGTTTGATGGGAACAGCTGGAAGCGGCAGAGGTTTGGGATTCCAAAGGCAGGAGTCCTCAGCTCCTCCTCTCCCCCACAGCCTCAACCAGCTCAGCCAAGAGTGGCAGTTCCCATTCTCCTCTTAAGGAAAGGGTAATTAAGATACATATGCAAATAGTAGCCATTCCAGAGGTGTTCCCCTACAAAAGAATTAGGGAAATCTACAAGCTATTAGCCATGGACACAACATAATTGAATAAGCAATGGAAAGTTTGCCCCCCGCCCCCCCCCCCCCCCCCCCCCCCCCGCACAGAGACTGGCCTCAGAGAACCTCAGTAAGGAGAGAGGTAGGTGTGAGCTGAACGGCACTTCAGCTGCACTAATGTATAATTACAAACGAACCGGATTCCTCCATCTTTTTCATTACAGCCAGCCCCTCCGGGAGCACTCTCAGGCAACACTTAGTTAGCAGTTAATAAGCCACTGCATGTGCCAGGCAGCGGCCAGATTGCATTTTCCCCAACACCTTCATTCACGCTGGCCTTCCCCCATTGGATCAGCAAACATGAGATTCTCCTGTTCCCTCTTACATGGACTGTGTCTGGAATTTGAATTCAGGAAGCAGTATACCGTCTATCTTGGAGACAGGGGTTTGGTGATTTGACACTCTTTAAGACCCTACCCCAGGAAGGTGGAACAGCAGTGCCTCTCAACCTAGCCCATAGCTTATGAAAAAATACTGACACCTGACATCATCACAGCCCAATAAGGTCAGAATCCTGGGAGTGGGGGCCCAGGAATTAGAATATTTTTAAAATATCTCGGAGAATTCTGAAATATACCAGGATTGAGAACCGCTGGCTTTTGTCATCTGAGGGCCATTCAACCACGCCGTCCCAATGCCACTGATGGACGTGCAGGAGATCAGGACTCTCCCTTGCCTTGGCCTCTTCTCAGTCAGCTGGATGGTCACACCCCTGATCATCACAATGAAAGTGGTGGGGAAAATGCAATCTGGCCGCTGCCTGGCACATGCAGTGGCCAAGGACAGCCAATTTATGTGGAGAGGTTCAGCATCGAAGACTCCAGGTACCAAGTGCCCAAAACCTGTTCTGCCTCTAGCCCAAGATCTAAGAGAAGCTCTACCCCAGTCTTTCCTAGTTCTCTGGCTCCTGAGCTTGGGAGGAAGAGTGTGAGACTTCACTGTAGGAAACAGATTGTGCCGTGAGGAGACGGGTCAGGAAGAAACAGGAGAGAGGCAACGGGAGAAATCCAAGAAGTAACAGGAGAGGAAAATACAATTACTCGCCATGCAGCTGCTAAGCCATGAAGCAGAGAGTGAAGGAGAAAGGAAAGGCAGCGAGCAAAGGAGACGTGAGCAGGCACAAGAGTGGCAGCCAGGAATGGCGACAGCTGCCCGCTTTTGTGTGTGTGGCACCCAGATGAAGCACGTGTCCTCACATGTCCAGTGTGAGGCCTGACAAGCACAGATGTCGGGTGAAAATGTGGGCACCCGGGTTTGCCTTAACACTAGTAGGACAGGCCTCTACGAGAAACCCCCATCCGTTTCCAGACTGTTTTGCAAAACCCAGTAAACCAGTCTCGGTCCCACCGCCTGGCGTCATCCCTGCATATCTAAAAAAGCAGTGAAATATGGGAATCTAGAATTACGAGCTCCTTCACACATGGGCTGGCTCAGTGGCCTCGGCTGGACAGCTGTCCTCTCCTGACCCGGGCTCAATCTCTCCCTAACGAATTTCCTCTCGATATTCAAGCAGATGGCTCCACAGGAGAGTGGACGCATTCCCAAATCTTACAGCGTGATTCTGTACACACAGGAAAATGTCGGTTTTGTTTTGGTTTTTGCTTTTCTTCCTTAAGAGGTGTAATGAACAAAATAATGTCTTTCAGTGCCTAAGCAAAGCCAGCCAGGCTTTCCCTGAGATCTGGCTCTCGTGGTGTTCTTGGTGGCACCGGCAACATGCTGACTGTTCTGAGTCCTAAGAGATGTTGAGAGCTTCACCTAACGAGGGGACTGTGCAGGTCCTTCCTCCTGACCTCAGGGGCTTCAACACTGCACGATACTTTATGCCGTTCACAGGTCCTCAGATAGAAGTAGGGAGCCTGGGACCTCTTTCTTCACATTTTTTTTCCCCTGGGAAGAGTCAGGGAATCAAATATCCCGACTAATCTGTACAGTCACCACATGAAGTTGACATACTCAGGGGTGCTTTTTAAAGACACATCTCTGGACAGAAGGAAAAGGCTGGGTAAGATATGAAATGTTCTATGAATGCTGAAATGTCAGTAAAGCACTGGGTGGGCTGAGGAATTATATGCCTGTTCCCTAAAGGCAAGGCTCACGCACTCAGAAAAGGTGGGCGAGACCTGGGAGATGATTCGTTCGCATGGTTCCCAAGCCCGGCTGCATATGAGAACCACCAGGAGACTTTTCTAAGCAAGTTAATCCAACTCGCGCTCCAGAGGTAGGACTGCAGGCATGGGATCCTGGCATGCACATTTTTCTAATTCCCCAGATTATGCCGTTCTGGCGCTTAGGGACTCTTGAGAGTGGCAGAAACGAGCATGAAACCCTAGCTCCCTCCTCCAGGGTGTCCCAAACTTGACTATGCCCATGAGCCACCTGAGGCGATTCTGTAAACAGGCAGACTAAAAATCAGAAGGTCTGGGGTGGGCCTGAGAGTCTGCATTTCTAAATTCCAGGTGAAGCAGAGGGTGCCGCCGGCCCTCAGACTGCACTTCGTGGCATCAGGTCCCGGCATCTAGTCCTATAAATAGATGAGTCACATGCCGATGGGCCTTCAGTCTTTCTAACATCGAGACTAGAGAGCCAATGTGGCAGAGAGGTTAGATGGGGATCAGCTAGATTTACCACCCTGATTCTGGAACTTAATTGCTGTGCAATCTTGAGCAAGTCACTTAACCTCTCTGATCTTTCATTTCCTCAGGTGTTAAAATAGAGAGAAAACTAATACATAAACAAAGTTGTAAGGCTGATCAAATGAGATGTGGAGTTGTTCCTTAACTGTAAAATACTACAAGGTTTAGGAGTTTGCTATAAGATTGGCCTTTGAAAGATACCATTTTAGCCTTTAAAATGATGGTCATTCATATGTGCACACACGTTTTACAGTCCTTTATTTCTGCCAGTTGTAGCAGATGTGTGTGGACACACATGCAATAGATGAGTTTTATCTCCTAAAAGGTTTTAACTCTATGCGTGTGGGGTGTGTGTGTGTGTGTGTGTTTGTGTGTGTGTGTGTGTTTATACCATTGCCTGGAGTATAGGGACTTGCAAGGAAATTCTCTTTGACCAGGAGGATTTAAGAATGCTGATCAAATGTTCAGGAGTCACAGCCAAATTGGTAGCTTTCCTTGCTCCTTTCCACCGCATTAGCACGCCCCTAGCCAAAACAAGATGGCACCATGCCCTGGCCAACTTGATCTCAATGTTCTCCCCGGCTGTGTGTCCCCACCGGGGTGAGTATTGGAGCAACGTCTCATGTCTAGCCTAGCCAGGGAGATTGTCACTTTGGACCCGAACCCGTTCTGAGGTTTGAGCCTCCAATTCACATTGACATGTGTGGCCAAAGCGAGTCATGCCATCCATGTGTCTTCACTCCCGAAAGAAATAAAACCCTTGGCAAATTCTTGAACCACGTTTTGGAAGCTGCTGCCGAGGTTGCGCAAACACATCTGGCACAGGCTTCAGGGACCAAGCAGTTCTCTGGGTTGAATCGCAGAAACAAAATGTACTTGTCCTACTTCCGAGATGGTGTCTGAGGACTTGGCTCCCTGGGCTGAGGAACTGCCTCCTCGTTGACGTCATCCTGCCACGGGAAGGCAAACATCTTTGGGTTCAGCAGTTCAGGATGAGAAATGAGAAAAGGTGGGGACGTACAGGGAATCTACCCAGCCTTAACTCCATCAGGACTACCTAGAGAGACATGCATACAATGCTTGCAATTCAATCATCTTAAAATAAAATGTGAGGAGGGATCATGCTGCTGAGAAGCCCTCAGGCAAGGGTGACCGGTGGTGATGCCACCTCCATCCAGGGGGGTTTTGTGGGGCTCCAGATGCCACCAGACACACCCCATAAGAACACCAGTTCCCAGAGGCCCAGGAGAATATTCAACACCCAACCCAAAGGAAGAAATATTTTCCATGTAGCACTCGTGCCTCACATTCATATCACTGCGTAATATCTCAGACATCCAGTGACTGCACGTTCCCCGCCAAATAGAGGCGGGTGCTGCTGGAGCCTAGGACATTTCTCAATGCCAGGTTACTTCTCAGCACACGAAGTACCAAGGCAGCTTCCGTCTCCTCAGAGGAGCCACTCTGGAGATGGAGTTTCTTTTTTAAAATTATTTTATTTTCCTTTAAGTTCTGGGATATATGTGCAGAAAGTGCAGGTTTGTTATATAGGTATACACGTGCCATGATGGTTTGCTGCACCCATCAACCAGAGACGGAGCTTGTTACCAAGAAAACAAAATTAATCCTCTTTCCCACATTCATATTTTTTACCTGTAAAGTCTGAAATTTTAATAACCAGATCAGAACTCCCTAATGCCCAGTGCTGCGGACCACAGAGCCACTCAGCTTTGTGGCCGGAATGAAAGCCACCATGAAATTAGTTCTGGTGGTCACAAGAGTCAGACCCCCACATCATGCAGAGATTTGTATGACGAAGTCTTAGGAAGACAGTGCAAGGTGTGAACCTTCCTTAAAGAGTGATCAGGCTCAAGTCTGTAATCCCAGCACTTTGGGAGGCTGAGGCGGGTGGGTCACGAGGTCAAGAGATCGAGACCATCCTTGTCAACATGGTGAAATCCCGTCTCTACCAAAAATACAAAAAATTAGCTGGGCGTGGTGGTGCGTGCCTGTAATCCCAGCTACTCAGGAGGCTGAGGCAGGAGAATTGCCTGAACCCAGGAGGCAGAGGTTTCGGTGAGCCGAGATGGTGCCACTGTATTCCAGCCTGGGTAACAAGAGTGAAACTCGGTCTCAAAAAAAAAAAAAAAAAGTGATCAGTCATCTGGGACCTCATCCTGGGCTGTCCACTGGAATCCCTTGGAAACGGTTTCAGAGCTCTCATACTTCAGCCTTTCACCGAACCATGTGAATTGGAATTTCTGAAGGGGACACATCAGTATTTGTGAAAGCCCCCTCCATTGATTCTAAAGAATATCAGGGATTGAGAAAGCACATCTCTCATTCAATCTCCTGTTTTCCTAGATGAGAAAATTTTGTCCCAAAGAATTCAAGTACCTTACTTAAGGTCACACCGATCATTAGAGAGAGAGCTAGGACTGGAGCCTAGATATCGCTATTGCTGTGCCAAGTTTTCACTCCAGGTAAGCCGAACAATAGTTTTGTAGATGTGCAGCCAGGGAAAGCATTTTACAAATGGCTGAGGTGAGAGGCTGCTGGAACCAGACTCCCGGGGCTTGCCTGTTAAAATAATCACTTGATGGATTGATCAGAATTCTAGTTCTGCAACCCTATTGTGGGGACGTGGCAAACCACTGAATCTTGCAAAACCTCATGTTCTTATTAATAAAATGGGGGTGGGTGGTGTTTAGGATGGAGAGGGATAATAATACCTTCCTCCTGGTATTGGGGGCTTTTAATGAAATAATATCCATAAAATGCATAGAAGAGTGCTAGGCACATAAGAAATGCTCAGTAATGTGGCCTCTTGTTAATATTAATATACAGATGCACTGGTACCAGTCCTCAGGGTTCATGGCATTAATATCTGAAGCCAGCAGCATGTCATGTGTAGGAGAGAGGGATGGGGATTGGCCTTCTATGACACCCAGCAATAAACAGGCAGGGACTAAGGCTCCACAGTCCAAGAAAACTGGGCATTTCTTTTTATTTTTTTTTGTTTGTTTTGTTTTGTTTTGTTGAAATGGGGTTTTGCTTTTGTTGCCCAGGCTGGAATCGGCTCACCGCAACCTCCACCTCTCAAGTTCAAGCGATTCTCCTGCCTCAGCCTCCTGAGTAGCTGGGATTATAGGCATGCGCCACCATGCCCAGCTAATTTTGTATTTTTAGTAGAGATGGGGTTTCTCCATGTTGGTCAGGCTGGTCTCAAACTCCCGACCTCAGGAGATCTGCCTGCCCTGGCCTCCCAAAGTGCTGGGATTACAGGCATGATCCACTGCGCCCAGCCAGCCTTTCTTGACTTCCAAGATGACTAACTGGAGACCGAGTCCAATCACATTGTTTGGAATGAGGGTCTCCATCCTCCTTCCCTTTGGGGCTCTTTAAGCATATGCAGTCTCTGTGTTGTTGTTGTGTTTTTTTTTTTTTCGAGACGGAGTTTCGCTCTTGTTACCCAGGCTGGAATACAGTGGCACCATCTCGGCTCACCGCAACCTCCACCTCCTGGGTTCAAGCAATTCTCCTGCCTCAGCCTCCTGAGCAGCTGGGATTACAGGCACGCGCCACCATGCCCAGTTAATTTTTTGTATTTTTAGTAGAGACGAGGTTTCACCATGTTGATCAGGATGGTCTCGATCTCTTGACCTCGTGATCCACCCACCTCGGCCTCCCAAAGAGCTGGGATTTCAGGCTTGAGCCACTGCGCCCGGCCCGCAGTCTCTGTGTTCTAACATTCAACAGAGAAAGGAGAAAATGGAAACTTTGACCCTTCATCCTTCCAGACCAAACTGAATCCATCAGGGGTGCTTCTCAACCTATGTACCCAAGTCAGATTCCAAACTGTAGCACAAGAAAAAATAACTGATCCTAGAAAATTCCTTCCCCAAACCTCCTCCTGATTTCAGTATGTATATGACTGACTCCATCATTTCTTGCTCAACTTGATTCAAAACATCATTTTTTAAATGATTCTCTTCTGTTCTTCAATGTCTAGCTCCACTGCAAAAGAAAAGTCTGTCCTTGCTCACTCTCCCAACCCGGTTCAGGCCCTCCTTGACTGATGCCTGAATTATCCTCCTGAACTGCTCGCTACTGGATGTATGGCCTGCAGCCCAGTACTCTGGCATCACCTGGGAACCTACTACCAATGCAGGATCTCGGATCTCACACTGGAGCTACACAATCAGAATCAGCATCTTAACTAGACCCTCGGATGATTCATGTGCCAGCTCGAGGTGAGAACCACTGGGCAGATTCGTGTTCTCCTTCCTGGATTCCACCTCTTCTCTTTGTGCTGTGTCGCGTTACCTGATCACTCCCTGAAGTGCTGCTCCATGCCACTCCCAAGCTTGTAATCTTCAGCTTTCAGTATTGACGATCAAGCCAGGCAATGCTGAGACTTCATATGTATGTGGACAGGGCTTTCAAATCATAATGCATTCTCATTTAGTGTTTTGTCTAAGGTCACATCTAATCAGAAATTTTATGCTAATACCCCAAATATCCCAAATCCAACTATGTTGAATTAGGGTTCTCCAGAGGAATAGAACCAACAGGAAATAGATGGACACACACACACACACACACATACATGTGTATGTGTGTGTGTGTGTGTGTGTATATATATATACACACATATATATACATATATATACATATACACATATATATACATATATACATATACACATATATACATATATACACATATATACATATATACACATATACATATATATACACATATATACATATATACACATATGTATACACATATATACACGTATATATGTATATACATATATACATATATATACGTATGTATATACACGTATATATACATATATACGTGTATATATGTACGTATGTATACATATATACGTATATATATACATGTATACATATATACGTATACATATATACGTATATATATATATATATATATAGAGAGAGAGAGAGAGAGAGAGAGAGAGAGAGAGAGAGAGAGATTTACTGTGGGAATTGGCCCACGTGATTATAGTGGCCATGAAGTCTCACCATCTGCCATTTGCAAGCTGGAGAACCAGGAAAGCTAGCTGTGTAATTGAATGTGAACCCGAAAGCCGGAGAACCAGGAAAGACAATGGTGTAGATCCCAGTCCAACTCTAAAGGATGGGGTGGGTCTAGCATCTCAGGGCAGTCAGGAGAAGATGAATGGTCCAGCTCAGACAGGGAAAAAATTCACCCTTCATTCACCCTTCCTTCTTTTTGTTCCATTCAGACCCCCAGCAGATTGGATGAGGCCCACCCACTT
This sequence comes from Saguinus oedipus, assembly GCA_031835075.1. Taxonomy (NCBI): domain Eukaryota; kingdom Metazoa; phylum Chordata; class Mammalia; order Primates; family Cebidae; genus Saguinus; species Saguinus oedipus. The sequence continues at coordinate 171,074,257 of CM063173.1, forward strand.
GGGAAGTGCAATCTTCTTTACTCCTTTACTTTATCGATTCAAACACTAATGTCTTCCAGAGACAGCTTCACAGACACACCAAGAAATAACGTCTTACCAGCTAACTGGGATCCTCCAGCCCAGTCGAGCTGCACAGACAGTTCACCACCACACCATGTATTTCAGTCTCCCAACAACCAGCCTGCCTGCGCCGTCACCATTCCTTGCCTAAATTATTACAAGTCTCCTGGCTATGTCCTCCTTCCATTATAATCCCATTATAATTCTCTTCTCACAGAATACATTGGATTGTGCCATTCCCCTGCTGTAAACCAGCCAATGTCTCCCATTGCTCTTGGAAGGGGAAAAAACTCCTTTCCCAAGACCACATGGTCTGAACACATCCATCCTGACCATCTGAAGGAGCTCCTCTCCTCCATTCTCCTCCCCCTGCTCTCCCTCCACACTGGCCTTCCTGCTGATCCTAAAACATGGGTTTGCTGTTACCTGGAGCTCTAGTGCCCCAGATCATCACATTTCTAACTTATTTTCAAAAACATCAGTTGTCTACGCCTCCATGAAGCCTTCCTTAACTGCTATAGTTAAAGTACCAAAAGCCTAGGTCTCCTACCCGTACCTCGTTACTCTTTACCGAGTTGTCAGTTTGCCCCACTTTGCAGCAATTGTCACTATCTGAAATTCTCTTACTATTTCTTTTGGGCTGGTCCGTGCATGTTTGGACTAGTTCTCTGCACCAATATGCCAACTCTTCGAGAATATAACCCTGTATGTCTGATGCCCCTGATAGCCCTAGGACCTGGGCACTGAATATGTGTTTCTGGCAAGTGTTAATGACCAAACATTACTTCCTCTATTTGAACCTTACCAGAATCCTGGAACTACCAGTTGAGGCACTGCCCTACCATTCTACTAGGCAGCCTCCGAGTGTTTAATGCTTTTCCGCAAGTTGATTCCCAAGTCATAACATCAGAAACCAGCTCAGACCTCCTCACTCCATGCTTTACCCCTTCCTCAGCATATCACACTCCTTTTCACATGACCTGTTAAGGCCATTCATAATTTTCACCTGTTTCATCCTTTCTCGTTTCTTAAAAACTATTTCCCACCATATTCTCCCACACTGCAGCTAAGCTACGTGCTCACTTTTTCCTGGACATGCCCCATGCTCTTCTGATTCCCTTCTTTTCCTCATGCTGTGCTTGCTGCCTGGAATCTTGCCCCTTCTCCTGCTCTCCCAGCCCATCTATGTATGCTGAAATGCGACCTCTCTTTAAAGTTCCATAGAATATATTACTCTCTTCATGCAAAATATAGAACTCAATGATCTCTTTATCCTTCTTGAATTACTACAGCTCTCTACACACCCCACATCCCACAGGCATTGTTTTAACTTTCCTTGTGATACGTCAATGTCATCTGCTCGGCCTTATAGCTCTGCAATACATTCGCCATTCTCCATCTGCCCTCGCCAGAGCACATGCTCCCCACAGGGTTCCATGTCTATCCAAACTCCCTGTTACACCCTTTGTACAAGGCCATACACATTTGCTGAATTCACCTGATCCACATGACTGCACCTACAGAGTTTTTTTTGTTTGTTTGTTTTTGTTTTTGTTTTTGTTTTTTTGAGACGGAGTTTCGCTCTTGTTACCCAGGCTGGAGTGCAATGGCGCGATCTCGGCTCACCGCAACCTCCGCCTCCTGGGTTCAGGCAATTCTCCTGCCTCAGCCTCCCGAGTAGCTGGGATTACAGGCACGCGCCACCATGCCCAGCTAATTTTTTGTATCTTTAGTAGAGACGGGGTTTCACCATGTTGACCTGGATGGTCTCGATCTCTTGACCTCGTGATCCACCCGCCTCGGCCTCCCAAAGTGCTGGGATTACAGGCTTGAGCCACCGCGCCCGGCCACCTACAGAGTTTTTAATCTCGGACATGTTATGGAAGACACCTATAACATCCAATGTACGTGCAAATATGGTCTCACAGATCTATGAAAGAATTGGGAAGACGTAAAGAGAGAAAAGCAAATAGAACTATCCTATGTTCCTATAAATGAGTCTGAGAAGCTTGTTTTCAGATTTAAGAAGAGCAACAAAGGACACAGATACTGATCTATATTGTTCCCCTCTCTGAGAAGACAGAAAATAAGATGAAAGAGAAAGAGAGAGAAAAAACAGCTGACCTTACGTTAGCCTCGTTGATTGCTGACAAATAGATTACAACACATGGGAATTTATTCAACTCTAACTACGCCTGAGGCCTGATCAAGTAGCAACCCAAAGGTGTGATGTCGGTGGCTGCCAAGCCCTGGTCACAAGAGTTAGGGCAAGTCAGAAACCATGGCAGTGGCCAAAACAATACTGTGTAATGTCACGGTGTCAGTGCGTTTCTGGGCTGGAGCCTAGTTTGGGCCTCAAGCTGTTTCTACAGTTTCTCAGAAAAAACTTCATCCTCTTTCATTTCACCCATTCCCACCCCTGTGAATTTTAGGGTCTTGTCAGGTTCTCAAGACCAATAGTCAGAGGTAAGGTTACCGTGAAGCTAAGAAAGATCAAGTTTTGGAACTCCTCAGGTGCATAATCCCTGTATTACAGGGAATAACTGAGACTTTTAAAGAATTCTAGGTGAGGAGGGAAAGATCGTTTAGAAGAGGAAAGTATTCCTAAGAAAGCATTTCTGGCAAAATGGCCAAAAAGAGTTTGAAAAACAGAGACATGAACTCCTGAGCTTCACGTAACTGTTACGTATCTTTACTCATTCCAAATAAATATTTATATTCATACCTAATTTGTAATTTCGTATTATTTTTCTTAAAGATGATCTCTCCCACAAAGTATGTAAGCTTCAGGCTCTGCAAAACCTGAACCTGCCCCTGAAATAGTGTCAACATGGTAAAAGAATGAATGACTTCACTCATTTGACAACATTTGCCAAATACCAACGCACGCTCGCAGAGCACAGTGAATGCTGTAGAAGGGAAGAATGCCGAGCACTGGGACTACACACGCAAGCAAGGTAGATGTGGTCCTTGTGTTTGAGAACTCACAGGACTGTCAGGACATCAGTGAGCTCAGGGCAGATTCACATTCCCTATAATTCACATTCACTGCAATGAGGTAAATTCCCCAGTTCAGCTCTTACAACTTAGGAAAGAGTCAGTTGACCAGCCACCACCCACCCAATCTGTTTTGATCGTGTGACTCACAGAAGATGTGGACATTGATCTTCACAGTGATCCCGGGCCAAGCCAGAAATCATAGTTGACTGCCCTCCCCAAACTCAAAAACAGCATTTGTGCTAACTCACCTCACCAGTCTACAAAAAAAATGGGACAGACTGGACCAGGTTCATAAGACATGGGGGCCATCCAAGCCACTGGCCACCTCGGAAGGACCACCCATCAGTCAAGAGGGAAGAAGTGCCAGTTCTTAGCTACAGCAGAAACTCAGCCACCCATTTAAACAATAAATAAAGCATCTATGCCTGGGCTTCACCACAAAACTCAAAGGTTTTGCAGAGTAAGGGTTTAACAGGTTGGAAGAGGATAAAAAAAAATTGTTTCAAAATCACAAAAATAGCAAGGCCAGGCAGTAACATATTGATTCATTAATTCATTCAGCAAATATTTACTGAGTACCTGGCATGTGCTGCCAGAGCATACATCTATGAACAAAATAGGATCACTGCCCTCTTGATGCTGACACTCTAGCAGAAGACGACAAGCAGTGAGGGCTGTGAGGTGAGGGACACAGCAGGTACAGGATATGGAAGATCTGGAGCACTGGGGCAAAGAGAGGCACGTGTTTCCTGAGAATAGGCTTTTCTTTGGCTGTGCCCTGATAAGTATCAGAAGGGCTGCAGCAAGGGCAGGGACTGGTGCTTCCAAACAGAAGCGGGTACCCCCACAAGAAAGGTTTGTGTAAACACACCACTCAGCGGGGCTCCACGACAAATAAATATTTTCAAAAGGTAATTTTTCCAACCAGAGAAAAGATTTCATTGATCATCATTTAAAATAGATTTTCGTTTCACGTCGTCTAACTAACTTAAAAGGTAACGACCATAAATTCCATTTAATAGGTGGTTCCACTGGGGAGGACTGGTGGGGCAATTGTCAATTAGGTATTGCATAAAAGGATGCAAATATCTCATAAAAGTGATGGAAGATTATATTATTGCATTAACCATGTCATTCTTGCCATGCTGTTACACACTACAGAATAATAACTGACACATTTAAAAGGTGGAAATCATCCTGAATGTGCTTTTAAACTGTGTGCAAATGCAGACTATCTTGCATCAGTTTTCAGCACCTCTGTCAGCCACCTTCTAATCCTCTATTTTCTGGGAAAATAATTAATGGGTGAAGTATGTGATAGGACAGGTTACGAGCTCCAGCAAGACATTTTCCGATATGTGTTGTTTTACAGTTGTGCCTTTGAAAGCTGGGTTGTCAAATCTACAAAAATATAAAAGCGATTTATCCTCGCCATAAAAACTTCTAATGACGCCATGCTTCAACCTCCAATTTTTTCGCAGCTTCTAAGGTAAAGAATTTCAAAATGCCAAAAGAATAATCTGGCAGACGGGCAGGCTAGTAGAATATGAAGTAGACGTAGAAGAGTAGAAAAGAGAGAGCCGGCCAGGCGCGGTGGGTCAAGCCTGTAATCCCAGCACTTTGGAAGGCCGAGGTGGGTGATCACGAGGTCAAGAGATCGAGACCATCCTGGTCAACATGGTGAAACCCCGTCTCTACTAAAAATACAAAAAATTAGCTGGGCGTGGTGGCGCGTGCCTGTAATCCCAGCTACTCGGGAGGCTGAGGCAGGAGAATTGCCTGAACCCAGGAGGCGGAGGTTGCGGTGAGCTGAGATCGCGCCATTGCCCTCCAGCCTGGGTAACAAGAGCGAAACTCCGTCGAGAGAGGAGGGGGTAGGGAGCCGAGACTTATTAACGTGGAGGGCGTCAGTCTCAACAAGGAGAAAATGGGATGTACCAAATAATTAACCCAAAGTAAACAACCAGGAAATCAGAAGCAATACCGATGACCTCAGATTTTAATGTTCATTTACGAGTTATAAAGGGAATTGGTTGATACAACTTAGCTCGAGCCTCCCATGCCCCTCCAAAAACAACTTGCTTGTCTGGAGCTCCTAGTTGAGATACGGTTGCAGAAGATTTGCTCAAACTCATGTCAAAATAAATAGCTTTGTTGGAAGGGGAAGAAGGGTCACATTACATATCAAGAAGAAATGTAACTCTATGGATATTCTCAAACCTGAGGGAGAGGCATACAGGAAAGAGGTGAAAGAAAGGATAGTATAGGGATTTGGCAGTGACAAAAATCACTGCTTTTCTAGATGGAGATAGTAAATAAATAGGCAGAACACAGTATGACAGATAATAAGTGCTATGAAAAAAAAATTAAAACAGGAAATGGGAAAAGGGAGTGCCTACTAAAATGGGGGGGTGCTAACTTAAATTGGGTTGCTGGAGGAACCTCACTGAGAAGGCAGCATCTGAGCAGAGACCAGAAGGAGTTGAAGGAGTGAGCCACGCCAATACCAGAGGAAAGAGCCAAAAGAGCAGCAGGTGCAAAGGATGAGGTGAGAGCATACCTGGCACTCCGGGCATCCAGCAAAGAAGCTGGTATGGCTGGAACAGGATGGACGTAGGTGAGATGGCAGGAGGTGCACCCAGAGAGGCAATGGGGACAGTCTGGAAGGGGCTTGTAGGCAATGGTAAGGACTCTGGCCATTGGCAGATTCTGAGCAGCCAGTGGAATTATGGCTGTGTTGAGAACAGGCTGAAGAGGGCAAGAGTGAATGTAGGGCAGCTGATGCAATAAATCCAGGCGTGGCATGGCAGTGGCAATGTCCAGGAGGTAACAGTGGAGATGATGAGAAGTGGCTGGATTCCGAATATGTTTATGAGATAGAGCCAACAGGATTTGCTGATGAATTAGCAATGCGAGTTGAAAGAGAGAGAGAATAACTAAACGTTCTGACCTGCGCACTGGAAAGAACTGAATTGCTATTAATAAGGTGGGGAAGCTCTCAGGTATGGCAGGTTTGGAGACAAAAGTAGCAGGAGTCTGGTTTTGACTAAAACATTTTGCATGTTTACTATACAGACAAGTGAGGGTTTTATTTAGGCAGTTAGATGCACAAATCTTGAACTGAGAGAAGAGGTCAGGCTGGAGATACAAATTGAGAAGTTGTGAGCACATGCATGGTTGCTAAAGCTATGAGAATGGATGAGATAATATAGACAATGATATGGAAAGAGAAGAGGTCCAAGGTGCTTCAACATTTAGCAGTTAGGACTGAGGATGAAGAGGCAGTGGAAGCCCAAAAGGAGAGAACAATGAGGCAGAAGGAAAACTAGACGAATATGATGTCCTAGAAGGCTCATAAAGCATGTGCATCAGGGAGCAGAACGTGAGTCCAAAGCATTGTTGAAGTCATGGAAATAGAGGAATGAGTTGCAAATAGGTGGTGATTTAAGAACAGGATTCCTGAAGTTGGGAAGATGGAGGGAGTGGCAGGCAGAATTCTGAGGGAAAACACATGGAAACGGACTGCTTAAAACTCTTCATGGTTTTGTACCCCATTAAAAGGTCTTTTACACTCCAAGTTGGGGGGCAGGGATCTCCACCCCAGACAGAAGTCCACTAGTCAACATGACTCATAGTTTCTCCTCTTTCTATAAACATCCAACAACTCCTCCTCCTCCTTCTTGATTCCTCTTTCACACACACACAAAAAAATAGAAGCTTCCATATGTCCCCCACCACATTTTGCCCACCATCTGCATCATGTCCATGCACTCTGCCTTCCCTTGTGTTATTAGGGATGCATATCCTCACTGTCATTTGATCAGTCTCAAAAGGTTCCATGGAAAAAGAAAACTAGAGAGAAAGAGAGAGGATGCAAATACAAGAAGACTTTAACAGTTGCTGAATTTAGGTGAAGAATATCTGAGTGTTCATTGTGCCATCCTTGCAACTTTGTGAATTTAAATTTTTCCAAAATAAAGTCTTGGGAAATATACATCAGCTCTATGTTTACTCTAAGTTGTAGCTTTCAAATTTCACTATTTAATATTTACTGATTATTTACTAAAATAGATATTTGCATAATTTTGATTAATGACATAATGATTATGATTGTAATGATACCTTAAGTCAGAAAAAAATCAAACATTTAGAGTCTTACAGTGAGAACATGTAATCACATATGTGATTGATTGCAGTAATGTATAATAAGTTGAACAATAAACATCTTAAATTATAAAACATATTATACAACTCTGTTATATGAGGAGTGGAAATATAAATTCAATGAGGAAAAAAGAATAATATAAAATTTCTAATAGATAAAAACTTATTTATACATTTCTTTTTTTTTTTTTTTTTTGAGACGGAGTTTCGCTCTTGTTACCCAGGCTGGAGTGCAATGGCACGATCTTGGCTCATAGCAACCTCTGCCTCCTGGGTTCAGGCAATTCTCCTGCCTCAGCCTCCCAAGTAGCTGAGATTACAGGCAGGTGCCACCATGCCCAGCTAATTTTTTGTATTTTTAGTAGAGACGGGGTTTCACCATGTTGACCAGGTTGGTCTCGATCTCTTGACCTCGTGATCCACCCTCCTCAGCCTCCCAAAGTGCTGGGATTACAGGCGTGAGCCACCGTTATTTATACATTTCTAATGTTAATGGTGGATATGAAATTGCTGTGATATAGCTATATTTCTTTGGAGTAAAAGAGTTTTGAAACCTTTTTGAACATATAATACATTGTAATAAGATTTTCAACTATTTGAATTTCTGATGAAATTTAAATGTCAAATGTCAATATAAAATATGCAAGTGGGTACAGAGTTTTTAAAAATTATTTTAGGAAATCTGTAAGTAAAAACTGGTGGGTATGAAAGTTTGGGTATCTAATTGTAGGGAAATGTCTTATGAGTGCTAAGCAGATTTAAGAACCTGCTTGAATCAGTACTGACAGGTTTAAAGGATGACCAGTCAGTGTCAGAGTATGCTTTTCTCTAGCCACTTTTATCTACATGGACACAGGCATGAGAAAAAAGTAGAGTCAGATTTAACCATGTTGAAGTTTTGTCAGGAAAATTAAACAAAGGGAGAGAAGAAAAGAGAGCTAATGGTATATTTCTTTTCTTTTTTTTTCTTTTTGAGATGGAGTCTTGCTCTGTCACCAAGCTGGAGTGCAGTGGTGTAATCTTGGCTCACTACAACCTCCACCTGCTGGGTTCAAGCAATTCTCCTGCATCAGCCTACTGAGTAGCTGGGACTACAGGTGCCTCCTGGCTAATATTTTTTAGTAGAGACAGAGGTTTTCTTTTGTTTTGTTTGTTTTGTATTTTAGTAGAGATGGAGTTTCACCATGTTGGTCAGGATGGTCTTGATCTTCTGACCTCATGATTCACCTGCCCACCTGCCTCAGCCTCCCAAAGTGCTAGGATTACAGGTGTGAGCCACTGCACCTGGCCCTAATGGTATATTTTAATGAGTGATTATGGTGATTGACCATATGGTGATAAAGGAGGGCAGCTAAGAGAGGATGGGGATGAGGGACATAAAAATGTAAGCAATTGATATATTGTAGGTTCTAGTGAGTTCAAAGTATTGTTGAAGTCATGAAGACAGAGGAAGTGAGCTAGAGATCGTAGGTGGTAATTTAAGAATAGAACTCTTCAAGTTAAGAATATTGAGGGTATGGTAGGCAGAATTCTAAAATGATTCCCCTTCTTCCATGACTCAGCCCTTGGATAATCTCCTCTGTTTGAGTGTGGGAGGAACCTATGAAGATAGGAATATCACATAGGTGACTGGGTGATGTTATATAGCACAACCGACTTTAAGAAAAGAAAGTTAGCCTCAAGTAGTCTGACCTAATCAGACATGTAGAACCGACCGGTGAGAACTGGCCTAATCAGGTGAGTCCTTACAAGGGACAGGGCTCATCCTGATGAAAGAGATTTGAAACATGAGAAGCATCCTACAGAAAAGAGATTCTCTACTGTTGCCTATGAAGCTTTAGGGGGCCATGTGTCAAGGAATGCGGGTGGCTTCTAGGAGCTGAGAATGGCCCAGACTGACAGCCAGCAAGGCAATGGGGACCTCAGTTTACAACCTCAAGTAATGGAAGTCTGCCACAACCATGTAAACGCCATGAGAGAATGCAGAAGGGTGGGACACTGAGCAGAGAATCCCTGCAGATAGGTGGGACACTGAGCAGAGAATCCCTGCAGACGGGTGGGACACTGAGCAGAGAATCCCACCAGTGCGCCCAGAGGTCTAACCTGCATACCCTTGAGCTAATCAGTGTGTCTTGTTTTAAGCCATGCAGTTTGTTCTTATTTCTTTTCCAATCCTTTGTTGTAATGTCAATTTTTAGGATATGAGCAAAGGGCTGAGAGTATGAGGTTGGGTAAAAGACGACAAACTTGAGGAACTAAGATGCATTGGCATATCGACTTGAATTTCATCTGTGACTATACAAGGACTATGGTGAAGAGAGAGTCAATGAGCCAGGAGTTAAAATCTTCAGAAAATGAAAGAGAATGACCTAGGGGAAGGGGTCTTTAGATGACTGCAACTAGGAGAGATGGGTGTAGAATATGCTGATGGTGTACATAGTATAAAATACACAGCTGGGGTGAGGGCGCAGGGAGGACAGAGGAATGGTTTAGAACGGCAATGTGGAGGAAAAAGGCCAGCATCCCACCTCTAGGCCCAGCGGCAGGAGTGCTGTGAGAAAGAAAACAACCCCCCCCACACACACATATATATACACACACACACACACACACACACACACACACTTGAGAGAATTGCTGGAAAAAATTGACTTCAGTAGAGAGTCAAGTTTCAGGTAGAGGAAGAAGGTGGAGAAAATTAGAAGAAGTGGTGGAGATATGGGAGGTCCTTCTAATAACTGACCCAGAGCTCTGGAAATCACAATAGAAAATGTAGAAGCTGTTTAGAGATAGGAGATGGAGTTAGACAAGGGAATGGGAGATCCTTAGGGGATGAGAATCAGGCAATGAGAACTGGCCTAGGAGGTCTCCATATCTAGTGGTGACTGGTAAGGATAATAAAAGGCACACATCTTGGTGATGGTGTCAAGGTGATAATGGAAGCCAAGCTTTGAGTATTGAAAAGAACTGTTCTCTTACTAAAGAATGTGATACATGAGGGATCTTTATTTCTGCTGATGAAGGTGCAGAAGCTTGGAGAGAGGCAGAGCACCCAGACCACTGGGGTTCCCTCTTCACTGGGATAGAGGTGGATATGAGGTTACCATACACCCTGCACACTCAGGAAAGGTAGGTTGCAAATTTGGTGTTGAGCGTTCTGCAGCCCAAGCAAAGAGGAAAATGTAACATTTAAGTGATTCATAGAGTCCACTAAATAATAATAGAGAAAGCAGCTATGGTAGTGTCTTACTCTATTTTGTGTTGCTATAATAGAACATCCAAGGCTGCATCATTTATAAAGAAAAGAGGTTTATTTGGCTCATGATTCTGGTGTCTGGGAAGTCCAAGAGCATGACACTGGCATCTGCTTAGCTTCTGGGAAGGGCTATGTGCTGCATCACAACCTGGCAAAGAAGCAGAAAGGTGTGCAGCATGTGCAAAGAGACCTAAAACAAGAGGTAGCCTTTCCTATAACAACCCGCTCTTGCAGAAACTAACCTATTTCTGTAAGAGTGAGAACTCACTTACTCCCATGATACGGCATTCGTCTATTCATGAGGATGAAGCTTTCATGATCCAATCACCACCTTTCATTAGGTCCCACCTCCCAACCCTGCCACATTGAAAATCAAATTTCAACATGAGATTTGATGTGGACGAACCATATTCAAACCATCAATTCATGGCAAATGCCTTATCCTAAGAACTGAGAGAAAGTTCTCCCTTTTCTTCTAAGGATGACAAGTAGTGATGAAGTGAATACTGTTCTCAGCAACAGTATCTACAGTAAATACAGCAGTAAATTCTACATGACTGCTTTTCTCAATGTCCTTCAACATAGAGTGATAGTGTAATGCTTCAGGAACTTTAAACCTTCAGTTTAAACCAAAGGGAGATTTTAGTGTATCAAATAGAATGGGTTGAACACCCACTGAAACAATAGTGTTTCATTGTATCAGACTGTTATTTGACAAAAGCTATTGAGAAATATCTATAAAAGTGATAATTAATTTTAAAATAGCCAATATGAAAGCCTTTTTGGGGGAAATAACTAAATGAGAGGGCCAGTTGCTATCAAGTCTACTCTAACTTCTGAAAGTAAAGATTGTGGAATTATGTTATAAGTAACATGGCCATTCCTAATGGCCCCCAAGGAAGCCTGTGGTCGTGATTAGGGCATCTTCTAGAAGAGGTGTCCCAGAAACAGATCATCAGCCAAATTTCCAGTCTTGCCCCATGACAATTTCAACTCTGATCAAATAAAGGAAGCAACAAAAGAATGGATTATCTGAACTAAATTGAGACAAACTAACAGGTTTTCATTGAAATCGCGGGACATCTTGAGCAGAAGCAAATCTTCCATCTTAGAATTTCCGATATGCAGGAAAGGAAGCCTGGCCGTAGCAGGGCATGGGCTTTCCACCTGCAACATTTTGCTCATATGATTTTATGGCTCAAGATTCTATGAACAGTTTAGAAGGGCAAGCAGGTGAATTAAGCACATAGTAACATTTGCCATGTGGCTACTATGTCCGTGTGCTTTATACACAAGATTATTTTTCATGTGTACAGCACCTATGAGAGGGCATCATCACCATCCCTATTGTTAGGAAGGGGGAAGCCAGGTGACTGTGTAGAGGTCACAGAGACAACAAAGGACAGTGCCAGGACTAAAACTTTGGTCCCTCTGCCTCCACTGCTGACCCTGTTTTGACCACACCTTCTCAGGAAAGCCACTCTGTCTATACAAGGGAAAAGCACCCAATCACAAAGGTACAGCAGTGCTATCTTCATAAATGTGTGTGTTTATGCAGGGAGCTGTCCAAAAAGCTGAAAAGGTTTGAAAGCTGCTCAAAAGAATGGAGGGAGCATGTAACTAAGGCAAGGAGAACATATTCTGAAGGGTAGAGTGAGCTTTATAGTAGCTGAGGCTAGTTCAAAACACATAGGAAAACTAGGGGGAAAGATTGTCTCATCTTAGTCATAACATGGCAATCAAGGAAACAGGCAGATTTCTCAAGGTCAGTGATTCAAGTAAAAGAATGACCAAGAGAAAGCAAAACTCCGCTCAAAGGTTGCTTCCATTTTTCTGTCTCTAGGGAAACCCAGAGTTTTTTTTTTTCCTGACAAATGCTTTCAGCACTATAAAAGTTTTTATTCTTCAAGGCAAGAGGACTGTTTGAGTCCAGGAGTTTTGAGACCAGTCTGGGCAACCTAGCAAGACCCAATCTCCACAAAAAAATGTGGCATTAGCCAGGCATGGTGCTGCATGGCTGTGTGCCAGCCCAGGAGGCTGAGGTGAGAAGATCACTTGAGCCCAGGAGGTTGAGGCCAAAGTGAGCTATGATCACACCACACTGCACTACAGCCTGGATGACAGAGCAAGACCCTGTTTAAACACACACACACACACACACACACACACACACACACACACACACACACAACCTTATTCTGGCTACAAGCCACTCTGGTAAGGTTTTCTTTCTCACAACACTAGCATTTCAACAATTTCTGTTTAAACTGTATTACAAGTTCTCTAGCAGCTTCAATTATATATACGTGGAGTCAAGTATCATGGGACAGGCCTGTGCATGTGTGTGGGGGTGTGCACATGTGTGTGGGGGTGTGCACCTGTGTGTATTTGCCATGGAAATGCCTGACTTTATAAATTACTACGAAGCTGAGAGAAATACAGATGAAAATTATTTACAATCCCTTAGAAACAGAAGTCACTTTTTTTCCTGATACTTGAGAGAAGTTGAGGATTTCGCTTTTATCTCCACCTGTTGTCTGCCTGGGAAGTGGGTTGCTTGATATCGCTGCTCTAATTTTGTTTTGTTTTCATTCCTCTGAGAGATTCAAAGGCTTGTAGAAAGGTTCATTGTAATTCAGCAATTAGTGTGTCTGCTGCTTTCTTTTCTCCCGACCAAAAATGCAAGGTCACTCTGTCCTGTGAAAGTCATTTTCTGCGGACATCTTGCACATTAATTTGCTGGCATTAAAATCCAGAGGCAAAGAAGAGCAAAATGTCAAAAGTTCCAGTAGATTTGGGGCACAGAACGGCAGGAAAAAGTGGGTGAAAGAGGCCTTCAGGCAACTGTTTTGCTTTGATCCAAAAAGAGTGTTTCTTCAGTTTTTATGTATGAAAACAACAAAAAAGAACAGTCGAAAAGCACAAGCTTCTAAAAGACGTCTCGCTGGAAATGACTTCTTCTAAAACGCCGAGTTCACCTTGTCCCTCCCCAGCTCTCCCGTCTTCTCTGTAGATGAATCCCCACTTTGGCTTCCAAGGTTCTCTAAAGTTAGTGTTCAACCTGCCTCTTAAGTTCATTTCTCATCCCCTACAGAACCATTCTATCTACTCAGTGTTTTTACAAAAAAAAAAAAGTTCTGCTTTCCACCTTCAACAGTGTTTTCTAGCCTCGAATCCGAGTCAGCTTCATGGGTGTGAGACCAGGGTCATCACACAGGGTTCCACTTTCAGAAGAGAAAGCGGCCTAATGCTCCATGGTCGTCATCTTGAAATTCTTAATAATCACGCCTGTGAAGTTGTGTTTGTCAGTCTATGGGCCAATGGAGCCTGAGTTCCTGCACAGTCCCACCCCCCACCACCTCCCTGCCTCCCTGAGATGAGTTCCTGGTCCCACTCACCTCCACTTCCCTGTCCTTCCCCACAGCCACAGCCACCGTCACCCTCAGCAAGGGCCTGGCCGTGGGCCAGGGAGAGCTGAGGTCAAGCATGTACCCTGCAGCACCATGGCAAGGTGGAAGCGTCCCACCCTGGGCTCATAGGGCCACAGCACAGGCAGTCTTTTAACTACTCAAGCATGAAAGGTAGCCTGGAACCTAGGTTGTAGTCCCTTGAGGATCATTCCCCGTCCCCGAGGCCACCCCTATTGTGGATTGGGCAGTTGGTCTGTTTGACAGGGAGATAACTTCCCTGTCCTGGCTGGGGTCCCACATTCTCATGTGGCACTGGGCCCTGCAAATTCTGTTAGATTTTAGATTCTGCTCTGCCTAGAATATTAGATTCCCTGTACTTCAGTTTCCATAAGATTTCATCCTGACGATTTTAGCTCTTTGTTCTAACTGTTAAGATTATTTGAAATTATAGTCATGCCATCATTACTGCTACACACATGGCTTTTAAACAGTTCTCTAAACTACTGACAGAAGAGGAACAGAGCTAAAGATACAATTGTGTATGACCCCTAGAAGCCACTTGTTGGCTTCTCTTAATGTATGAGCTCTTTTTTTCTTATCAATCCATTGATCTGACACCCTGCCTCTTATCAGCAGGCTGGCATCTATCCAGCTTGTTCTCAAGGTGGATCATTGCAAATACCGGCTCCTTTCTCCCCCTCCTGCCACCCTGGCCCACCACAGCTGGATCTACTTTGCCTCCCATCCCCTAAAGTTTGTTTTACCCCAGTATCTCAGACCAGTAATGATTTGAATTCCTTGTCAAAGAGAACGTGTTCGCCACCAGACAGTTGTTTTAAAAAGGCAAGGCAGTTCAGACCACTGCAACCAGGAAGAGAGGCTCCAGCATGCACTGAGCTAACCCTCCCTGGAATAAAAGGCAGGGGCTTTTTCAATGCTGGGGTGCATCAAGTGAAAAGTCCTGGAGGATGTTTAGGGGAGACTGGGCAGGGTAATTAGGCATCTCCCACAGAGACTAGGAGCAGCAGCCCTCTCCTTCCCGATGATTTCACTGCAAAGGGATGGCTCTCAGGTCCTTGAGACAGGCATTCCTGGGTTGCCGAAGATACATCTTAAAGGGACAGAGGAAGAGATTTACAATCACAAGTTTTCTAAGGTAAATGCTGAAAGAAAAGGGCAGTCAGGGGCCTGTAGTCGGGTTTTAGCTGGAACAAGCAGCAAATGCTTTTGGCATGATGGAGCTTTCTCAGGCAGGCATTTAGGGAAGTTGGCGTCCTCGTCTTGTGATACAGACTTGAGCTGATAGAAGATGTTCTGGGTGGTGTGAGGCGTTAAACAGAGTCATCTGTACCAAGACTCTTGCTGTTATCTTCAGCCACTCTAGTGCCACATTCATCGGACTGAGGATGCAGTGCCCCACCAGCGACCAGTGATCTCCCTGAATCTCAGTACCCTTGCCCCCTCTCATGGGGCACCCTTTTGGCATTCAAGAACCAAGCCTGGATCCTTTTGACAAAACCCGCAGGACCTGGGATTTTGTGTCAGTCTTTCTCAGGAGCTGAAACCTTGTCCTTGGCCTTCCCTGGAAGCAACAACAGGATGGGCAGACGCCATTTGCCTAAAGAGCTGTTAGTCTTTAGAGAGAAAGGTTATATCCCATACTCCCTGACAGAACCTGCTCTATCACTGGTGTCGGTGCCAGGGATTTGAATTCCCTGGCAAATCCTCTGCTAGGGGCAGCAGTTCTTGGACAATGCCAGCAATCACTACCATCTTGCCTTACACAAAGTACTTTGCCCATACCATCTCTTTTGATCCCTCACAAAAAGCCCAAAAGGGGAAAATTATGCTCCAGGGGTTCATTCATGTGGGGAATTCAGGAAGTGAATAACCACATTTTCATTTTGTGTCTAACTTCAGGGGACAGATTCTCCCTTAGAACCTTCAGAGAGAGCATGGCCCTGTCCACACCTTGGTTTTAGACTTCTTTCTCCATCATTGTGAGTAAATGTCTCTGTTGTTTAAAGCAGCTCCGTTTGTTGTACGTTGAGTTTGTTACAGCAACCCAGGAAACTGAGCCAGCATTCAAGGACCCATGTTTGTGTGAATCTGTTTTTCTTTCTCTTGCATAAACGCCCAGAAGTGGGATTGCTAGAGGGTGTGTGGTATGTTTAATTTTATAATAAATGGCCAATCTGTTTTCCAAAGCGCAGTACATTTTGCATTGCAGCTACCAATGTGAAGAGTCACACTTGCTTCATATCCTCACCAATACTTAGTCTGTCAGTCATCTTAATTTCCCATGATGCCTTTCGCTGTTGAACACCTTCCCGAGAGCTCGTTGGCCATTGGAACATCTTCTTTGTGAAGTGTCTCCTCAAATATTTTGCCCACATTCTAGGGTACAACGTTTTTACTAAACATATGCTTCGTGTGTATTTTCTCCCAGTCTGTGGCTTCCTATTATCTTAAAGATGCTTTTTGAAAAGCAGAAGTTTCTGTTTGGATAAAGTCCATTTTTTCATTTCATGGTTTTGCTTTTTGTGTCCCATCTATGAAATCTTTGCCTACCCAAGGTCCCAATGATCTTATCCTATTTTCATTTCCACAAGTTTTATCATTTTAGCTTTTACACTGAGCTCTACATTTCATTTTGAGTTAATTTTTCATTTATCATGCTAGGTAAATGTCAGTTATTTTCCTGGGGAATCTAGTTGCTGAAATGAGTTAACTTCCCATCTTTGTCAAAACTCAACTAGCCGTGTGTGTGGGTCTATTTCTGGATTCTGTATCTGTTCCATTGATCTAGATTTGTTCTCCTTACCCCAGTACCACAGTGTCTGAATACTGCAGCTTTATAATAAGTCAGAATCAGGTTGTGCAAGACTTCCAATTTTGATCCTTTTCAAAATTGCGTTGAGATTTATCTGTCTGTTTGCTTGTGTTTTCATCTTGAAATAGGTCATAAATGCATGCAAAGAGGTTTTCAGTAAGAACTAAGTCTTCCTGCCATTCCTGACACCTCAGCTCCCAGTTCTCCTCCCCGGAAGAGGCCAGTTAGAGAGGTTTCTTTCTTTTTTTTCTTTTTTCAGAGATTATCACTGAATTTTCAAAAACTGAGTCAGACTTTGAATTTACTATTTAAAAGGATGTTATTTATAGGCACTTTTAAAGGGGGAAAAATAATGCACTACTTTTATTTTGCATATCAATCCAAATTTCCAACAAGTGTGCTTGCCTCGAGGGAGGCCAGTGAATATTGGAAAGATTAAGCCTTTCCTAATGATACACTCAATTTTATCCCCAAGAAAAGAGAAGCAGGGACATTTGTGTGAATCACCCAGTTGCCTTAATTCTGCTAGAGTTATTTAAATATGTTGGTTATTTTTAGTTTAATTGCAGCATAATTATATAACACCAAGTAATCAGAGCTTGGTAATACTAACAAATTGATCTTCAAGACAGTCTCAGAAGCCTAGCTAAGAATCATCTGAGTATGTAACTCAGAGGTCACTCACCTCAAAGATGAAGACCTTGCCAAGCTACAAATGCATTGACAGAATTCAACTTAACAGACACTTATCAGTTATCATATGGCTATAAAATCTTGCACTGGGCAATGTAAGGGAATACAGAGACAGATCAAAGCCTACTGATCCCCTCTAAAAACTTACAATCCAGAAGGCAGGCAGGCATATATACACAAACGTACCTGATAGAATTAAAAGTTCTAGCACTGAGGTTTTCATAGGAAGGGAGGCACATTCTGGAAAGCAGATAATGATACCAAGGAAACATCTGTTGAAGTCAAACTGCTCAGAAATTCTCACTTCAGGGTGACATCTATGCAGTGTATAGTTCTGTATAGTGTATTTCATTCTTATTAAGAGGAAATATTTTATCTCTAAACTAGGTCAGTGATTTTTCATAATATAAGTACATAAAAAAAGAAGATGGTGCTAGAAACTGGAAATCTATCTTTCTTAATTCCTGTTTGCCCTGTTGATCACATCTAATGACTATCCTGGGAATACTAAACAAAAGTAACAGAGTTCTCCTCCCACTAGCAAAATAAAAAATGGATTTGGTGACCTGTTTTCTTTGGAGGAAAAGAGACGAGCAATGACTACTGCCAAGCCTAAGAAAGTGGGAGGAGAAAGAAGAGACAGTCCTACTGTAGCAAGACTGAGAGAGATTCCTGGCTTCCTCGGAGACTTGGCCTTTCCTTCAGGTTCTTCAGAAACCATGAAAGCTGAACACAAAAAGAACTGTAACTCAGAACTCGCATGCCTGAATCAGAAAATAAATAACGTATTATTGGTTGTGGGCAAAATGTGCAGATTTGTAAACTTCAATCACCCAGAATTTCTTATTCTTTGTGCGTACAACTAACACTCAATGATTAATATGTGTGGTATAAGGAATTTTTCATTAAAACTTCTTGTAACTTAGAAGAAAATGTACTTCTCCTATAATAAAATTACTCTTGGGGACCCTGAGAGAGAAGAATATGCTTTAGTAAGGAAGCTACACTGAGGAAGTTTACAAGAAAGTGTTCAAGTAAAGTGCTACGTTTGTGTGTGTCTTGATGGCATCATTAATTACTGAATGACGTAGTAAGTACTCCACAAGGATCACAGAGGTCAGAGCTTACAAACTCTTACAAAACTCCTTATAATTTTATTAACATGCGCATTGATTAAATGAAAGACTAGTGTCTTGCCAGGGTCACACAAAAGTCAAAAATTACCCTCCTGGTCTTCCCATTGATTTGCCATTTTATTTGTATGAGTTAAGAATGCAGTCAGCTGCAAGTAACAGAAAACCCAACTAATAGGGGTTAAAATAAGTAAAGATGTGTTTTTTTCATGTTCCAAAGCAGTCCAAAGACTAGTTGCAAATAATGTTGGTTCAGCTGTTCAATAAAACCATCAAGGACTTGGGCACTTTCTATCTTTTCCTTCCACCGTCTCTAATATCCTTAGCCTGTCTTCATAATTGTCACTGATCCGTCACTAAATGGCTGTAGAGGATCCAGTCATCTTATCTCATATAAGACAGGAATAAGAAGGAAAATGTGGCACCAAGCTCAACTGTCCCCTTTATCAAGGAAAGCAAAAGGTTTCACAGAAGCCAGCAGGACTATCAACAACGTTGGCTAGAAATGGGCTACATGGCCACCTAGCTGTGAAGGCATCTGGG
Source organism: Saguinus oedipus (assembly GCA_031835075.1). NCBI lineage: Eukaryota > Metazoa > Chordata > Mammalia > Primates > Cebidae > Saguinus > Saguinus oedipus. Next base: position 171,093,349 of record CM063173.1, read on the forward strand.
AAAGTGAATAACTGGCTCATTCGCTATTGCTGGAGAAAGAAGGCTGAGAATGGCTGTGAAGTTAGCCACTCAGTGGTTGCCACCACAGTATATAATCAAACCATTACACTTCCTTAAGCTCCAATTTTTACAACACTAAAGGCAGTGTCAAAAGGCGCTGTGATTATAACCAAATCAAAATAAGGAGAAGTGCACAGATGCCTGAATACGTCACAAACTGGACTGGTTATCAACGTCTCTGGCTTCATTGGAAATGTAGCCCTTTCTGCCTTTAAAGATAACCTGGGGTAAGTCAGAGCACCAGGGGGCCTTGTCTGCTCTGCAGCTGGAAATCAAAAGCTTGGAATAATAGAGTAGCTGCTCTGAGGGGTGAGCTTCCTCTCATCATCACACCACCCACCTCACTTCAAAGCCTCGTTTGTTGGGCGGTAAGCCTTTGAAGCCTTTTCGTCCAAAACTGAAGCATCTCCAGCAAGTACCTGATTTCCATCTGCTCCGAAGTACAACACATTAGCCTGTATTCAGCACTGAGAAGACAGTGATCCTTTGGGTTTGCAAACTTCCATGGCTGGTCGTTGTGGCGTGTTTTTAATGTTGTTGCTGTTGTTATCTTTGTTTAATCCAATGTTTTGGGAAACCACTGCAAAGGGCACCAAGTGCAATGAGATTCATTTCCCGCTATTCCACGTCTCCTGGGATTTTCACCGTAACAATGAAACAGGAGTGCTTGGCTAAGACAGCCAATGAGTATAATTACAAAAGATAAGTCGTCTGTATACTTTGGTTTTTTAAAATCAAGAATGATAACCACAACTCTTCGGAGATGCAGGGATGTGTTACAAGACTACTAAGAAAAACATAACACAGACAAGACAGACTCAGTGGCACAAGAGACACAATGACAGTAGGAGAACACAGTCCATTGAATAGTATTAAAACCCAGAGTTTCAACAGATAGATAGATGGATAGATAGGAAGAAGGAACAAAAGTAGTGGAAGGAAGGGAGGGAGGGAGAAAGGGAGGAAGGGAGGGAGGGAGGAAAGGTAGGAGGGAGGGAGGGAGGGAGGAAAGGTAGGAGGGAGGGAGGGAGGAAGGGAGGGAGGGAGGGAGGACAGGAAGAAGGGAGGAGGGAAGGGAGGGAGGGAGGAAGAGAGGACAGGAGGAAGGGAGGAGGGAAGGGAGGGAGGGAGGGAGGGAAGGAGGGAGAAGAAAAGGGGAAAATAGAAGAAATAAACAAAACAACAAGAAAGAAAGGAAAAAAGAAAGTGAACTTGCATGTTGGTTTGAAAAGAAGATAGAAACAAATAGCAAATGCAGTTATTTGGTCTTAGGAAACTCAAGCTTAAAAATCCTAAAATGAATATGTTTTGTTCCCCTATTTCCATTCCTTCTAGCCTGAGTAATACAACCTGAGCACCAGGAGACTGTGAATTACTGAGACAGTCTTCTTTAACATCCTCCCTTAACGATCTGACTCTACCCTGAGGATGGCCGTAAGTGCGGAAAAGAGGTGACCATTTTTTCAAGATCAGTGCGGTTTATATTGGCTTACCACAACGAAGACAAACACTCCAACAAGAAAAATGATTTTTAACTCCCGTGTAAATGTCCTTTCAGCTTACAAGGAGACTACAATTTGTATTACAATTACTACTCCATAAAAATATTGGGACATCCAGGTGAGGGGTTCCTTCTAAAGTAAGATCTCTGAGATTTACTCATATTTGACATTCCAACTGCTTCATTCACTGGTTGGCCTAATGAGTATAAGAAAAGAAGAAATGTGCTAATTAATAAACCTGACTGCAGAATTTCAGCTAGAATCATAAGACCAGAAATACTAACTTGCTAACATCAGTCTGTCTTGTCAGGAGCATCACATTCAGTTTAGTTTTTCATGCACCAGAGTTTTATGTTAATAACTGCATAATGGTGGGGTGGAAAGAACACAAACTCAGTGTCAGAAAGACCAATCCGGGGCCGGGCACAATGGCTCATGCCTGTAACCCCAACACTTTGGGAGGCCGAGCAGGTGGATCACTTGAGGCCAGGAGCTCAATACCAGCCTGGCCAATATGGAGAAACCCCATCTCTACTAAAAATACAAAAATTATCCAGGTGTGGTAGCACCAGGGGAGGCTGAGACAGGAGAATCACTTAAACGTAAGAAGTGGATGTTGCAACGAGCTGAGATTGTGCCACTGCACTCTAGCCTGGGTGACAGAGCATGATCCTGTGAAAGGAAGGAAGGAAGGAAGAAAGGAAGGAGGGAGGGAGGGAGGGAGGGAGGGAGGGAGGGAGGGAGGGAGGACGGACCAATCCAGAATCCCCCATGTCCTATCTTTGACCATGGATCAATTATTTAACCTCATGTGCCTCAGTCACTTTATTTGAAAAATGGAAATGGTAATATCAAACCCAAAGGATAATAAAGTGTATACAATATATAGAATACCTGGCACACAGAAGATACTCAAATCAATGACAGCTGTGTTTCCTGCCCATGATGGACAACAGGACTCTCTGCCCTGGAAAGCCCTTGTTATGAAGAGTGCTGTTCGTGACGGTTCTGGAGCTCTGCGATGCCGATCTGCACGTCCTTAAGCAGTAGCCTCTGCTTTGATCAGTTCTTCAAGAGAGGCAATGCACTTTTTTTTCAGGCTATTGGCCAGGGTTAGAAATTTTAGTATTGCAATTAAGCTAACAAATAGAGACATAAAAGAAGTCAGAAATGGGTCTCATTAACACCATACTATAAGCCAGGGGTCAGGAAACAGTCCTCTAGCCAAACTTATTTTTGTAAATAAAGTTTTATTGGAACACAGTCAGAAATGAAAAATGTGTTTATTCATTTACATAGTGTCTATGGCTTCTTTCATACTACAACAGCAGATTTGACTCATTGTGGCAGAGACCATATGGTCCACGAGCCTAAAATACTTACTATCTGGCTCTTTGCAGAAAAACTTTGCTGAGCCTCTCTCTAAGTACCCAAAGTACAACCATATTCATGGATTCAGTTCATCGGTGGGTCACGTTTCACAGCCCAGCATTATAGTAAGCTTGGTGTTGTTTACAAATAAAATGGACAGCAGCTCTTGACAAGAGGCTCACGGTCTTAGAAGATTTGAGTTCATGAAAGCAAGCAAGCACCTCTAGCAAATTATAAAGTGCCCAATTATATAATGGAGGCTACAAATGATAACGAGAATCCCAGGATGGGAGAATTCAAGATACGCTGGAGTCTCAAGGGAATCCTTTCCAGAACTACTGGGGAGGAAGCAAACTTTTCAGGAGGATACACGCAACGTATGTAGAAAGGAAGCGAAGGTTTCCAGGCAAGAGAGGAGGGAGAGGAGAGCCACAAAAGCAAGAAAGGGTGCGATGACCAGTAAATAGATAAGCCCTAACACAGGATGTCAGGAGAGGATGCACAGGTAGGGGCAGGAGGGGGGTAAAAATGAGGGTGTACAATCTGACTGTGGGGGAAATGGAGGGATCTGGGTCTAGAGAGCTTGGACTTGACTCTACGCAGGAGAGAGCCATGAGCTCCTCGTGCAGTCTGACTGAAGTCATTCTGGAAGAAAAGAGATTCAAGATAAGAGCCCCGATCAGAGCTTTCTGCATCAATTCAAGTGTAACATGATGGCAGGATTATCTGAGTAGAAGTAGGGGTAAGAGACAGATCTGAGAGGCTTAGTAAGCCAAAACTTGGTGACTGGTCTGTATGACATGTAATGGACTGGAAAGAGTGAGGGCGATTCCAGAATTTCCTGCTGGGAGGCCTGGTAGAACAGTGGCACCATCAACAGAAAAGGGAGCCAATTAAGAAGGAAACGTTTATACTGCCCTTTTTGGCCCCTCCTTTTCATTGTGGTACAAAATATATAACATACACTTTCTTAATGATTTTCAAGTGTGCAGTTGAGTGGTGTTAAGTATATTCATCTTGTTATGAAACTGATCCCCAGAACTTTTTCATCTTGCAAATCTGAAACTCTGTAAACAACGACCTTCCCTTTCTCCCTCACCTCAGCATTTATGCTCCTTTTAAATAGGCTCAACATTGCAGAATTTCAAGTAATCAGAAATAATGAGTTAAAAGATTCCTTTGTTTTACGGACCTCGAATCTTAAATTTATGAGATTTGCAGGATGAAGCACATCATCTGCACATTCATTCATTCATTGAACAAACGTTAACTGAGTACCTGCTAGTAGCTGGTAATTGGGGTATGGTCTGGAGATCATGAGACGAATAGCATATGACTCTGCTTTTAAGGCGGGCAATAATAAGTCTGGTAAAGAAGTTCCCATTAAGAAGGGAGACAGACTTGAAAAAAATAACCCCAGCTAGGTGGTCTCGAGACTAAATCAGAAATGGGTTCAAGGCGCGGTGGTCAACCAACCAATGGTCATAAGCAATCCTAACTTACCTGCTGTCAGATGATGTTGTAATTATAAACGGTAAGAATACAGGAGAAGGAGAGTACATTTCTCAATATTGAAAGTATGGAAACAAGAGATCTCCTAAGCAAGGAGATTATTACCAGGGTCAGAACGAATCATAGGTAAAAATATTTTAAAATGACATAAAAAAGACAAATAACATTTGAGAAAACACAACCCATGTCTCAAAGATCATACAACTGCTTGCCTTGGTAGACTCATTTAACATTTAATTCTTTCCTAATTGAAAGTTAATGACTTTCCTCCTAATGCTACAGATTTTCAATTACAGGGAGCAAATTCACTTTACAATAATTAGCTTTAGACAATTTAGGTGAAGCACACTTTTTTCCATAGAGGAGGGATATTCAGACAGCATTTCATCACTGTACGATGCATTACAGCTCTACTTCCCTAGAAAGCACGTAAATGTGTTTCGGAAATTTGTTTGTGTAGGTATCTTCTTATGTTTCATTGATGCAAGGGGATCTAGTACCCTTTAACGTGGGAGGACCAGAAACCCTAACCACCCTGCGATGTGCAGGGTAGCCCCACGCCACAGAGAAGTGTGCTACCTCCTGCATGACTTTTTTTTTTTTAGACAAAGTCTTACTCTATCGCCCAGGCTGGAATGCAGTGGCATGATCTCAGCTCAACTGCAACCTCTACCTCTTGGTTCAAGTGATTTTTCTGCCTCACTAAGTAGCCAGGACCACAGGCACGCACCACCATGCCCAGCTAATTTTTGTATATTTAGTAGAGACGGGGTTTCACCATGTTGACCAGGCTGGTCTCGAACTCCTGACCTCAAGAGATCTGCCCGCCTCAGCCTCCCAAAGTGCCAGGAGTACAGGCTTGAGCCACCGCACCCAGCCTCCTGCATGACTTTCTATCATTCTACATATTCATGTAGGTGAAAAATCTGTTTGTGATTAACTCAGCCTAGAGCCTAACTTCGTTCTATATATAAATGCACTTTTTTGCACTATTTTAGTAAATGCTGAATTTTCTAGGAAGGCAAGTACACTGAAAATCCAGAGACTATTGTGATGTCCTGCTTGAAAGATTACCAACTGTTGTCTACCATTTTGGACATTCATTTAGAAAAGTATGTTACCAGCAGCATTGCCTCTGTGGTATGAGAATCACCAACACAAAAGCGGCTTTAGCAGTCTGCACTTTCAGCTGTTCACTCCAAGGTATTCCACTTTAACTTACAAATATTTTATATCACTCTTATTCCAAATAATACATTTAAAGAAAGAGTATAAACATAGCTTAGCCTTACTGCTCTGAAAACCGAAGTTATTCATGATAAGCAGGTGCGAGTGTCTGACCACTTTTTCACGTACCTTAGTGTAGGCATGCCTTTACCTATGGAATGCAGGGAATTTTATTATAAATTACTTTCCATTTATTTCTTACTGATTCAGAGATTTATACTGAACTTTAAAATTGCATGTGTTTGTTAAATTACTTATGAATTTCATTTCACAAGAAAAACTTGAGGCCCAGAGAGGTGATAGGTCTTACCCAAGTTGGCCAGCTATTTAGTGGCAAATCAGAGAGAAGATTGCTTTTCTGAGCTCCTCCCATGAGCCAGCCCTTTAGAAGTCACCTTCAAGACTAGTCACTCATTCTGTAAATACTACTGCATGTTCACCAGCGCTTGGCTTGTGCTAGGATCTGATCTTGCCAAGCTGCATAGTTCTTGCCTTCGAGTGAAGACAGACCAGAAAAAAATCAACTCTCATAAATGCATAAGTACATGAAATGGTGGTGGTACAGAGAGGAGGAATCCAACCAAGCCTATAGGGTTCAAGATCCTCTTCCAAGAGGAGGCGACACTCGAGCTTGAATAGCAGGTAGGAATAAGTGAGGTGAACAGGGAGTAGAAAAGCATTTCAAGCCAAGAGAACAGATAATCCTGGAGGAAAATCCAGGAGAGCCTGGCCCTCCTGCAGAACACAACGTACTTCAGTTGGAGTCAGCTGAGGGTGAGAACACAGAAGTGGTGAGAAACGGAGCTGGACAGAAGGGAAGGACACAGCTCATGGAGAGCCTGTTCTCCCAGGTGGAAGAAATTGAACTTCCCCTTGAAGTTCATGAAGGAAATCCTGAGGATTTTTAATAGGTGTGTGGCACCAGGTAACTCACTCTGGTGGCAGCATCAGTTGTTAAATGGAACATATTGCAAGAACCCGGATAAGAAGTGAGGAGGAACTGGATTAAGGGAGTGGCCTTGGGTGGAGAGGATGAAATAGAGAGCAGTGATATAGGGGAAGCAAAACTCACAGAATTTGGTGACTGATGGAATTTTCCAGGTTGAAGGAGAGGGGAGACTTGAGAGTGACTTGTTACTGGCTTGGACAATGGGGAATGATGAAACCCTTCACTCCAGTGAACATGGAGGAGGAAGGGGGTAGTTTGCAGGGTGAGGGAAAGAGTGAATGCGGACCGGGACATGCTGGGTACATGCATAAATGGGCATCCCGGTGGAAACAGGTCTGAACTCAGGAGGCATTCCTGGACTAGAGAGATTAGGAACACCAATCTGGGAAGCATCAGCATAGACTGTCCCTCATTTAATCCTCACAACTGCCTTATGAGGTAGCTGTGAATAGCCTTATTTGATAGACAAGAAAACCAAAGCTTGCCAGTCACAATGTTGGAGAGCTGGGATTTACTCCATGGTGTATATGAGTCCAAAGCCTACGCTTCTCTATGACCCACTGGCCTTCTACCTCAGGAGTTCCATGGCTTGCAGTGAAGCATTTTCATTGTCACAACCTGTTCTTCATAATGGTTGCAGGGAGAAGTATATCTTTTCCAGAAATCCCTATAAATGACTTCCAGGTTTCCCAAGAAATCTAGAAATACTGGATTGTCAGAATCAGAGCAATACCTTAACATGTGATAGCAAGAAAACGGGAAGCGTCTGTTACTGCATTTTTGGAGTTCATATTATGAAGTCACAGCTCTACATAAAGAGTAGACAAAGGAGGGTCCCCCAGCTCCCACTTAAGGACCCCAGGATCCAGGAAAATGCCCTAACTTTTTTCAAAAAGAACCACCACCACCCTCAGCTAATGGGTAAAATCTACTTCAGATAATAAACTGCTGCATTTATTTGATATCTTATTAGCTTTGCTTCAAAGACACCAAATCAAAGAGTGGCATCACTGTTCATCTGGATTTCACATCAGGGAAAGAAGAGAGGGAGGGCAGGTGGATAACTGTGAAGAGGACTTACGTGGAAGTCACGGATGGGCTTAATGAGAACAAAGAAATGAGCGGCCAGCAGGCCCTGCCCCCTGGTATCTGCACAAGGCTCTCCCCAGCCAGGTGCTGACTCTTTCTGCAGCTCTAACCCCAAGGAGATGCGAGATGGATGGCAACACAAGGTCCAAATATCTATCACGTGCCAAAGTGAAAGAGTTTACCTGTGATTAAAAACGCTTTCATGTCACCATGAGACAAGAATCTGAACTGTGAGCTAAAACATCAGCATACTCTGCCCCCATCACACCCCAGCCCACCTATGCCCTATGTTCTCAAAGAGCCCATGCAAGAATTCCCCACCTGGCTTCACTCATTCCAGGGTTAAACCATCCATAAGCTTCCTGGAAACCACAAGACTTAAAACGCACCCTTGACCCATAGCAGAGTCATGACATGGGCCAGAGCTGCAGGGAGAAGCCCTCACCAAGAGTTCTGTGCTGACTCCCAGAAGGCCAGTCCTTCCAGGACTGACCAGATGGCTCAGAGAGCAAGGCCTGTCTGTCTGGACATGCTGGTAATTCGATGAAAGTCAAAATATGTGATGGCTACAGTCACCACCCAAGGCTTCTGTCATCATTGCATTCCCAGATTCTTTGGATTTGGCTGGGCAGACTGGATACGGCTCAGCAGCTGCTTTTGCTATTCAGAGACACCACTTAAACTGAGAGATCCCCTTTCAAAACCTGCCCCCGTGATCCAAGTTCTGCTGGAAAATGAGATTTCTGGTTAAGCAGAAGTCAGCTATGCACGGATGGTCTGAAAATTCTTCCCTCCCTCATGTTCACGTGCACCTGTCATAGCCTCTCCTGGACCCGTCCTTACAGCAGCGATTAGCCATCGTACCAGGTCACCTCCTGGTCTGGAAGATGGAAGCATGGCCCACGACATGACGGAAGGTGCGGGGTCTTCAGTCTGGGCAGCTTAAACCATGATTTAACAGGATGTAGACAAAGAACCCTGAGGCTGGGAACTCAAGTTTCTTGCTCCAACTAAACCCAGAATCAGTCACATCATAGTAAACTGTAACCTGAATTTCTCAACTACAAAGGTGGGACAGTACTAGCCACTCTCCCTGTCCTGGTAACCTCTCGTGCATAATCTGAAGATAAAATGGAAGTCGGCTAGGTGCTGTGGAATCCCAAGACTTTGGGAGGCCGAGACGGGCGGATTGCCTGAGCTCAGGAGTTCTTGACCAGCCTGGGCAACACGGTGAAACCCCGTCTCTACTAAAACACAAAAAATTAGCCGGGCATGGCAGCATGAGCCGGTAGTCCCAGTTATGTGGGAGGCTGATGCAGGAGAATTGCTTGAACCTGGGAGGTGGAGGTTGCAGTGAGCTGGAATTACACCACTGCACTCAAGCCTGAGTGACAGAGTGAGATTCTGTCTCAAAAACAAAAAAAGAAAGAAAGTTGAGATAAGACTATGTGACTATGGTTTAACAAAGCCAAAAACATAATACACAGTATGATTCCCATTCGAATATCAGATCCTTGGTTCTTAATTTTTTTTCTTTTTTTTTTGAGATGGGGTCTTTCTCACCCAGGCTGGAATACAGTAACTTACTCATAGCTCGTTGCAGCCTCAACTTCCTGGACTCAAGTGACCCTCCTGCCTCAGCCTTTTCCTCAGTAGCTGGAACTACAGGCATAAGCCACCACACCAGGCCACAACCTTGATTCTAACAAGTAGTATCCGGAGGAAATCTTTAACTGAACACCATATGAAATTGACAAGAAGCCTTTTTGAGAAGACTGCACTGGTATTCTGCAATAACGCCAAGTGTGGGTGAAGGGGAGGAAGGCAGCAAAACACACTGCCATGTGTGTGTTGTATCGAACCGAGCACAGAAAATCAACACCAAGACAAAAGTATGCCAAATTGCAGGGTTTATTGCCGGCGACCACGGAGGACTCACGTCTCTCCAACCCGTGGCCCCGAAAGAAGGGTGACAAGACCTTTTTATACTTGCAAAACCACCTTGGGAGTGGGGGTGAAGTTTGGAGATGGGAATGAAAGCTGTCAATCATTTCCTAGGCTGAGATGAGATTGAGGGGGGCTCTGGGCCAGGGGATTTTTGCCATTCTAATTGCCCCTTAAGTGGTTTACAGAGGTTAAGATAAACATTAGTTTAGACATTATTTGGACAGGTGTGGGGTCTACAGATTCTTCAGTTGCTTGGCGCCAGGATGAAACTATCTGGGGGTGCTTACTCTGGTCAGTACCGGTAAACAAAGGCCAGCAATTCTGATAGTTACAGATAAGAGAAGGCATGCAGCTTTACTTCAATTTGCATCCTGCAAACAACCTAGCAGTTTACAGAAACCAAAGTTAGCAATCACTGTGAGGAGAATGGAAACAGTTTTGTTCTTTATAAAATGACATTGTACAGGTTCTAACTCTAGGCCAGCTATATCACATGTGTACCTATGCAACTATCTTGCACGTTCTGCACATGTACCCCAAAACCTATAATGCAATAAAAATTCAAAAAAAAAAAAAGAATTGTCTATTATTTCACTAGATATTCTCAGACAATTGAACCTGGTCCTAAATTGTCTTCCCCTAAGAAACTTGTGATAACCTTTAACCAGTGTGGCTAAAATACAGCTGTCTCCTGGGTCAGTTTCTTATTTCCATATATCCTGAGCAATCTCTGTCCCAGAACATTTGCTTCTATTAATAGAATCATCTTAGTCTGTGACTCTGCAATTGCCCAAAGCAAGTCCCTAAGAACCAAGTTCATATCCTCTGATAGCAAGCTCCGTTTCCCTCAGCTGTGCTCAGCAGCACGTGAGATGCAGCTTGACCCAGGAATCGACACAGGGCCCTCAGCTCCTTGCTCCTCCATCGTCACTTTCTTCCCCTCAAACTGAGTGCTCATGATACGCCATACTGTGCCTAGGACAAAGCAGTGCCCAAAAGTAAATGAGGTCCTTCCCTTAAAGGAGCTTATACTCCACAGCTGAGTTTGCTCAGGAGGCTGGGTTCTCTTTATGAGAGCTGGTCCATGGGGTTTGTAATAAACAGCATGGGCAGAAATAGCCACTTCCTGTTTTGTGTCTGAGTCTAACACAGATCCCTAATTGCCCAGAAATTCGGGTGCCATAACGGTGGTGACATCTCCCCAGAAGTGGGCCCAGGGGAGCAGCTTAGGGTGTTCCTGTTTCACCATTTCCCAGGATTCCACTTCCAGAGATTTCTTACACCTGACTCCATAAGTCTCTCAATGACATCGACACTCCCTTTGAGCCCCTCCTATGTGTGAGGCCATGTGCTAAGAACTTTGCAATTAATCCTCTTAACCAACGTTATCATTTGTTTTGCAACAAATGAGGGAAAAATAGCTCCGGAAGATTAGGTAACAAATTGAAGCTCACTAGAGGCAAGTGCTGGTAAAGCCAGGATTCACCTAACCTGACTCCAGAGACCCCGCCCCCTCCCCCGCCCCAGATTGAAGAAGGTGAGTAGAACACGGCCAGGAGGGTTGTAGGAAGCAATCAATGAGTTTTTTCTTTTTTGATCCATCTGTGGCTGAGAACAGAATTGACTCCCTTCCAGAAAAATCTAGTCTGGTTTCTGTGACTTAGGCCAACAGTCAAGTGCTAAGTGAGCCATTCAGGACCCAAGAGGATGAAATTGACAAGCATGATAGCAGCCTTCATTTTTCAGTGTCAGCAGTGTTCCAGGTGCAGAGAACGACCCTAATTATTATCAGGCCACACACACGGTTCTCCTTCCTGCCTCGTGGCTCTCAGAGTGCTCGGCAAGAGCTATAGCACCTTCCTGCCACATGAGTGAAGCCAGCAGAGCCCGAACATCACTCAGAGACACCCGGGCCCCATCCCAGACACTGACAGCAACAGCCACCACACTTAGCTCCGTATCAGGAGCCACCACGTCCAAGCCAGTCCAAGCCCGAGAAGGGAGCCAGGCATGCCTCACGCCGCCTCCCAGGAGAGGCTTTGCTCTTTGAATTGAAGGCCACCCCTAACAGCATGACAGTGTTCTCAGCAGCCCTCCACAGAGCCACCTTCTCAGGGAAGGACTCTCAGGTGCCTTGCTTCCTACAACTAAAGCTGGAAGGAGGAATCTCAGATTCCTTCATGGGTACGAGAGAGATTGCAGAGAAAAACAGCCTCTTTGTGAGAGGCTGATTTGAAAAGGCATGCACAGATGAGTTAGAATCTGGGACTGTGTCCAGGTGGAAATCTTGCCTGGAATTCCTAATGCATTCTTTCTGTTATTAAAATAATATAAGCAACCGGGGTGGCTCGTTGCTTCTCTGCATGTAGTCAATTTGGCTCATGCTGTGTGACCATTTGAAATCTGACCTTAAGTGGTGCCAATTTAAAAGTCTTTTCATTCTGGGTATGTTTCCATTGCACACAACAAGCCCATGGCTATTCCCTAAACTACTTCTCCAAGCAAAGAGTAACTCAGTAGAACTGAGGCTCTTGCCAGACGTGATGCAATCAGCCAAGCCACCCAGTGTCCTGTGTCCCTGGCTCCACCCCACTTTTCTCCCCACGGCCAGCTGTCTGGTCCACTTTTCTGGTCTGTCCCCTCCTTCCCTACAGCACAGTCTTCCCTTTCTTGTCAGAAAAGGTGCTTCCAGATGGCTGGGTACACATGGCATTTCCTCCTTCTCACACAGGGAGAAAAACCCTGCCCTGCCTCCCCCACCAAGCTGTGAGTCATCGACACAAGAGACCACAGAGTCTTTTGCAAACATCAATGATGGAGGTGGAAGATCAAGATGTACCTAGATTTGTCTTCTAAGAGCTGGTTTACAACTTCCTTTGACCTCTATATTCTCCCAAAGAAACATGAGGTAAAACACAGAAAAAGTGCCATGTTTTCCCTGAGGCATTCAGCCTTCCAAGATGTAGCCAGGAGGAAAGATGACATATGTATACAAATATATATAACCCTTATCTTGGTGGCTCTGATTCACCCATTTGTGTTGCCAAAATAACCTATTCAGGCTTTCAGGCATCTGGAGAAGTGAGACTCACCTCCAGAACTCCTAAAGACCAATGAGATGAGTCCTTGCAAAATCTGCCACCCCAGTAACCTGCAAAGAAGCATCAAGAAGCTGAACAGGGCCGGGCGCGGTGGCTCACGCCTGTAATCCCAGCACTTTGGGAGGCCAAGGCAGGTGGATCACGAGGTCAAGAGATCGAGACCATCCTGGTCAACATGGTGAAACCCCGTCTCTACTAAAAATACAAAAAGTTAGTTGGGCGTGGTGGCGCGTGCCTGTAATCCCAGCTACTCAGGAGGCCGAGGCAGGAGAATTGCCTGAACCCAGGAGGTGGAGGTTGTGGTGAGCCGAGATCGCGCCATTGCACTCCAGCCTGGGTAACAAGAGTGAAACTCCATCTCAAAAAAAAAAAAAAAAAAGAAGCTGAACAGGCAGGGCATGGTGGCTCACACCTGTAATCCCAACACTTTGGGTGGCCAATGCAGAAGGATTTTTTGAGGCCAGGAGCTCAAGACCAGCCTGGGCAACATAGCGAGATCCTGTATCTACAAAAAAAGAAATCTAAAAATTAGCTACGTGTGGTGGTGTTTGCCTATAATCTCAGCTCCTTGGGAGGTTGAAGTGGGAGGATCGCTTGAGTCCAAGCATTTGAGGCTGCAGTGAGCTGGCATCACATCACTGCACTCGGCCTAGGCAACAGAGTGAGACCCTGTCGGTTTTAAAAGAAGAAAAAGGAGAAGCCGAAGAGCCCAGCACCTCCACCCTCCTGCTGCTGCCATGGCCAGTTCCTTCGTAAGGGCTTTCCTCTGAGCTTCTAAGGACCTCCTATTTCATCCGAGGCTCAGAGCAGATGAAAAAGCAATTGTAGCATTTACAGCATCCACATAGGAACAGCCAGTTGTCATGATCTCTGAGAGGAAGGAAATAAGATGGTGTTTTATTTTTAAGTAGCCCAAGAGATTTCAATGATGGCATTAAAATTTTAATCACAAACTCCTTAAGTTAGGGAGAAAAGAATTAAAAAGCCCACAAAGGACTCATTGTATAAGAGAGTTTCACCATTTGGAGTTCTTTTATAAATTTGTGTCAGATCGCAATTTGCTGTCTGGGAAATGTAAATTAGTTATTAATGAGCCAAAATTCTAACATCAAAGGCTGTGCAGCCACATGCCAGGGAGAAACAAAGAGCTCTCCCAGCACCGTCAACTGCTCCCCGCACTGGCCTGAATGCGGCATTCATCTTGACGCGCTTTGCTGCCTTATTAAGGAGATCGCTTTTCTCAAATGTGATGGCACAGGGCACCTGGATCATTAGCGTCACCTCCACCTGAGCACTGCGTGGCTGTCAGCGTTCCCGGGCAGTAGGCAGTGTGCGTGCCCCAAAAGGCTGCTTTCCACGAAGCTGCACCCAGGCCCCCTTTCCGTCCAGCTCACGCAGCTGACCATTTTCAAAGCACATTTAATGTCTGCAGCATAACCCGACTCCAAGGGCCGCGGGGAACACGGGTCTGTTTTTGAAGTGTTCACATACAGTCTTCATATCTGCAGCCCTTTTTATTTCTATTGCAACCAACAGCCTAGATATAAAATGCACACACAGAATGAGAAAGAAGGCCAGTTGTTTTTAAGCCTGCGAAAATGGCAGTAAGAGTCATGTCACGGAAGTATTGCAGGCATTTGGAAATATTCATTAATTCATTCTTTCAGCAGATATTGTCATGCTCCTGTTGGGTGCTGACAGAAGTGGAGGTCTACCCTCCCTGGGCTCCCTGCCTAGGGAGAACTGGCAGAAGTCACTGCTCCGATAACTCTACAGGCAGTGTGGAGGGAACCCCCAGAGGCATGGGAACCCACAGCAAGTGTCCCTGGCCTGGCTAGGGAGGTGGGAGTGGCTTCCCTGAGGAGGAGACATTCAGGCTGAGAGCAGGAGGAGGAGAGAGCGTTCACTAGGCAGAGAACCATAACAGGCAGGGGAGAGGTCAAGGCTGACGTCATCCAACAAAGAGCTGAGAGTTGGAAGCAGAAAAATGAACGCCCTCCATGGCTCCCTGGGAGACTCCTCCCTTCAGAGTGAGGCCCTGACCTCTACTGCCAGGCTTGGCTGGGTTCGGATCTCTGGCTGTCCTTAGCCAGAAGCTTGGAGCACCCTGGTTCTCAAGTTCAAGGGACTCAACCTCAGGACACACTTGCTGGTGTGCCTTTTCCCTCCATGAGAGTCACACTTCTGTGATCCCAGATCCAGTAAGAAGGACCCACTACACCATGGTCCCAATGGCCAGCCCTCCTGCCATCACCGACAGACCTCCTGCCTCAGTTTCCTCCTGTTGTCTGCGCTTAGTTTTCCTGTTGTCATGTTTTGTCCTCTGGACAATCCCCACCCTTGTGAAACCTTCCTGATGAGTCACCTGCCTCAGATAACTCCTCCAACCCAGGACCACCACTTCCCAGCACTGGGTCCACCTGCCTGACTGCCGTCTTCCCACCACAGCAGGCAGGTCCCTCCCAGGATGACCCCAAACTCCCCATCCCTGCAGGATGAGTCAAAGTCTCTGAAGGGCAGATGTAAAGGGTGGGGAAGTGAAGGGGAGCTGGAGAGGAGAACACAGCAGGCAAAATCAGCGTAGAGAGAAACCAGAAAGTATCAGAGCCTTCGAGAGCGACGCCCAGGCTTGGGAGTTTTGCTGTGCAGGCCGGGACTTCTGAGATCTGGGCTGCGCCTGCCTGGGCCTTGCCTCGCTCACTGCCCCACCCCCACCCAACCCTTCACCCAGGACTCTGTTTATCCATGTTGCACGTCCTTCACTTCCTCTAACGGATTATCATTTCTCTTTTTCTGGCCTGGAATTTATACATCATCTGCCTTACCTGTCTAATCCATCTTTCAGCCCGCAGCCTGGAAAGCAGTCTCCCACCCCTAAATTGCCCTCTGAGATGATGTCTTTCCTTGGCCTCCCGTATCTCCCTGAGCTTCCTGTGCCAGGGGTCTCATCCCACTCATTTCAGCTGCAGGGTCATCTGTCTCCTCTGCTAGACTCCACATTCATAAGATCTAGAACTGCTTTTCTGTTCACTTTGTATCAATGTCATCTCCTTCCTGGTTACCGGGTGATCCGACACACAGCAAAAACCCAGTAAATATCTGAACCGTGAGTGGGCTGAGTATCCGCAGTAACAGCTCCCCTTGCATCACCATCCAAGGAAGAAGCAGAATTCTCTTCCCTAGGCCGTGGCCATGAATGAGCAGCAACCGCTGCCGTCACCTGGGCACCCTCTTCTCTGAAACTAGTTTGGGAACATGGCAAATGCATAGGTGTGTATGGGTGCCTTCCCTACAACAAGTAGAATCCTGGTAAAAGGGTCTCCCTAGTAAAAGGACAGATGGCAAACGCTCAGCGTTATTAGAGTTGACTTCTTCTAGCCTCACCCACAGGGCCTCCTTAGGCTCTGTCCTTCCCTGGGCAATCTCAGCTCCAAGGCCTTATAGAAAATAAAGTTCCTTCCACTTCCATTCCTGGATGAGATTGCTGACAGCCCCCTGGGCAGCATCCCTGCACCACTGGGCTGAAACTTTTTTCCTGTTTCCAGAGGTACCTGCCGTTCCCGGCACACCCAGCCACAAGGGGCTCCTGGAGCAGCTGTTCCTCCTCCCGGTCTTCATTCAAATACGTTTTATAGATTTTCTAAAGAAGCTTCCCATCATTTTCATCTCATTTATAACCCTCCCAAAGTGTGATTCACAGAACAGGTGACAGAAGGAGCACTGTGAAGGAGGACTCCCGTGGTCACGTGAATGGGAAATAGAGCATAGGTCATTCCCGTCTTGGAGAGTCACAGGGCACAAAGCAGCAAGATGTCCTGTGGGAAAGAATTCTGCCTAGAACTTGTGGCCCAAAAGGCACAGTTGGGTCCATCTTGGACATGTCCTCTGCATCACATTCATATGCAGCAATGACAGACAAAATATAAGAAAATAACAAAGGCATAGCCCAACACACACACACACACACACACACACACACACACACACACACACACACACACACACACACGCTCAGCAAACCAGAAAAGAAGTGGAAATACAAAGGACAGACCTGCTGGTCCCCTGTTCAGGATGCAGGCAGTGGACTTTGAGAATTCCTCTCCTGTGGACAGAGAAGACTCACACCATTTTGTAAGAGAGGAGCCACTCAGGTCTCTGCTCACCGAACACCTGTTAACATTCTGCACACAAGTGTTTTGCAGAATACGCTTTTCACTGTGCCGCCTTTGAGACTTTCTCCTCTATGCCTGCTGGCCTGTGCTGGCCTTAAGGCTCTCAGACATCAAGAATTTGTTCATATCCTGCACACCTTTTTTTCTTGTCTCACTCATATTGGCCTTCCCAAAGCTTATAGGGAAAATGTGATTACAAGATTCAAAATGAGAGGCATTCTGTCTCTTTCACTCTCTCTGTGTATCTCTCTCTTTTCCATCATCAGCATCTTCTTAGGTATGCTCTGCCTCGCCTTCCACTCACCTCACCCCTAACATCCTTCAGGCTCACTGATCTCTGTGACTGTTGCTGTAATAACCTCCGATGACCACGCCCAGCAACGTGCTTCCAGACACCATTCTCTGTGATTCCCGTGTCCCATGCTGCCAAACACTCTCCCGATGAACCTAGAGAACCCTGGCCTCTCCGGTACTTCCAGAACTTCCCATTTCCTCTACCTGTCAAAATGCCCCAATTCTTCCTTTTCCTCTCCCATCTCTGAGATGTGCGTGTTTCCAAAGGCTCTGCCCTAGCCTCTGCTCTTTCTCCTGTTCACACAGCCATTCCCCTGCATTAGCCTCCATGGGCACACGTCACTCAGCACCACCTCACTGGCCTTCACCTTGCTTCTCACATTTCCAAATACCCAGAAATTTCGAGAAACGTGTTTTAAATACTGGTCTGAAAATGGTTAGTTGGCTTTGGTTTTGTTTCTGTTGTTGGCTGTCCTGTTTCTGGTGTGTTAGTGATCAGAGCACAGACTCTGATTATAAAACAGCAGCTTTCCACTCCATATTTTTCACTCATTGACTTGATTGTACGTCCAAGCTCGTGACATCTCCTAAACGTATCAAAGTTGCCTGTTACAACTATGTATCCTGTTAAATTATTGACTTCTTCTAGTAAATCAGTTTAAACATGTTAGAACTCCCATATACCAAATATATCTATACCAAAATGCAGCCACATTACTGAATAATGTCGAGTGTTGTTTTCTGCTTTAGAAACAATTTTCAAATGCATTCCCTATATTTTTACATTTTCAGTTCATTTTTAACTTAATTACTATGGTTAGCTGAAATTTTTCAAGTCTATTTTTATCTGCTTCTCCATTTTCTCCTCTCATATTGGTAAAATTTGTTTAATCCTTTAAAGGTTTTTTAGTAAATATTTATATATTTGCACATAAATGTCTAAAACCCTATTCCTTTGTAGAAAGTCATAAGGATATAAACATATATATATGACTTTACCTAGCCAAATATTTTAACTGTACAAATCAAAATTTGCTTTGCAATGCAAAGGGAGAAAAACACATCCACGTAAAATAAGTTCCAGCCACATTCCAAATCCATGGTGTCTGAAGCTGATCTCCCCTGTATGTTCTCTTACAACCAGCCTCTACACCTTCTCCAGAAAAGCACCATCATTGTCCCAATAGCTAAGCTCCAATACCAGTGTTCTCTGATGCGTCTCCTGCTTATTCACTGACTCACCATAGACCCCAAGCCCCTCAAAATCAACTGTGAAGCTCTTTCCACTTTGCCACCACAAAGTCTCTCTTCACATCAAAGTAAGTGTTCCTCAAAATACTCCTCCAACCCAGAGACAGGGGCCTGGGTCAACATGAGACTTCCTGTAAGACCCCACATATATCATCATACCTGAGCCCGCTGAAGAAGTACCTTGTTGTAAGAGACACCATGAGAGATCCAGGTAAGAGAAGAGAATAATATGAAGAGAGTCATATGTTCTACGATGAGAACACATAGACACATGGCGAGGAACAACACACAGTGGAGCCTGTCAGGGGATGGGGGAGGGAGAGCATCAGGAGGAACAGCTAATAGAAGCTGGGCTTAATACATAGGTGATGGGTGGATCTGTGCAGGAAATCACCATGGCACATGTTTACCTATGTAAGAAACCTGCACATCCTGCACGTGTACCCCAGAACTTAAAATAAAAGTTGATGAAAATAATAAAATAATGTGTTCTGAATCCAGTCAAGAGGATCAGGGCACCTTCACCAAGGGAAAGTTCTGAATTTAAGCCTTGTAAAGAAAGCTTTAGACCGGGCATGGTGGCTCGTGCCTATAATCCCAGCATTTTGGGAGGCCAAGGCGGGAGGATCACTTGAGGCCAGGAGTATAAGACCAGCCTGGCTAACATGGTGAAACCCATCTCTACTAAAAATACAAAAATTAGCCAGTCATGGTGGTACATGCCTGTAATCCCAGCTACTCAGAAAGCTGAGGCAGGAGAATTGCTTGAACCCAGGAGGAGGAGGTTGCAGTGAGCCGAGGTGGCACCACTGCACTCCAGTCTGGGTAACAAAGCAAGACTGTGCCTCAGGGGGGGAAAAAAAAAAAAAAAGCTTTAACCCACTCAATCATAGTGTGATTTGACTGGCATCAAATCAGTCAAACTTGGATAGTTGGTTGAGAAAGGAATCCATCAGGATCACTCATCCATCTTCATCTGCTGTCATCCAAGGAATCCTATCATTACGTCGCTGATTGTCAGCAAAGCTTGTTCTTTGCTAGACATAGTTTTTTGGAATAGAAGCAATTCAGATGAGATGAAATATTCCACGGGAAAACTTGATCCCTTTTGTCTGCTGCTGCCTTGACTGCAGACTTCCATAAGGTTCAATCATGAAAAATTCGATCTCTGGAATCAGATAGACCTGGGTTCATTTCTAGCCTGCCTCTGGCATTTACCAGTAGAAACGACTGGGAACATTCCCAAACATCATCACTACTGCTCCTAGTTCTCCTGTTAGTAACAATCGTTATACCAGTAGCAGCTAAAATGTTTTGAGTTTTTACTATGCACTCTAAAAAATCTTCCCGTCGGTGAAGCTGGGCTAACAAAATCACCTTTAGAGGGTTGTGAGGTAAGACGAGCCTGTATGTGTAAATTACCCCGAACGTGGCATACACCCAGGTGATTGTAGTTATCACTGTTTTTTCATGTTCTTATCTGCACGACAGAATGTATTGTGTGCAGGTGCACAGTCTCATTTCTTGAACAGTAAATTAATAAAGTGGTCTTCTGGCTTTTTAATCAGCCTCTCAAGTGCCTGATAAGTTTTGCAAATACCGATAATACTAGGTTCCAGTCTTGTATAATTACGGACTAGAGCCTGGACTCTGAGAGACCAGAGAAGTACGGTATTTTTGTGGTTGAGGACACAGATTCTTGAGTCAGAATGCCTGAGTTCATATCTCAGGTCTGCTACTTAGAGACAGGGCAGTCTCCCTAAGCCTAAATGTCCTCATCTATAGAATGGGATTCATGATAGTACCTACCTCATAGGAATCTGATGAGAATTCAATGAGCTGATGTAATCTTCACATTTCTATGGGTGAGTATCATGAATATCAATCAGCATTTGGCAGAAGGGGAGACTAATATTTAGAGAGGGGAGATTATTTGCTTTACATCAGATGACTAGAGACTGACAGAGGCAAAATTTGTATCCAGATCTATCCAGCTCCAAAGCCTGAGTTCTTAACCACATTCTGCCATCCAAGTGGCCCTCCAACCTGTAGCACTGGGCATTTAGCTGAGTAAATCCAGGTCCTTTCATATACTTTAAGGTGCTTGAGGGAAGAAATTATGCATCTTATTCATCTTCATTTTCCCTTCAGCATCTAGTCCCATATTTTATTGATTGAAATGTTTCTTTAGCCAATGGTGAATGGCTAATAAAATAAATGAATGCACACATGTATAAAAATAAATCAGAGAGATGCTTATTGAGAGAATAGGGTTCAAAAATATCCACAATCAAGAAGGGTTGGACTTAAGAGGAGGAGGAGGAAGAAGAATAAAAGGCAGAGCCAAAGGCTATTACAATCCTTCCAGAGAAAATGGTAGAGGGAGATAACACTGCAGGTGAAGGAAGGCGCAGGGGGTGAGGAAGGCAAGCCTGATACAAAGGCAACAGCAGGTGCAGATCACTTATGGGAAAGCTATTCCCGTAAAGGAAGGTGTCGTGAAGAGCTGTCACTAGAAAGGGAAAAAGTCAAGTGAAGAATTGCATTTGCTTGTTATAAAATAGGATGAACCTGATTATGTTGACAGGAAGAGAGGATTAACTTCCATATAGAAGAGAGATTAAGAGTTCTGGAAGGGAAAGTGATCATTACAAAAATAAAGTCCCAGAAGAGATAAAAGGAACCGGATCTAGAGTTTTCCAATCTTTGGGTTATAAGCCAGTATTTTGGGGAGGGGATGGGGTGGGATGGGATGGGACGGGACAGGACGGGACGGGAAGGGATATTAGTCAGGGTTCTCTAGAGGGACAGCTAGTGGGCCATCTTTTAATCCATATTTCAGCTAACCAAGCAGATAAACTATTAGAACCTTTTTTAGCTCTCCGAGCTACAACATTAAATGCAGAGTCGCTACTTAGTGCGCCCAAATCAATAAATTCAGCCTTAACCACTCTATGTTCTTCCACCATTATCTCACACCCTTAATATCCATTCCCATGCCTGTTCTCCAGATTTCTGCTTATATAAATTAGAAAACTCAAGCAGTACTTACTTTTTTTTTTTTTTTTTGAGACGGAGTTTCTCTCTTGTTACCCAGGCTGGAGTGCAATGGCGCGATCTCGGCTCACCACAACCTCTGCCTCCTGGGTTCAGGCAATTCTCCTGTCTCAGCCTCCTGAGCAGCTAAGATTACAGGCACGTGCCACCATGCCCAGCTAATTTTTTTTTTTTTTTTTTTTTGTATTTTTAGTAGAGACAGGGTTTCACCTTGTTGATCAGGATGGTCTTGATCTCTTGACCTCGTGACCCACCTGCCTCGGCCTCCCAAAGTGCTGGGATTACAGGCGTGAGCCACCGCACCCGGCCTCAAGCAGTTATTTTCAAGTGTAGTGCATCTTCTCATGGGTCACACTCTCAACCTCACCTCCAGGGGCCTGTGAGGACTTTAGTTGAGTTATAAGTCTAGAAGCAAACAGAGGTGTTGCGGGTGGCTCCTGAGGAGAATCAACATTATCTTGCCTGGAAACTGCCGCAGGGGAGGCCATCACCATTGCCTCAGGCAGTGCAGGGTTTATCTCCTCAGACAAAGGTGGGAAGGTTGAGGGCAGCATGGGTCGGGGAGGGAGGGATGTTGTCACCACTGGGGATGGGGAAGCTGTTTCTTCCGGCAAAAATGTTTCATCAGAGTTTACAAACTAAGTGTCCCCCAGCTTCATCAGAGCCCTCCCACACATCCCCATTCCCAGTTACAGGGTCCCACTAATTCCAGTCAATGTCCTCACTTTAATAGTAGGTACCTGGTGAGGCTGTGCACGCACCTTTCATTGCAGATTAGTCACTCACATGATAAGAGCTTGTCTGCTTTCCACAATTTCAGCTCTTTCTCCATAGGAGATAAGACTCTCAATCAGGGCAGTCTTAGCAGATTTGAGGCTCAATATCCACTTCTGAAGCTGGGAGTTAGAAACCCAGAGTTCATCATTTTCTTTCATCACTTTGTCCACTGAACTTAGGAGTAGCCCACCAGCTTCATTATATTTCTTGGTTCTCCACATATGGTCAAAGGTACTATGTGTAGGGTCCCTAAACTCCTTGCCGCTCACAAATGTCAAACGCATTTATCTTGCATAACTCTCTGAACAGTTCATGCCAAGAACTGTCAGAGTTCATGCCAAGGACTATTAGAAGTACAGAGGTCTTAGCATTTTTTGGTCTAATCATATTAAGCAGCCAATTCCAGAAACTGCAAAACCAATGAAAGAACTCCATCCTTGACATTCTGTTCCTCTAGAACCACTCCTGGCACCAAAATCTATGTTAGTCAGGGTTCTCTAGAGGGACAGAATTAATAGGATATATCTCCCCTTTATATGTATATACTGTGTGTGAGGTATACTTAATAAATTCCCCTTTATATATATACACACACACACACGTGTGTGTGTGTGTGTGTGTGTGTGTAAAGGGGACTTTATTAAGTATTAACTCACACAATTACAAGGTCCCATGATAGGCCAACTGCAAGCTGAGGAGCAAGGAGAGCCAGTCCAAGTCCCAAAACTGAAGAACTTGGGAGTCCTATGTTCAAGGGCAGGAAGCATCCACATGGGAGAAAGATGTAGGCTGGGAGGCTAGGCCAGTCTAGTCTTTTCACGTTTTGCTGCCTGCTTTATATTCTAGCCATGACGGTAGCTGATTAGATGGTGCCCACCTAGATTAAGGGCAGGTCTGTCTTCTCCAGCCCACTGATTCAAATGTTAATCTCCTTTGGCAGCACCCTCACAGATACACCCGGGATCAACATTTTGCACCTTCAATCCAATCCAGTTGACACTCAGTATTAACCATCACAGATGGGACGGAAATTATGGGAATGCCTCACATTTTAAAAGGCTTGTTCAGCCCAGGCGCAGTGGCTCAGGCCTATAATCCCAGCACTTTGGGAGGCTGAGTAGGGTGGATCATCCAAGGCTGGGAGTTTGGGACCAGCCTGACCAACATGGAGAAACCCCATCTCTACTAAAAATACAAAAAATCAGCTGGGCATGGTGGCGCATGTCTGCTATCCCAGCTACTTGGGAGGCTGAGGCAGGAGAATCACTGGAACCCAGGAGGCAGAGGTTGCAGTAAGCCAAGATCACATCATTGCACTCCAGCCTGGGTAACAAGAGCAAAACTCCATCAAAAAAAAGTGGGGGGGTGGGGGGCTTGTTGCTTGTTTCATGTATGTACAGGTCATGACGTAAAGCCTAATTTTACTGTGAGTCAGGGTCAAAATATGTTTGAAGCAGTGGTCATTGGTGGAAAGGTTAGATTTAAGTTCTCCAGGACAATCTCACCGTGCCGTTAGCAATGGTGCCAGATGTCTGTCCTGACCAACTACAATTCAGATAAACCCACCCATCCCATCTTCTTTTTTCCCTCCCCTTCTTCTCCCTTTCCTTCCTTTTATCCTTTTCTTCTTCCTTCAATAAACATTTATTGAGCATCTGTGTACAGCCTACCATTCAGCTTTCGAGGCTATGGGCACACTCCTATGCTCACAGTGCTCCTAGTGCCACACTTACTATCCAGTAAGAATGACCTCTGGGCACCGAAGACTATTCAGAGCACAGGCCTGGGCCCACTTTTCTAGTTCTTGCTTTGCAACTCAATCCCGGACTCAACTTTGCCTTCCTCTCCTCTCATCTCTGGATAGCGAGATGGTCTTACTATGGCTCTAAGCCCTGCTCCTTTCCTAAAACATACTTACCCTCTGCCTCATCTGATTCCAGCTCAACCTGGCCCTAGCCTCAGCTCCCACCTAAGACTCACCCACACGCCCATGCTGCTGCCCCGCCTGACTGAGCCCCCAGGTAGTGATACAGCCTGCTTCCCCCTCCTCCAGGTAGTGAAGGATGTGTCCTCCCACACATGCAAAAGCATCATGTCTCAAGGAAGTACCAGGAGAATGTAAGTATCCCAAGTGAATTTCACTCTTGGCAGGACACCAAAATTCCTGAGAGGTGCTCTCAGTTGTGACTTGGCAAAACCCGTGGAAGATGGGCA
Organism: Saguinus oedipus; assembly: GCA_031835075.1. Taxonomy (NCBI): domain Eukaryota; kingdom Metazoa; phylum Chordata; class Mammalia; order Primates; family Cebidae; genus Saguinus; species Saguinus oedipus. Next base: position 171,117,872 of record CM063173.1, read on the forward strand.
GGGTGGTGTGCACACCATGTTGACAGGCTTACCCTGCATGTGCAGCTGCAGGATTTGGCCATCCATTTAGGTCAGGTTCTTGTTTTTCCAGTTTTAATTCCATTCCACAAACATCCCTTGTGACTGTGGTTTTTACTTCAGGCATTCAGATGCACAGTCTTAAATGTGGCATCTTGCATTGAGCTAATTAAAACAAGAGAAAACTTTCTGCTGCAAGATTTGTGAAGGGAAAAGTCTACAAAATTTTCAATACTTTAACATCATTGGAATGGGAGAAGAGCACAGCTTCGAAAGGGCCTGAGAAAGCAGCTATTTCCAAAGCCCTCTTTTATAGATGATCACACTGAGGGTCACGAGGTTAAGAAATTCACCCAATTGGATCACGAGGTCAAGAGATCGAGAGAATCCTGGTCAACATGCTGAAACCCCGTCTCTACTAAAAATACAAAAAAAATAAGCTGGGCATGATGGCGTGCGCCTGTAATCCCAGCTACTCAAGAGGCCGAGGCAGGAGAATTGCCTGAACCCAGGAGGTGGAGGTTGCAGTGAGCTGAGATCGCGCCATTGCACTCCAGTCTGGGTAACAAGAACAAAACTCCGTCTCAAAAAAAGAAATTCACCAAATTTTAATGGTTCATGGCTCCTATGAGGAGCCTCAGGGGTGACTAGGGGAGAAGAGAGGGGCTCAGGAACTGGCACTGCACACCCATTTCCTTTTCATCCAGAGAAGCTCTTTTGTACCTATTTCACATGCCAGCTTCTGCATGAGAATTAGTTTGAAAAGAGCTTCATCACTGCAGTAGCAAAAAAGCACACACAAAAAATAGCATACTATGCCATAGCTTTTATAACATGAAATTAGACCCCATTTACATAAGCAGGAAAAAATACTCCTAAATGTCAAACTCCAGTTAATGATATCCGTGCTGTTTCACCAGTTAATGGAAGTTTACTGGTGCCTGCGAGTTACCTTGAAATGTATCCCAAATGTAAGAGGGATGAATGGATGGATGGATGGGAGGATAGATACATGGGCAGATTGGCAATAAAGCAAGAAGCAAATGGTAATGGTAGGATTTAGATGGTGGCTGGGTTTGTAAGTGTTCTTGGTAGTCTTCCAACTTTTCTACTTCTTTGAAAATTTCATAAAATGTTGGGAGAGAAAATTGACACCAGGTGCACATGCCCCAATAAATGTTACCTCACCTTTTACTAGCTGGTTAAAAAATAAAGGAAATGAATGTTATGCCTGTGCCACCTTACTGCTTGGCCAATCTTTTTATCAGGAGAAAACAGAAATAATCGATGTGACTACTTTGGGAAAGTAAAATACTACCTCAAATATTTTGCCAAATTAATCATTTATTAATCATCTTTTAATGACATAACTCGTTGAACTTCTAAGAAACTGCTGGTCTAACGAAGCCTCTCAGATTTCCATAGTGCACTAACTTTCATACGTAATTCAATAAGATCTTCTACACACGTTGCTTTGTTTGAACCAGACAGTTCTGTAAAATGTATAGGAAAGCTTTGTCCCAGCTTTGCATATGGTAAGACTGAAGCTCCAAGACCACGCAGCCGCCATCTATGATCACATGGCTGGACGAGGAAACCGAGCTCATCCCTTCCAACTCCTGGGGAGGGTGATGATGGCAAGAGGAGGGAAGAGTCGATCCACGGTGGCATCCATGAAGGCCTTCAGGATGAAGAAACACAAAGCAGCAAGACTGAAATGAATACGTTGATGGAACAATCTGATCGAGACTAGTGGTTAAATGTCTTTGCATATTTCCTTCTTAACATTTTTTTTTTTTTTTTTTTTTTTGAGATGGAGTTTCGCTCTTGTTACCCAGGCTGGAGTGCAATGGTACGATCTCGGCTCACCGCAACCTCCGCCTCCTGGGTTCAGGCAATTCTCCTGCCTCAGCCTCCTGAGTAGCTGGGATTACAGGCACGCGCCACCATGCCCAGCTAATTTTTTGTATTTTTAGTAGAGACGGGGTTTCAGCATGTTAACCAGGATGGTCTCGATCTCTTGACCTCGTGATCCACCCGCCTCGGCCTCCCAAAGTGCTGGGATTACAGGCTTGAGCCACTGCGCCCGGCCTCCTTCTTAACTTTTAAAGCATTACTTTACCTCTTACGGATAACCATTTTACAGTAAACATTTTACTAATGTTTGTATCAGCACTCGCAATTGTCTCCATTTCAAAATAAATCCTGGTTACATATTGAAGTCCAGAAACTGTAGAGCGGGAATGGGAACTTGGAAGTCTACAATGTATTCATTATGAAGTTCTTGGGCACTACTCATTGAATGAAATGGACCTCAGTTTCCTTCTCAATCAAGTAGGAGATGCCCAATTAACAGAGAGACATAGACTTGAACTTTATACGTAAAATGGATCGTGATGATGATTTAGTGTCTCAGTTACCTACCCAGAATTTCAAAGACTTCTAGACTAGCATAAGCTCTATTTGAAAACTTGTCATAGAAATCATGTATTTACCCAAAATAGTGATGGTCAAATTAAAAGACCTCTGTTCTTTCATTATATTATTCTCATGTTCAGCCAAGTTTACACTAGCTATTTAAAATGTCTCTAATTGTTAAAAATAAAAATAAAAAAGTCACTTAAATGCAACATATTCTACTGGAAAAGTTTTCTAAATTTAAAAAAAAAATGGGAGAAGGATGGATAATAAAAAGGATTGTTTATGTTTTATCCTAAATTAAGAGATAAAAATCTTGTCAAAACTCTCTGTTTTACTAATAAGAATTAAAGAATCAAAGAAACTGAGTGATCTAAGTTCATTCAACTTATACATTTTGAGACTAAATTTCACTCTTGTTACCCAGGCTGGAGTGCAGTGGTGCCATCTCGGCTCACCACAACCTCTGCCTCCCAGGTTCAAGCGATTCTCCTGCCTCAGCCTCCCGAGTAGCTGGGATTACAGGCATGAGCCACTGTGCCTAACCCAATATTTATTGGGGTATATAATCATATAAAGTCTGTAGTTGAGTTTTGAGACAGTTCAAAACAACACATTCATTCATTTAAGCTTTTCTTTTTTAATGAACAAATCGCTATTCTTTGGCTATAAATTTCACACTTTATCCTCAGGGTATTTTGGGGTAAGGGCAGCTCTTCCAATGTGGCTCACAGCTGCCTCAACTTACCAAGTAATTGCTAGCCCTTCAAAGTCAGACGTGTCAACAAGATTGCCCACTAATTCTGGACTTAAGCAGAAAGGACTTGCACAGCTCCTGTGCCAGCACAGTGGCATCATCCTTTGGGTGAAAAACAAGGGAACACATGCATTCTTCTGAGAAATTCTTCAGTATTGTTGACCATATATAATAATTGAGGCTGAGAGCATAGGCTCGGGGAGAAGACTCAGTTCAAATCCCAATTCTACCACTAAACTTGTGCAAGTAACATATCCCCTCCGTCTTCTCATGCATAACACAGTGATAAATTAATGCATACCCAATACCTAACTATATATAGCACACAGCAAATATTCAATTCATGTAAATAGCTATCATTAAAACAGTGGCTAGCTGGTAACTTGCTACAAGGAAGCCTGTGTCTTTGTTGAACCAGGAGTTATTCCTGCCATTTTCTTTTAGAATGTTTCAGAGTTCTAGAGAATGAGACCCTCATTGCTGAGTTTGATGTTGAATGATACATTCCAGGGGGCTGTATCCTGAATCTGATATAGGGTGAGTCCTCTCTCTGTATCTTGAATGCAACAGAATTTTGTAATGACCGTTCAGCCGGGGCTCCTGGGGCACTGAAAACCCAACGTGGTCTCTTCACCCCAGAACCTTGGTTTAGTGCTGAGCATGTACCAAGCTTTGTGCCCCCGGGTGTAGGAAGACATCCCCCTGTCACATCAGCCAGGGACAGCTTTACATTTAAGTCACATGTCTTGGCTTGGAGCTTTCACCAGTTCAATTTCTGGGACCCCTGAGCTTCCCGCAACTCCTTTGCAATGGGTCCTGTTGGCTGACACCTCTCTGGCCACTTGATTCATGCTGTCCCCTGCTGGGGTCAGACCGAAAGTGATTGCCATGTCTCCCCTCACTCTAGTTCATCTGGCATTCCCTTCTCAACGCTACCACCACCATTTTCAGACAGCCACTCCTGTTGTTAAGAGACAGCCACTCCCGTTGTTCAGCCACTCCTGTTGTTCAGACAGCCACTCCTGGTGTTCAGAGATAACCACTCCTGTTGCTCAGCCAGCCACTCCTGTTGCTCAGCCACTCCTGTTGTTAAGAGACAGCCACTCCCGTTGTTCAGACAGCCATTCCCATTGTTCAGAGATAGCCACTCCTGTTGTTCAGAGATAACCACTCCTGTTGTTCAGAGATAACCACTCCTGTTGTTCAGACAGCCACTCTTGTTGCTCAGCCACTTCTGTTGTTCAGACAGCCACATTCCCATTGTTCAGAGACAGCCACTCCTGTTGTCATTGTTGACTGCACATCAATCCAAGATATTGTGGGTTGTGATGAACAGCAAGGCAGGAGAGACCACCAGGGGAATGAAAGCTGCTGAAGAGCCCCTGGAGTCTACACTCTGAAAGCTGAGCTTGCCAAGTATAAATGTGGATTAGCTTAATAACCCTGGGATGACCACAATCCCAGCAAACTGAGATGGAAAAACCAGATCATTCATGTGTCCATTCGCCATGTGCGATTGTTATAGAGGCTGCAATTTCCTTTAACAAACTTAAAGCCAAGCTAGTGTAATGTTTTGAATGTGCCGAGGAGTTCAAGTTTCATTCTAGGGCTGCCCCAAAAGACAAACCACACTCTGGGGTGGTCTGCTTACCTGCATCAGAAAGACCACATTCCAGTGTGGGCCACCACAAGAATGTCGCTGGTCCATACCTTAGTCAACACCTGAGGCTTTGCTAATAAGCAGAGTGAATGTTATAAACAGAATTTCAACTGATTAAAGTAGACTTCTTGGAATAGCATGACAGATGTTGGAAATTGGTAAAAAGTAAGTCGTAGCTGAGAAATGTGGATTAAAATATTTAAAGACACTCCCAGCTCTTACAGCAACAGGGTATAAGGATGTAAGGAGGCCTGTAGCCCTTGTCCTGAGGGATAGTGCACAAGGCAAGTTCCTAAATAGTCCTGTGTGAACAGCCATGACCTTGGAGGATTCTCCTTGCAGGTTGCTAGCCGTGAGAGTACAGAAGCCTGCCTCTGGAACCCAGGGAGATTGCCTCTGGTGAACACAGCTTTCACACAAGGTGTGGACAGACAGCTGGAACCTCATCAAGCTTCCAGCACAGCTTCCAAGAGCCACTTTTGTGCTTGGTCGTTAATAAATGGTAAGTGGCTGTCTCTGTGGCAGCAGGGCTGAGACAGCAGTGAGCCCAGTGAGGTGTTCGCCACAGGGGCAAAATGTAAAAGGCACCAAAGCAAATATTTTAATGCAATTTTTAAAAATCTATGATGAACGAAATACCCAGTTTTAAATAAAGACAGGCTGTTGATGCTTGTTGTATAGCCCAACATTACTGTGCATCAAGAACAGTCGTTTACACTCAGCCAGAGATTCCAGGACCCCTGCCTGGGGCCACCTCCACTGGGCAGGTTTATGAAGGCTGAAGATGGTAAAAACAGATCAAGTATCATGGGTGGGCATCAAGCAGTCATGGTTTTTTATTAGAGCTTTTATTAGTTTTTCATATTAATATAATTATATAATGCATATTTATAGATCATCTATTTTTATAATCGGTTATATAATATATAATGCATATTTATAATGTATAGTACATATAATTATAGAAGATAATATACAAGGCAGGGTATGGTGGCTCACACCTATAATCCCACCACTTTGGGAGGCCAAGGTCGGTGGATCACCTGAGGTCAGGAGTTCAAGACCAGCCTGACCAACACAGTGAAACCCCATCGCTACTAAAAATACAAAAATTAACCAGGCATGGTGGTGGGTGCCTGTATTCCCAGTTACTCAGGAGGCTGAAGTAGGAGAATCACTTGAACCCAGGAGGCAGAGGTTGCAGTAAGCCAAGATCATACCATTGCACTCCAGCCTAGGCAACAGAGTGAGACTCCATCTCAAAAAAGAAAAAGATAATTATACTAATGATGCAATGATATAAATATTGACTATTAATAAAGGTACACAGAGGCACACATATTCGTTTTGCTCAGGTTCCAGGGTGGCTAGACACCACACGGTGTGGTGGAATTTCACTTGAGACTCGCTCCGCTCATAACCTGGTAATGAAGTTGGGCTTGTGGGAGAGTTTGCAGTGGTGGCACGTTTGCCAGGTGACCTATATGCTGGCCTCCCTCCCTCTTCATGGCACCTGCTTTCCCAGATCAAGGTCCCTGGGAACATAACTTAAGAGTTAGGTTTCTGGGTAGCGTAAAATTACACCAAAGAACGGGAAATATATGGATGCCTGAGCTGTGCTCTGAGTGTTCGAGTCCCCCAAAAATTCATGTTAAAGCCCTAATCCCCAGTGGATGATATATAAAGATGGGGCCTTGGGGAGGTGATTAGGTCTTGTGGGTGGAGCCCTCATGATAGGATTAATGTCTGCATTAGACAGTTCTCATACTGCTATAAAGACATACCTGAGATGGGGTAATTTACAAAAAAAAGAGGTTTAATTAACTCCTAGTTCCACAGGCTGTACAGGAGGCACGGCTAGGGAGGTCTCAGGAAACATACAGTTATGGTGGAAGGTGAAGGAGAAGCCAGCACATCTTACATGGTGAGAACAGGAGGAAGGGAAAGAGCAAATGGAAAGGCGCTATGCACTTTCAAACAAGCAGATCTTGTGAGAACTCTATCACGAGATAGCACTACGGGGAGGGGCTAAACCATTAGAAACCACCCCCGTGATCCAATCACCTCCCGCCAGGCCCCACCTCCAACACTCAGGATCGTCAACATGAGAGCTGGGTGGTGACACAGAGAAGAGGCAAATCAGTGTCCTACTAAGAAGAGACACAAGAACTTGCCTCTTCTCTTTGCCCTCCGCCCTGTGCAGATACAATGAGAAGACAGTTTTCCATGAACCAGGAAGCAGCCGTCACCAGATACTAGATCTGCAACATCTTCATTTGGACTTCCCAGCCTCCAGAACTGTGAGAAATAAATGTTTGTTGTTTAAGCCATCCAGTCTATGGAATGTTGTTATAATAGCCCAAATGGACTAACATAGCATATATGTACTTAAGAGTGTGTGTGTGTGTGTGTGTGTGTGTGTGCGTGCACGTGTGTACGTGTGTTTCTTAACTACTTTGTTTCTTTAAAATATAATATTGGGGGATACTTTAAATTTGTTTAATTATGGAAAAGCATCAATAACAGTAAAAATATTTTTAGAATCACTCATAATCTTACTACACACACATACACACATATCAAAGAAGAAACTGTCTTGAGATTTCCAGAAGTTTCAGTCAAGAAAGCACTTCCAATAAATGGAAACATAAAATTTTGGGGAATTCCTAGTAGCATTTGAGATGCATGTTGATGGACAGATTGCTAGGACAGATTGCTGAGGGAGTAAGGCAAGTTGCAGAAGGATAAGTGCAGTTTGATACTAAGTACGGTGTGATACTATTTTCGTCATAGACACACCTACACCCAAGTCACACCACACATTCTCTGTAAGTGCATGTGTGTGTACATGAAGGCACAGAAAGGGTGTGGAAGGCACCCCTCCAGCCAAGAATGATGCTGATCTCTCAGGAGACACAGGAGGGGATGAGATCGGGTAGGGGTCTGGTCAAAGAATTTCCATCTATATAATGTTTCAATACTTTACAAGGGAATAGCATTCATATGAATTCCAAGATGACTGTTCCAGGGAAGTGGGTAGTGTGAATTTTAAGTGGGAAAGAAGACAGCACAGACAGTTTGGCAGTAACAAAGTGTACTGAAAAGGCTAGTTAGGAGAGCATACCAAAAGGTAGGTGATTTTTTTTTTTTTTAGACAGAGTTTCACTCTTGCTGTCCAGGCTGGAGTGTAGTCTTGGCTCACTGCAACCTCCACCTCCCAGTTCAAGTGATTCTCCTGCCTCAGCCTTCCAAATAGCTGGGATTACAGGTGCCTGCCACCATGCCCAGCTAATTTTTTGTACTTTTAGTAGAGACGGCATTTCACCATGTTGGCCAGGCTGGTCTTGAACTCCTGACCTCAGGTGATCCGCCCACCTCAGTCCCAAAGTGCTGGGATTATAGGTGTGAGCCAGCCGTTAGGTGATTTTTAAGATCTGAAAGTAAAGGAACTTAAACTCCAGGCTGAGGAACCGGCACTTTATTCATAGCTATGCCACAGGAAGATACTTTGGATAACCATATATAAAGCACATTGGTTGGGAAAACAGTTAGAAAGCCATGTCAATGGCTAAGTGAGCCCAGGCTGAGGCAGGAAGAGGAGGAACTGAGAAGAAGATGAGACAGATTTTGAACGCACCTGATCTGATAGGGTGCAGGAAGAGTGAAGCCAAGGACAGTAAGAGAGGGAAGAATCAAAGATTTCCATCCATGTGGCTGGTGTGATGTTGATGTCACTTAGAGAGATACAGAATGTTCTTTTTTTTTTGAGACAGAGTCTCGCTGTGTCACCCAGGGTGGACTGCAGTGGCGAAATCTTGGCTCACTGCAACCTCCGCCTCCTGGGTTCAAGCAATTCTCATGCCTCAGCCTCCCAAGTAGCTGGGACTACAGGAGCCCACCACCATGCCTGGCTAATTTTTATATTTGTAGTAGACACGGGGTTTCACCATATTGGCCAGGCTGGTCTCAAACTCCTGACCTCAGGTGAGCTACCTGCCTCAGTCTCTCAACGTGCTGGGATTGAAATACAGAATTTTTAAAAATAAAGATTGGAGAGAGAAATCCTAATGATCACCAAATTCTCTCTCTCCAACATATAAGTTAGTGAATGAAATTTCTTTCCAATGATTCATTGAGCTAATACGTGGAAAGCTCTGAGCACACAGGCAATGCTCAACCACAATAGTAATAGTGGCAAACACACATGGATACTTTTATGTGTCAACCATGGTTATAAGCACTTTCATGTATTAAAACTTTTAATTCTCATCATAATTTTATGCAATTGGTATTATTATTATGGCCATTTGGCAAGGCTACATCTGCAGAATTGTGATGTGCCTTGCTGAGGTCCTGTTGATGGCAGACCTCAGCTGCCAGAGAGGATGTGCCTGTCCAAGCCACTTGCTACCAGGGCCCAGAACTTCACTCTCACCCAAACTGCTTTCAACTGGAGAGAGTGGTGGTGTCATTATTAAAAACCAAGTTACTAAATCCCTACGTCCTAAGTTCTGTGCTGAGTGTTGTCCAAATGCCATATAATGTAACATTTTGATCCACTAAGTTAGAAACCGTATTTGAAAGGTAAAATCATTTAAAAGTTATTTAAAGTTCATTAAATTAAAACATTCAATTAAATACATATCTCTTCCATAAACATTTTACCTAATAGAGATTTCAGCATAGGAAAATTGACTTGTGGATGACAATTCCAGAAAAAATCATATTGTCTGCAAGAGGTGTTTTGTTAAATCAGGCGAGGAAGGGACTTGGGGGTCACAGTCATTGTGGTAACTGCTCAGTGCTAATTATAAAATGTTGAGGAGCTGTCAGAGAGAAAGCTGACCTGGGAAGCTCTATGGCTGTCTAATGGGAAGCAGTTAGCCAGATTACACTGGAGAAAGAACAGAAGACACCACCTGGTTGAACCCCCACTTTGAGAGATAATGAAACCTGTGCTAAGGGGAGCCCCCACAGGATCCCTCAGGTAGAGTCCGGCTAGAGCACCCTGTCTGGCAATCCCCTCTCCAGGGTGACATCCTGGCTGAGGTCACAGTCAGAATTAGGTGACATGTGACTCAAATGCACCAGGGATTCCCAAAGCTTGAGAGGTCTGGGACACCTATCTTTGGGGCTTGGGAGTGGTGGGGGCTTCTAATATATTAAAAAATAAAGATGAATTACACAAAGCCACAGATATCAGCAGTTCATCTCCACCCACTGGCACCAGAAGGACTGACAATATGACTTGGTTTGCCTGGTTGTGTCAGTTTGTCTGTTTTCCTGATGGATTGATTTATGAACCTCCTTTCCCTTTCAACAGTTTTCAGTTTGGATGATATATTAACTAGTCATCTTGATCAAAAATGTCTGTGTGAATGTGATATACTGGGCCAACGGTCCTCCTACTGCCTGCCTGTCATGCCCACCTTGCCTCACCCATCCGCATAAGGCCATGGTGCATGTGGCTCTGTGATTTAGGACACCCTTACATTTGTATTAAATGAGCCACAGTCACCTGCTGTCAAAGGGCCACCTCACCACCCTATGATCAACAGAGGGACTGGTGGAAGAATTATGGGGCAGGAGAATCCCAGTGGCATTGTCTGGGTATCCAGACAAGTTGACTTGTCCTTGACATAGTTAACTGCACGTGTCTGTACTCTGCTTATAAAATACCACATGACCACTGGATTCTGTAGAGGCAAGGATGCAAGTCTCCCTACCCGCTGCCATGAAACTGCCTGGATAGTGACATACGATATTGATATATGACCACAAAGATGTGTACATGTGATATATACATGATCCTTTAAAAAGCCATAAAGAAAAATACACAAGAGACCAACAAGTTTGTTGTTGTGGGTATTTTGGGGCAGGGTAGGAAGGATGGAACATTCAATAATAGGACAGGAAGGTGAGGAGGAAGGGAGCCAAAAGACAGAGGGAAAGATAATTAAACAGACGGCACTAAAAAGAGAGATGCAAATTGATTAGAAGATGGCTTTACACATATACATAAGGCTTTGTATGTGTGCATGCATAAAGTAGAGACACATGCAGAATGGATCCATGCAGAACGGATCGAGTGTTAATGTGGGAGCTGATCTCTCAATGCTCTGTGAGAATATCTTGTTCACCCCAGCCCCCACAAGTACTTAGGGTGGTGGCCACAGCACAGATATTCCTGGAAGGAAATAAGAATGCAAACTAGTAAATCGACTTGGTTTCTACCCCTAAGGGTACTCCCTAGGGTATAAGGAATGCAGCTCTGGGCAATGCTTCCTTGGTCCAGAGGTAGCTGAGAAAATGAAAGATTGTTTTCAACAGGGGGCAGGTTGGAGCAAAAAAATTCAGACAGACAAACTCTCCTAGACACCCCCAGACACGGCGACCACTACCTGTGCTGCAGTGACAGGCTGCTCTGGAGCGTGTTTGGTCTGTTAAGCTTTCTTAATTCATGTGCACACTCTCACGTGCATGCACACACACTGAAAGGCAAAAAAGAAAAATTACCTAGTTTTCTATTTAATGTGTATAAATGTGTTTTCAAATTTATACTTTTAAATATGTGAATGCTATCCCTCACACATTTTAATTTATATGTATAAGCAAACTCTTTTTCAACAAAATGAGTTCAGACATTGATATTTTCCTCCTAAAGAAGAATTTACATTACTCTGCTTTATAAACTTTTATTCTCACTTAATACATGACAGATGTCTCCCAGGTCTGTTCATAGAAGGCCACTGTCGTCAGCTAATTGTCACAGTAATCATGCATCACAAATCACCAATGACTCCCAACAGCTATCTTTTTCTTCCCCTCCAAAATTCAGTGACTCTCAACAACTATATATTTTTTTCTTCACTCACACTGAGGGTCTCATTTTGACTCTGAGCTTCAGGTTGGGTCCAGTCTGCTTCCCATGTCTGTTTCAGGGAGTCACATTCTTCTTATGGTGATGGCAGAAGCTCAAGAGGGGTGAATAGAAACACACAGTGCCTCTCGAGGCACCTCTGTCTAATCTCATGGCCCAAAGCAAGTCATATGGCCAAGTCCACTATTGGTGGGGTGGGGAAATACACTCCACCTGTCCTGGGATCCACAGCAGAGTCTTGACACAGGGTGTGGTTGAGAGAGGAGGGTGAGGCAGGAAGGAAGATGCAATATGGCATGGTAGAAATGCGTCAGACTTTAACCATGCTCCTACAGATTAAAAATTACGTGGATTCCAATAAAGTCACCCAAAATGCACTCTACCAAGCCCCTCCTTTAATTCTCATGGCAACCCTGAAGAGCAATTATGACTAACCGCACTGAAGAACGAGGAGGAAACTGGATCATGCTATAAATGATTAATAATTTGCTCTCAGTCGTTGTTTTAGTGAGAAATGCAGGTGTTTCTCAAACCCAAATTTTCCCAGTACAGCCCCATAAAAATCCTTCTGAGATTTGGTGCGTGGTCAGATTTGTCTCCTCCAGGGAGCTGTGAAGAAAAATGCAATTTGTCCTATTTCCCTTTTGTCTAGCCTTCCATGAAGCTCAAAGCCAAGTTTAAGTCTCAAACAAGGCAAATTGCTTACAATTTGCATATTCAGAAACTCATTTCTTTGGTTCCAATTTTCCATTTCTATTTCACTCAACTTATTTATAATGTACTCTTTTGTAAGTTTCCTTCATCTTTAAAATAAAGAATCAAGGTGCAATTAATTTGAATGTTAAGGGTGTCAATTTCCTGACTGAGGGAGCTCAAGAGTGCTGGGTTCTGACTGTGGATGGTCAGTGCCCCAGACTCTGCCTCCTACACAGCGCCATTTTCTGAAGCCTGGGCTCTAGGCAGTCACCAGTCACACTCACTGTGGCCAGAAGAAAAAGAATGACACTCAAATGAACCAATTTTATTGATTAGCAGGAACTCACTCCAGTAGCAATTCAAGAGCATTGTAAAATTAATAAACGATGGTGTTCCTCCCTGCTTACCAATACCAGAGATAATCTAAGGTTAATGTTAGTCCCCTACACCACATCTGGCCCCTGTCGGGTACTTAATAAATGCATAATTATGCACATTTATTTAAATATATGTACATAATTTATCAAAAGAAGTAAATATACATTTATCAAAAAGAAGTAAATATAATCAGTACCCAAAAGGCAAATGTATTTTAAATTTTAGACTATTTTAGACTATTAATGTATCAATTTAAAGACAAACTCCTGCAGTCACCCAATGGAGTCTTCTTGCCCACTGCACAAACAAAACCAATTCACTGAAACAAGGGCACTGCAGCAACAAGAGTTTAATTGACATGAGGCCAGCCACACCATGTAGGAGATGAAGTTATTACTCAAATCGGTCTCCCTGAACCCTTGGAGGTTAGTTTTTCAAGGATAGTTTGGTGGGCAGGGGACTAGGGAATGGATGTTGCTGATTGGTTGGGAATGCCGTCATGTGGGGAATGTGGAAAATGGTTCTTGTGCACTTAGGCCACCTCTGGGTGGGGTCATAGGACCAGAGTCATGAGTCGCAGGTCTGAGTAGTCAGCCAGTAATCAGAAATGCAAAAGTCTGAAAAGACATTGCAAAAGTCCAATCTTAGTTTCTACAACAGGAATGGTATTTATCAGAATGACTGGAAAAGTTATAAATCCTGTGATCTCCAGAACTATGGCTGATTATCAGTTAACTATGCCTGCATCTTAGCAGAATTCAGACCCTTATAATCCTAACCTTGTGGTCTTTCATTAGTTTGACAAAGGCGATTTAGTTTGAAGGAGGACTATTGTCATCCTTGTCATAAGGTTAAATTATTAACTAAATTTTTCCCAAAGTTAGCGTGCCCTACATTTAGGAATGACAAAGGACAGCTTGGGGATTAGAAGCAAGATGGCATCAACTATGTAAGATTTATCTTACTGTCGTAATTTTGCAAAGGCAATTTCAATCCCTTCCTTGGGTTTCAGCACATTTCAATCCTAGGTATGAGCTATGGAGATGAAAAAGGCCAGGAACAGCTCTAACTTCTTCCTGCTGACAGGAGGCATAGCTGGGGTAAAGGTTGCTCTCAGGGTGAGAGGAATGAAACAGTTTTGCAGTTGTCTGTAGTATTCAAGGGTGGTTGGTTGGTACCCCAAGGTCTGCATAATTAAAATGTTAGTGCTCTTAACAACAGCTTTAGTACAGCACGTAAGAGAACAGCAGACTGTAAGAGTCCTAATGTAAGGAGTGAAAGCCCTACAGAACTGATCTGAAGCCTTGAGGGATCCAGGTGAATGACCCCAAGGATCAATCAGATATTGGGTCATCAGCAGAGACTCAAAACCAATCTACAAGGCTGGAATCTGGTATACTATAGCTTTTCTGAAACGTATTTTTCTCTCTCCAGTTTTTCACTTCTACCAAAGATAAATCATAGTAGGGCTAATTCATTTGCAAAATAACTTTTAGTTTTATTATATTTGACCTAATTATTTTCATAAAGTATAGGAAGAATAATTACTTGCTATATACACTCTTTTTCTAAATTGGCTTTTCTGGATTTTTTTTCATAAGGAGTTTCAAATTAGGTTTTATAAGAGCCTCTTGAACCCAAGTGAGGATTTTACAAAAAGGATCAGCAATGTTTCAAATAAAATGTCATAAAAAGATTATTTACCAGCCCGAGTGAGGTGGCTCATGCCTGTAATCCCAGCATTTTAGGAGGCCAAGGTGGGTGGATTGCCTGAGGTCAGGAATTCAAGACCAGCCTGGCCAACATGGTGACACCCTGTCCCTGCTAAAAATACAAAAAAAAAAAAAATGAGCAGGGTGTGGTGGCAGATGCCTGTAATACCAGCTACTCAGGAGGCTGAGGCCAGAGAATTTCAAAAACCAAAAGGCAGAGGTTGCGGTGAGTTGAGATCGCATCACTGCACTCCAGCCTGGGCAACAAAAGCAAAACTCTGTCTCACAAAAAAAAGATTATTTACCTTCTATTAGCACAGTCCATGCAATTAACTCTTGCTTTGTTTGATATTTATGAATATATCTGCTCTTCATGAGGGTCCTGGAAGTTTTCTATTTCAATGGCATAATACGCAAAGTTGTCAGAAACTTGTATTTACGAGTGCCTGCCAGAGTCTTATAGTTTATTATAAAGCTACTTTTTGAAAAGGACCAAAGTAAAACAATTGTAGATGGCAAAAGTCTCAGAACAACCATGGTTAATGACACAATTGACAAGGAAATTTGGTTTTGTGGCATATGACAATTTAACATAATTATAATTGTTACTAATAACATACACTAAGTCTGATTGGAATTATAGGAGTCTCACACAACTCTAGAACACACAGCAATAACATATTCTTACAAATACAGCCCAAAGGAAGTCAAACAGCGTTTCATACTTGACAACACTTCCTGTATGATCTTAACATACAAATAAGTCTAATATGTGTCCATTTCAGACTTCAAGGTACCTAATATCTAAAAAAATTAATGAGGTCAAAAGGTGGGATTTAGAATTTGGTTTTGGAAAGTTTTTAATATCAAAGGTTTAAAACACTTGTCACAAAATAGTATCACAGATCATCCATTTAGCCAAAGTGATTAATGCAAAGATTTCAAAAACTAAAATTCTTTACTCTGATAGAGAAGAGACGTAGTTTCACAGAGAACAAAATCCAGTAAAGACCACAGGAGGTTCAATGAATCTGTCTCTTCTCTCTCCCCTCTTTTATTTTTCCTGAAGTTTACTCAAAAGGCAAAAGACTTTCATTTTCTCTCAATATTACATGAAAATTATATTCAAAAGAGAAAACCAAATTCCACCATTGCAATAGTGTATCATTAATGCTAAAATTAATTTTTAATAAAATCCTATAAACAAATCTAATTTTAATTAGCTTGACCATAAGGTAAGCTATCTACAAATCCTTTATATCCTTTTACTGTTTTTTTTATTAAAAAGCAGATCAATGCTCCATGAAAACGCTGTTATTCAGACACAGGAGCCCAGATTCTCCAGATTTTAGCAGAGTGCTTCTTTTTTTGGCAGAGGGAGGGGGTTGTTTATTTATTTATTTTCTTTCAATAGATTTTGGGAAACAGGCAATGTTTGGGTACATGGATAAGCTATTTAATAGTGATTTCTGAAATTTTGGTGCACCTATCACCCAAGCAGTATACCCTGCACCCAATGTGTAGTCTTTTATCCCTCACCCCCCTCCAACCTTTTCACCCAAGTTCCTAAAATCCATTGTATCATTCTTATGCCTGTGCATCCTCATAGCTTAATTCCCACTTAAGAGTGAGAACAAAAGATATTTGGTTTTCCATTCCTGAGTTACTTGACTTAGAATAATGGTCTCCAATTCCATCCAGGTTGCTGCAAATGCCATTATTTTATTCCTTTTTATGGCCGAGTAGTATTCCATGGTGTGTGTGTGTATGTATTCACACACACCATTATCCACTCATTGATAGATGAGCATTTGGGCAGATTCCATAATTTTGCAATTGCAAATTGTGCTGCTGTAAACATGCGCGTTCAAGTGCCTTTTTCATATAATGACTTCATTTGGTTCTGCTCTGACCTCTGTTCTTTCTTTCCTTCTGCTGGGTTTGGGTTTGTTTTGGTCTTGTGTGTCTAGTTCCTTGAGGTGTGATCTTAGATTGCCTATTTGTGCTTTCAGATTTTGGATGTAGGCATGTAAGGCTATGAACTTTCCTCTTAGCACGACCTTTGCTGTATCCCAGAGGTTTTGATATGTCACTATTACTGAGTTCAAATAATTTTTAAATTTCCACCTTGATTTCATTGTTGATCCAGCAATCATTCAGGAGCAGGTTATTTCATTTCCATGTATTTGCATGGTTTAAAGCGTTCCTTTTGGAGTTGATTTCCAATTTTATTCCACTGTGGTCTGAAAGAGTACTTGATATAATTTTGATTTTCTTAAATTTATTGATACTTGTTTTGTGGCCTATCATATGGTCTACCTTGGAGAATGTTCCATGTGCTGATGAGTTCTGCAGTTGTGGGGTAGGATGTTCTGTACATTTCCATTAAGTCCATTTGTTCTAAGGTATAGGTTAAACCCACTGTTTCTTTCTTGACTTTCTGTCTTGATGACATGCCTAGTGCTGTCAGTGGAGTATTGAAGTCCCCCACTATTACTGCATTGCTGTCTATTTCATTTCTTAGGTCTAGTAGTAATTGTTTTACAAATTTGGGAGCTCCAGTGTTAGGTGCATATATATTTAGGACTGTGATATTTTCCTGTTGGACACATCCTTTCATCATTATATAATGTCCTTCTTTGTCTTTTTTAACACCTCTTCCTTTAAAGTTGGTTTTGTCTAGTATAAAAATAGCTATTCCTGCTCAATTTTGGTGTCCATTTGCATGGAATCTTTTTCCACCCCTTTACCTGAAGTTTACATGAGTCCTTATGTGTCAGGTGAGTTTCTTGAAGACAGCAGGTATTTGGTAAAACCTTACCTGTTCTGATATTCTGTATCTTTTAAGTGCAGCATTTAGGCCATTTACATTCAATGTTAGTATTGAGATGTGAGGTAGTATTCTATGTATCATGTTATTTGTTGTCTGAACACCTTGTGTGTGGTGGTTTTTTTTATTATTGTGTTATTGTTTTATAGGGCCTATGAGATTTATGCTTTAAGTAAGTTCTATTTTGGTGTATTTTGAAAATTTGTTTCAATATTTAGAACTCCTTTTAGCAGTTCTTATACTGGTGGGTTGGTAGTGGTGAATTCTTTCATCATTTGTTTGTCTGAAAAAGACTGTATCTTTCCTTAATTTATCAGGCATAGTTTCACTGGATACATTCTTGGCTGACAATTGTTTCATTTGAGAAGGCTAAAAATAGGGCCCCAATTCTTTCTAACCTCCTCAAACAAAACAATTATCAGCCAAGAATTTTGTATCCAGTGAAACCAAGCTTCAAAAATTAAGGAAAGGGCTGGGCGCAGTGGCTCACACCTGTAATCCCAGCACTTTGGGAGGCCGAGGCGGCTGGATCACGAGGTCAAGAGATCGAGACCATCCTGGTCAACATGGTGAAACCCCGTTGCTACTAAAAATACGAAAATTAGCTGGGCATGGTGGCGCGAGCCTGTAATCCCAGCTACTCAGGAGGCTGAGGCAGGAGAATTGCCAGAACCCAGGAGGTGGAGGTTGCGGTGAGCCGAGATTGCGCCATTGCACTCCAGCCTGGGTAACAGGAGAGAAACTCCATCTCAAAAAAAAAAAAAAAAAAAAAAATTATTAAGGAAAGATGCCCTCTTTTTCAGACAAACAAATGATGAAGGAATTCACCACTACCAACGCAGCACTATAATTTGCTGTTTATCTGATAGGTTTCTCCTTTTAGGTTACCAGGTGCTTTTGCCTCACAGCCCTTAAAAGTTTTTCCTTTGTTCTGACCTTAGATAACCTGATGACTGTGGGCCTAGGTAATGACCTTTTAGCAACGAATTTCCTAGGTGTTCTGTGAGCTTCTTATATTTGAATGTCTAGATCTCTAGCAAAGTTGGAGAAGTTTTTCTCAATTATTCCCTCAAATATTTTTTCCAAACTTTTAGATTTGTCTTCTTCCTCGGGAACACCAATTATTCTTAGGCTTGGTCATTAAACATAATCCCAAACTTCTTGGAGGTGGCCTCCTCCTCCTCCGCCGCCACCGACGCCGCTGCCGCAGCCTCCTCCTCCTCCTCCTCCTCCTCCCCCCTCCTCCTCCCCCTCCTTCCCCCCTCCTCCTCCCCCTCCTCTTCCTTCTTTCTTCTTTCTCCTCCTCCTCCTCCTCCTCTGCTTCTTCTTCTTCCTCTTCCTCTTCTTCCTCTTCTCCTTTGTCTTTGTCGGATTAGGTTAATTTGAAAGCCTTGTCTTCAAGCTATGAAGTTTTTTCTTCTACCTGTACCATTCTATTACTGAGACTTTCCAGTGTATTTTGCATTTCTATAAGTGTGTCCTTCATTTTAAGAAGTTGTGGCCGGGCGCGGTGGCTCAAGCCTGTAATCCCAGCACTTTGGGAGGCCGAGGCAGGTGGATCACGAGGTCAAGATATCGAGACCATCTTGGTCGACATGGTGAAACCCCGTCTCTACTAAAAATACAAAAAATTAGCTGGGCATGGTGGCGCGTGCCTGTAATCCCAGCTACTCAGGAGGCTGAGGCAGGAGAATTGCCTGAACCCAGGAGGTGGAGGCGGTGAGCCGAGATTGTGCCATTGCACTCCAGGCTGGGTAACAAGAGCGAAACTCCGTCTCAAAAAAAAAAAAAAAAAAAAAAGAAGTTGTGATTGTTTTTTATTTATGCAATCTAATTTTCTGGAGATTTTTCTGTCCATATCCTGTAACATTTAAAAAATTTCTTTAAGTGAGTATTCACCTTTCTCTTGTGTCTCCTTGAGTGGCTTAATAATTAACCTTCTGAATTCTTTTTCCGGCAATTCAGAGATTTCTTCTTGGTTTGGATCCATTGCTAGTAAGCTAGTATGATCTTGTGGAGGTGTTATAACGAACACTGTTTTGTCATATTACCAGAATAGTTTTTCTGGTTCCTTCTAATTTGAATAGACTATGTCAGAGGGAAAATCTGGGGCTCAGGGGCTGCTGTTCAGATTCTTTTGTCCAGGGGGTGCTCCTTTGATGTGGTGCTCCCCCACTTCCCCTAGAGATGTGGCTTCCTGAGACCTGGACTGCAGTGAATGTTATTTCTCTTCTGGATCTAGCCACCCAGTGGAGCTACCAGGCTCTGCGCTGGTACTGGGGAGCATCTACAAAGAGTCCTGTGATGTGAACCATCTTCAGGTCTCTCAGCTGTGGATACCAACATCTGCTCTGGTGGAGGTAATAGGGGAATAAAGTCCAATGTGCTGCTTATATTAATGTTTAGTTCACAGAAAGACCAAATAACTCTCTTCAATTTTTGGCCAGCTTGTTCATACTACAGAACTTTTGTTTTGTTTTGTTTTGTTTTTGAGACAGGGTCTCACTCTCTTGTGTAGGCTGGAGCCAGTGACATGATCTTGGCCTACTGCAACCTCCATCTCCTGGTTTTAAGTGATTCTCATGGCTCAGCCTCCCTAGTAGCTTGGACTACAGATACACATCACCACGCCCAGCTAATTTTTTTCATAGAGACAGGGTTTAGCCATGTTGGCCAGGCTGGTCTCAAACTCCTGTTCTCAAGCAATCTGCCCACCTCGGCCTCCCAAATGCTGGAATTACAGGTGTGAGCCACCATGCCCAGCCCACAGAATTTTTTTTACAAGATCAATATTGCACAAATATTTAACAAGTTGCTTAAACCTTCAGTTTTGTCCTATCATTCTTTTAACTTAAAACAATCTTTAAAACCTCTAAACCAGACAAAATTTTGTTAAAGTATTCCCTTTAACAAAAATCATATTTCCACGCCTTCTTAAAATCTTTTACCAAAACGCATTTTACTGTCCTCACAAACTATGCATGTAAAACTGTTTCTCTAGTAGTCTCAATTATGTATGTTACAAGGTTAACTCTTAGCACTTTTTATTTTTGGTGAAAAACCTGGTAAGTAAGCAATTTTCACCATGTATCAGATTGTAGAACTGAGGACAAGAACAGAACTGCAGACAATGTCTGACTTTTCCCAGCACAGCCAGGGTGCATGGCTAACTCCACATGCCCCCAGGCCTTACCTAGAAACTAATGGTTGTGAAATAGACAGGTCAAATAATTATCAAAAAGTCACGGAAGCAGTTTTTGACCTTAAAACATCTAGCAAGGACAGTATGTGACCTGCCTAATTCATACCAAGTCTCTAAATTCTGAAGATGCTTTTACTTTATCAATAATGTTTAAAACAGTCTTTATCAGAGATTACTAAAGCCATGTGCGCTAACAGGCACTAATGTTTTTATTTTTCCAGCAAAATATTTCATTGAAGTGCTTATTCATCTCTAAGCCAATTAATCAGAGCTCTTTCATATACTTTGGAAGTGAAACAAATACAATGCACAGAAATATACAGACAGAAGCAGATCTGGCAGGATGGTAAGATTCTTCATTTGCCAGTTTTTAAGTTTCTCTTTCCCATTTTAGACTATCACTGTCTTAATTACCAATTCCCTGCCCTAAACAATCGTCAGCAAGGCAACTCTAAAGGGACAACTCAGGTGAAATAAAAGAGGGAATTCATATTTTATGCAAACCAAGAAAAATGTGTCCAAAAAATTTCAGTTAAAACAGCCAGGAAAAGAAGACAATCTTACACGTGGTGATTTCCTTAATGATGTAAATTTTTAAATTAAATTACTGGCTTTTAGGTGGAGCCTTTCAAGGAGTAGGGCCAAGAAAGCATGTCATTTCTAGGGTCTAAGAGGCAGGCACAGCTGAAAGCAAAACAGATCCCCAAGAATCAAGAAATACCATTTTCACAGCAAATCCTGGGTCCCCAACAAGAGCAAAACCCCACAATGCTTCCACTGTGTATTTCCTTGTAAGCACATTTTCCTGAGGCTGCTGGGCAGCCCAGTGCCTGTCAGCTCACTCTGTCATCAGGCCACTCTCCCCTTTCATACCTTCTAGGTGTCCAAGAGCATACTTTTCTCACCTGGAATGTACAAAGGAGTATCACCTGTAGTAATGACCACTCACTGTAAGCAACTGCCATTAGCCATTCTTAAAAGTGTATTTCCCACCTAGCGATTACACACCAAGGCTAAAATTTCTCTCATGATGAAAAGTCACTTCTGATGCTTTCAAAAGTGAGGTAACTCAATGACCAGAGCCTTACATTTTGAGAGGGATCTGTCCACTTACAATTCTTAGGGTTCCATGAGGAAAACAGAGGTTTCTCCCAAAACAGGATCTGTGGTGCCTCCTCTGTTTCTCCCAAGGAGTCCTAGGCTGTCAGAAACTACCTTAGGTCCTCTCATGTGGACAACCAGGGTGTCAAGTGGACAGACAAAAATAAATGGAGACACAATTCAATCAACTGAGAAAAAAAAACTTTTTCACAAAAAAACAAGATCCAAGAAGAGAAAAAGCATAAGGGTCTTACATATATGTGTATTTGTGTGTGTGTGTGTGTGTGTGTGTGTGTGTGTGTGTGTGTGTGTGTGTGTGTGTAACAGCTTGAATATCCACTTTTAATTAAGCTGACTTTTAATCATAGAACTCATAGTCCCAGCTTTCAAAGGTGATATTATTAGCAGCACCCATAGGTGTGCCATCGTCATTATGTTAAGAGACGATTCTTCAGAGCTCTTAACATGGAGAATGTGGAAAGGGAGAGGATGACTACTAGCTGGTTGTTAGGCAGATGTATGATTTGAATTTACATGCATGAGACGTACATCTAACTTAAATCTTGTCCAAAGAGTCTAACACAATCGGTGAAAGGTAAGGAAAGAAATTATTTTTCTCCACTGTCATTAATAGAAAAATCCAGGTTCTTGCCTCATAAAAAAGGAAGAAAAGACAGTCAGAAAGTGTGAGACAGAGCGAAGATAGGGATCTCCGTTTCAAAGGGCACTTTGACCTAAACACCTTGAGGCCTCCATTCACTTTACAGGACTCAATTCATTTTGCCACTCCCTTTGCTCCTCCATGAATTTGCCTCAGCACACGTGGTTTTATGAAAGCCAACCAAGAAAAGGTGTGGAAAGAAAAAGCCAGAGGACCCAGTGCTTCCTCGACCCCTTGCTCAGCTCCACTTTCCATATGGAGCCTCTGCCCAGGGTCAGTCACAGTAGTCAAGAATCTTGATTTTCTTGACTTTTACTCATCTCTGAGATCGTCAATAACCTTTGCCAAACAGCGTTTAGAACAACTGTAGACACCTTTAAGGTCAACCTGTCTCTCAATGTCACTTTTTTCTAAACCAGTCTAGAAGGAAAACCAGATATTGATAGCAACGAAAAGAAGGTCAAAGTATCTTCTCAGGAAATTGCAGTATCTGCATATCAAATAACACTGTAAAAGTGTTGCTACTTTGTCTTGAAACAAGGAGTTCACTGACCACTAAAGATAAGGAGTATCGCCCCAGGGCACCATAAAAAAAAAATCAGTTCCATTATTTCTCCCATCTCCTGTGGACCCTCCCAAACGGTCCCTTTCATGAGTCAATCCCAAGCTCTCTGGTGTGAACAACCACTTACTCAGTGGACATCCAGCAGCCCCACAAGAACAGTTTTGGGGGATGCTGAGGAAACAACCCCTAACATTTGTGCCCCAACATCAGTGAAGATCACCTCTCCTGGACACCACCACTGCCCCCTTCCCCAAAGCCTGAGCTTACAAGCCATTTCTCCCCTTTCCCAGAAGATACCTGCACTGGGACAAGGTGGCGTTGGGAGGTTCACAATGAAAACTTAATCTCAACATTTTAGCTAGAAACTCCAGAAAATGAAATAAATCCACACATGCAGGCAATGAAAATAATGGTGCAGAAATCTCTCCTACCAAATAATACTTGCATATGACTGAAAAGGCTTGGATCCAAAGTCACAGGTCTAACCATGACCACTTAGAGAATGTGACCTTGAGCCAGCCACTCAACATCTCTGAATCCATTTCCCTGAGTTAAAATGAGGTTACGTCAATAGCAGTGTTCTATATACTTAAGCATCAGGCAAATTAAAAAGGTGTATATAGAAATACGCCAGTTAAGAACCAGGTCATTGGGCCTATATTTCCATATAACTTAAGAGCATTGTTTTCACTTCCATTGAACTGCTTGAGACATTCTCTACTTAATCCATGTCTCCATCTTTCCATTCAATTGCTTCCACATAGCAGGTGCAGCCCTTTGGACCAAACCACTGGGGCATTTTGGGATTGTCTATAACTTCTGTATACACAGGCATATATGGTGGCCTTCAAAGGGAAGGAAAGAGAATCAACACTTTTTTGTAAAATGTGAAAAATTATGATAAGCTATGCACTCTCCAAAGACACCAACATCCTTAAGAGACACCCTGAGAGCTCAGTTAATCTTTTTTCAAGCCCAGTTCCACCTATACTATATTAATATGTTAAAACCCCTCACAAGCATCTTTTTTGAGAGAAAGCAAGTGTCATTCTGTCCCTCAAGCTGGCAATAAATTCCAACCATTTCTGTTTCCCCAGTTAAAGACCTCTTTAGAGGAAGGAGACAATTTTCTACAGAGACACTGAAAACGTGCATCTGGGCTCAGACTGGCCGGCCCTGGTCGTGGGGATACAGGGGGATATAGAAAAAAGACTGCAGATGAGCAGAATCTCAGCCCTTGGCCCAGAATAGTGTCTTGAGGAACCCCTACTGCCTGGGGCCTACACCAAATCTCCCAGAAAGAGGTTTGGAAGCACCCCCAGCAGTAGAGGAGCGCTCTCTCTACCTACTGATAGAAAAAGTCCAACACAAGGTCCCGGCTTGAGCTTGGACGGAGTGTGTGATCTGGAGCAGTAGGAGATAGCAGTGGGTTAATACCTTGAAGCTCACACTAAGCTCTGGTTTTACTTTAATCTTTCCATATTTAATGGCAAAAAGGTTTTAGGTATCTGAACAGTCTCAGACTGGCATGTTTGCTGACTGTAAAAGCAAAGTGCAAATGGATTTAGAGAAGGGAAGTTCCAGGAGATGGAACACCAGGCAGGAAGCTGAGGAAAGATTTCAGGAAAGAGGCAAACAAGTGCCTGAGCCAAAGCAAGTGCAGAGCGACTGCCCCAAAGTGGAATATCAGTCCTAAATCTTCAACAGCATTAGGAAACAGAGACCAACAAGGACTCCTAGGGAAGCCTCCTGAGAGTTTACAAGAATATGTCACTTTCCTAATGTTTCATTCATATGTTAGCTCCTAAAAAATTAAAAAATGATGCACAACAGTTTTAATGTTGGAGTCATACAGTTGTAATGAAATCGAGATGCAAATATATGAAAAATATAGAAGTTACTACTGATCCCAATGATTATTTCCATTAATAGAAAAGTAACAGGAAAAATGGTAGTGGTTTTTAAATAAATGTTTTGAACTAAGAGGAATTTATAGCAACTAAGAATTAATGCTACTAATAATTTAAATATTTTTAATATACATACAGATTATACTATAAGAATGTTCACAGTAGCCTTGTTTCTTTTTTATTTATGTTTTTAATTGACAAGTAAGAATTGCACGTCTCTGTGGGATAAACATGACGTTTGGAAAATGTACACATTGTGGAATCACTAAATCAAGCTAATTAACATAGGCACCACCTCATATACTTATCAGTGATTTGCATAATAGCATTATTTCTAATTTCAAAATTTGGAAACAATTGTCCAAAAAAAAAAAAAAAAAAAAAAAGATTAGTTGAGTAAATTGTAGCATATCCTTATGGTGGAATACTTTTTGCAAACTAAAAATAACATCATAGAAACGTATTTATATTTAACTGGTAAGGCATTTACACTCCACTGTTGGGTGAAAAAAAATCTAGTTACAAAATACTATGCATTGTATGAGTTCATTACTGCTTAAAAGGAAAGGACGTCATACAAAAGAAAAAGAAAAACACCTAGAAGGAACTATACCAAAATGTTAGCAAGGGTTATCCCAGATGAAGGAAACAAGTAATTACGATTTCTTCTGTTTCCTTCTCAGCATTTGCTGTTGTTGCTTTTTTTTCCCTAAAATAAGCACATATTTACATGTGTAATAACAATGTTACCTTTTTAAAGAACATGCATGTGGTATTACAAATATGAACGTGAGATTTTAAGAATAAAGCAATGAGCACCTGGCTGAAAGGTGAGGCAGGGAAGGGGACTGGCCCAGTGGGAATCTGGCCGTAATGGCCATACAGTCACGGAACTCATTCAGCAAATGGCCCAGAGCACAGGCTGTGAATTTCAGCTCAGACACTTGTGTCTGGGCCAAGTGACTTCATCTCTTCCCAGTTTCCTCATCTGTAAAATGGCTGCCTCACCATGTTGTCAGAAAGCTGAATTAGTTGATACAGTGTATGTAAAGTTTCTTAGCTTAAAATAAAGCCTGGCACGGTGCTGAGCTTTATATGTGCTTGCTTATATAAAAAAATATTTTCTCTTGAAGATTCCTAAGATAACTAGGTGGAAAAAAATTACTTATTATCCCACCCCCTTAGCGTTGAGTCAGCTGGGT
Source organism: Saguinus oedipus (assembly GCA_031835075.1). Classification (NCBI taxonomy): domain Eukaryota; kingdom Metazoa; phylum Chordata; class Mammalia; order Primates; family Cebidae; genus Saguinus; species Saguinus oedipus. The sequence goes on from CM063173.1 coordinate 171,143,862, forward strand.
AGAGAGAAGGCTGGTGCTGGGTTCTTTTCAAACATAAGTTCATCATCTTAATTTCTTTAAAAAAAAAAAAAAAAAAAAAAATTCACTTCCTTTCCTCCTCCCCATAAAAGCTCTTTGGGAAATTTTGCTTTATTGCTAACGCTTTTCTTTAAAACTGGATGATCAATTCAGCTGAGATTAATTGAGCATGAAGCTGGCAGCATCTGTGAATCCATTTATCAGAGAGAAGGAGCCAGCTCACACTGGAGCCCACCAGCTGTCATTATCCGTGCCAGCTCCAGCAGCCTCAGGCACACCTGAGCCTCAGGTGGCTAGCGACATGCTCACTGCATGTGGGACAACCCAGGGCGAGACCTCCTGCATTCTCCCCTCCCCTGCAGAAAGGCTGTCTGGCTGCAAGTGATCCTCGCAAACCCAAAATGCTATATTTACTCATGTCATGCGGGCATCTTGCTGTAACACTGTTGACTTAAAAAAATAATAATAAATAAAAAAATTAATTTAATTTAGAGTGAATATTACCTGGATTCTAGCCAATGGAATTTTGTTAATGAAGTACCAAAAACATCTTTTCATGAAACAAGATCCAGCACAGCCCCGCAAGCATACATTAGAAAGATTTTGGCATAAAATTCCCACTGTATGTGTAGTTGCCTTTGCTCACCAATAACCGTGTGTAATACGTGAACGTAGACAGTTGGTGAGCACTGTGTCTCTGATAAGGGTAGTAACAAATATTGACATCGTCTAGGACTTGTGTGTCAGGCAATCTTACAGGCAATTCACAGCTACTACCTCATTTAATCCTCACAGCCCAGAAGGTATGAATTCCTTCCCTATTTTACAGACGAGGGAACTGAGCACAGAGAGGTTAAGCAGCTTGCCCACAGTTACACAGCAAGTCTGGGATAAGCTGGGATTCCAACCAGCAGTGCATCTCCATACTCCACATCCTCTGTGCACCACCAACCATTCTGTTACTCTGTCTCCCGTGTGTGTGTGTGTGTGTGTGTGTGTGTGTGTGTGTGTGTATGTGTGTATGCTCTTCAGACACAGACATCTGCTAATTGCTGTTCTTCCCTACATAAATATAGGGCTACAGGCAGGCTGCAGCTGGCTAACACCAGCTTTTAAATGCTCTGTAGCCAAGGCTGCTCTTAATCAGCCACAGCCCAGGTGCCAGAGCCCTTGCCCATCCCATTCCCTAGGCAGAAAGGAGTGAGGAGAGGCTCTTCTTACTCAAGACCTGCCCTTCCTTTCCTTCCACAGAAGGGTAGTCCAATTCATGTGTGTGGTTTAGTCGCTAAACAGTTAGTACCTATAACACCCTAGCTGCTGAACCCCACAGTGATGGCTAATATGAAGTCAACTCGGTTGGGCTGTGGAGCCCAGCTACCTTATCAACACCACACTGGATGTTTCTATCAGGGTATTTTTGGATGAGATTTACATTTAAATTGGTGGACTTTGAGGAAAGCACATCACCCTCTCTGACGTGGGAGGGCCTCATCCAATCATTTGCAGGCCTGAACAGAACAAAGGACTGATGAGCAGAAAGGAACTCTGTCAGCAGATGGCCTTCAGATTTAAACTGCGGCATGGCTGCTCCCGGGTCTTCATCCTGCGGACTTTGGACTTGCTGGCCTCCATAATCCTGTGAGTCAATTCCTCAAAATAAATCTCTTTATATATATATACACTTGCCATTGGTTCTGTTTCTGGAAAACCCCGGCGAATACACCCGCTCATGATCAGATAGGCTGGGAGCACACTGGCCTCACTCAGCTGTCACTAGGACTGGGTGGGGAGGTGGGGGTTCTTCTGCTTAGGAAGGAGATAGGAAAAAGTGACCTTTTAACTCTACAAAGCTACAATTTAGGATTTGGTTATTCCAATGCATGGTATTTCCCTTAATACAGAGAATCTAGCTTCAAGGAAACCACCTTTCACCCATGTGACCAAGTATGAACACAGGACAGAATATGGAGCTCCAGTCCCAATATTTAAAGGGACAGGCATGTGAAGCATGAGGTCTCACACAAGAAGGAAACCAAGGCTGTGACCCAGATCCTGTCACTGGCCTTTTAAACTCTGAATCACAGAATCACAAAGGGAAGGAGATTCTTATCCCTCCCCCATAACATATTTTTCCTAAGGAAAAAAAACAATGACCAAAGGAAACCCTTTGTGGGACACTTCCTACCATTCCATAGTTACCATTCAAAAAAAAGAAAAGGCTCATGGAATGGAGCCACCTCTCCTGGCGAGCGGCTCACATTGAACTCGATGAGAGAATCACTTTGCAGTTCCTGTTGAAGTTATTTTGCAAGTGGCCACGGTCATCATCACTGAGCCAAGTGAAGGACGTGTTCATAGCCAGGCTGTCCACCAAAATGTATTTAACCCTGTGGCCATTTCCTGTGCTAGTTCCCCCCACAAAAGGGACCTGTCACCCATGGGGACACTAAGGCTGAGAGCAGGGACTCAACCAGGCGTTGCCATGAAACTGTGAACAAATTTAGGCCTAGTATTTTATAACACCTCTCGCCTTCCAACCACATACTTAACATCAAAAAAAGATCCTTAAAAATCAGTCTCCTGCACAAAAACTCTAACCTAGAGTCTATTTCCCATGACTTTACCTGCGAAAAGCTACAGTGTTTAACAATCCACCAGGAGACTTCCAATCAAATGTTTAAATGTAACTAATATACAGTAAAACACCTATGTATCTGTATGTAAATAATGAACTCTCCTGGTCAACATGGTGAAACCCCGTCTCTACTAAAATTACAAAAAAAATAGCTGGGCGTGGTGGCGCGTGCCTGTAATCCCAGCTACTCAGGAGGCTGAGGCAGGAGAATTGCCTGAACCCAGGAGGTGGAGGTCGCGGTGAGCCGAGATCGCGCCATTGCACTCCAGCCTGGGTAACAAGAGCGAAACTCCATCTCAAAAAAAAAAAAAAAGAAAGAAAAAAAAATAATGAACTCTCATGTTAGAATGAAAAATGCCTCAAGCACTGCTTCCTGGCCACCAAAAAATTCATATTTGTAACAAAGAGTTGCTTGACTCTCTCAGCTCTAACAACCAAGACACACACCCCATGCTGACACTCAACGTGCCTTTCAAGAAAGTGTACAGTAGTTAGAATGTAACTCAAGACGATTTCTACAAATCATTTTGTTTAAATGTTGTACTGAGCTAGGCGGTCATAAATAGACATGCTTTTCTATATAATCACTGACTCAAAAGCATTGTACAGAAAGGCACATACATTTTATGGAGTCTGAGTTTTTCAAAATCAAGAAGCATTCTGTTGAGAAAATGTTCCCTAGAGAGACACTGTGGAAAATCTATCATTTATTTGTTTATTGTGTTTATTATCTGTCTCCTACCACTCGACCATAAGCCCATAAGAGCAGGGATTTATTCCTGTTTTGCTGATAAGTCCCCAGTGCCTAAAAGGACCTGACTCACAGGAGGTGTGCAAGGTCTATCAGATGAGGATATTAATATTGTAACAGTCAGGGAGGCTGCAGGGAGATGGATGAATTACTAAAATCCTCATCGTTTAAAGGCGCTTTAAAAAGAGCACTGGGCCGGGAGTCAGGGGGCCTGAGTTTTGAGTCCTGGACTGGTTACTTAGTTACTTGCTGTGCGACCTTAGCTTCCTTTTCCTCCAGGGTCACTAGCTTATCCACAATCCCTCCGCTCCATCCCTGACTCTCTGATTCCAGTGGGGAAAAGCCCACTGAACTCTCCAGTGGGAAGGGGGAAAAAAAACAGCCACAGTCTCCGCTGGAAGGAAGTAGAGGGCAGGAAACAAACGAGAAAGAAATATAGTATCTGGTTTAGAAAATGAGGATTCCCGGCCGGTGGCTCAAGCCTGTAATCCCAGCACTTTGGGAGGCCGAGGCGGGTGGATCACGAGGTCAAGAGATCGAGACCATCCTGGTCAACATGGTGAAACCCCGTCTCTACTAAAAATACAAAAAATTAGCTGGGCACGGTGGCGCGTGCCTGTAATCCCAGCTACTCGGGAGGCTGAGGCAGGAGAATTGTCTGAACCCAGGAGGTGGAGGTTGCAGTGAGCCGAGATCGCACCATTGCACTCCAGCCTGGGTAACAAGAGCGAAACTCCGTCTCAAAAAAAAAGAAAGAAAGAAAGAAAGAAAATGAGGATTCCCTTTTCCTCCCTCGTGTGATCCCGTCTTCTTACATCACACCAGACATGGTGGTGATGTTCAAAAACAAAGAAATTTCGGAAGTAGCAATACAGTGTTCTAGGAGCTCAACCCCGCCTGCAGGAAGAAGAAAACAAAGAGCAGGCTGAGCTTCCTGCAAAGAGTCATGAAGCTGGGTTTCCACTGAGGTGTCACCCAGCCCTCTACGCCGCTTCCTGTAGGTGTGCTGCCAGCTGCTGGGCTGTGCCGGAGGCTCTGTATGCAGCAGATACAACCTCCACATCACAGAGATCAATGGGTGGGGCGGGGGTGCTGCACACGGCATCTGGGACTGGGAAAGAGACCCCAATGAGTCCTCATCCTGTTCAGGAGAGACGCGGACACCTGGAGGAGGCTCCCGGCCGCCACTGAATGGCCAGACTATGGAGGCACAGCCATCCTTCCGACATGGAACGACTGATAAGAAAGCTAGATGGAGCTGCTCGTTCGCCAGGCACTATGCTGACAGCTTTATGTATACCATTGCATTCGATTTTTAAAATAGCTTTATGAGGTAGGTTTTATTGCTGCAGATGAAGAAACGGAGGCTCAGAGAGATTAAGTGGCTAAAGAACACAGAGCCAGGATATGCGAGCCGCAGGACTCAGTCCCCACGTCTGCTCCCAGAACTCAGCCCCTTGCCCCCACACATATCTAAATGGGTTCTGGGATTCATAATGTGGGACACATCTTCCACCTGCTCTTCTCAGAAGCCACAGCTGACCTAAACAGAGGAAGCCACCCCTACCTCTGCTGAAATATCTTAGCCTTCCATGGCCCGCAGTAAGATTCAAATATACTTTCATCTCTTCTGTCTTAAAAACATGCTTCAGCACCAACATCCTCCAGTCCCAACCCATCTCTGTCTTGCCATCATGCTAAATGGCTTAGAAAAGCTGACACCACTCTCTACTCATTCCTCTACTCCCCTCCCCATCCCTGACTCATCAAGGAGCCTCTGGCCAAGGCCGCCTTCCATCCCGGAGTGCTGAGTAGGCCCTTTTTTCTCTTTTGGTTTTGCTCAATTTCTCAGCCCCATTTCCAAAGGCAGTCACAGCCTTGTTCTTAAAACCTGCTGTCCCGTCAGGACTCTCATTGCCACCGCTCCTGGTTTCCCTCCCAGCTCTCTGCCTCAGTTGTCCTTGGGTGCTCCTGGGACTCTGCCCATCCCTCAAATGTCAGGGTGTCCTGGGATTTCACATCTCACCCCAGACACTCTGGTGGGGTGGGATTTATTCACTCTCAGGCCTTTGATTAATAGCTGCATGTGAGTGATTCTCTAGTCTCTGCCTCCCCGCTTTCTCTGTGTTCTGAGTATCAGCCCCAACAGACCCAGCCTGCCAGCTCATCGTCCTCACTGCCAGGAGAAACGAGCCTCACCTGTACCCAGCCAGCTTGACTTCTGCCTTGCTTCTACCACTGGATATTCCAGAGTTTCAGAACTACTGACTCTTCTGAGCCACCATACAGCCATTGGCCCCTCTTGTAGTAAACTCTTTAGCCCTCCTCTTTACCCCTGGCTCAGTTCCACTCACCCTTCAGAGCTCCCTGTGGACCTCACTTCCTTTAGAGAGTGAGGAGAGCATCTGCCCAGCAGGCCTGCGTGAGTTCTCGTTGCCCCGCTTGCTGCTCCCACAGGACCCTGGAGGATGATGTACTGCAATGGCCTCTTCCTTTTCTCCATATCCTCCACTAGGCTAGATCAGGAGACAAGGCTTCCTGTTCTTTACTGTTTAATTTCCACCAACTAGTGTAGTTCTTGATCCATGCATTAAAGCATTCAGTGAATATTGGTCAAGTGAATGAAGAATGAATGAATGGATGAATACGAGTGTCAGCATCACTTAATCTGGTCTCAGGACCTTCTCAAGTCCAATGAGCCCGCAGCTCCAGGAATTAACGGCAACATGTGCTGCCTATGAACCACAGCCTTGTTTCCTAGCAAGCTCTCTGTTTACTGCAGATGATATCCGCTCCGAAGAACTGAAATCTAACCTTGCCTCTTGATCCCTATCCATAGCAACCACCATGACTATCAACACATTCACCACTGGCCTGAGTCTACCTGCATTCTTTCCCTGAGCACTTTATCCTACAGTGTTCTTTCATCACTACTGATGCTAATGACCATTGCTTATCACCAGCTGTGCCCAGGTGTGGGCTGGTTCAATGTCCTCAACACCGTGGGTTTAGTAGGCTGCTGCCTGGCCCTTTTTGGTCCAGAGGTGGGGTCTTCCTCTCTCTGGAAGTCCTGGCACACCGTACTGCTGGAGCCATGCAAGCAGCCTCCAATTTGATGTATCTTCACATGTGCATGTGTGCCTGTTAAACCACAGCCCCAGCTAAATCCAGCCTCTTCCCATCCAGTGAAATTCTTCGAAGAATATGGCAACAGTGAACCCACTCCCTCCTGACCAAGCCTGTTCCTAGCTCAGGTTTGCCCAACTGTGCCATATGCATGGAAAAACACACACTTTCCTACTTACCATCTAGAAGTTTTCGGATATTGTCACATTTGTGGATAGAAAACTTTGGATGTCTGACTGACCCTGCCTTCACTTTGTGTCCTGTTGCTTGCTGTTATATAAACTCTGGTGAGCTGGATCTTTCTCTTCTCCTCAAATCTGCCATCTCTTGACCTCCACTGCGCAATCCCCGAAGGTGCCTTCCAGGTGCTATTGTCGTTCTGGAGCAAGTGTAGCCAAGTCATCCCACGAGAGCTTTGTAAACATTCTCCACAGGCACTGGCTGTAGGACTTGGCACTCTGCCAGCCAGGAGGAACACTCTGGCATCCCCCTCCATGACAGCTGGGCCAGCGGCTCACTCAGGTCCCGGGCAAGCTACATGTCCCCTCCTCACAAAATCTCAATTACCAGAACCTTTCATGGCAGCTCACAGAGAGATGTATTTATAGAATCCAGAGCCGTTTTTGTCTGAGAGAAAAGCCTCTATAAATACAGAACAGTGTTGTGATATGACCCTATCATTCTCCAACCAGCCAATTTTTCCTGAGCATCTGTGATTTACAAGTTCTTGCTTAATAGGGCTCCCATTCACTATATCAAACTGACTTCCTCAAAACGGCATCAATGTCAAATTTGTTTATTCATTGATCAATCAATTAATTGAGTGATTTAATAAACACGTGTCTTGCCTTTACTATATGGCAGGCTTGAGGTTAATAAGGCTCCCAAGCGAAACCAGGCTTGACCTTTTCCTCCAACTGTTCACCACCTGTCTTAGTTTGCTTGGGCTGCCGTAACAAAGCACCACCAACCCGGTGGCTCAAACACTAGAAACTTATTTTCTCACCATTTTGGAGGCAGGAAGTCCGAGATCCAGATGGCAGCGGGTTGGTTTCTCTGGGGTGTCTCGTGGGCTTGCGGGTGATCACTTTGTTACTGTGTCCTCACACAGTCTCTTCTCTCTGGTATCTCTCCCTCTTCTTCTAAGGACACCAGTCCCCTTGGATTCGGGCCCCACCCTAAGAGCTTCATGTGACCTTAATCACCGCTTTGAAGACCTTATCCACAAATTGTTACATTTTGAGTTTCTGACGATTGGGACTTCAACATAGGAATTTGGGGGTGGGGGAACACAATTTAGACCATAATACCATCTTCATTACAGAGGTAGGGAAATTAAAAAGTAGTTACAAGTAAGCGTATTAAGAAGTACGGTAAAGGAGATAACAGGGTAGTTCTCCAGCACCGAAGAGGACTCCTAACCCAGCCTGAGAGTGGAGAGCAGTCAAGGAAGGCTTTCTGGAAGAGTAAATACAGCCCAAGAAATAACTGTATATACTGAACATATATACAGTTACTGAAATAACTGTATACAATAAATAACTACAGCTATACTGAATAACTGTAGCACACACAGAAACCTGCAATGAGGGAGAGCACAGCCCAGGAAAGTAATTCAGTTTGATTACTTGGTACAAAGAGTACCAAGAGAATGGGAGCAAGACGGGAGATGGAGGAGGAAGGCAGTGCCAGTAGGAGAGCCTCATAGAGGAGCTGCTATAGCAATGGCACATTGAAGAAAGAAACGCATGCTGGGAATGAGGAGGAGCAGCCACACACCACGTGAGACTTAATGACAGATCATGGCTAGGAAAGCAGTTAGCAGACTGAAAAAATTATCCATGTAAAAGGTGACATATTCGCAGCAGGCAGAGAGGCTGGGGTGGCCTCTCACTGAAACTAAAGGCAGCACCTGACAAGGGGAACACGTAGAGTGAGTAGAACAGAGGCCAAGGGGGGAACTGTAGGAATATTAGCATTTAAAGACAGCCTAGCAAACTGGGCTATCAAAAGTAATTTTTCCTAATGCATAAAAACTTCAAAATCATAGAGAGGGGGGCTCTGTGCCACTCCATCTTTTAGGGACAAGGTGGATGTTGGTTCTGCTGTCATCAATATTTGAAATGCATAGCTTAGTTGTCCTGATGTTTGCATGCAGTTTATGGACAGTTTACAGACAGAGGAAGTGAGCAACTGAAGACTGAATGTGGTAAGTTTCTACAGGTAAGACCTGGAAGTGATGCAAACCACCACTGCAAGGGAGGCTGGGAAATGTAGTCTAACTGAAGTCTAGCCATTAGATGAACAGAGAGCCAGGGTCTGCCCAGGGAGCCCAGCTTTCCCTGCTAGAAACAGGATGAAGGAAGGCATTCCAGCCAGAAAGCGTGGCATAAGCAGGGGCAGAAATTTTCAATATGTATTCGGGGACTACAAATAGTTGAAATGGTCTACGACATAGAATTCATGAAGGAGCATATTGGGAGCTACAAAGGGAGGCTGAATCTACACTGAACAGAGCTTTAAATATCTCATAAGAGGTTTAAACTTATAATCACCGGGGACCTTTATTAAAAGGGTCCAAAATGATTTTCACTGAAAAAGATTTTTCAAGTAGATAGAGCTAAAGATATTCATCAATGAGGGAAAAGGAGGAGATAAATGAAAAAATCTGGATGAGGATTGTCTCTTGTATTTTTAAAAGCCTTGATTTAAAAAATGTTTTAAAAAGATAGTAAGGGCCCTTTAAAGATGTTTCACTGGACACACTGAGATAATAAAACCAGTAAGGACGAAAAAAGCGTTTATCTATCTATGCATTAGCTTGTACTTTTATATAAGAACTGCTAGTCAGTGTGTGAGCACTTTGAAAGCTCTAGACAATGAAGATTTTAGCCAAAGGTATTATTCTGTGGGAATCTGTAATATTATCACAGCAAGAATGGTTCACCCCTCTGCTTAAAATCACAGGGGCTTGATTAACTTCTCCTTCTCCAAATGTGTCAGAATTGACTTTGCAAGCAATGCCAGAGGAGACTACTTCCATCAGTATTGTAAACTTATCTAGTAGGTAAGCTGCGATTAGAAACGAATTGCCTGCAAGAGTCACAGAACTCTTCTGTAGGACCACGATTTGTTTTTTATCACCTCTACCTAGCCTTGTGATGCTAAGTCCATCTGGAATCGACACCAACACCATATTTGCTCATAAATCTCTTTTGTTTCAAGGCCAAAGATGGGGTCACCTGTACATCTTTTTGCTAAGAAACACTCATACAGAACGCATTCCAGGTATTCCCATTTTGGCAGATGTATGGCCTCACCCCCAAACACTTAGGAGGCCGGGGATTTGCCAAGACTTTTTAAGGACTGCCCTTTTATAAAGGGAAAGAGTTTTTCTGGGCTCTTGCTCTTCAAGTCCTAGAGAGATATGCATACAATTCTTTGCAACCTAGCAAAATATTTGTCGGTCTTATGGTGACAGTTGATAAAACGGAAAAGATTTTAAAATTTAGAAGCACAGTAAGACAAACCTGAGCACCAGTGGTTAGCAGTTGTTGACCTCAGACAAATTATGTAACTTCGATGAGCCTAACATGAAAATAGTAATACCTATAACCCAGGGTCCTTATGACTAACATAATAGATATCAAGTACCTAATAGTGCCTGCTACAGAGTATGCTATACAATATATGTTCTTGACACAGGCTCCACTTCCCCCACATACGCTGTGTTCAACTGCGGCCTTGCCTGTGATGGGCAAAGCACTGAAATCCAAATGTCAGACCCTATCCTACGCTGGGGATAAAGGAAGGACCTGCTGTGCTGCTTGTGTACGGCTTCCGTCCAGGTACAGTACCCCCAGCGGGTCATATTCTCTGCACACCGTGTACCACCACACTCCTCACAGTCGTTGACAATGATTAGTCCCCTTGAAATATAACTTACACTGGCTGTGGTATCTTGATACAGACACACTAGGGTTTACAAGGGCTGTTAAGTACAGAGAAAAACTACTGAGTTTTTAAGGGTCTCTGTAAAGGGGCAGCACGAGAAACTCTTGTCTGTTTCACTTGTCCTCGCTACCCCCAATCTTCACTTTTCCAAAGACGGCACCATCATTCCAGTGGGGCGATTCTTCTGTTTCTTTTTCCCCGCTCTGAGGTCGGCTACAATTTCTCTCATGTTTTCTTCTAGGTGTCTGTTTCAGACCTTACATTGAGATATCTAGTCCACTTTAATTTTGTATGGCATTATTTATTGACTTTTTATCTGGTTGAGGAAGTTCTATTCTACTCTTAGTTTATCAAGAGCTTTTCTCAACATTGGATTTGGACTGTATCCTGTGCTTTTTTCCTACACCTATTAACATGATAATATGGTTTTGCCTTTTTAGTTTTTTAATATGGTGAATTAAATTGATGGATATTTGAATGTTAAGCCAGCATTCTTGGGCCCTGATGAATTATCCCTTTTATACATTGTTGGATTAGATTTTCTAAAATTTGGTTTGAATGATTTGCATCTATCTCCATGACTGATTTTGGTCTACAGCTTTCTTTTCTTGTGATGTCTTCTTGGGTTTGGTATCTGGGTAACGCTGATCTCACTGAATGAGTTAGCATATATTTCTTTCACTTCAATATTCTAGAAGAGAATTGCCATGTAGAATTGGTATTAGTGCTTGTTTACATGTCTGAAAGAATTTCCAACAAAGCTGTCTAAATCTGGAGTTTTCCTTATAGGAAGATTTCTAAACTACAAATTTGATATGGCTATGCAGGTTATCTATTTCCTCTTTAATGAGTTTTGGTAATTTCTGCCTTTCAAGGAGTTTTCTCATTTCAATTAAGTTGTCAAATTTTATTGGCATAAAGTTTTTTATAATATTCCCTTGTTATTTTGTTAATATCTCTAGTGATGTCATCTTGCTCATTCTTGATATTGTTAATATGTGTTTTCTTTCTTCTTTTCAAGATCATTCTGAGTATAGGTTTATCAATTTATCGATTATCTTAAAAAAGCAACTTTTGGTTTCATTGCTTTTTGCTATCATTTTTCTGTTTTCTATTTCACTGATTTCCATTCTGATCTTTATTATTTTCTTTCTTTCACTTATGTTCTAATTTACTGTCATACATTGATGTATGTAATAAATTCCACACTAAATTGTTACTTTTTTTTTTTTTTTTTTTTGAGACGGAGTTTCGCTCTTGTTACCCAGGCTGGAGTGCAATGGTGCGATCTCGGCTCACGGCAACCTCCGCCTCCTGGGTTCAGGCAATTCTCCTGCCTCAGCCTCCCGAGTAGCTGGGATTACAGGCACGCGCCACCATGCCCAGCTAATTTTTTGTATTTTTAGTAGAGACGGGGTTTCACCATGTTGACCAGGATGGTCTCGATCTGTTGACCTCGTGATCCACCCACCTCGGCCTCCCAAAGTGCTGGGATTACAGGCGTGAGCCTCTGCGCCTGGCCTCTAAATTGTTACTTTTAAGTTGCAAATTATCTTTTAAAGAGATTTTAATAACAAGAAGAAGAAAAATCTTATATATTTGCCCTTGTAAATTGCTCTTTATTCCCCTATGTAAAACCAGACTTCGATTTGATATTAATTTCCTCTGCTTGAAAATCTTCTTTTAAAAGTTCTTATAATGTGGATATGCTGGCAATTAGTTGTTTCAACTCTTAGATTATGAAAAGGTCTTTTCTCTGCCTTGATCTTCTGGAGCATAGAATTCTAGGTTGGCAGGTTTCTTCCTTTCAGTACTTTCTCCACTATCTTCTCATTTGAATAATTTCCAAAAAGACATCTTCTGCCATCCCTATCTTTGTCCTTGTATATGTGATGTGTCTTTTTCTCTGGCTGCTAAGATGCATTCTTTCTCATTAATTTTGAGCAGCTATAATCTAACTTCTGGTTTTCATTGTGTGTCTTGTTCTTTGGGTTCATTGAACTTTGGATCTGTGGGTTTATAGTTTTCATCAAATTTAGAAAACTTTCAGCCATTGTTCTACAGTACCCTGTGCTCTCTGTGTTTCATTTTGGATAGCTCCTATTTCTATGCCTCCAAGTTTCTAAACTTCACTTTTGTAATGTGTAATCTATCATTAATTCTATCTGTTGTACTTCTCATCTCAGACATTGTAGTGTGCGTCTCTAGAATTTTGATTTAGGGATTTTATATATTTCATGTCTCTAATTACCTTTTTCAATACATTGAATAAAATTATAATAATGGTTTTAATGTTCTTGTCTGCTAATTTGAGCATCTAATCAGTTCTGGATTATGTGTGTCAATTTCACACTTAATATTAACAAACCTAAGTGCATTTTTAATTCTCATTTTATATTTTACTGCTTCTTTTCATGCTTTATAATTTTTATTAAATGCTTTACATTGTAAATTTTATAATGTTGCTGGATATTTTAGTGTATTTCTATATTTAGTATACTTCTAGAAATATAAATAGAAATATACTAAATATTTCTATTTCTATAAATATTCTTACATGTTATTCTGATACACAGTTATGGTACTTGGAAGATTTATCTTTTTAGGTCTTGCTTGTAAGATTTTTTAAACAGGACCAAAGAAATGCTCGATCTGCAGCTAACTATTCCACTGCTGATTATCTGTCTCAGTACTCGCCCCATGTGTCATGGATTTTTTCCAGTCTGGCTGGTGTAAACAGTTATTACTCCTGGCCCTGTGTGAGCACTGGGCATAGTTTTCTCTAATCCTCTTAGATGTTTCTTTCCCTAGCTTCAGGGAAATGCATATGACTTCCTCATATGCACATACCAGTTCACACTCACCTGAATCCTCAAGCAGGAACTCTCTGGAGTTCTCTTTCTGTAAAGCAATCTCATCTCTTGTGCTCTGCCCTCTGAACTCTAGCTGCCATGGTCTGCCTGGAAACCTTTCAGCAGTCTGTCTTCTCAACTCAAGAAACCCACCAGTCCCCTCCTGGGTTCTTCCTTCCCACGTCACATCCTGAAAAACTCTCTGAAGGCAGTAAACTGTGGAAATCAGAGGTCGAGCCACTTATCTACTTATCTATACAGCAAGCTCATACATTTGTAATAGAAAAGACTCCTTCCTCCATGCTGTCTGTGATATGATATTCGACAAGGAATAGATTCTCAATTAATTTTGCTGAACTGAAAGGAAATTGAATACATCCTCCAAAGTATAATAAATTAAGACCTCATGGGGATGACTTTACTTGCTTATACTCCAAATCTCTTTCACATTCCTTTAATCTACCTGTTTATCAGGAGAATTCCAGAAGGTGATCTGGTCAACATACATTTTATTTTGTTGCATTCATAATTAAAAGACAAATAAGTTGGGTGTTTTTCCTTTCTCTTCAAGAGTTAGAAACAAGTGTTCTAACATCTTTTTTTGACAGAGTCTCGCTGCTTCATCAGGCTGGAATGCAGTGGCGTGATCTCAGCTCAGGGCAACCTCTGCCTCCCAGGTTCAAGTGATTCTCCTGCCTCAGCCTCCCAAGTAGCTGGGATTACAGGCGCACACCACCACACCCAGCTAATTTTTGTATTTTTAGTAGAGACAGGATTTCACCATGTTGGCCAGGATAGTCTCGATCTCCTGACCTCATGATCCACCTGCCTCAGCCTCCCAAAGTACTGGGATTACAGATGGGAGCCATCATGCCCAGCCGATAAGCCCTTAAATTTAGAACATTATAATATCGACAGGAACGGATAAATGTAAAAATAAAACATTTCCGCTCCCAGAAGTCTAAATCTGTGAGGATGGAAGTAACAAGAGGAATAGGAAATATCATTAATTTCACCCATAGACATTTCCCAGGGTGTTTCAGAAAACTAACATGACTTGTAATGACCAGTAATAATTAATTACTAAACACCACTGCTCACTGAAACATCGTAAGTTTGGGGGAAAGAGAAATTCTCTTTCTCTAGTGAGTCTCCTTCTCTGAATATGACAGTCATCACACCTATCATGCCCCAACAAGCAAAGGAAAGGAAGCTTTGGTTTGTTTTTACCTGGGTCCTCATACGTATGTTCTCTTTAGAGCAGTGGTTGATCCATGGAGAAGGTGCTCTCCTGTGCTGTCTTGTGGCACCAACATCAATTTCTCATATAAAGATAAAACAGTGGGGGCAGTGGCAAGACTGTAAAATTTGAAGTCGGATGGTAGAATTCAAGTCTGCCAAGTCTGCTCAGCTGCTTATTGTACGTACAGTGTTGAACAAAATGACCTCAATCTTAGTTGGTTTTCTAGGGCTACCACTACAAAATACCACAGATGAGATGACGTAAACAACAGAAATCTATTTTCTCACAATCCTAGAGGCTGGAAGTCCACGATCCAGGTGTTAGCACGTTAGGTTTCTTCAGAGACCTTCCTCTTTGATTTGGAGGTGGCCACCTTCTCACTGTTCAAGACCAGCCTGCCCAACATAGCGAGACCCATGTATACTAAAAATACAAAAATTTAGCTGGGCATGGTGGTGTGTGCCTATATTTCCAGCTACTTAGGAGGCTGACACACAAGGATCTCTTTCACCCAGAAGGCAAAAGTTGCACTGAGCTGAGATTAGGCCATTGCACTCAGCCTGGGTGACAGAGGAAGACTGTCTCAAAGAAAAAAAAAAAAAAGAATATGGAGAAATGATTGCAATGCATTAAATGGAAAAAAAAAAGTTACAAAACACTGGTGCAGCTTGTGTTTTTAAAAAAACAAGCACATAGACTGTATCTTCATTGAAAGAAACCAAATGTTAATACTGGTTTCCTCTGAGAGATTGAATTATAGATTTTTCTTTCTCTTCACAGATTTCTGTATTTGTTCCTTAAAATATTCTTAAGTGACCATTTACTGCACTTACAATTGATAAGGAGAAGGGCAGTAAGTACCATATGTAAAATCATCCTGTCTTATTTCTCAGGTTACCTAAAAGACTCGATGAGAAAATGCCTATGGAAGCCCTTTGGGAAAAAGCCAAGCGCTATCTGAATGTCAATTACTATTACTATCATACCCGGTTCTACTGGACTGCTTTCCACCGCTAGCTGAACAGAAAGTTCGAGATGCAGAGAAGTCAAGTTGACCTGGCCACAGGGGTGGGGCAGGTGAGGGAAGAGGGTCCAGGCTCCACCTCAGTGCTTCTCAACCTCAGCTGCACTTCAGAACCATCCCGACAGCTTTAAAAATACAGATCAACTGGAGGGAAACTTCCAGGTATGGGACCCAAGCATCAGCATTTCCCAACAGCTGCCCAGTAAATTCCCACATACAACCAGGTTGAGAACTCCTGCTTTAGATGAAGGCAAGCCTTTGCACTTTTAGGCACCATCTTGTCATTTGTTGAGAGTAAAGGGCAAGGGTGAGGGTCTGGGATAGGTCAAGCCCTGAAAGAAAGCCTCGAGGGTCTGGATGTCCTCGTGCAATCAGGCCCGTGCTGTGTGTTAGAGTTTGACATTGGGCAGGGCTGGGAAAACTGAAGTCTGAGGATGCTCAGAAACTGCGTTTGACATTGGGCAGGGCTGGGAAAACTGAAGTCTGAGGATGCTCAGAAACTGCGTCTAGTTCCCTTGCAGAAAACTTTCCTAGTCTGTGTGGTATAGATACTAATGACAATGTACATTTCTAGAGCAGATTGTGGCTATCAATTCAGTTTCCAAGGCATCATTGAAACCACCCCATTAGCTTCATAAGATTAATCAGGAAAGAAGGGAGGGGGAGAAACAAAAATAAACTAAGCTGGCAGCACCCTTAACATGAATCATTAAGTCAGCTTACTCTCTGACCTGCTTCCTAAAACTATGGTGGCTGGGTGCCTGTCATCCTAGAATCATGTAGGCCTGGTTACAAGATTCCAGTTCTTCTTAACTGCTCTATAGATAGCAACCTGAACATCATGAAACATTATGCTTTCCCTTTGGGACATTCTTCAGGCCTTAGGCACTGATGAAATTACGACATCAGCCAGTTGGAAGGATCCCACAGACTCGATGCCCGAGCAGCCCCATAAGAAGCTGACCCACCAAAGAACGCAGTTGCTACATCCGGATGAGTTCATCTCCTTACCCTGACCAGTCAACAACCCCGATTTTCCAGCCCGTTTCCCTCCATGATCCCTTTAAAAACCCTAACCCAGGACGCCTTGAGGAGATGGATTTGAGGTCCACCTCCCATGTCCTTGCTCAGCACCCTGTGATCATTTCACTAAACCCTTTCTCTGCTGCATCCCTGCTGCCTCAGTGTGATAAATCTATTACTGTGCAGCAGGCATAAGAACGTGTTGGTCCTATAACACTTCGCTGGGGCCTTGTGATCCTTTTCTCTCTTTTTTTTCACATTGGTGGATATTTATGCCAATATGAGAAGCTTTAGTGACGTATAATTGATATACAATAAACTGTACACATTTAGGTATATAACTTGATAAGTCTTTATACATGTATACTCCTGTGAAACCATTACCCATTCTCAATGAAATTATCCACAACCCCACAAACTCTCCTTCTGTTTCTTTACAGTCACGCCATGTTTTCCTCACCACCATCTCCATTCGACCACCCATCTGCTGTTACTAATGATTACTTTCCATTTTCTAAGATTTTATATAAATGGATTGATACAGTATTTGTGTCCTTTCAGGCGCCATAATTATTCTGAGATGTATTCATGTCATTGCTTAATAGTATTCCATTGTATGGAGATTATACAATTTATTTATCCATTTTCCTATGGATGGACATTTGAGTTATTTCCAGTTTGGAGCTATTACAAACAGAGCAGCTATAAACATTTGTGTACAAATCTCTGTAGGGATATACGCTTTCAATTCTTTAGCTACCCAGAAGTGAAGTGGCTGTCATACGATAAGTATATGTTTAACTTTTGAAGGAACTAATTGTTTACCAAGTGGTTGTGCCATTTTACATTTTTCACAAGGAGTGCATGAGGATTCCAATTCCTCTAAACCTCTGTCAGCAGTCAGTACAGTGAGTCTTTTTCATTGTATCCGTTCTTACAGGTGTGTAGTGATTTCTCGTTATGCTTATTTCCTTAATGGCTAATGATCAACTTCAACCTTAATCTCACATTGTGATATTGCGATTTTTATTAAGAAATATGTATATTTTGATCTTCCTCCCCAGTTCCTGCCACAAAAACCCTAAAACCCTTGTAATTTCCTGAACAATAGGGGTGCTAGGTACAGCTTTTGTTCTCCTTTTGATCTTTGACCTTGGTTCCTAACACAGAGATCTTAATCCTTTGGAATTTTCTGAGTGTTAGGAGTGTCTTTTGTTCTAATGAGGCAACTCTTTGTGGGTTCCTGGATGGGGGCTGGTCACTAGAAAGACCAAGCCACAGTTAGAAGCTTCTACCTTCCAGCCCCACCTCTCCTCTTCCAGGAAGGGGAGATTGAGTTAATAATAGATCATGCCTATGTGATGAAGCCTTCATTAAAAGCCCTGAACTGTGGGGTCCAGAGAGTTTCCAGGTTGGTGAACAAGAACGCATCTACATGCCAGAATAGTAGTGCACCCCAACAACAAGGACAGAAGCTCCTGTACTCTGGACCCTTCCCAATCCTTCATATATCCTCATCTGGATGTTCATCTAGAACCTTCAAAATATCCTTTGTAGTAAAACAGCCATAGTAAGTAAAGTGGTCCCCTGAGTTCTATGAGTCATTCTAGCAAATTACTGAACCCAAGGAAGGGGATCATGGGCACCCCAGTTAAGAGCCAGTGGTCAGAAGTACCAGAAACCTGGGGGCTGGTCGTGGTAGATCATGCCTGTAATCCTAGCACTCTGGGAGGCCAAGGTTGGCAGAGGAGGCCAGGAGTTCAGGACCAGCCTGGTCAACATAGTGAAACCCCATCTCTACTAAAAATGCAAGTTATCTTGGTGTGGTGGTGCACACCTGTAGTCCCAGCTAGTAGGGAGGCTAAGGTACAGGAATCACTTGAACCCAGGAGGTGGAGGTTGCGGTGAGCCGAGATCACAACACCGCACTCCAGCCCAGGCAACAGAGTGAGTGAGACACCATCTCACAAAAATTATAAAATAAAGATAGTACCAGAAGCCTGGACTTAGCATGGGAAGGTGGATAGAGAGGTGTCCGGGTTTTGGGGCTCAACCCTTAAATCTGCGGGATCTGACTCGAATGTCAGGTAGTGTCAGAATTGCAGGAAACCCAGTTGGTGTCCGCCAGAGAAGTGAATTAACGTGTGGGGAAGATCCCTGCATATCTGTTGACAGACATGTTCTGTGTTTAGTGTTGATAATACAATATGAGAAATCAGTTTGTTTTTTCCCATTGCACACACATGATCTCCAACTATTAACTCAAAATGAAAATGAATTCTAGACCTAAATTTAAAAAAAAAGCTTTTAAAAGAAAACACACTTGCAAAACACATTTGCAACCTTGGGTAAGCAAAGATTTCTTAGGATAGGACACAAAAGAAAATATAATAACATTTATAAACCCTAATAAATTGAGCATCCTCAAAACTAAAAACTTCTATTCCTTTAAAAATAATATTAAGAGAATAAAAATACAAGCCACAGACTGCAAAATTTTTTTGCAAAACATTTATCTGCTAAAGGACTTGTATCTAGACTATATAAAGAACTCCCTGGCCAGGCACATTGGCTCATGCCTGTAATCCTAGCACTTTGGGAGCCCAAGATGGGTGGATAAATTGAGGTCACAAGTTCGAGACCAGCCTGACTAACATGGTGAAACCCCATCTCTACTAACAATACAAAACTTAGCTGGGCATGGTAGTGTGCACCTGTAATCCCAGCTCCTCAGGAGGCTGAGGTAGGAGAATTGCCTGAACCTGGGAGGTAGAGGTTGCAGTGAGCTGAAATTGCACCACTGCACTCCAGCCTGGGTGGCAGAGCAAGACTCCATCTCAAAAGAAAAAAATTCCCAAAACTCAATAAAAGAGAATAGTCTAATTGTTTTTAATGGGCAAGAGATTTAAATAGATACTTCACCAGAGAACATACTATGGATAGCAAATAAAAACACAAAATATGCCCAACATCATTAATCCAAGTAACCACTTTTTAAGCCAGGTAGGTATTATTACTATTACTATTATTCCCATTTTGCAGATGAGGAAACACAGATTCAAGTGACTATGACTTAAGATGATACAACTAGCAAATAGAAAGTCTGTGCCGAAGTCTGACTCTGGCCCCCCGTTTGTCCCTGGCATGCCTGATAAGCAGAGAGCCAGCAGTGTCCCGTGAGGAGAGCTGGGGGTGAGTGAGGGGGCATGTGGGGGCATCACCCAGAGACAGCCACATGTAAAAAGGGATGAGGTGAGGGAGGGACAGGAAAGTCTAAGCAAACCAGGGTCAGGAACACACTGAAAGCAAGGTGCACACAGACACTGCCAGGCTGGGACACAACCGAGGCTGGAAGCAGGTGAGTGGCACAGGGACCAGAGGTCAGTGCAAGTCAGGAGGGCAATACCCAGGCAAGAGATCCAAGCAGCAGACTCAGACACTGGCTCACCCACAGAAGCAGAGAACAGAATGCTGGCTACGGGAGGTGAGGGCAGGGAGGGTTGCAGAGATGTCAGTCAAAGAATACAATATTTCAGATAGGAGGAATATTTTCAAGAGACCTATGGTACAGCGTGCGACTGCAGTTACTAAGAATATATTGAATTCTTGAAAATCACCAAGAGAATAGATTTTAGGTGCTTTCACCACAGAAAAGAAGTGTGAGAGCTAATGTGAATGTTCATTAGATCAATTTAGCCATTCTACAATGTAGACACATTGTAAAACATGTTGTACATGATAAAGATATATAATTTCACTTCACAATTTACAAAAGAAGACATGTTTAGTTGATGCACTTGTGAAAACTGTCTCCAAAAAAAACAGGAATAATAAAAAAAAAAAAGTAAAGGCAAAAGCCATTTTTGGTCAAAGAGAGGAACCGTAGCCTCATGCTGGTGGAGCAGGGGTGGGAGGGTGTGGAGCGGGTCTCATCAGCCCACCCCAGGGAGGCGATCATCAGTTTCTCTTGGAGACTGAGACATAGAAAGTCACTGGTGGGGTTGGACGTGGTGGCTCACGCCTGTAATCCCAGCACTTTGGGAGGCAGATGTGGGCAGATTACCTGAGGTCAGGAGTTCGAAACCAACCTAGCCCACATGGTGAAACCCCGGTGTCTACTAAAAATACAAAAGTTAGCAGGGTGTGGTGGCAGGTAACTGTAATCCCAGCTACTCGAGAGGCTGAGGCAGAAGAATCTCTTGAACCTGGGAGGCAGAGATTGCAGTGAGCCAAGATGGCACCACCGCACTCTGGCCTGGTCGGCAGAACCAGACTCAGTCTCAAAAAAAAAAAAAAAAAGTCACTGGTGGGAGTTGAGGGTCAAAATGTGATTAATTTGGCTTCCTGGCTTTGTTCCCAATTTGTTTCAATTGTACCTTGATTATGTGGCCTTGAAATGAATAACTGAATTTTTAAAAATCCTCCTTATCTTAATGCTTTCAATCACATCATCGATCTCACTAATCAGCAGCCTCAACCTGGTGCTTGATTGTGTTGTTTTACAGATTCGGGGTTAATTCTGAAGCCAACAGAAAGGTCCAGATCACCTCTGAACCTGACAAGAGTCACTTTGTGCCTGAATCCTATAAGAAGATTGGCATTGCCCATCAAGGAAAAGATGCAGAGGGCGGAGGGGATTTCTAAAATGCAATGACCTGGCCCAGCTGGACGCGGTGGCTCATGCCTTTAATCCCAGCACTTTAAGAGGCAGAGGCAGGTGCATCTCTCAAGCCCAAGAGTTCGAGAGACTAGCCTGGGTAACATAGCAAAACCCAATCTTTATACAAAATACAAAAATTAGCTAGGCATGGTGGAGCACGCCTCTAGTCCCAGCTGATTGAGAGGCTAAGGTGGGAGGATTGATTGAGTCCCAGAGTTTGAGGCTACAGTGAGCTGTGGTTACACCTGGGTGACAGAGTGAGACTCTGTCTCCAAAGAAAATTTTTTTTAAATATAAAATGTCTCAAATTAAACATTCCAGGTACTTTGACCCCCAAAGGTAACTTTGCACATACACAAGTTACCTTTCACCATCCTGCTGCAGCTGAGCCATCCTGGGCTAAGCCGTGGGCAGAAGCACATCAGAGGCTGGATAAAGTCTCAAGGGCGGTGTCCCAGTACTGTCAGAGTACAGGACGGAACAGCAGAAGAATAACCATTTACACAAGTCCAAGACTCCTGAAGGCTGATCCTGCAAAGGGCCCCAGGCTTTCTGGACTTTGGACCCATAACGGTGTTGTCAGGATGCCAAACACAGCCCTAACCTGGCGCTGCCCAGTCCAGTCCATTCCCGGAGACTACCTGGCTTCCTCCGTGATCATTTCAGACTCACTAAAGGGAACATTTGCCTTGGACAGTGCATTTTTAGGAGGTTAATCGCTTCAATTCCTTAGCTTGTAGCAGAGGATACCACCAAATACTTCCCTGGCTTTCCCTCCTCCCAGGAGAATACAAGTGCAGCTGCAAAACAGAAATGCATCAAGGTATGTTTAATCCAAAGGCTCCATTATGTCAGTAAACGTCACATAACCCCAAAATAGCATTTGCTGTGGTCATAGGCTTGGAGTCCTCATGTGAACTTTGGCCTTGTTCCCCAAATGCCAGCCAACCAAACATCCTGAAGGTCATCTGCCACTACATTTTCCACAAAGCCAAAAGAAGCAGAGCCATTTAGAGCTGGATGGGCCCTCGGAGATCGACTAAGCCAAGGCCATTGTATTACAGCTAAGGAACAAGGGCAGCAGCTAACGTTGATTGACCACATACTATGTGCCAAGAACCATGTCAACATTGAATACTTCCTGTAATCCCCTCAGAGTTGGTACTTTTATTATTCCCGTTTGACACATGAAGTTGTAAGAGTGGCTAAGTAAGCAGGCTGGGCGTGGTGGCTCACACCTGTAATCCCAGCACTTTGGGAGGCCGAGGCAGGTGGATCACCTGAGGTCAGGAGTTTGAGACCAGCCTGACCAACATGGAGAAACCCTGTCTCTACCAAAAATACAAAATTAGCTGGACATGGCAGTACATGCCTGTAATCCTAGCTACTCGGGAGGCTGAGGCAGAAGAATAGCTTGAACCCAGGAGGCGGAGGTTGTGGTAAGCCGAGATCGAGCCATTGCACTCCAGTCTGGGTGACAAGAGCAAAACTCCATCTCAAAAAAGAGTGGCTAAGTAACATGTCCAAGGTCACACAGTCAGGAAATACACGTGCCCTACCCCCACCTTGGTCCTTTGAGCTCTGAACTGCTGCAGTATATTGGCAGTTTCTCCAGCAAACAAGGCTATGTGAACTTCCAGATTACGGAATCCTGGTGAGACTCTCAGGTGGAGCTTGCCATTTCCATAGCTGGCATGTCACCTACGATCACAGAAAACATTGCACCTGCCTGCCCCACAAGCCCAGCACCACTGTAGTAACAGCTCGGTGTTTGTGTTGAATTACAAAATGCTCAAGCTACAGGGGGCTTCAGAAGCCACACAGGCCATATCTTCATTTTAAAAATGAGAATTCAAGACCTAGAGAGATGAAATGGCCTTCCTGGGGGATCCCCTCGCTAGGTAGAAACAGAGCAAGGAACAATGTTTTGGAGTTAAAAACAGAATGCTGTTCTAGTTACTCCATCTCTATTTTTTCTTTTTTCCTGAAAGTACTGTTGGGCCTACTAGATCAATGGTAGAAGCTGATGAAAAAGATCATCATCCTCGTCTGAAAAAATTCCCTCTGCTGTTGAGATGATTAACCTTTCAGAGGCTTTAACTTTTACTTCAGAATTCATGAAGCATGTAGCTCAAGGGTCTAATGTGACTTGACTTGAAAAAGGTCAGTTCCCTCTTCAGAGTATTCTAGCAATTTTATAAAAGTATGTACACAAATATAGATTTTTTCCACCAGAGGAACGGGACGATCAAAATTCTCCACCTCTGCGTTGTTTTGGAAGTGATCGTGCCTGTGGGTAGATCGCTGAGCTGTTAGCACAGGGCATGCACACGGAGAAGGAGAACACCAGGCCCCTCCATGCGAGCAGTTCAGACTCCTGGAGAATCTGCTTCCTCTCTTTCCATTCCATAAAAACAAACAACAGGGCCGGGCGCGGTAGCTCACGCCTGTAATCCCAGCACTTTGGGAGGCTGAGGCGGGTGGATCATGAGGTCAAGGGATCGAGACCATCCTGGTCAACATAGTGAAACCCCATCTCTACTAAAAACACAAAAAAAATTAGCTGGGTATGGTGGCACGTGCCCGTAATCCCAGCTGCTCAGGAGGCTGAGGCAAGAGAATCGCCTGAACCCAGGAGGTGGAGGTTGCGGTGAGCCGAGATCGCGCCATTGCACTCCAGCCTGGGTAACAAGAGCGAAACTCCGTCTCAAAAAAAAAAAAAAAAAAAAAAACACACACAACAACAACAGAAGAACCGAGAGATATGTGCATTCTTTGAGAGTAATTAAATGTAGAAAAAAAGAAGAAGAAAGAGAGTGAATGGGGGTTGGGAGGAACAGAAAACCAGCCAGAGGGAAAGGGAGGGAAAAGAAAGGAACGAAGATTATTGATGAGGCGGAGAAAAGGCAACTGTGCCACATCCAGAGAATGTCCCACGGCAGTTATTTGCAGGCGCCAAGAAAACACCCAAGCCAGCAGGCAGAACCCCAATCCAGACTTACTGGCTAGGAACTAAGCTCGGTCTTGCAGGTGGGCAGGGAGGGTCAGGGCCTGAAACGACAAATGCTTGATGGATTCTGCACCTTCCGGCAGGGCTGAGGCCTTACCACTGGGGCAGGAGGGAGACAGACCAGGTAAGTCCCCGGCAGGTTCCTGACACAGGGAGTCAGGCCCGGCCACCGGAACTGGGGCCACAGAGAGTTAGATCTTGGAGCCAAGCCAGAGCACACTGGTGAGACTCAGGTCACGAGGTGAGGGCTGGACCTGCAGCAAGCCTTTGATTCTACACCGAGGTCGAGCTATAGAATGTTGGCTCAGAACACTATGGTCACAACTGGCCCTAGAGACTCTGACAAGGCTGGGTGGACAGGGAATGGGAGGCAGTCAAGGAACCTGAAGTATGACGAGGAGACAGGTGTGAGTGGATGGACCCTGCAGGATGGAGACCTGTGGTTTCTGGGAGCCAAGGCCCGTGGCACCTAAACTGACCTCATCAAATGGAAGCACATTCGGAACCAGAGAACCGCAAATGCAGCCATGCTCAGCCCCAGGTAAACCGGGGGTGGTGAAACAAACTGGGAATGTTTAGGCTGGAAAAGAGAAAACTCAGCACAGGGGGAGCAGCCTATCAACTTAAATATTTAAATGCCACATCAGAGAAAGTCTAGGTGTATTCTGTGTATCTAGTAAAAAAGAACTGAGCCCCATGGGTGGAATTCCTGGAGAATAGTCTTTTATCTCAATATAAGGAAAACGTTAGTACAGCTGCCTCTGTGTGTTCCATAAGCCCGTTTACTTCCCATCCATTCAACAAGTGCTTACTGATTAGGGTGACCATACTGTCTGGTGTGCCTGGCACAGTGACAATTTATGTTCTGGCATCAGTTCGCACCTGGTCAGTACCTCCTTTGCTCCCAAAGTGTCCTAGTTTGAATAATAAATTATATGATCACCATACTCATTGAGCACCTGCTACATGCCAAGAACTAGACTGAACAATGAAGACACAATTAAAACAGAATCCCTGACTTTGATGAGTTCATAGTCAGTCTAGTGAGATAAGGAGGTATTGAAAGAATAAATTAGAATATTACACCGTAAGAGCTCTATAATAGCAGGAATAAGGAGGAGCTCACAGCTCATTCAATACCACCTTCATTCACTGATTTACTTAATAAACATTTGTTGAATAAGTGCTGTGTGCCAGGCACTATACAGGGACCATGGATCTAATACTGTACCAGACAGAACTCCTCCCTTGCCTCATGAAAATTATCTGACAAGTTCACCAAACTGACAAAGTCCCATTTGTTTCTGAGAATTCTACCCGGTTGGTAAACTTTTATGTATATTTAGCCAAATTAGGCTTCTGAAAGCTTCCAGTCTTTGGTCCTAAGCCCACTCCCTGAAGTTCCATAGAATCAAATCCCTTTTCTAGGGGAACATCACACATTGGGGCCTGTCGGCGGGTAGGGGGTAAGGGGAGGGAGAGCATTAGGACAAATACATAATGCATGCAGGGCTTAAAACCTAGATGATGGGTTGTTGGGTGCAGCCAACCACCGTGGCACATGTATACCCATGTAACAAGCCTGTACACTCTGCACATATATCAAGCCTGTACACTCTGCACATATATCAAGCCTGTACACTCTGCACATGTATCAAGCCTGTACACTCTGCACATGTATCCCAGAACTTGAAGTAAAAGAAAAAAGAGAGAAAATAAATACATATCACACTGGAAACAAAAAAGAATTAAATCCCTTTTCTACATAAACGTTGTTCAAATATGTGAAGGCAGCGAATACACTTTTCTTAAGTTTTCTGTTTTCCAGGCATATGTTGTCAGTTTCTTTATCTAGTTTTCCTACAATCCAGGTGTCAGACCTTTCACCATCACGATCAGTTTTTCCAATCCTAATCGTCCATGTCCCTCTGCAAAAATGAAGCCCAGAACAATCTCAGCTTACAGGTGTGCCCCGGCTGGTGCACGAAGAAGCAGTGAGACTGGGGCCCCTCTGTCTCTCCAACCCATTCCTCTTGGCCACAGCCTTGGCCATGCTGACTCTGTAGTCAAATAAAAGTCCTGGGTCTTTTCTCAAAAGTTGCTGCTAAGCCATTACTTATATTTATGTTTATTTCATTATAACATAAGTGTTTCTACAACACTATTGCTACTAGTTAATATGCTACTAGCCTAATATTCTATAGAGTTATAGAGACTCGGTGTCCAGACATGCAGATCTTCGAGGACGGTTCCTACATTTTACAATGGTAGTTACTAAGGTACAAAGGGAGAAACCTCAGGTCATCGCACAAAAGCCTGTCAGGATGTAGCTTTATGAATGCGTCAGCGTCATCTTTCACGTTCCCTCTTCGTTGTCCCTCAATTCTACAAGGTGTTAGGACCTAGTATATCCGACCTCCAGGAACTACCCCTCCTTCTGGGATACTCCAATTTTCAGCTCATGCTTCACACTTAACACTAATGCTGTGTTTTGAGAAGATTTAACTCCTTTATTAAAATCGTTTCCAAGTTCTCCATTGTTTAGACGACAGAGCCCCACCTCCGCTGCATGCCTGAGACTCTGCTCCCTTTCTAGCCTATTATTTCATTATTTCTTCCTTTATACATTCACTTGTCAGTTTGAATTGTTGCTGTTTCCAAATATGCCACACGTGGTCCGTTCTCACTCTACCTATCTGACCTTCAACTTGCAGTTCTCTCTTCTTAGAATGCTTTTCCCCACTTGGCAAACTCCTATGTCCCATTTGCAGACTTGCCTGTATGACGAAACCTTCCCAAGTTCTCACTCATCACACCACACCAGGTTACCCCCCGCAAGCCCAGAACCTGAGCTAATTGTGCCTTTCACTGCATTTCCTATTGCATCTCATATAGGTGCCATCTGTGCCCCTAACACCTGGTGACTTGTTACTGTCTCTTCTTTAAAATGATCCCCTTAAGGACAGGAATTACATCTACCATCAAATACTCATTTCGCTTATTCAATAAATATTAGTCCAACACCTATTAGGTGCCAGGCTCTGTGAAGTCCCCGCCTTTATGTATCTCTCTTATGTATCAGGAGGATAAGTGTTCACGAAAAGCAGTAACAATGGGGTGGAATGAAGTTTTAACAGGGGAAGTATTGTGAGCTATGGGAGCAGTCAGGAGGGGGCCTAATCTAGATGCAGGGTCATGAAAGACCTCTCTGGAGAAGTAACATTTAAGCCAACACCCAAGACATTATCCAAGTGAAGAGTGAGATTAAGTTCAATTTATCAAGTTTATATGGTCTTCAAGTGGCATTTTCTACCATTTCTTTAAGGTCATTAGTAAAAGATGAGGACAAGAACAGAGGTGTGTAGAAGTTGACTAGAGATCTTCTCTAATCAATATTATGGAGAATACGTATGAGCAGGTACGACTGTCAAAATATTCAACAACAGGGACATGGCATCAACCACTGTGAATGGACACCAGTCACAGGCAACCAGTCTACCTGCCCCATGCATACAGCTGAATGCCAGGCCTGGGGCAGAAAAAATCCAAACTGCTGTGTACTTCTCCACCTGGTGGAAGGCACAGATGCCCTAGACATCTAGATGTAGCCCTGGTCCACTGCCTTTTACAGAAGGCTTGATTCTGCACGTGAGGACAGCAGATACACATGCAAGACTTCATACAGTTTGTGAGCTGCACACATAGCTGTGCGCCCACTCCCTCCTGTGACAAGGATCTCTCAATCAGACGAAACCACTGGCTGCTGTTTGCACATAGTCTTTCTCATTTAATTCTCCTTTAATACCCAGAATAAGTTCAAAAGTGCCCAGTGTCTGCCTTTCTTGCTTGGGGCTTTCTTTGGCAGCCTCGCAGTAGACTGAGGAATTCTAAACATGTGTCTACGACCCAGTGAGGCCACTGCTGTGTGAGGCCGTACGTTTTATTGGGCTCTATAACCTGAGAGAGATACCAGAAAGAAACTCTGCCAAGTTAAAACAAAAAAAATGGAAAGGAAGAAGGAATCTGCCACCGATGGCACTCCAGCCAGTTTCTTTGTGGACAGTTGGCTTAATGAAAGATCTGAAATTTTATAAAGCAAACCTTTATAAAAAGATCTATATATCTTTATAAAAAGATTGGCTTTAGACAGGCAAAATGTAAATAACATTAAGCAATCAGAAAATCCCCTCAAGTTTTCAGCAGCTTTATAAAATTAAAGAACATGTTTTGGTTTGTATCAATGCTCTCTTCTAGAGAGCAGCCTTCTGCCTTTATCCCAGGACACAAGGAATGAATGCCTAACATAACTTTGTCTTTGTTCCTTTCTCATCTCTTCATTCAAGGAATGTTCATGGAGTGCCTACTCTGCATAGTTTACTTTCTTCAGCTCAGACAGTAAAATTGTAATCCCTAAATTTTGAAGGATGTGAATCGACATATGTTATAGGAAAATAAGGAGTTGTTTCTATTTCTCATTATACATTTTAGAAATTCAACTGTTTATGACTTCATATTACCTCTCGGCACAGCTCAGTATTGTATGACCCTGGTTTTTGTTGCCAGAGGGGCTTTTACTTAGCTCTTGCAGGAGGTTTTCGGCCAAGCAGAGATTAACTAGAGTCCTTGCTCGACCTTTGGATCTCAGACTGATCCCACAGCACGGAGGTGCTTGCAAGCTGAGGCCTGGGAAGAACTGCTGATCATAACACAGCCCCGTAAGGCCGACTCCCATTCCTTTTTCTTCCTTGCACACCAAAGCTTGGTCTGATTCTCAGGCTACTGGCTTCCATGGTACCCAGAGAAGGTTCAGGTTGCATCCAGCTCTAGGCTCTTCTAGGGTATTCCTGGAGTCAGCTCCACAGAGGTGACTTCAACACATACCTCAGTGTCCCCTGGTGCTTCTCCTTGGCTCTAGGGTCTCAGACAAGCCCTTTGAACTTTGTGAGGCTCAGTGTCCTCCTGTTAAAGTTGTGAGTGATAGGAGCTGACCCAGAAAGTTGTTATGAGGATTCAGTGAGTTTTTCCTAGGTGGACCCTACCCTTCTCTTATTCATTCCACACCATCCCCAGAAGACAGGATGGTGATGGAATGTGGAGGAGGGCGTGGAACCACAAATGTACCATCTGCCCGTTCTCTGTATCAGGAAATCTGGTTACATTATTGTGTTAGTCTGTTCTGATGATATTAACAAAGACATATCCAAGATTGAGTAATTTATAAAGAAAAAAAGGGTTAATGGACTCACAGTTACACATGGCTGGGGAGGCCTCACAATCATGGTGGAAGGCAAAGGAGGAGCACAGACATGTCTTACATGGCAGCGGGCAAGAGACTGTGTGCAGGGGAACTGCCCTTTATAAACCACCACATCTCAGGAGACTTATTCACTGTCACAAGAACAGCATGGAGAAAATACCCAGTGCCATGATTTAATTACCTCCCATCAGGTCCCTCCCATGACGCGTAGAGGGGATTATGGGAGCTACGATTCAAGATGAGATTTGGATAGGGACACAGCCAAACCATATCGATTGTCCAGCAAACTCACCCCAAACACGGTCAGTCACTGCTCCAGCCAAACTGGGCTGACTGAGCACTCAATCTCTGCCTAACTATTTTCCCAAATGGGTGACTAAGGCCAGCAAAGCAGCTCACAAGTTCTGCCAACTGGGGAACTCATCCTATTGCTTCATGGAGAGCCCCAGTATGTCCATCAGGTCAGAGAAGACTGACTCTAACTTAAGGAGATGCTGCTGGTGTTGCCATGCCTGCCCTCTCCCTCTCACCGGCTCCACCATCAGCAGGAACTCCTGTGCAGCTCAAAAAGTCATTTGAAAACCCCCACTCCAGACCACTGGCTCCTCTACAGAAAGGAGAACTACTCTGAAGGCTTTTGGGGGGCTGAGGTTTCCACTGCTCAGGAATACCTCGAGTCTGAGCTCTGGAAGAAACCGAGAGATAACAGAATCAGCCACCTGTGGAAACCTTCAGAAACAAGAACATTTGAGAAACACAGCTCACACCAGTTCCTTCCGTATACACACTTTTTTTTTATTTTTTCCTGCTTTCTATCTGCACAATTATAGGGGC
This sequence comes from Saguinus oedipus, assembly GCA_031835075.1. Lineage (NCBI taxonomy): Eukaryota > Metazoa > Chordata > Mammalia > Primates > Cebidae > Saguinus > Saguinus oedipus. Next base: position 171,174,249 of record CM063173.1, read on the forward strand.
CTCCAGCTGTTCCTGTCAGTCAAATCACCAGTATTTCCCTTCTGGTAATACATTTTTCCTGAAGCAGCAGATTCATACCTGATGCATTAGTGCTTTTTATCACCTAGCAATATTTGTCATCCAAAGGGGCGAGCACCACAGTTCCCATCTCTCAGGTTATATTTGTTTGCAGATTTCAGCCAATCGTCTCACTGTAACCTGCACTTCACCCACACAAAATGGCTCTAAGAGAGAAAGTAGAAACACTTAGTAGAGCTCAAAAATTCTTAGTTGTTGAATTTTCTATCCATTTCTCCTTAGTAGTATTCGTCGCTTCTCAGCCCCTTCTTTCCCTCCAGAGCCAATTTTTCAAATAATTTCAGTTTCTGGACACATAGCAGGTGTTCAATAAATATTTGATAATCTGATTTAAGTAACTGGACATAAAAGAATGTTCCAGAGAACAGAGATGCTAATTGCAGAATTTTAGACCTTGCAGGAAACTCAGAAATCAATCAAGCCTCTCATTTTGGGGATGAGGAAAGGGAGCTAAAGAGAAATGAAGGGATTTACCCAAATTCTCACCTGGCTGTCTACGGGCAGCAGTGGAACTCTAATCAAGACTCTCCTTTCAAACCACATAACTTCATGATTATGAACATGTTTTGCTTGTTCTCTCAAGGTCTGAATGTTCCACGTTTCCAACCAAAATACAATGTTGTTTTGCTATCACTTTGACCATGGGATTCTGTGATTAATGTAACACTTTCCTTTCAAAGATGGGACATTTTTAAAAGCTGGCAGATAAAAAACTAGAATTCCTTTATTTGCCTGAGACAGTTCATTCAAGATTTTACAAACCTGGCTATATGCCAGAATTATTACCTGGGCAGCTTTCAAAGTACAATTTCTTCACCAAATCAATCTCTGAACTTGGCAAGACTTGAGAATGTTTGTTGCTTGTTTTGGATTTATTTTTGTCTGTTTGTTCTTTCAGTGATTCTGATGCACGTCAGGTCGGGAGCCTGCAGATCTAAGGAACGTCTGCTCCTTAATCAACCCACACATGCATGGTGGTGAGGGTGTATTTGAAGATATTGGAGGAGGATGACACTATTGATAACCAGTTCTCCTGGAATCACAAGTAAAGCTACCAATCAAAACACATGTCAAAAATAGTAACCTATAATAATAATGATGGTGAATATAAAATCCCACTGACTGGACCATTTGTTCTGGTCTGGGTGCCTGGTTAGTGGGGAGAGTCCCCTAGCACTGCCCTTCCTGACGCATAAGCAGCTGGCAAAGCTCTGTTGCTGCCGCTGAAACCTCAGACAGAGGCAGCAATAGAAGGGGAAATCACGAGGCAAGTGTAATTTAAAACCTTCATATTTATGTAGACAAACTCTCGTCAACATACAGTCCCAGCACTTTATCTCTCTTTTGGCTCTCATTCCCTCTCACCACCTTCTTTCCAAGTAGTTCTGTGAGTTCTGGGAATGTCCAGAACTGCACATGCCCAGGACTGGAACCAATTTACCCTGAGTCATCTGTCAAGCCATAGTTCATGCTTTTCGATTGGCTTAGGTTACTAAGCAACCTCCTTGTCACTCAGGATAATGACCTGCCTCTGACTTCCAGGAAAGGCAACACAACGCAGGATCCTGGGTGCAGGAACACCAGCAGGTGGGACTCTTGCCAACCTGGGTGAGAACTCTGTGCAGTTGTCCACGGTCAATCATTTAGCCTCTCTATGCAAAATACGGGTGAGGGGAACAACTCCCCAGCTGTTATGACTTGAGATAATGCACATAAAGTACCTAGCGCAGAGCCAATGCTCCCTAAATGGTTGCTTTTATTTACATCAGCACTAGAGCAAAAGAGCAATGGTCACAGGGAGTGCAGTGGGGGGCATATTGCATTGCCATGACAATGACAAGGACAGTCCAGTCATTGTCACAGTTAACAGACAGGAGACAATTCCATAGCCCTCCAGACCACTGCTCTCCCAGATGCCTCTGGGAAGCTACATAAACAGCTGGCCTATGTTTGTGTTGCCCCAGTTGGCATCAGGAAACTCAATGTATCATTTCTTCAAAGCCTCCAGTATCCAGAAAGCTTACAGCTGGCTATGGTAACTGGCTCCGGCATGGGCAGGTGTCGGCCCCAGGCTGAGCATCAGTGGCTCTCTGAGACCATGGCTTTCACAGTTGCTTTCCACGCTTTTTAGTTTATAGCCTCTGTCCATGACCTGGAGCCAAGACAACTGACCCTCTTCCAGCTCCAGGATGCCCATTTAACACAGGGTTTTCACTTCTCCTTGAAAGGCACTTGGGGGGAAAATGGAGAGGAAACATTCAGCCAATTGTGTGAAATTGCTCTGAAATATCTCTGCCAGGAAAAGCCAACAAGTCAAAAAGAGTAGGTCCTGATTGCTCAAGCACTCTACACTTTTGAATTTAAAGATGAAGAGGGGCTGGGTATGGTGGCTCACGCTTATAATCTTAGCACTTTGGGAGGCTGAGGTGGGCAGATCACGTGGTCAGGAGTTTGAGAACAGCCTGGCCAACACAATAAAACCTCATCTCTACTAAAAATACAAAAATCAGCTGGACATGGTGGCAGGTACCTGTAATCCCAGCTACAGGCTGAGGCAGAAGATTCTCTTGAACCTGGGGAAGGCAGAGGTTGCAATGAGCTGAGATCATGCCACTGCACTACAGCCTAAGAGATAGAGCTAGACTCTGTCTCAAAAAAAAAAATTAATTAATTTTAAAAAATAAAGATGAGGAGGGACTTGATGGTTTTGGAGATTTAAGAACAAACTGGAAGCCAGGGCAGGGACTCCTAATCCAGGACTTACTGGCACCCTCTGTGAACATGGGCCCATGCCTTCACCTCAATTAACGTCTCAGGGTCCTCTTCCAGAAAGAGGTGGGATGGAGGATCCTCTTTGTAAAACTAGTGAAACTTAGAGCAGGCTACCTAGCTCAGAGAAATAGTGCTGGCTGCCAAAAGGCAGGGAGCACCCTTGTGTGAGGTGCAGAAAACTGCTTGTAGCCCAGCTGGGGGTAGGCAGGCAGGAGTCAAGGAAATACAGTCCTCAGCAGAGGCCAAGCAGGGAGGAGAACGCGCCCAAGCCCAGGAGGAAGAACTGCATGAGACCCTCCATGTGCTGCCTGATGCTCTAGATGACAAAGCTCTTTAAGAGGTACCTGGTCTCCCTTTCTGAAAATCTGTGCTCAGCGTTACAAGGAGTCAGATTCAGGACCTGGACGCCCATAGGCATTTTTGTGCTTAATCCATAAAGTAGCTGGGGAGGGAGCTGGGAAGAAGGAAAGCAGTGGCTGGAGGAGATCTGAGCTGGCCAGAGCACACGAGCTGTTCAGACCTTTAACCCCAGCGGCTGGGGCTTGCGTTTGCCTTCCTCTGGCACCGTGTGGATGGTGTTTGAACAAAAGAGGAGGAGCCAGGTCTCCAAATCAGGAAGCTTGCCTGGGGTTTTGGCTCTAGCTCCACTGAGCGATTTATAGCCCGACTGTCAAAAAGCCTCAGACCTCTCTCTGCCTCTGTAAACTCTTGATTTATTTTGCGCAGATATTACAAGAAGCCTTCTACCCTCCCAGTGATCTTGTCCAAAGTGTGATCTACACCACTTATATCGGAAACACTAAAAACAGATGCCTGGACCCTACCCCAGATCAGCTGAAACGAAAGATACCAGGGAAAGACCAAGAAACCTGTATTTTAACAAACCCTCACGTGATTCTTACATACTATCACGGTTTGAAAGTCAGTGAGCAAGAGGACAGAGTCCAAACTCCTCACTACAATTCCATGGGCTTTCCAATCTGCCTTTGGTCCTGTTCACAGCTTCTCAGTCTACACCACGAGCTGACATGTGAGTCCGCAAACTATAGGGTGGGCACTGGGAAAACAGCCTCTCGGGCATCTCAGAGCATCTCCACAAGCAAGTCCTATTATCATGCCCATTTGACAGGTGAGGACACTGAAGCTCAGAGAAGTCCAGTAACTTGGCCAAGATCACACAGGAAGTATGTTGCAGGGGTCAGATTTGAATTCCTGTCTATGGGATTGATTGAAGAGTTCTCATTCTTAACCACCTCTGTTACACCACATCCTGAAGTCCATTAAACGTGCCTGCCTACCCTGGTCAGCTGTCCCCTCAGTCTCACACGCCTCATAACACCCTGACCCTTTGCAAACATGGATTCAAATGTCTTACTAGACCCAAAACCTCCCAGGAATCCCACTAAAGAGCATGAGCTATGTCCTCCTTATGCTCAGACATCCTTTTATTTGTGTCTCTATTTCAACACTGTTAAAACTACTGTGATTTTTTGTTTATGTTCCAATGTCTTCTACTGGGTTTTAAAAATCCCTAAGACATAAAGGATATAAAGGGCCAGGACGCTGCTCCTGATGATACTACAATGGTGGACACATGTCATTAGACGTTTGTCAAAACCCACAGAATGCACAACACCAGCAGTGAGCCCTAGAATCAGCTGTGGACTTTGAGTGATAATGATGTGTCAAGGTAGGTTCATCAAATATGTCAAATGTCTGGTGTGGAACGCTGACAGTAGGGAAGGATGTGACATGTGGACCAAACAGTTAAAAAATAAAGTGTATTTTTTAAAAAGCCGGGGCCGGCCAGGCACGGTGGCTTATGCCTATAATCCCAGCACTTTGGGAGGCTGAGGCAGGCAGACCATTTCAGGTTACAAGTTTGAGACCAGCCTGACCAACATGGTGAAACCCCATCTCTACTAAAAATACAAAAGAATCAGCTGGGTGTGATAGTGCACGCCTGTAGTCCCAGCTACTTGGGACTCCAGCCTGGGCAACACAACAAGACTCTTAAAAACAAAAACAAACAAAAGCCTGGGCAACATAGTGAGAACCCCATCTCTACAAAAAAATTTAAAAATTAACCAAGCATGGTGGCACACACCTGTAGTCCCAGCTACTCGAGAGGCTGAGGTGGGAGGACTGCTTGAGCCTAGGAGTTGAGGTTGCAGGGAGCTGTGATCATGCCATTGCAGACCAGCCTGAGTGACAGAAAAAGACACTGTCTCAAAAAAAGAAGAAAAACACCTAAGATTATGTTATCTACTTCTATGACTACACAAATCTGTGTTTGGCACACAGAAAAGGCTAAACAAATTCACATCAATGTCAGGCAGCTGCTTTTCCAAAGAAGTGAAGAAAACAGACCTGAGCAGAGCCTGAGCCATGATGAGAGGCGAGGAGGAGCCTGGGAGAAGGGTGAATAGAAATTTTGGAGGAAGCCTCCATAGAGATGAGGAGAGTAGGTGCTGTGTCGCCAGTCCCAAGGATAAAGTGAAGACATGTGACTGTCTGCTGCATGGAGAAGGCCAGAGCAAAGCACAGGAGAGACAGAGTAAAGAAAAACAGAAGAAAGGGCAGTGAGACACAGGCAAACCGCGATGTCCAAAGGTGCCTTGGGTGTACGTGTTTCTGAGTCTCAACTGTCGTGGAAGGCAAACGGGGCCATTAGCAGGGAAAAGAGGACCCAAGCAGTCAGCCTCTGAGGCAGGAAGGCAGATGCCAGGAACATCAAAGGGCCATTCATCACCCAAATGTGATGCAAAGGGAAAAACCAGCAAGTGGGATTACACTGCAGGAACCCAGACTATAATGTCATAGGGAATGACTCCAGGAGACGTTTTAACAGCAATTCAGATGCAGGCATTAAAGACTATGACTTAAGATTTAGAAGAGGGGCAATCAATAATTTAATTTGGAAGGAAAATCTAGAAGAAGAAAACCAAACCAAACACCCAGCACCCACCGGTATTACCCGTGTGGTAAGACTATGGCGTAGACCGAGGATAAAAACACGTACATACATTCACAAACGAAATGGTTGCTGAAGACACCTTACTGTCTCACAGGCTGGCTGAATGAGAGGTTGGGAGAGCATGTCATCATTCTGCCCATGTGCGTCCACAACTTAGATCAGAGTTGGCATCAGGCACACTTGAGTTGGAAATCCAGCTCTTTCACTTACTGGCTCTGTGACCTCGGGTAGTTTCTTAATCTCTCTAAGGCTGTTTCTTCATTAAAGATAAAAAAGGCATAGTAACACTTATCTTACAGGGCTGTTGTTAGGGTTAAATGAGATGGAGTATGTAAAGTGCTTTAGAACAGCACCTGGCATAAACGTTCTGTCAAGGATGGTGGTGGTGGTCATCGTTACTCTAAGTTTATGTAGACATTCTTTTCTCATTATCCCAAAGAGATTTTATCTCCCAAAGGAGCCTTGGTAATTTGTCAGATTATTTCTGTGGAAGATACTTTAGAATCTTTCTCTTATTGTGAGCTTCTCCATGCAAGACGGTGTGCCAAGCCTAACTGAAATGCCTAAACAGGATTCCTGTCCTACTGAAGCTTCTATTCTAGTGCCAGAAAGTGGGTGACAGGCCTTTCCATGGCCCAAGGCCATCAAGTTGCAGAAGTGCCCCATGAGCTCCACAACCAACAGGCCCGGGGCTCAGAGGAGGCTAAGATTGCTCACCACTGGTGTCATGGAAGAAGGGACAATTCACTAGACAGAACGAGTGGATATAAGAAATGCCAAGCCCATACAAACCATCTATAAGTCAGATTTGAAGGACCACTGCAGATGGACACGTTTTAAATTATCCTGGTCTGGGGCAATTGATCCAGAGGACAGGCGTGACCAAGGTGATCTGCCATTGGCTGGCCAGAGAAGAGGTGACTGAGCCAACTTGATGTAATGCAGAGAGATGTGAATTGGGGTATGTGGCCAGACCAGCCAGAAGCTTGGAGGCAGACTCTGTGAAGAAGTCAGGATGCCATGTTGGGGCTACAGCACACCTTAGTCATAAGGAAGCCAAAACTGGAAATGAGGCTAGGAGAGAAGTGAAAACGTGATAAGAGGCCGGACATGGCGGCTCATGCTTGTAATCCCAGCACTTTGGGAGGCTGAGACAGGTGGATAACGAGGTCAGGAATTCAAGGCAAGCCTGAACAACATGGTGAAACCCCTTCTCGACTAAATGCAAAAATTAGTCAGGCATGGTGGTATGCACCTATAATCCCAGCTGCTCAGGAGGCTGAGGCAGGAGAATTGCTTGAACCCGGGAGGCGGAGGGTGCAGTGAGCCAAGATCGCACCACTGCACTCCAGCCTGGGCGACAGAGCAAGAGACTCCGTCTCAGGAAGAAAAAAAAAACGTGGTAAGAGAGAAATTGGGCAGCCCTTAAGAGTAAGAGGAACCAACTGAGAAGGAATGATAGGAAGACAGACAGAAGGAAGGAGAGACTGACCCATGGTCAGAGTGACTCCTGGACATACTGGCCAACAGAGATATGCCAATGGACCGAGAACAAACCCGGAAGGCCAAGCTCCCTTCTTAGAGCCAGGCTGTGCTGGGCACACAGATGCTAAGCTGGGGAGTGGGTCTTCCAGAAAGTGGGGCATAGGCTGGTGTGAGGAGAGGGGGCCCAAAGCAGTCAGCTCTTGCCTTTCAAATTTCTCTGCATTTCCTTTCACATAATTATAAAAGCTAAGCACACTCCAGCACATCATCCTTGTTTTCCTTGCTCCGTGCTGTTCTCCAGCCTCCAGGTCACCTGAGTCCTTAGAAAAGCACCGTCACACACACTTCACACCCAGATGACAAGGACATGTTCCAGAGGAGCTCCGATGGTATTCTGGTGAGAAAGATGAGACAGGGACACGAATCACCCACGTAGTTCGAGTCTTTTTCAGCGCCTGTTGTTGAGCAGAGGCAGAATAGTGCTGATGTCACAACTTCAGTGTGACATGAGCTTTGGGGACAGTGAGTAAGAAGAGCTGGCTTCTGCCCCTGCCTTGGCCACAAAACTAGCTCTATGATCTTGAGCAATTGGCTTAACCTATCTGGACATCTGTTTACAAATTTGCAAAATGAGGAGGTTGAACTGGATGTCTTCCAGGCTTGCCGTGCTCACATTCTAGATGCTGTGGTTCTAGGAACCCATGGTTATTTAGACAGCAGACTTTTTCGCAATGCCGAAACGGTATTCACAGTGTTGCCAGCCATGTCAATAATATTTTATTTATGATATTACTATGAAGTGAATAGGTTATTTATCTTCTCTCAGTACAACTTGTACTTGCATATATTCTGACGTGCACAGTAAACCTCTCCTCCTTTGAACTCCCAAAGCGTTTCAATCGAGACACCTCTTAGAGTACTCATCACATTCTGCCCTCTAGTATGGTTATTCAGAAAGATGCCGTATTGTTCGTGACTGAATGTTAAGCTCCCTGAATGCTTCCTGGAAACACAGCTGCACAGAGGAGGAGGACTGAGGCTGCCGGAGCCGCGCTCGCCTGGATAAGCCCAAGAGCCCAAAATAGTACCTTGCGTGGAGTTGACGCTCCGTACTTGCTCTGAACAGACACGTAGCTGGGAAGAATGTAAAACATAAAAGGAATTTTCTGGATGAGTCTAACAAAGCTCCCATCCTTCGCTCCTCTCCGAGTGCACCAGGATGGCCAACCTGAAAACTTTGCCCCAAATGAATAAGCCATGCAGGGGGCCTGCAGTCTCGCCACTGCTAAAGGGCTTGGGGAGACAACGCCCAATGCAGAGAGAGGAGCAAGCTGCCGAGAGTGTCCAGAAGCAAAGAGACAGGACAGCCATAATCCTAGTTGTGGAATGTATGTATGAGATGGTTCTCGGTATACAAAAAGGGAATGCTCTATGGAGCAGGACGAACCAGCCAGAATCAGATTGGCTGAAAGGCAGTTTCTCACCCGAGACAATGAGAATTAAAAAAAAAACAACAGAGGAACTATCAACGGCCCTCTTTAGGCAGCGTTTCTCCTCAAGCCGTATGTTCTAATCATCCTGCAAACAAGTTCAGATTGGGGCCCACTGGTTTTATTTCAGCAAGATTTCATCAGTCCTCTAAGTGTCCAGGCAACTCTCGAGCCCTCTGTTCCCTGGGCTTGCCCCCATCTCTCCTGCGGATGCTCCGGGACCCTGTTAATAATCTACTTCCAAACGGCGCCTCTGTGTCCTAACCCTTGGCCACCTCTGCCCTACCTCCAGGCCTCGTTCCCCTGCCTGCCCGGCTGAGGGACACTGGCCTCCTTTGTCACCGGCAATCCCTGCACTCGCTGGGGTCGAGGGCCCTGCCTCCTTCCTCCTTCATTGGGGCTCACATCCTGCTTCTCTCCTTCCACCTCAGCAACCCTGCACTGCCTCACATTCCAGGCACCTTCTCCACTCCCTATTCCTTTCTTCCATCGCTAGCACGGACTCCAGAAGCATGCTCAGTTAGGGACCCAGGAGCCAATGACTTGGGGCGTCTGGCAGTGCACCACCCAAGCGCCTGCTGGTCTGGATTTCTGTAAGCTGCAGTTCTGTGTTAACTTGCAAGCTCTTTTTTCCTTCCCTCCCATGTTGGTTCACATTAAAATAGTTACTGAGTTCAAACTTTGGGATGGAGGGAAGGGAGTTTACTCAGCTGAGGCTGGAGATGGCTGATGGGATGGCCAAAGGGCCTTGAACCTACTGTTCCTGGACAGATGTGCATCCTCCCCAGCCTGCCTGCCACGGGCACAGGGCACTGGGCTGCAGCTAGCTTCCTCCCAAGGACTGCCGGCCAGCCACACATCTCAGGGCTGCTTGCTTCTGACTGAAAAACTCACAGCACAAACTCTCTCGGACTAGTAGGAAAACGAGAGGCTGTTAAGTAATGAGACCTCTTTGAATCATGTCAGGAGTCCTCTGCCACACAGCCCCAGTGTGCTGAAACAGGCTGGAAAGGCCAGTCTTACAAGAGAGTTAAACAAGGCCATATTACCAGGCTGCTGCTGCAGATCTGACAGGCACGGGACGCTCTAGAATGGCTGCACCCTGGAGCCTCCATCCATCAATCCCCGCACAGAATACCCAGCGCCGGGCTCTGACTGATGCCCACAGACCCCTCTCTAACGTGTCTGCCAGGCTCCTGCTTTGTCACCAGGCTCCTAATTAGCGACAGAAACGACACGCACTTTGTCTTGCGCCACTTACGTCTCTCGGTGTCCCACACATCAGCACGCAAGGCACAAAGAGCCCATGAGTTCAGAAAGACACAGCCTAGTGCCCCAGTTGGCTACTGCTTATCATCCGTCTTGATAACTGGCATATGCTCAGGTGGCCACACAGGTTGTGTCTGCAACATCTGGCCAGCTGTCGATCTCCCCAGGTGCGTGGCAGTTGGCAGCACTGGTTCTTATCTCCCTTTAGCCTCCTACAAAAAGCAGTCCAGCCCCTTCCCTGGCACTTCTTCCTCATGCAGTGTGGAAGTCAGTTTCTGGCAGCCCGGCCACAGCTGCCCCAGCCGGCCTGCTCTTACAGCCCACCTGCTCCTCGACCAGTCATCCCTACGAGTGCAGGCACTTTTGTTTCTGTCCTAACACCTTCCATCAGTGGATTTATCTCTGTCAAGTGTTCCTGCCAAGCTTTTTTTCAAGGACTGCCTTAAGTACAGCAACAGAGTATACACCACCCAGAGTCTCCCTGACAGATCCTGGATTTGTCTTCTGACCAGGCAGTTTGTATTTTAGCAAGAGGAACCCAAATTTCAAATTCCCTTCCTGGCTGGTATTTCCCTTCCCGAAATACAAGGGCTCCCCAAGAATTTCTCCCTGACTGGTCCATTTTTTTCTCTTACAGATGTGTACAACTTTCCTACCTCCCACCCCGGCAAATTCCTCCAACACGTCTCCGTCGATAAAGTCATATTTGCCTTCTAAATGACAACCCAGAATTTTCAGAAAATTTCCATGACTTCATGGCGGCTGCTTTTTGCAGTGTCTTTTTTCCTCTGTGATTCTGCCCACTGCTGCTGGTGCCCACCTAAGTCCTACCCTCACCCTCCCTGCAGAAGCACTCGATGCTGCTGGTGGTGGTGACGATGGTAATGACAGCTAACGTTTGCTGGGCACTGACATCGCACCAGGCACTGTTCTAAGCACTTTACATGTCAGATTCACTAAGTCTTCCCTCTGCATCTTACTGTAGTTCTTCTGAACTGTCACCTGAGAAAACTACCGGGGTGGGCAGACGAGGGAAGAAGCCAAAGCAGTGGATCAGATCGATGTCATCTCTGATGTCCTGGTTTGAGAGGTTTATGTCCTTTAGCCCCCCATCTGTAACTCCTGCATATTCAGGCCTATATCTTCTTGGTCCTGAACATATAACCTTGCTTTTAAACTAAGAAGTAATATTTCATTTTTAAAACCGCATGCTTTTGTAAACGAAACATTGAATTTCCAATGGTAAATCCAGAGAACATAGATTCGGGATAAGAATGATTGTATTTGGGGTAAAAAGAGGTATTTTTAAGTCCTGCCTCTGCCAATTACTAACTTTGTGATTCTTGATGTATTTCTCAATTCTTCTAAACCTTGGTTTCATTACGTATAGAATGAAAACAATGTACATCTTGCAGGGTTTTGAAAACTGCAGGAAGCGATGTTTGCAAAGTATCTACCCTATTGCTCTTCGCCTAATAGATGCTACAGAAATACCTCATCCTTTTCTAAAAAGATGCCTCTTGTCTCAGTGTAGCAGGTGGGTATGAAAGGCACATATTTCTCAGCAATACTTTTCTCATTGCAAAGTCTTTCCCAGAAACCAGGGGAAAACTCTTCATGTGATATACAACACAGAAGTCACCTTGTCCATAGCATACCAGAGCTGACAATTGTTAGGCATTCTGCTCCAGGCAAATTGCAGGCCTAAAATATTCCTGTCCTCTACTTCCCTGGAGTCTCTCAGTGAGTTTACTCTGAGATCTGTATGAGGCTGTCCTCCCATTGCTATGAAGAACTACCTGAGACCGGATAACTTATAATGAAAAGAGGCTTAATCGACTCACGGTTCTGCAGGCTGTACAGCAAGCATGATGCTGGCATCTGCTCCACTTCTGATGAGGCCACAGGAAATTTACAATTATGGTGGAAGGCAAAGGGGAAGCACACACTTCCTATGGCCAAAGTAGAACCAAGGGTGTGACAGAGGTGGTACCCGCTTTTAAACAACCAGAACTCACTATCATGAGAACAGCACCTCCGGGAGGGCGCTAAACCACTCATGAGAGAAACATCTCCGTGAGCCAATCACTAGGCCCCACCTTTAACACAAGGGATTACAATTCAACATGAGATTTGGTGGGGACACGGATCCGAACCGTATCAGGATCCTCAATAGGGTTTTGTCTGCTGACTTGTTCACCAGCCTCAATGTCTTCCCGACCTGCGAACACTTGAGAAGATTTGCAGCAGTGGCCCTCAAAATACTGTCAACAGACGGACCGTCGGCATCAACATCATTTGGTAGATTGTCAGAATGCAAGTCCTACCCTACTCCAGACCCACGACATCAGGAAGTCTGGAGATCAGGCCCAGAAATCTGTTCGCCCAAACCCTCCAGGTGACGCTAATGAAGGCTCAGGTTTGAGAACCTCCAAACAAAACAAGTGGTGGCAGTTCCAGCACATGGCTGCCGATCAAAGCATCCAGCCCCTGGAGGCACACGGTCAGCTGGCTCCGCAGGTGAGGCCACTTAGCACAGCCTCCCTAGCATTTCCCCTGCTGCTGTGACTTAGAAGAGACAGCAGACCTGAGACAGATACCTGCGAACCCAACCCAGGTGCCCTGTTACTGCTCAAACACAGGGTTGGAATCTAATCTCCCAAGCACCACTCTTTACTCATCCCGAGACTGGTGAAGCACCTCCAACTTGCACCTGATTTATTCTCACTCGGCATGGAGCAGAACAGGTCAACCAAAGGTGTTATCAGTAACCACCCAGTCACCCACACTCTCTCAGGCGAAGCTGTGTCTTCCACAGTCCCAGACGCCTGGCTAACCAGTTACAGTTCTCCTAAGTTAGCAGGAACCAGGGAACAGGAAAGGTCAGCTCTCAGAACTCTGGCTATAGTAACCCAAAGGACATATCCCAAACACCTTCTTCCTTCATAGAAAATGCTCTTTCTCAAGTGCTATGGTTTGAATGCTTTTGTTCTCTCCAAAAGTCATGTTGAAACTCAATCCCCTCCAAAATTCAGCTGTTGCCAATGTGATAGAATGAAGAAGGGGGCCTTTAAGAGGTGATTGAGTCATGAGGCCTGCTCCCTCATTAATGGAATTAAGGCCCTTTTAAAAGAGGTTTCAGCTGGGTGCAGTGGCTCACACCTATAATCCAGCACATTGGGAGGCTGAGGTTGGCAGATCACCTGAGGTCGGGAGTTTGAGACCAGCCTGACCCAACATGGAAAAAACCTCTACTAAAAATACAAAAATAGCCAGGCATGGGGGTGCATGCCTATAAATCCAGCTATTCAGGAGGCTGAGGCAGGAGAATCGCTTGAACCCAGAAGGTAGAGGTTGTGGTGAGCTGAGATGGCACCATTGCACTCCAGCCTGGGCTGCAAGAGTGGGGGTGGGGGGGGAGGAGCGGGAGCGGGGGCAGGGGTGGCGGGGGCGGAAAAGGTTCCATGAAGTTCCTTCCACTGGCTTGCTCTCTTGCCCTTCTGCCTCCTGCCATGTGACAGTGAGACTGCAGTAAGAAGCCCCACCCCACATGCTGGTGACTTCATCTTGGAGTTCCCAGCCTCCAGAACTGTGAGAAATACATTTCTATTCTTTGTAAGTTAGTCCGTGGTATTCTGTTACACCCACGCAAGTGGACTAAGGCATCAAGACTGTGGAAGAGCGAGGCACAACAGGTGCAGTGACTCATGGCTGCAGCCCCAACAGTTTGGGAGGCCAAGGCAGGGGATCACTTGAGGACAGCAGCTCAAGACCAGCCTGGGCAAAATGGCAAGACTCTGTCTAAAATATATATATATTTCAGACAAAAAATATATATATATACTTCAGACAAAAATATATATATATATATCTATTTCAGACAAAATATATATATATATTTCAGACTATATATATATATATTTCAGACAAAAATACATATTTTTAGACAAAAATACATATGTTTTAGACAAAATATATATATTAAAAATTTAGCTGAATGTGGTGGTATGCAGCTGTGGTCCTAGTTTATACGGAGGCTGGGGTGGGAGGATTGCTTGAGCCCAAGAGTTGGAGCTGTAGAAACTGGTATAACATGCCTTCAGTATGCTAACACTCATGCTCAGTTTTGTTTTGGCAGTTGACAAGAAGTTCATTTGCTTTAGTGAAAATCCCTCGTTCCAGCCTTTCTGTGTGAATAGCTCTCTCTTGCTGTTTTAATGTGGTGCACACTATGGCCTCACAAACCTGATATTCCAATGTCATCTGCAGTGTCCTAACTAAAGTTACTGGCTTGGCCTTTTTGCACGGTTTTTGTGTCTTCTTTGCTTCTTGCATTTGATTAACTAGAATATGTCCCTTTACCCCTTTTAAGGTGTGTCACTCGTCCTAATTTGTGTGTAGGAGCACCACACCATTGGTTTCCAATACTGCACACATAAGATACATTCTTATGTGCAGAAGGTATCGTCCTTCAGGCTTGTAATACTCTTCACATGGATGATTAATGAGGGAAATGTTTATTTTCTGTATAAAAACAAATTTATATACTAACATCATTTGTCTAAAAATCTAAGTTGTTTTAAAATGCATTTCTGATATTTAAAAAAAAAAAATGATGGCACCACTGCACCCCAGCCTGGGCAACACAGAGTGAGATCCTGTCTCTAAAACACAAACGAAGGACTGCAGACGACGTCTTCACCCAAACCCAGTGGATTGGACGGTCAGTAGCCCCACGTTCCCTGCTGCCTCCAGTCCGACCTCCAAAGGCCCCGTGTTCCTCTGACTCACCCCTCCCCACCTCTGCCCTGCAACCTGGCTGCCTATGGCTTCACTTCATCTTCCAGCCTGGAGAAACCCACAGTCCACGTTTGCAACTACCCAGTGGGGAGCTCAGTAGCCCAGAAGTTTGACTGGAAAGGCAGTGATGAGGCCGGCACAAGACAACGTGAGAGAATCGCTGAAGTGATTCTGTTCTGTTGCCTCTGGAAGTCAAGAGCGTTTTTTAAAGCAGAAAATCTGAGAAATAAAAACTATGGAAGTGGACGGTGTAGTCAACAGGGAAGGTGACCACCTTCCTGCCTCTAGCTCCTTCATTTCCCTCTCACTAAGAAACTCAGCCCCAGCCCTCCTCCCCCTCAGCGTTTTCTTCAGTTCCATGAGCCACCGGCATGTTTCCAATTAAGTAAACCTGAGTAGGTCTCTTGCCTGCAAAGAGTCAGACGGATAACCCCTTCTCAGAACACGACTCAACTCCCAGCTAGCTCCTCCCCAAAGACCCGCAGAGATCTCCGCTCAGACCCCCTTCACTTCTCATTTGGGCCGAGCATTCTACACCACGTGGCATGGCCATGACGAATCACGGCAAACCCTGCAGCGGCAGAGGGACCTGCGTTTGAAGACCATCTCCCCCACAGTGTAACTCTCTGCCTGGGAGAGGTTAACTCACCTTCTGAACTGCACTCCCTGGGGATAAGGAGCAGCACATGCACGGAGCCCCGTCCACTCCCCGCAAACGCTGCATACACAGCCCGTGTTCACAGCCACTGAACTGTACACAGCCAGGGAACACAGCCAGTGTGTTCCCCAACTACCTGACGTCCCTTCTTAGCTGGGTGGCTCTTCTTGAGGCAAGGACTACGGTTTATACCTCTGTATCTAAGCACCTAGGAGGTGGGCTTTGTCTTCGGTGCTGTCCTCTTGGGCTCGATCCTAACCCAGCCATTCCCTGTGGAGTCTTCAGAATCTGGTTCACACTGCAGAAGCACTTTGACCTCAACGATTATGGTATTACTGACTGTAATTCTATTTGCTGTGAGTTGTATTTGGAGCGAATGTCTCTAACCGTATTTTTTAAAGCTTTGTTTCGGTTGCTATTCTATTAATGTGCAGCTCCAGAAGAGCTACGACCTGGAAGAAGAGACCTGGAAGAAACCAGAGCACGACGAAATTCTACCCAAGTGTTCGTCATCCTTAGAGACGTGTTATTCTTCATCATGACCTAATCTTTCTTGCTGAAACTTCATCTCATTTTCTATGACATTCTGCATTTTCATAATTTACTTTAGATAGTCTCCAAGTCACTTTCAGCTTTTATCTCCAACTGCTTTTACATTTTTCTCATAGCAGCTCATAGTAAGCCCTATGCTAAGCACTTTGCATGTATTTTTACCTCAATTCTTATAATGATTTATGACTATCTCCTACACTATTTAAACATTATTATCATCACCATTTCATAAATGAGTAAACTGTGGCTTAGAGGTCATGTACCTTGCCCAAGGTCATGCAGCATGTAATTAATGGTGCCAGCATCTGCACCTGAGTAGTCTGAGGCCAGCATGCAGACTGCTTCAGAAATTCCATAACTTCCACAACTTTTAAGGTTTTAATGTTCTTATTGGCCTTTCTCTCATTTCTCTTTATCCGTCACGATAAATGTACACCAATATCGACAAGAACTATCCTGATCGTAAGAATGGGAAAAAGAGCTTGGTGTCCATGAGGACCATGTTTCCAGCACAGAATACCTAATGAAGAGGCATTTAAAAAGAACCCAACTCGTGTAATTAAATAACTGCAGGAATTACTGAACAAAGTAACTGTGGTAGCTAGAACCTCAAGCCAACGCCTGACATGAAAAAATCCCTGCTTGGAATTAACAATAACTCTGATTTCTTGAGCAGCTACCATGTGCTTTTTCAGTACCAGCCACCCAACAGATGGCTCTCATAGACGAGAAAATGGGAATTCAGAGTCATTAGGTGACTTGCTCACAGTCAGTCATATAGCCACAAGTGGCAAATCCGGTATCTGTTTTATTTTGAGCTCTGTTTTAGCCCAGAGCCTGTGCTGACCACATATTCTCCAGAACCCAGTTCCATCACCTGATGGCCATGGGCGACACCCCCATCTATCTCAGAACCTTGGTGGGAGAATGGTCTGCACACCGTCTCCCCATGACATAAAGAATTCATTCATGCCGCCTCTACTCACATGTACCTCAGCCTTCTATTCATTTACCCGCACTTATTCAGGGAGTGGATGCCAGAATTTTCACACCTTATGTTTATAGAAGGTTTTGCAGTCACAGAAGCTTTTTCGAGAGGAAGCTCAGGTGAGCTTCGTAAATTACTGAAAGATTCCTAATTAAGTGTTCTTCCCATTTTGTCTTCCCCTCTCGTCAAAAAGTGCTATCTGCATTTAAACAAACACACACACACACACACACACACACACACACACACACACAAAACCTCTGTTGTGATAGAGGTTGGTAAAGACAAATTCAGACCTCATTTCTCCTCTACCAACCTAAGATGCTTCCGCCACCCTGAGATGGAGTCTTGCTCTCTCACCCAGGCTGGGGTGCAGTGGTACGATCTAGGCTCACTGCAACCTCTGCCTCCTGGGTTTTTAAGCAGTTCTCTTGCCTCAGCCTCCAGAGTACCTGGTATTACAGGCACACGCCACCACGCCCAGCTAATTTTTGTATTTTTAGTAGAGATGGGGTTTCACCAGGTTGGCCAGACTGGTCTGCAAACTCCTGACCTCATGATCCGCCTGCCTTGGCCTCCCGAAGTGCCGGAATTACAGGTGTGAGCCACTGTTCCCTGCCTTGAGATGCTTTTTAAAGTAATCTCTTTATACTATGGTGGAGACAATTTGTAAAACACCCCCTTACTGTCTGTTATGTCCCCAAATCCAATCTGTGAAAATACAATTGCCAGAGTGCCCCCAAATGGCTTCCATCAAATATTGGCTATTGAAAATGCATGTGTCTGCATGACTAAAATGACCACAATGCCCCTTCCAATTTCCCTCGGACACATAGGGACACGACACTCAAAGCCTTGTGGCCTGGGATTGCTTGTCGCTCACAGAGAGTAGAGGAAGCAAATGACTGGATAGCAGGAAAAAAGACAGAAATCTTTTCAAGAGCTTGTCAATGTGGGATCCAAGCTTTTCTCTCCTGGTGGCCTTTGAAATCAAGTGAACTGCTCAAGCAGAAAAGAGTTATCAGCTCCCTCATTGGGGGTCTATCAGTCAGGCCACGTGTTGGGAGTGTTTTCTGCTGCAGTGGAGGGGCTAGTATTACATCAATGGCATAAAAGAGACTTTATTCATTGAAAGCATCCAAAATAGAAATGTTGCTGTAAAAGTAATTAGACTTGAATTTAAAAGGATCAGTTCCTCATTAAGGGTTTCCTCAAAGGCTTTTTACAAGCTTACAGCTCAACTCTAATCTCTAGTGTCAGCTGAGCAAAAGAGCAAGGCACAGATGCACATTCACATCCTAGGAAGTGTGTGCACTGGTTTCACCGAAAAAGCACAGCAAGGATTTTCACTGTACACAAATATAAATCCACACTCCTCACCAGCAGCCCATCCCCCACACCAGAAGTGTAGACCCAGGAGATCAAAGTCAACTCTCATAAAACCCAGAAGAAAACTCTAGTCATGATTAGAATTATAATTGGTTGTTCTCTAGCTGCCTGAAATGTCAGCGGAAACCCGTAATTAATAAGTTAGTTATTAAGATCATTCGTCGTAATTCCGTCTCAGTAATTTCTGGATGTTTACCATGTATCTCGCTCTGTTCTAGGTGTGAAGATACCAAGATATGTAGGCCACATTCCTGCCCTCCCAGAACTCAGTCTCAAGCAGAACTCGGTCTCAAAGTGTGTCTGCATCGGCTCACGCATGCAACTAAGCGAAGTAAAGCTGCAAGCTGTGAAGCAGCAGGTCTTGTTTTCAGATTCCTAGGACTGCTAAATTGGAGTTTTGGGATGGAATCTCACTCTACCACCCAGGCTAGAGTGCAGTGGCACGAACTTGGCTCACTGCAACCTCTGTCTCCTGGGTTCAAGCAATTCTCCTGCCTCAGCCTCCTGAGTAGCTGGGATTACAAGCACCTGCCACCATGCTGGTTAATTTTTGTATTTTTAGTAGAGACGGGTTTCGTCATGTTGGCCAGGCTGGTCTTGTACTCCCCACCTCAGGCGATCCACCCACCTCGGCCTCCCAAAGTGCTGGGAATACAGGCGTGAGCCACTCGGCCCAGCCTGAATTGGAATCTTAATCTGAACCTCAAAGTACAGGCTCAGGAATCTTTTTTGCAAGTCCTCCAGGTGCCTTCTATGTACACAGAAGTTAAGTCAGACACTGTAATTTCGAAGCATTTGTAAATAATTTGTGAATGTCAAATCCTGGGCTTTTTATTGCAAACCCATCTCTTAAGGGAACGGAAACAACCTGCTTCATTCTTCACGAGCTCTTCATAGGGTGCTGCAGAATCAAACCTTGCCAGTTGATTGCGTAGGCCTCCCATGGTTCTCCCTTGTCTCAGTGAGTCTCTACACCTCTCATGCTCCACAAGGCCCACCGCAAGCCCCCAGCTTATCTATGGGGGAGGAGGGGACTCGCTGATGCAGGTAAGAGCTAAAAGGCATGTTGGAATCAGACCTGGGTTTGAACCCTAGCACTTTCCTTTATTAGTTGTGAAACCACAGGCAGGTTATTGGGCCTTCTGCTCCTCCGTGAAATGAAGATACTAATAGTACGCTCGGGCATCGGAGCATGAGGGTTGACGAAATAATGCATACAGAGAGTGTATACACGGTTTCGCATGGTGAGTATGTATCAAGTGTTGGTACCATGGTTACCAAAGTCCTAGGCGGAACTCTTTTGGGCTAACGGCTCAGAGCGCGCCAAGAAAAATCTCGCAAAGTTCATGTGAGGCTAGCCTTTTCACTGAAAGAGCCTCAAAAGTCATGGAAATATAGGCACCTAAATGCAGGCATGAATGAACAATGGTATACTTCAAACTGTGATGTGAAGCTTGCAAATTATAAGATTGTATAATTTGTGGCCGGGTGAGGGAGGGTAAGCAATGGTTGATATTTAAAGTAAATATTTTTAAATTGCATTTATAAAACACACAGATACACCGCACCTAAAGCTAGCCAGATACATAAAAATCTGAACTTGTTATGCATGTCTTTATCAAAGGGGATAGACCTTCAGCTCCCTAAAACATTTATGATTTTATTTGCAAAATCTTTACCCAAACACAACATTTCAGGAGGGCATCTATTACAAAGTTCAAATAGGGTTGCTAGATTTAGCAAATCAAAATGCAGGACACCCAGTTAAATTTGAATTTCAGATAAAGTTTTTTCTTTTAGTGTCATTATGTCCTGGGAAGTATTTGGCAATCCTTACTGCAAAGCATGATTGTTTTTCGCTTAAGTTCATGACTTCAGTTCAGTATTCTTAGTAAGCTTGATGTTAGGAAAAGAGAAACTGACTGGAAGTAACTTATCACGAGTCAGGTAAATTAACAAAGTTTTAAGTGCTATGAGAAGTTAATTAAACCGGCTCAATCCCAGGGATTAAATTAAACCTGAGCTTTTCATCAAATGCTAAGAAGTTCAGATTTCCCTGTATGCCTGGAGAAATTCCTGCTATAATCGGAGTGTTCTAAAGTGCTATGCTAGTCCTCGAGGAATAAATGGAGGAAAAGTTAACTTCAGAGAAATCAGTTATTAAGACTAGAAGCCAAGGCTCATCGTGTAATCTGGGTTCAAGGTTCGAAGTTGCTTTCCCGGTGTAGAAACGCTGGCCCAGGGCTCCGTGCTGCCGTGTGATAACTAACACCCCAGTGTATTTTTTCTTTCATTCCTTTAATTTCCTCTAACCTGAGAGTGGGTAAATGCTTTTTCTCTGAGTTAAAATATTCTTCCATGTACACATGCACAAAAAACCCTCATTTGGGAACTACCAAATAGTTTCCATGGTGAAAAGTTAAGTAGTTCTTTGGACATTTTATACTCTTAAATAAGCTTTGCATATAGCAGGGCAGTGTGGGTGGGGTAAAAAAAATCAAGCAATTTTCAGGACCCTGCACTGTGTTTTATTTAAAAAAAAAAAAACCAATGTTCACACCCGTAGTCCCAGCATTTAGGGAGGTCAAGACAGAAGGATCACTTGAGGCCAGGAGTTCAAGACCATCCTGGGCAACACAGCAAGACCCCATTGCTACAGTTTTGTTTTGTTTTGAGATGAAGTCTCACTCTGTCACCCAGGCTGGAGTGCAGTGGCACTATCTTGACTCACTGCAACCTCTGCCTCCCGGGTTCAGGCAATTCTCCTGCCTCCTAAGCAGCTGGGATCACAAAACAATTTGTTTTGTAGGGTATGGTGGCACACACCTGTAGTCCCACCTACTTGGGAGGCTGAGGTAGGAGGATGACTTGAGCCCAGAAGTCAAGGCTGTAGTGAGCCATAATTGCACTACGTGCACTCCAGCCTGCACAACAGGGTAAGATCCTGTCTCAGAAAAAAAAAATTCTTCTGCTACTGATGTTCATGCTGATACATTTTAATTCCTCCTAAATTAGTAGGTCAAAAAAGTTAAGAAATTATTCCACTGGAAATGAAACTACTCCAGTAATCAAAGGAAATTAGATAGGGCAGTAACAGGGCATTAAACTCGAAATCAGAAGGCTTGGTTTACGTGCCCACCTCACCAGTCACAGGTTGTGGCACTTGGCAAATCGATTTCTCTCTGGATCTCTTTTTCCTCATCGGTAAAATATGTGTTCCCTAAAGACCTTTTGCAGGCTGGAATTCCACAATTCTCAGTCCATTTATTTGAATTCAGATCTCTCATCTTGTACTGTAACATTTTGAAAAAAATCCCTGCAATCCCAGTTTCTGGAAGCCTGCTGTGTGGATAACATGCACACCTCTCTCACCCCATTCTGAGGATGAATTCACATTCTCTTTAGAGACCACTTGGAAAACAAGCATCAGGCAACTCAAGAGACACATTAGTCACATGGCCAAGGGCAGAAAATGGCTGTAAACGACTATCACCATCAAAGAAGGAGCTAGAATGCCGGAGAAGCGGAGCATCAGAAGAGCTGCTGTTACAATTCTGGCTTCAGACATTGAAAACTGCTTAAGGTTCAAAATCCTGAGTTCATGACTATGTGAAGGAAGGATGGGGAAACAGAGTCCTAAGAGAAATTGTAGGGAAAAGAGGTTGGCCATGGAAACATGGGGAGACACTCATAGTTGCTTTCTTAACTTACACACCACTCTCCCCTCACTCCCAGCTCAGAATCGAAGGCCAGCCACCTCTGAGACCACCTCTAGGTGCCCCAGCTCCAGGTGAGTGACAGGAGAGAGGCTGGTGCTCAGCTCCAGAAGCCCTCCCTGCTGCATCCCTGACACCCTCCATGTCTGTAGCAACAGGATGAATAAAAGACTTTTAGCAACATAAAGCAAAAGCGGGCTTTTCACCCTCAAATTCCTGAACAAAATCGCCGTCAGAGGAGCCAGCTCTGAGAAACAGCATGTCTTTTGAGTTATTTCTTTAAGCATGGTTACCAGTTGCCTGATTCACATAGTGACTGGCAACCAATCTCCAAAGGAGCCGGTGAACAATCTCCAGCCTTGGTGTTACCATGGCCCCTCTATTTCCATACAGATGTCCATATCCTCCCCAACCACTGTTAAGAACGGTGAGAGCTTCCTTTTTTAAGGAAAACCTGGCAGCAGCAGAATAGGCACAAAGAAAAATAAGAGAAAACAGTAACAATTAGGGTCTTCCAGGGCTGGTAACCCTGGTAGATACCGCTGTATTATAGCTCCTGCAGCTAAGGAACTAAACAGACACAAAGCAAAGTCGTTTTGCGGTTTCTTTTTAGGAAGATTTCCATCCAGTATGATGGAGGGAGAATTAAAAGTGGCTGTGCTGGAAGAGGTGAGCGTCAGCTGTTTCTGACAATGCACACCTAGGAACTGAGCTGGGGATTCACTGATGGTGCGAAGGACTTGGTCCCCTTCTGCCGGCCTGGACAATGAAATGTGATGAATCTGCACACAATGAAATTTTGTTCTTCTGCTTATGGATTCATTACTGGCTTTATGAAAAGACCACTCACTATTTCTGAATTGTCAGGGCTTACCCCAGAAAAAGCTAAAGGAAAAG
This sequence comes from Saguinus oedipus, assembly GCA_031835075.1. Classification (NCBI taxonomy): domain Eukaryota; kingdom Metazoa; phylum Chordata; class Mammalia; order Primates; family Cebidae; genus Saguinus; species Saguinus oedipus. The sequence continues at coordinate 171,197,320 of CM063173.1, forward strand.
CTGTTCACAGGAGGCCCAGGGAAGATGGTAGCTGCCAGTGAATACAAAGCCTTTCTGCTGGACCCCAGAGAAGTGGCACACTTAACTCTTTACATTAAAAAAAAAAAAATTTATCCTATCATTCAGCTCAGTTTTTAAACCTATTTGAAAGAGTTTTTCCCCAGGAATTCTTCAAGCTTTTATGCAGTTCAAAATCTTTGAAAATTTTCAGTATGTTTCCTATTTTTCATTTTTAATGTCTGACCAAGATACTACTGATGTTCCTGCCTTGAGTTCAGCTTGTCTTTCGGGTCACTGTCATTTTCACTTTCATTGTCACTTCTGAGAGGTGAATATTCGTAGAGGAAATCAAGAAGCATCATAAAAGTCTCTGGATCACTATAAAAAGGGAACCAAGTCTCTGATAAAATTTGGTTTTTGTTACTGGGGAAGGAGCCCTCTTGTGCTTTAGGAATCTTTGGATTTTTTCCGATGCATAAGGTACCTACGGCACCATTGAGAAGTGAGTTTACCCATTCCCTGTCCTCATGGTCAATGCTACATCACAGCCGAAACAATGCTGATGTACCAGCCCTCGCCCGGGGAATAAAGGACAATGTGGCTGATGGAGAGTGTGCCCACGGTCCCAAGATGACAGCAAGAGACAGATGTGTGCCCATAGATGTTTCTCAATGTGATGTCTGTATTACTCGCAAGGCTAAATGTTACAGCCTTGTTGGGGGAAGAAAATCCGCTCTCCTCATCTCTCCCTGCTGGCCCATTTGGTCGGGGCTATAGATTCCCAGCTGTCTGGCAGCTGTTATTCTGCTTGTTTACAAATTCATCAGCTTTTAAGCAAGGTTCCACGATGCCAGAGCTTCCTATAAGGCCACTCTTGAGGCGCCCTCCAAAGCAGGAGCTGTGCAGCCGTTCCCTGCTATGCCGAGAGATGGCCAATGGAGCATGGAAGCAATATGGAAGGCTGCCATGGCTCCAGACCGTTTCAAAACGACATCCCTGAGCCTGCTGCACCCCGACTAAAATATGCCGCGGCCTTGGGACTTCCCTACCAGGCAGGAATCAGACTCTCGAGCCCCAGCTCTGCCAAGTGTTTGATTTGCAGTCACGGACTGTTAGGTGCCTGCCATACCACTAAATCTTACTTAGCTTGTCTCTATCATGGAGGTGAAAGTAGCAGAATGCTACACAGAGAACGAGTCCTGTAAGTGTTCGCTATTGCGTTTGATGGTTTGTTGTCTTTATGCAAAGTTGCCAAGGTAGGGAAGTGTGATGGGAAGATAAAGTGGGGACGGAGAACAGGCTTTGGGATCGGCTGGGGGTGGGCTAGAATCCCAGCTCTCCCAGTTACTGGCCATGGAACCTTGAATTCCATCCTTAACCTTCACCTGTAAATTCAAAGATGAGTTCTTCTGAGGATGTTATATAAAAGCACATGTAACGCAATGGTTCTTGACAGGTGATCCCTGGAACAGCAGCTTCAACCTGCCTGGGAACGTGCTGAAAATGCAGATTCTCAGGTCCCATCCCAGACCTGTTGAATCCAAAACTATGAGGATGGAGCCCAGCAATCTGTATTTTAACAAGTCCTCCCAGTGATGCTGATACAGTTTGAGAAGCCCTAATAGAAGGCCTCGAGAACAGTGCCATGCCTGGAGAACAATCTCTAGCTCACAGTTGTAGAGATTGTAGAGATTCTGAGCACATCTAACAGTTGGAGGGATTCTTGACTTGGAGCCTGTCAACTGAGCACATTGCTGGGCCCCAACAGCATCTCCAGTCTCAGGCTTAGAATTCAGCCACAACTGTGAGTGCCCCCTTGTCAATTTGTACTTCGTGTAAATCAAATAATAATGCACAGGTCTGAATTATATGTAAGTGTATAGCAGAATGACTGAAAGTGACCTAAAGGGGCAGCTTTCCAGATCCTGCCCACTCTCCTCCTCTCATCCCCAGTCAAACCTTCTCTATGCCAAGTGCAGGGAAGCTCTCCTAGCCATGGGGAGACACAGGGGACGCAGCCAGCGCCTCTGAAGCAGCAAATGTGAAAATTCCAAGGTTCTGTGGGAAGCCGTGTGACTGCTTCCCTTTGCATTGGAAGGAAAGACCAGCCCTCAGCCGAAGCCACCAATGTTTGCCATTTTTTGTTGGTTATTTTGTTTGTCTTTTCTTTCCTTTTTTTTTTTGTTTTTGGCTCTAAGTTGCAAAATAATTTTTTTATCCTTTTGATGAGACTGATATCCATGTTTTGTCACGGATGCCTGGAGGGCAGAGAACATTATGTGAGAAATCTGTGATATGCTGACTCCAGTAAAACATTCTCTGGGCTGGGGACTCATCCAGACATTGAGGGTCCTGGACCCCGCCTGGATCGACGGGTGTGGAAGGAAGGCTTCTTGATAAGTTATCTCAGGGTGTATAAAGCCTGTTTATCCTGGAAAAAAATTTATAAAGAAGATACCAAGTTCCTCCAGACAAGGGATATCCAAGACTTTTGTTAATGGGAAAAAAAAAAAAAAAACCATGTCTGCTTAGAGGTGATAAAGGCAGAAAATCACATGTGGCAAATATGAGGTCAAGTACCAGGTGTATTTGTCTTTTCTCACGCTGCTAATAACGCCATACCAGGACTGGGTAATTTATAAAGGAAAGAGGTTTAATTGACTCACAGTTCAGCATGGCTGGGGAGGCCGCAGGAAACTTGCAAACAGGTCCTAGGCAACATGGCAACAGCAACGTGCCGAGCAAAAGGGGCAAAGCCTCTTAAAAAACCATCACGTCTCATGAGAACTCCCTCCCTATCACAAGAACAACAAGAGGGAAACCACCCCCCACGATTCAATTACCTCCCACCGGGCCCCTCCCACAACATGTGGGGATTATAGGAACTACAATCCAAGATGCGATTTGAGTGGGGACACAGCCAAACCACATCATGAGGCCAGAAGGAAGACAGTGCACACCACAGATGTGGCCTGGAACCACGAGCCAAGAAATGTCACCAAATAGAGTAACAAAATAATCCACTTAACACAAACTGAACAGCAAACAGCAGTCATCCATTCACTGAACAAATGTTAATTGAGCGCACACTCACTCTGTCCTAGGCCCCCGCTGTGCCCTGGGTGCACACGCAGCTGGAGACACACTGGACGGTCAAGAAGGACCACAAGAGCACAGGCGTCCTCAGGAGAGCCCAGATGAGGCGATTCAAAGCTGTGGTCTGAAAGTTCAGGGTCCCTTAACCAGGGATGCTGACAGGCTGGACATACAGGTGTCCTGGTGCAGGTCTGGACCCCAGAGGGAAACAGAGCAAGGCACCTCGAGGATGTGGAGAGAATTGAATGGCCATGGAGTTGATAGACCAAGTGAGAGGGACCAAGCAGTGAAATGTGCAGGGACAGGCCTGGAGGGCTCCCAGGCACGCTTAAGGGCTGGCAGCATGTCCCAGGGGCTCTGGGCAGTCACTGAAGGGTGGGAGCTCTGAGCCAACTGCACCAGCACAGGTCAGCACGGCAGTGACAGACCAGGCCATGGATTCAGAACCAGATCTGAACCTGAATTCTATCACTTCCCAGCTCATATCCTTGGGCAAATTTCTCAATGTCTTTATGCTTCAATTCCCTTGTCTATAAAAGGGGAGTTTCATTATGTCATAGGGTTTCAATAAGGAATAAGTGACATAAACATACTTAAAGGCTTAGTGGCCCAGCGTGGTGACTCACACCTGTAATCCAGTACTCTGTGAGGCCAAGGCTGGATCAACTGAGGTCAGGAGCTCAAGACCAGCCTGGCTGGCATGGTGAAACCCTGCGTCTCTACTAAAAATACAAAAACTAGCCGGGTGTGGTGACACACACTTGAAATCCCAGCTACTCAGGAGGCTGAGGCAGTAGGATCACTTGAACCTGGAAGGTCGAGGTTGCAGTGAGCCAAGATCATGCCATTGCACTCCAGCCTGGGCAACAGAGCAAGACTCCATCTAAAAAAAAAAAGGCTTAATGTAGTGTTCGGAACATAAATGTGTAATATTGGCAACTATTATTACTACTGTAATGGCAAATATTAACATAGGGGTGACATAACCTTTGCCCCTCCCCCTGCCCATCAATGAGAATTCTACCAGCCCAATTTCCCCTCTTCTTTCTTTTTTCAGCAGAAGATTCTTGCTTGCTGGGTCAGAGCTAACCGAGTCATCTGGTCTATCCTAGGAGGTTTTGGGGTTGGGACCCTAGGGCAGTGATGTGGAAGGAAGGCTGCTCAGGGGGTGTAAAGCCTGCCTATCTGGAAAAACAGCAGCTATTGAGTTCCCCAGAAAAGGAGTATCTTAGCTTTTTCTTTTTTTAATGGAAAAAAAATGGTCTGCTTTGGTGAAGATGGAGGGAAGGAGGAGAGAAAAGCAATAAGGAGCCCAGATGGGGGAGAAGTCAAGGATGTTTGTGTCAGGCTGGGGAACAGCTGGGGGTGAAAGAAAAGTGGTTGGGAGGGCAGAGGAAATTCAATTGAGAGTTACATTTGGACTCCTTTTAAGTGTTTTTCTAAAGATGTAAGAATAAAATTCCCCTGTAATTAGTTTGGCTCTTGTCCTGTGTGTCTTTCAAGTTGACTCTACATAGAGGCTGAGCCCACAGACTCCTCCTCCAGGATTTAGTAGAGTTATTAGTAGAGTTACAGTATCAATGTTGAAAATGGGTAAACAAATACCTACCCTCCGGGGCTATTCCGAGGATTACATGTGGTAATACAGGCTGTATCCACCAGCTTTCAGTAGATTATGCTGCAAACAACCCTCAAATCATAGCGGCTTACAACAACAAAGGTTTCTGTCCCGCTCCCATTCCATGTTCACTGTGGCTTGGCTGCCTGTTTGTTCTCTGGGAACCAGACAGAGGAACCCGCCCCTATCTGCGCCAGGCAGGGCTGGTGTGGAGGGAAGAAAAGCAGAACTGCAGTGGCTGTTGGAGCTTCTACTCAGAAGCATGTCACTTCCAATTTCATTCCATTGGCCAAGCAAGTCACACATGTTGTCAACAGGGTGGGGCACATGATGGCCCCACTGGGAGGGGCAGCAAAGACTCAGGAACAAGAACACATCTGCCACAGACATGAAGTGCTTAGGACAGCGCCTGGCACGTGGAAAGCCCTCAACAAATGATTGCAATCATTTGTATCCATCTGCGTAATGGGAAACATAACAGCATCAGTCTCTTAGCAAGTTTGAGGATGGAGGGCATTGATAAGCCTTAGCACAGGGCCTGGCACCTTGGAAACTGCTCAACAAAAAGCAGCTGTTGGTGAGTTTTTACAAGAACAAGACTCTGGGGGACCAGGATAGGCAGTGAGAGAAGGCTGCAGCAAGGAAGCATGTGGTGATCTGAAGCTACAGAGGGTATCTGGGTCCCCATGGGAAAGGATGCTCCTGTCTCGGGGTTGTGGGGGATCAGAGGCCAGAGCATGACCCCAGAGAGCCAAGGGCTACAATGGAGCAGGAAATGCCAATCACTCTCCCACCTGGCTGCACAACCTGCAGCCCACCTGCAGAGCAACAGAGACCTTGCTTTTTATCCAGCCTTTCCTGGGCTGCAAGGCCAAGCTGTGGCTCCAGCAGGAAGTGTCTGCTGCCTGTGTCGAGGCCCAGCTGCCAAGGCACCTGCTCCCTGCTCTTGGGCATTGCAGCTGGCAAGTGACAACCGTCCCTTTCTGCACACCAGAGAGGTAACTTCAGGCCTCCCAAACCCCAAATGCATGCCATCCTCCATGCCAGGCCAGCAAGGCTGCTCTCCCAGCCAAGAAGGCAGGACCAGGGTAGAAGGAGGGTCTGAGTACCACAGGCTTTCAACAGAAATAGATTTAGAACAGGTTTGTTTGGAGAGGGTCCCTCCCACTCCCTTACCCGTCTCTACCATCCCCCGCCACACAGCTCTCGGCGGAGATTCTCACCCCCTCCCCAGTACCCCTTCCCTCTTCATTATTCAGCCAATGCTTATTAGAAGCCCTTCACATGGTAGGCATGTGCCAGGTGCCAGGTATAGAGCAGCAAACATGTCTCTCTGTGCAGCTTATGCTCCAATGCAGGAGAAAGCGTGAATCAAGGGGAAGACATAAAACAGTTCCTGGGCAATGGTGAGTGCTAAGCTTAACAGGAGGGCATGCAACGGTAGCGTGCAGCACAGAAGGTCTCTCTGGACCCACGCACTAAAGACCTAAAGGAACAAGCAAGCCCAAAGGCAAGGATAAGGAATTAGAAAAACAGCCAGGGGCCACGGTAGCTGCTGCAAAGCAGTTTATTCAGTTTCCTCTTCCCCTCAGTTAATCCTCCCCTTCTCAAAAGGATTCAGATTAGGGAAGCAGCTGGGGAACTCCCTCTTGGACTCTCTGGAGCCACGCTCCGCACTCAGACGGGTCAGTGGATGGTGAGGCAAGAGGGTCTTGAGTTCAAATCCTGATTCTGCTCCATTTATCAACTGTAATGGCCATCTACATCCCTGCGACTCACTGCCAGCAGTCCCAGGACAAGCTAGCCACTTCCTGCACCTCTGCCTGGGGTTTTCTTTGGCCCCAGAAATGCATCTGGTCCTCCCCCAGGACAAACTGGAAGTGTTGGGGAACACCCCTCATGCAGTAATGAAGACCCCCACGCCCCTCGGCCCTCGGTGGTCCGTTTTGCATAGTCACAGCAGGTCCTCAGCAGGACAAGGCCCAGGTCCCACAGTATAACACACCTGACTGGCTTTCCTCCCATCCTGGGCTAACGCTCACATCCCCATTCTGTCCCAAATAAGCTACCTGCAACTAAATCCTTGTTCATCTGCTCTGGGGGAGACGCAGATTAAGACACCAGCCATGAGAATCTGAGAAAATGCTGTAAACTCTCTGACCTGTTTCTCCATCTGAATCATGGAGACCACGAAGAGTAATGAACAGTCATCAGTGGGCACAGAGGAGGGAAGGAGTCACAAGGGGTGAACAGCTCAGTGTGAACAGGTTGAACTATAAAGCAGCAGACAGTAACCCCTCTCAGAATCAAATGCCACGATGGATGTGAATTCACTCTGCAAACTACAGGCAATGCCACAAACGCACACGGTTGCCCTGCATGGGGTTAAGAGCATGAGGTCCACAGTCAGAACACCTGAGTTAGATTCCATATTCTGCCTCATAGCAGCAGGGTGACCATAGGCAATGATGTAGTTTGGATATTTGTCCCCACCCAAATCTCATGTCAACTTGGAATTCCCAGTGCTGGAGGTGGGACCTGGTGGGAGGTGTTTGGATCATAGGGGCAGATCCCTCACGGCTTGGTGTTGGCTTCATGATAATGAGTTCCTATGAGATCTGGTCACTTAAGAGTGTGTGGCACCTCCTCTCCACCCTCTCTCTTGCTCCTGCTCTGGCCAAGTGACATGTCTGGTCCCCTTCCACCTCTGCCATGATCTGAAGCTTCCTGAGACCCTCCCAAAAGCCGAGCAGATGCCAGCACCATGCTTCCTGTACAGCTGCAGAAACATGAGTGAATCCAACCTCTGTTCTTTATACATTACTCGCTCTCAGGTATTTCTCCATAGCAATGCAAGAACAGCCTAACACAGGCAACTTACTTCACCTCCCTGCACCTTGGTTTCTTAATTGGTCAAAGAGAAATGATAATATTTTATAACACTAATCCCATTGAGTTATCATGAAGATTAAAGAAATGAATGCACGTAGTGCACCTACAACTGTCCATCTTCATAACAAGAACCACGGAAGTATTTGCTGTTAATTATATTATTGTTATCATGGGCTTGTTTACGTTCATTTCAGTATCACATTATTTTTATGCTGTGCTGAAAATGCAACAGTCTTTTACCTACCACTCCCGATGTCTCTCTCCAGCTGCCTGCTCCAACAGACTCTAGTTTGTCAACATGAGTTTTTTAATTGCATAAATAATTCATGAATACATTCTGATTGAAAGAGTTAAGCAGTATAGAGAACAAAGCTTCTAAGTGCCTTCAACATTCGCCCCTATTCCCCTCCCACTGTCAACAATGTGGGGTCCCCTCCTAGTTCCCTTTTATATACTGGCATATTTATGTATACACTTTTTTTTAACAGTAATATACTAAATTTGCATTCCAATTGTTATTCAATTTGCTTATATTCCTTCAACTATATTTCGTAGATCTCTTTCCTATGATGATACAATAAGCCTGCTTCATTCCTTTAATTCTTCAGAGTGGATATATCCCAATTTGGTTCAACAAATCCCCTATTGATATTCACGTGGTTTCTAATTTTCCCCCTTTCAAAACTGCACTACAATCAACATCTTTGTGCACACATTTTCACACAGGCAAATGAATATTTCTTACGGTAGATTCCAGGAAGTGGAGTTGCTGGGTCAAATGGTGTGTGAATTTTTTGTTTTGCTGAATACTGCCAAACTGCCTTCCAATTTAAACTTCTTTAAACAGCTTTGGGTGAAGGTTTTGTTTTTGTTTTATTTATTTATTTTTGTTTGAAACAGGGGTTTGTTTTTATTTAAAGGAGGGGTTTTCTTAAGACAGTTGGTCTCAGCAGAGGGAAGTATCATGTTTTTCCCTGACAACCAGAAATAGGAATCTGTTCCTCCTTTTCTTTCTGGAGATCCAACATCTCAACTGTACAACCCCTGCCCCTCCATCCACGCTTCTCCTTCCCAAACCCCGCCCCGCCCTCCCTCCACACACACAGTCAGAAACTATAATGGGGAAGAATTATATTCCCCCAATATGTTGCTGACTTAATTTGAGATGTTATTCACACTAAAGCGTGAGAGGTTAAGCCTCTTCCACTATAGCTACCATAGAGTTTGCCTTTCTGAGTAGGGGCCAATGAATGTGTGCTCAACATTCCTGCTTCCTTAGAGAACCTTAAATGGTTGGAGATACAAGACACCTTAATAACTACAGAACTACATTTCCCAGCTTGCATTGCAGGTGTGACAAAGAACCTCAAGTGAAAGCTGTGGGGGTCTTCCGGGAAAGGTTCCACAAAGGAAACTGACTCCCCTGGGAAGTAAGCCTTTTGCTTGCCTCTCCCACCTCCCTACCTGGAAATGGGGGTGATTTTGATCATGTTCAACCATTCCAGTGGACATCAGCCTTAGGACTGAGCAATCTTGGAGGGTCCTGCTGGAGACTGTGTTAACTCTTCAGTTGCTCAATCTTGAAGATGATCAGGGACGCCAAGAGGCAGTGGCTCTTTGCCCAGATGTTCAGAAATACATTGATGTTAAAACAACTAATTGGCCAAGCCTATGCATTCTTGGTGAATACCAGCCCTGCCTGAGACAAAGATGTGATGGCTGGGGATGTCTGGAGTCCAGCTGTCACATAAGACCATGAGATAATCACCAAGCTGGAAGCCAGGCACTAAGGATGAACAAGAGAAAGCCTTGTCCTGGGATGAACATGGGCCATCACACTTGCCCTCTAGATTTCTTCTCCAGAAAGCCACAGGGCTTCAACTGAATCAGTTGCTGGCATTCTGTCTTCACTGTTTTGGTCCATTATGACTGAAAAAACTTAAATCCACACATTCTGTGGCCAAAAGGGCAGCTCTCAGTCTACAAACTTGGAACTGCTTTGACGGTTCCCTTGAAGAACCTCCCTGTAGCCTTCTCTAAACAAACTCATTTGCCAATTTCCCTGTTATATTTATGATCAGACCCTTGCACAGTCCTCCAGTCGGGGCCTGACACTCTCTTCTGGACATTGTTTTATTAATCCAAATAAAAATTTGGTTAATTTTTGAAGTCACCATGCACTCCATTGGCTGCAAGACCCCAGCCCTGACTCCTGCAGGCAGCAAAGCTCCCACACATGCAAATTATAGTTCTTCTAACATATGATTCAGAAATACGAAGCCCCCCCCCCATGTCTAACTTTGCACCCATTATAAAACAGAACGTGGAGTTTTCTATAAGGATATCCGGTTCAAGCTTGTTTCTAATAGTGAAAAAGTGGAAATGATCTGTGTCCCACAATAGGGAATTAATTTTAAAAATAAGTCTATCCATCCATCCAATGGACTAGCCACTACCCAGCAGTTATTTAAGTATAATGATATAAAATAAAAACTTGTCAGCAATGTTCAAAATATATTAAGTGAAGTTTGTATTATATGATTCATTTTGTAAGAATAATGTATAAATATATATTTATATATTTATATGTATTTGCACAAATGCATAAAGTTCTGACCAGAGGGCTATTAAATGCCAAAAATCTTTTTAGTGGCTATCTCTGGATTTATGGGTGATTTAAAATTTTCCCCTTTGTGACTTTGTATATATTTCTAATTTTCTAAAATGCATATTTTTATAATCCGAAAAATAATACAAATATCTCTTTATCTATTGATATCATGATCTATGCCTATCAATCTATATATCTTTTTAATAACCGGGGGATAAGTGAAGGATTAGCTGATAAGAAACCCCGTCTGGAGCTTTAAGTGTTTGGGGTGATTTTTTTTTTTTTTTTTTGAGACAGAGTCTCACCCTATTGCCCTGGCTGAAGTGAAACGGGACGATCTCAGCCCACTGCGACCTCTACCTCCCAGATGCAAGTGATTATCCTGCCTCAGCCTCCTGAGTAGCTGAGATTACAGGTGCCTGCCACCACACCAGGCTAATTTGTTGTATTTTTAGTAGAGGCAGGGTTTCGCCATATTGGCCAGGCTGGTCTCAAACTCCTGACCTTGTGATCCGCCTGCCTCAAACTCCCAAAGTGCTGGGATTACTAGCGTGAGCCACCGCGCTGGCCTTAAATCCATTATCCGAAGCTCAGGCTGCCTGGGTTTTGGAAACATAACCTTGCTGAACTTGCCTCTGTTTCCTGAGTTGTGTCACACGCTCCAGTGATGTGCCCCGAGTAACAAGCCGTCCAGTTCTTCACAAACAAAGGCTAGAAGAGGCCACTGGATGACCTTCCACATCTGGGACAGTCGGTGGCCAGGCCTGGAGTGGCTCCTCCCCCTCCTCATCTCCTCAGCGCAGCTTCCCTCCCACGGACTTGGCACCAGCCTCCACCTCTGCCCCAGATCCTTCCGCTCCCCTCCGCAGGGAAAATGTGTCCTGCCAGCTCTTGCCCCACCAAATGAGGAACAGGGACTTTGCTGCTGTCCCATGCTGGGAGCTTTGCTCCTGCAACCGACCCTCCCTTGAGGCCTGAGACCAAGGCTCTCTCGGCCCAGCCCTGGACCTCAGCCTCAGCTAAAACCCAGGAGTGGGCCGCCTGCTCCATCCTTGCAGCTGCATCTGAGGGCAGCATCCCAGTTCTCAGGCCCAGCCCTGTCTCCTCCTGTCCTTCCTGGTTGTGGGTGGCAGAGGCCTGGCAGTGTTTTGCGGTGGGAGCACTGGGGGAGTCGAGGGGAAGCAGGATCCGCCGCGTCAGTTCTGAGCCCTGAGCTGAGCAGGCTGTCTCCAAACAGCCCCACCTGGGCTGGGAGGCCTTAGCCCCCCCTCCCACCTGCCCCAGGGCCCCGTAACTGCCTGCTGCTCTCCCCGCCTCGCCTGCACCTACGTTAGGCCTGGAGAAGCCGACACCCTCCTCTGCAGACCATCACTCGGGGTGACACAGCAGCCTCACAGCCTGGGGTCGAACACATTTAAAACATGAAAGCCTGCTCCATTTAACTTCAGTGAACGAGCCCTCTGCCTCTCTCTCCCGAGCCTTTTCTACCAACAGCCCCTGAGTTAGATCTTTTTTTTTTAAGACGGAGTTTTGCTCCGTTGCCCAGGCTGGAGAGCAATGGTGCAATCTCGGCTCACGGCAACCTCCCCACCTCCCCGGTTCAAGCGATTCTCCTGCCTCAGTCTCCCAAGTAGCTGGAACTCCAGGGGCGTGTCACCACACCCAGAGAATTTTTATATTTTTAGTAGAGACGTGCTTTCACCATGTTGGCCGTGCTGGTCTCCCTCTCCAGACCTCGTGATCTGCCCACCTCGGCCTCCCAAAGTGCTGGGATTACAGGGACTAGCCACCGTGCCTGGCCATTTTTCCCTGCCCCCTCCCCCCTCCCCCCTCCCCCTTCTTCTTCTTCTTCTTTCTTCCTCTTCCTCTTCCTCTTCTTCTTCTTTTCTTCTTCTTTCTTCTTCTTCGACAGTTTCCCTCTTATTGCCCGGGCTGGAGTGCAATGGTGCAATCTTGGTTCACTGCAACCTCCGCCTTCCAGGTATAAGCAATTCTCCTGCCTCAGCCTCCCAAGTAGCTGGGATTACAGGCATGCACCACCACACCCGGCTAATTTTGTGTTTTTAGTAGATACGGGGTTTCACCATGTTGGTCAGGCTGGTCTCCAACTCCCAACCTTAGGTGATCCACCCTCCTCAGCCACCCAAAGTGCTGGGATTACAGGAGTGAGCCACCATGCCCGGTGACTTATATCTTTTTTTTTTTTTTTTTGAGTGAATAAAACCAGAAAAATGATCCAATTGTGTAGTTACAAGTAAACCGAGTTGCTCACCTGGAGATCATCATACTTGTGCTGCCCTCTCCCACCCCTCCAGCTCCGTGTGCCTCCCTGAGGAAATCAGGCAGAAGGCACACCAGCAGCCCCTAGACGGGCTCTTCCAGGGAGGCCTTCTCCAAACCGCCCAACAGCCCTTGCCCAGGGTGGTCATGAGCAGCCAGTCCCGCAGGAGAGCCCATGGGCCGTGCATCCAGGAGAGGGCTGCAGCCTGCAGAGCTATGCTCCTGTGTGGGACCAGGAAGGCCAGACCCCCAGACTGCCCGAGAGCTGCAGAAGGGAAGCCCTTTGTGTCCACTGTGACCACCACTAGCACCTTCTAGAACTCCCACAAAAGAGCACTAAATCATCCACAAACCGATCCCCCACCCCACAATGTCATCCCTGTCACCCAGGCTACACAATCATCACGGCAGAAAAGAGAACACTCCTGAGGACAAGCAAAAATGTGCCTGGAACATAAATGTTTGCCGAAAGCATGCTGGAATCCAGACTGCCAACAAATCAGGGCTCACACACTCCTCACAAAAAGAACCTGAAACTCACACCCCACTCACAGAGGGCAGTTCAATCCCCTCAGTAGCTGACAGCACCAGCGGGCTTAACCATGCTGGCTGAGTGTGATGCTGGCTGCACTCTCCTTCTGCCGAAGGGAGCATGTGTTCAGCAAACGTTAACTTTTCTGTGCCTCTGTTTCCTCGTCTCTAAGCTGGGTAACATAAAAATAGCAACTACTCCATAGGATTGCTGTAAGAATTAGATGTGATACTGTACACATAAGGCACCTAAGTCAGTGCATGTGCACGCTGCAAGTGTTCAACGGTATTATTTGTTTTCAGAAGGCATGAATTTGATCCCTGCCTATACTGCACTCCCCTAATATTCTGAGAAAATTTTAGTCATCTCTCTGAACTTTGTTTACCTCCTATGAAGTGGGAGCATTTTCCATTCAGCCTCACTAGACTGCTGTAACGAGTAAATCAGAGAAAACCAGTGAGCATGCTCTGTCCACCCCTCCCATCTTTGTATTACTTACATCTCTTCCAGTGCCTGGTATATAAATGCCTGTTGAATGAATGAATATAAAACTCTTTCATATGGTGGCTATTTAACTGCTTGCTGAACATTGGGATTAAAGTTGAAGTACTTTTGAGTGGCTTCAGGAATGGTAGCTCAGCAGATGGGATGGTTTCAACTGAGATTACAGACCGGCAACCACCCTTGGTTCCATCTGTTCCTTCCATTTTTTTTTTCTTTTTTAGGAACGTGGTCTGTTACAATCAAGTCAAACACATCTCAGCAACGTTGAGTCTTTGGATCCTGCCTCCCAGCATCCTCTGGACCTAAGGTCACCTTCTTTGTTCATGTAACAGATGAGCAAAGATACACTGCAGCCACCAGATCTCTGCCTCATTCCAGAATCAGGATCAACTTTGAAACAATTAGCAAGTGTCTGTTAGTTCTGGAGGACTTGGAGTCTACTTCAATTCTAGTTTAGCTTTTTCCAAGGTGGTGCCCTAACTTTGTACTTACAGTTCTTCTTCTTAGCCAATCTCATTCTAAAGAGTTGTCCTTTTATTTATTTATTTATTTTTTTTTTTTTTGAGGCGGAGTTTCACTTTTGTTACCCAGGCTGGAGTGCAATGGCACGATCTCGGCTCACTGCAACCTCTGCCTCCTGGGTTCAGGCAATTCTCCTGCCTCAGCCTCCTGAGTAGCTGGGATTACAGGCACGCGCCACCATGCCCAGCTAATTTTTTGTATTTTTAGTAGAGATGGGGTTTCACCATGTTGACCAGGATGGTCTCGATCTCTTGACCTCGTGATCCACCCGCCTCGACCTCCCAAAGTGCTGGGATTACAGGCTTGAGCCACCGCGCCTGGCCAGAGTTGTCCATTTTAATGGCCCTGGGCCAACAGCTTGCCAAAAACTAAAAATAAAGATAAAATAGCAGAAGGAGGAGAAAAAAGAGGAGGACATGAAGAAGAAAAGGGAGAGGAGGAAAAGAAACAGAAGGGGGAGGAAGAGGAGGAGAAGGGATGGAAGGGAAGGAAGAGGAGGAAAAAGGACGAGGAGGAGGAGGGAAATGAGAGGGAGCAGAGAAGGAGGAGGAGGAGAAGGAGGGAAATGAGAGGGAGCAAAGAAGGAGGAGGAGGAGAAGGAGGAAAACAAAAGGAGGAGGAAAGAAGAACAATAGTTTTTTGATTGTGTGGATTAGTCAGAAACCATGAACACTGAGTAGGCGTATCTCAACTTGCCCTGTTGGAACTCTGGAATGAAGCAAATCCCCTCGTGGGCTCTACTAGAGCACGTTCATTCTAACAAGATGAAGTTGCTGTTCCAGTAATTCAAGAAAACTTTCCTGGAAAGCTATGCTTTCCCCATAAGAATCCACTGCTTTATTAAGGTGCTTAAGATTGTGGGGACTTGGCATGAAGGCATGCCAAAGGCATCACTTATTTTCTGGCCAGGCCCTGCTTGCTATGTGGGCTCACGAGGCAGGGCCAAGCAGGGAACAGAGGGAGCATGTGACCAGGTGTGTCTCCAGTCCTTCCCAGGTCTCCTTCCGCTTTTGAAAACTGGGGTGACACTACCTGCCCAGGAATCCCACAAGGGTTGATAAGATCACGTGTGTGAAACTGCTTTGAACTCTCAAGAAACGGTGTTCTTTAAATACCATTTCATCATCAGGTATCATTTCTAAATCTGTGCTCGTATAACCAAACAATACTGAGGGCCATCCCTAACCCTGTCAGTCAGTGTTCCCTAGAAGGTCACACACCCTCAGTTATTTTTTCCTTCCCCTCTGACCAGCCTGCAAAGAAAAACAAGAAAAAGACCCTAGAAAAGTAAAGGACACAAATCCATGGTATACCTCCTGTGTCGGCGGGTATAAGGCTAGGCTCTTTATGAAAATCATCTCATTTAATCTTCACAGCACCGGGTGAGAAACGGATTATCATTATATCCCTAAAGAAATAGGCTCAGAAAGGTTAACTAATTTGTAGAACCAAGACACTAACTGAGGTATTCCTGGCTTGCTCTTTCTATTCAACAGTTCCATTGCCCCTCAAAGAACTCTAAAAAGATTCTCCTGCCGCATCACATTTGAGAGCTGCTGGCAAGGACCTGGTTAATGAACTCGACTCACAAATAAATACTGGGGGCTTGTTATTACGAGCGATGACCACTGCTAATCAGATTACAATCTCATTTAAACAGAAGTCCTGAACCCC
Organism: Saguinus oedipus; assembly: GCA_031835075.1. Taxonomy (NCBI): domain Eukaryota; kingdom Metazoa; phylum Chordata; class Mammalia; order Primates; family Cebidae; genus Saguinus; species Saguinus oedipus. Next base: position 171,213,049 of record CM063173.1, read on the forward strand.
ACTTTTTTTCAACAGAGTTCAGTCTAGTTGAGTGAATGACTTGTCTGCCAGCCACTCTTAACCTAGTTCTGACCTGCCTTCCGCTGACTGGCAATAAGCCCATCTAATCCTTCCTGGACTTTGCACCCTGTGGATAGGTAGATGGAGTCAGACAGTGGAGAAAGGCACCCGGTGATGGAAACTTGTTTCGACACCTTGCCTCTCTCCTCCCTCATCTCACACACTGCTTCTTTAGTCTCCCACCAACCTTTCTTATTCCACACATTCTACAAACATCAGGGATGCTTGTTCAAGCTGACACAGATCTGTGTTTCAATCCAAGACACTGATCCTTGGACATGTTCCTTAATTTCTGTCAGTCTCACTTTCTCCACCTGAAAAATGTGGGAGAATAGGGTTGCTGTGAAGAGTCAATAGATAATATATCCATAAAAGGTACTTAGCATAGTGCCTGCACATGTAAATAGTAGATGCATATTATTATTTTTTTTTGAAAGTCCATCCCTTTTAATTTGAGGGATCACAGTCACTGAGGGACAATGACTATGATCCCTCAAATTGAAACTCCTAATTGTGATTTAAGCTCCTCAACAGTTACACCTATTTCTCATATGTATGTATTGTTTCATATGTCAAATATTTACTGAAGATCTACCATATACCCAGCCAGGACAATGTGCACCATAGATGCAGACACCTGCCCCCTGTTATGTATTAGTCTGTTTTCATGCCGCTATAAAGAGGCTACCTGAGACTGGGTGATTTATTAATTGACTCAGTTCTGTATGACTGGGAAGGCCTCAGGAAACTTACAATCATGGTGGAAGGGGAAGCAGCCACCTTCTTCACAAGCCGGCAGGAGCGAGTGTGAGCCCGGGGGAAGAGCCTCTTATAAAACCATCAGGTCTCACGAGAACTCAGTCACTATCAGGAGAACAGCACGGGGAAATCGCCCCCATGATCCAATCACCTCCCTTCCTCAACACGCAGGGATTACAGTTCGAGATGAGATTTGGGTGGGGACACAAAGCCAAACCACATCGTGGTATCTACACTACAGTGGACAGAATAAAACCCAACAAACAAATCAACACAGACTCAAAGGAGATTTGAGAAGGAGCCACACAGATATGAGAAAGGGAGGGCCAGGAAAAGAATGAGGCTTGTGCAAAGGCCCTGAGGCTAACAGGCATGTGTCAGCCTTCAACCACAAGGGCAGTGGCCATTCTGGCTGGAGGAGGGAGGTGGGAGGTGGGACACAGGGACATGAGGTCAGGCAAAGCAGACATTTGCCTTGGGTACAAAATTAAGGGGCAATCGGGTGCCATGGCTCATGCCTATAATCTCAACACTTTGGGAGACCAAGGTGGGCAGATCACCTGAGGTCAGGAGTTCAAGACTACCCTGGCCAACATAGCAAAACCCTGTCTCTACTAAAAATACAAAAAATTAGCCAGGCATGGTGGCACACACCTGTAATCCAGCTACTCAGGAGGCTGAGGCAGGAGAATTGCTTGAACCTGGGAGGTAGATGTCACAGTAAGCCAAGACTATACCACTGCACTCCAGCTCCCACCTGGGAAACAGAGCAAGACTTCATCTCAAAAAAAAAATTAAGGAGCAGCAAAAAGCTCAGTAGTCACGCTGAATAATATTTAATTGCAATATTTTTAAAGATATTTGTACAAAAAATCATGATCTGTATACTGTAGACTATAATCAAATCTTGAATTTAAAAAATCATGATAAAACATCAACATTTTAGATAAAGCCAGGATCAGTAGGAGTGATTCTCCCTTTGCCTCAGGCTCTGCTATCGCCCAGCACAGAGTCCATCCTGAGAACAGAGAGGCCCCTTACATTTCACACCTGGAGCCAGTGCCTCACTTGCCTCAGCCTCGTCCCAGCCTGGAGTCTCAGAGGAGCAGGGGCAGGCAGTACAGGGCCCTGAGGTCACTGCATTTGTGAAACATGACCTGACATGCACCCGACTCCTCCCGCCACCGGCCTCTCTGTGCGCCCCGTCCTCTGAGCTGCAGTCATGGCACATGCCATGGCCCATGGCCACCCTCCTCCTCCTCGACACTCTAGAAGCCGCTCCATGTGAGCGAGGTGGCAGAATTTACAACAGGATGTGGTTATTGGCACTGCACAGATATGTGAGGGGAGCCTAGACGTCCGGTGTGTTCATTCAGCAGGGTGGCTAAGGACCTCCTCCCTGCCAGTCACCAGCCTAGACGAGAGGATGCAACAGGGAGCAAGAAGATCGGGGAGCCTGCGCTGCCAGCCCACTCATAACCCTAGGAGGCTTCACATAAGACCAAGGAGACCTGAAATAAACAGCCAGAAATAAACCCTCAGATGATACGGTCAGGCAGAAGCCTCAGCCTCACAGGCAAGGTAGCCAATGGCTGTGAAGACGCTGTTCAGCCCAGACAGATGTGGGTGGGAGTCTCGCTGCATCACCTAGAAGCTGTGGGATCTTGGACAGTTGACAGGCTCGTTCCAAGGGTCAATTTTCTCATGTGTAGAGTGGGAAGAGTCAGACTCCCTTCAGAGGCCCGCTGGGAGGAGTGGAGAATGGCTGTGAGGTGCTTGATAAGCACCGTCTCTGTCGGGATTATGAGGGCAGCACTGAGGTGCTTTCTGTTCTATCCTGACCCACAACAGTGCCTCTCTCTGTCATCAAGTACAGGTAAGAGTTCATAAAAGAATGGCAGGCTCGGCCAGGCATGGCGGCTCATGCCTGTAATCTCATCATTTTGGGAGTCCGAGGCAGGTGAATCACCTGAGGTCAGGAGTTCAAGACCAGCCTAGCCAACATGGTGAAACCCTGTCTCTACTAAAAATAAAGAGTAGCCAGGCATGGTGGCAGGCACCTGTAATCCCACCTACTCAGGAGGCTGAGGCAGGAGAATAGCTTGAACCAGGGAGGCAGAGGCTACAGTGAGCCAAGACTGTGCCACTGCACTCCAGCCCAAGTAACAGATGTAAGGAAGCCCTGCCGGTCAGGACACTCGGAGAAGGAACGAGATGCTGCCAGCGCCACTCACGGGGTTTGCAAATAAACTGTCACATCTCAGCTCTCACCAGTGTGTGGCTGTGACAGACAGGTTAACGTGTGTGTAACACCCTCTTCCCTGCCACCCCCAACTTTAACACTTTCCACTGAAAAATCCCAGGCTGCACAGAAAAGCAGCTTTCAAGTAGAGGAAGGAACGTGTGAGCATCAGGTCTTCCCGGCAGGGGAGTGAGGACAGCCGGGGCCTGCATCGTTAAGCCTGGCTGGCGGCTGAATCACAGCATTTGCACCAGGGTTTCCAAGGATCACCAGTCTGGGTGGTTGGAACTGGCAAAGTTCAGTGCCCACGTGTGGAGTCCAAGCTACCTGCCAGTTTGATGACAGGTTTGAAGGGCTCTGCCACGGAATTTTAGGCCAGAGAGAAAAGGCCGGAGCCCCTCTCTGTGGTACCTTTGGGCAAAGCCAGAAACAAGGATGCAAAGAACACTTCAGAGTTTTAAGCTGGAAGGTACCTCAAAAAACAGGTAGTCTAGTCCTTTTCAAATGTCCACTTTAACAGGGAAAGCCTTGTTTATCTCAAATATAATCATATGTATACATTCAATATGTATTTTTAAAAACAAGAAAAAAAACATGCTTTTCTGTGTTGCTCAACAGGGATGCTATTGAAAATTCCAGAAAGAATTTGTTTTGGAGAACAGTCCTGTTGCACAAAATATTTTGTATTCCTGGGCCCCATCCCTAAATACTGTGGTCCTCCCCACCACCCCAAGTGACTGAAACTAAAAAGCCCCTGCACATTTCTAAATGCCCTCTGTGGTGACCACTCCCACCGGGAACTCATCCAGTCAAGTGGGGTTGCGGGGGACAGGGAAGCCACTGAGCTTGAGATGGCGCCCCAGACCTGGCCTTTGCAGAGCGCCCTCTGAAAATCACCGTGGGGCTGCCCGCCAGCGCCCGAGCAGCCCATCCTCACTGTGTTGCCTGGAATAAGCCCGTGATCCTCTTTGGGCCTCCATTTTCTCCTCTGCAAACGGAAATGATCATCTCTGCCTGTTCCACAGCACTTTTGCAGGGACCGAAAGAGGCAGAAGAGGCCCAGCACACTTTGTAAAGTCCCGAGCCCTTGCTGATGATGTACAGCATCTTTCATCGTATTACTCTCCTGTGTATATAAAGACACTGTTATCCAAGTCTTTTGAAAAGACTTACCATGGAAACCGAACAATAACAGCAAAAAGCTCAGTCATAAGGTTTTCACTGAAATCTGCCTCTGTTCGCATCCGTTGCACACACAGCCCCCCAAGCTCAGTCATAAGGTTTTCACTGAAATCTGCCTCCATTCTCATCCGTTGCACACACAGCCCCCCGAGACGATGGCTGAGCTCCACGCACACACAGCCCCCCGAGACGACGGCTGAGCTCCACTCCCACTGAGACACCTACTTCGGCTTTTGTTGGCTGCCGAGACAATCGGCCAAACTCGACCTGCAGCAAAGACCCAGCTGGCACCACGGGGAGGCCCGCACTCAGAGAACGCTGCTCAGTGGGCCTCAGTCCCTTCCCTGCTACCCAAATGGTGCTTGAAAATGTATCAGGAAAGAAGTTAGAAAGAGACCCTTCACCTAACTTCACACTGTACCAGGTCCAGGTGTCAGCACTTTGACAATGCCTGCATCATTTTCAGAGTTCTGACAGGTTGGAATGTAATTCGTTAACAAAAGTTGAGGTTTTTGTTGAAAGGGGGAATCTAAATGACGGTACATTATGGAGCTCTCTCTTCCCCTGAATTATTTGAAAAGTGGTTCTCAAGCCCTAAACGAGAAGGCTGTGCAGGTATGGATTTCAGAATGAATGCAGGAAAAAACCCATTCTAACTTCACTGCAAGCTACAGCCAACGTTTTCCAAGTTCCAGGTCTTAGTAGGTGAAAGAGTTGCGTTTGTTTATTTATTTTCCTGTGTTCCTCATTTCTGTGTTCGAGGTATGCATTGCCCTGAAATGAATGTCCTTCTAACATTCCCAAGTAAGCCCCAGGAGCCAGGAGGAGCTGCTTTAGTAGGCTTAGAGTCAGCTTTGCAGGATAAAATCTCACAATATCTCCACTTACTCCAGCCCTTAGCCATTGTTTTATCTAGTTTGGCTAAATACAACTTATAGTTCAAAGAGAAAATGCACGGCATGGTTTCGCTGGCTTCCTCAAAATATCCAAGGGATTCCACATGGGTAAATCTAATATAAATAAGAAGTACATGATTCCATTTCTCTGTAAACATGCCTGGGCTAAAGATAAATGGAAAGGGTGCCTGGCTTGAAACACTCTACTCTCTCCACATCAGAAAAAAAATAGCAGGAACAAGTAAAGCAGATCCGAAACACTAGCCCAGGATCATCAAACACACAGGAGGAAAATACTGAAATGGCAAAAGAAAACATAAGTGGAACTTTCCATCTTCATTCACACTGGGGAGCTCAGACAAGCTAAAGCAGCAACTGAATTTTCAAGGATTATATGTGACTTTATCGTACCCCCTGGCAGTAGAGGTCTGGCGATCTTACCCACTGACCTGGAGCAAACCGCACTTGGCTGTGTCCATCTCACTGGTGTATCCCAGCTTGTTGCCAAGGAAAAATGAAATAGAAGCCCAGGTGCAAAAGGCCAGTCATGGCAGCAGAAGGAAGGAGACCCATTAAAATGTCTCCATCTCCATCACCTTTGCTTCTTTTTTAACACTTACTCCTCTAGACCAGATGCTTGTGCTAATAAAGTCCTATTAAATAAGCAATTCAAAAACGATACAAGAGCGCAAGCCTTCCCATGGTAAATGTTGATTAACCCATAATGGGCAGTGCACTTTCAAACAGAGGATCTGGGTGCTGGGCAGCATTACAGCGGGTTATTAAGCACGTGACTCCTCATTTGGTCGGACCAGCTTTGCCACTCACTTTCTGTGTGACATGGGGCAAGTCAATCTAATTCTCAGATTTGGCATTTGTCTAATGGGATTACTAACTATGACTATCTCATGATTTTTGTGTGCCTCAAAGAAATAACCCAGATAAACTCTTAACACATTGCCTAGTGTAAAATTCTTACAAATGTTAGTCATGGTTATTATTATTATTAGAGATTTGAAAATATGCCATATGAGACGCAAGTGAAACACCTTCACTTAAAAAAACCACTTCACTCCCAACTCTCCATAACTTGCAGCTATGCAGCATTCACCAGTTACAGTGTCTAATTCTACTTTTAAAATTTCTGTTCCCATTTCTTATGCACCATTAAATCTGACAGAGTTGAAATTTCTCTGGGTACCTCGCCAGGCCCCTGCCTGCATCTGGACCCACCTGGATATTGCATGGATGTAAAGAGCACAGCCTGAAGTTTTCATCTGCACAGAAACAGTCTCACTCCACGCAGCACTGCCTACACCAAGGGCTGGCCAGTCTCTAAGAGAAATACTTTGTCTCAGAGAGCAGGCATAAGGATTTTCCTTAGGCTTCCTATCCAAGAGGAACTTCCTGGTAATGAACCATGTTGTGTGCTCATATTTACCCATTAGGCATACATGATGTCCAAATTAAAAGCAGCTTGTGGCATTCAGGGTGACACCGATTAAGGGGGTGGTCGCAGCATCCCAGAGCATTGAAAATGCCAAAGGAGGCCGAGCATGGTGGCTCACGCCTGTAATCCCAGAATTTTCGGAGCCCAAGGTGGGCGGATCACAAGGTCAGGAGTTTGAGACCAGCCTGGCCAATATGGTGAAACCCTGTCTCTACTAAAAATACAAGAATTAGCGGGGTGTGGTGGCGCGCGCCTGTAGTCCCAGCTACTCGGGAGGCTGAGGCAGGAGAATCACTTGAACCTGGGAGGCAGAGGTTGCCATGAGCTGAGATCATGCCATTGTGCTCCAGCCTGGGTGATGGAGATTCCATCTCAAAAAAAAAAAAAGCCAAAGGATTATAAATTATTCTACTATAAAGACACATGCACACATGTTTATTGCAGCACTATTTATAATAGCAAAGACTTGGAACCAACTCATATGCCCATCAATGATAGACTGGATGGAGAAGATGTGGCACATATACACCATGGAATACTATGCAGCCATAAAAAAGGATGAGTTCATGTTCTTTGCAGGGACATGGATGAAGCTGGAAGCCAGTATTCTCAGCAAACTAACAGAGGAACAGAAAAGCAAATACCACATGTTCTCACTCATAAGTGGGAGTTGAACAATGAGAACACATGGACACAGGGAGGGGAACAGCACACACCAGGGCATGTTGGGGGTCGGGGGAAAGGGGAGGACAAATACCTAATGTATGCAGGGCTTAAAACCTAAATGACAGATTGATAGGTGCAGCAAACCACCATGGCACATGTATACCTACGTAACAAACCTGCACGTTCTGCACATGTATCCCAGAACTTAAAATAAAATAAAAAGGAAATACATATGCAAACCAGTACAAGTGAAAAAGAAAGAAGGAAAATGACATCCCTGGGCTGAGGGAGGTGTGCAGGTCTGAAGAGAAGCAATCACTGATGGAGGATACCAGGTCAGCACCCAAGCAGCACTGACAGAGGCAGGCACAAAACAAGATGCCTTTCCTCCCTCTGTCTCCCACAGGTGGAATCTCTTTGCTCTCACACGGTTATTGTGGGTCTGCCACATTATCAAGCTTTTAAATTTTACTTTTATTTGTGAGACTGAGTTAGTAGTGTCATTTTCCCACTCAGAATAAGGAAATACAACTCCCACTCAAAACCAAAACTTTTTGGCCAGGTATAGAGCAAAAAATTTGTGTATCTATCAGCAATTCCATCTAATCAGTCAGTGCATCAAAGGAGGACAGTGGTTGAAAAAGCTCCAATAAGATGATGAGTTAACGCATTTTGCTGCTGCTTCCTCTGAATCAAATTCTGAGACACCCAGGGAGCAAAAAGAAATGTGGTGAACCCCAAACTCATTGCTACTGCTGTGAGACTCACTTGAGAACACAGGCTGGGTCACTACGCAGAGACAGGATCCTAGGCTGGAGGAGGGCCAGGCCACCGACGAGCACGGAGGCCAGGGAGAGCTGTCAGTCTCTGCCCTTTCCTTTCCCCAACATGGACCTGGGAAGATCAGTAACAGCCCAGCAACTAAATGAAATGAAATCTAGCAATGATCGCCAGCCCAGCGCCTGCTGGAAATGAATGGACACACTGGCACAGTCCAAAGCAGAATTAAGAAGTTCTCTGAGGAACAAAGTTGCCCTGTTAGGGGAGAGGTACAAATAGAGAAAGGGTGCCTGATACCGTTCCAAGGCAATATGATTCAGGAGGAAATAAGGATTAAATAAGAGCAGCAGCTCGTTTAACAATGTATACCAGCGGGAGCAGATTTCATGAACACAGAAAAAGAACCTAAAAGAAAAGAAGCCCTGTAATCCCAGCAGTTTTGGAGGCTGAGGCAGGAGGATTGCTTGAGGCTAGGAGTTTGAGACCAGCCTGGGCAACATAGGGAGACTCCATCTCTACAAATAAAAAATATAACAGGAATTGTACCAATGTAAACGAGTTGAATGCACCAATCAGATTAGATTTTTTTTTTTTTTGATCTAGCATTATTCATTTTCAGGACACCCTTTTAACAATCATTAAAAATGTAAAAAAGATAATCAGAAAAATCTGAACCAAAAATAAGCCAACATAATTGTCACACAAAGTTTTGTAAAAAAAAAATAATACACAAAGAGGGACATTAAAAATTGGTAAAACACTCAGAATATGAAGATAAAATGAATATATATGTACTTAACAATGTGGTCTCAAAACATAAAACAAGTCTGAGGAGAACGCGATAAACTGTGGTTAGATTTTCATAAGCCCCTTTCAGGGACTGACAGAGCAAAGAGACAAAAGTGGAGAAACGAAAATCATTGATAAGCTCAAGTATTAGGTATATACAGTTCTGCATGAAAGACAGAAAACATTCTTCTAAAACAGTCATGAAATGTCCACCAAAATCTGCCACATACAATCTCACACAGGGACCTCAGTTTCCTGAAGTCACACACACTATGTTCTCTGAATATCTTGAATAATTAATGCCAGAAAATTAGATAACCTAGAACAGCGGCCCCCAACCATTTTGGCACCAGGAGCTGGTTCCGTGGAAGGCAATTTTTCCATGAACCAGGGCTGGCAGATGGTTTCAGGATGACTCAAGGGCATGACATTTATTGAGCACTTCATTTTTATTATTATGACAGTATAATACATAATGAAATAATTATACAATTCACCAGAATGTAGAACAAGTGGAGGTCCTGAGCTTGTTTTCCTGCAACTGCACGGTCCCATCTGGGGCTGGTGGGAGACAGTGACAGATCATCAGGCATTAGATTCTCATAAGGAGCACCAGCCTAGATCCCCAGCGTGCGCAGTTCTTAACAGGGTTCGGGCTCCTGTGAGAATGTAATGCCGCCACTGATCTGACAGGAGGCGGAGCTCAGGCAATGATGCGAGAAGCGGGAGCAGCTGCAGATACAGATGAAACTTTACTCGCCCTCCCACCATTCATTTCCTGCTGTGTGGCCCAGTTCCTAACAGGCCATGATCCAGTATTGGTCCGTGGCCCAGGGGTTGAAGACCCTTGACCTAGAATAAATGGGCAAATTATTTGAAACACACATATTACCTAAACTAACTCAAGAAGATAGAAAACCTCAGCAGACCCATAACAAGTAAAAAAACTGAATCACTAATCAAAAAAATTTCCAACAAAAAAATGTTCTACACCAGAACGCTTACTGGTGAATTCTACTGAAGCTTTTTTAAAAAAAGCTTCTGTGGAGAAATAGGAACACTTTTACACTGCTGGTCGGAGTGTAAATTCATTCAACCATTGTGGAAGACAGTGTGGCGATTCCTCAAGGACCTAGAAATAGAAATTCCATTTGACCCAGCAATCCCATTACTGGGTATATATCCAAAGGACTATAAATCATTCTACTATAAGGACACATGCACACGAATGTTCACTGCAGCACTGTTTACAATAGCAAAGACCTGGAATCAACCCAAATGCCCATCAATGATAGACTGGACAGGGAAAATGTGGCAAATATACACCATGGAATATTATGCAGCCATCAAAAACAATGAGTTTGTGTCCTTTGTAGGGACAGGGATGAATCTGGAGAACATCATTCTTAGCAAACTGACACAAGAACAGAAAATGAAATACCGCATGTTCTCACTCATAGGCGGGTGAGAAAAATGAGAACACATGGACACAGGGAGGGGAGCACTACACACTGGGGTCTGTTGTGGGGAATAGGGGAGGGACAGCAGAGGGTGGGGAGTTGGGGAGAGGTAGCATGGGGAGAAATGCCAGATATAGGTGAAGGGGAGGAAGGCAGCAAATCACACTGCCACGTGTGTACCTATGCAACTATCTTGCATGTTCTTCACATGTACCCCAAAACCTAAAATGCAATAAAAAAAAATAATTAATTAATCAATTAACAGCAGTCTTTTTCAAACTCTTCCAAAAACTTGAAGAAGAGGAACACTTCCTAACTCATTGTATAAGGCCAGCATTGCTCTAATACTAAAGTCAAAGCACTACAGAGAAGAAAACTAGGCTGAGAGCAATGGCTCACGCCTGCAATCCCAGCACTTTGGGAGGCCCAGCAGGTGGATCACAAGGAGTTTAGGACAAGCATGATCAACATGGTGAAACCCCAACTCTACTAAAAATACAAAAATTAGCCAAGTGTGGTGGTGCACACCTGTAATCCCAGCTACTCGGGAGGCTGAGGCAGGAGAATCGCTTGAACCCAGGAGGCAGAGTTTTCAGTAAGCAAAGATCACGCCACTGCACTCCGGCCTGAGTGACAGAGCAAGATTCCATCTCAAAAAAAAGAAAACTACACACCAATAATCCTTTATGAAAATAAATACAGATGTCCACAACAAACTACGGTAAGTCTCCACTTAAGGTCATGGATGGGTTGTTGGAAACTGTGACTTTTAAGCAAAATAACAAACAGCCAGTCCTTCCATAATGTTTCCTGTTCAACTTTTTTATGTTAATGTTCATGAAAAAAAATTGTTTTTGTTTTAGGTCATTTTGCTTAAAATCACAGTTTCCAAGGATGTGTTGATGATGTTGAGACTTACTGTACTAGCAAGCTGCGTTCAGCAGCATGTTCAAAGGAGTATATTCAATGACCAAATGGGATTGATCCCAGAATGGAAGGATGTTCCAACATATAATACGCTAACCAATAATAACTATCAAAATCCCAATGACATTTATTGCAAAAATTTAAAAATTCATTCTAAAATTCACATGGAATTTCAAGGAACCCCAATTAGCTAAAAGTATGTTGAAAAAGAAAAAAGTTGAAGGACTCATACATACTTCTCAACATAGAAACTTGACTGACAAAGCTACAGTGATCTAAACAGTTTGGTACTAGCATAAGGACAGATATGTAGACCAGTGGAGTAGAAGTGAGAGCCTGGAAATAGACACATCTGTGGTCAACTCATTTTTATCATTCAATGGGGAAAGAACAGATTCTTCAAAAAACGCTACTGCAAACACTGGATATCCACAGGCAAAAGAATCAAGTTGGACCCTTCCCTTACACCATATACAAACGCTACCTGAAAATGGACCGGACACCTAAACATAAGAGCTAAAACTATAAAACACTTAGAAAACAAACAAAGGGACAAATCCTCGTGGCCTAAATCTAAATCCTAGCGCATTCCAAATATACTGTCAATTCAACGTCTTAGGCTTCCTGTTTGGTTATCCACAGAGGATAGACACTAATATTAACCAGTGGTCCTTGTACCTCATCCACCAATTCAACAAGCAGCCGCTGAACACGTTATGTGGCGGAGACTGAACCAGTTGGTGGGGACAAAGTCACAGGAGACACAGCTCCAGCTCTCAAGGTTCTCATTCCTCAAGGGCGCTGACATCATACAAAACAAGAGGAGGAAATTTTGTAAGAACGACCACAAAGCAAAATTGCACAGAAACCACGGGTTACACAACAGTTTCAGGTATTTGATAATTGATTTGGACTTGGCTGAGAAGTACCTACTTTTTTTTTTTTTTTTTTTGAGACAGAGTTTCTCTCTTGTTACCCAGGCTGGAGTACAGTGGCGAGATCTCGGCTCACCGAAACCTCCGCCTCCTGGGTTCAGGCATTTCTTCAGCCTCAGCCTCCCAAGTAGCTGGGATTACAGGCACGCGCCACCAGGCCCAGCTAATTTTTTGTATTTTTAGTAGAGACGGGGTTTCACCATGCTGACCAGGATGGTCTAGATCTCTTGACCTCGTGATCCACCCACCTTGGCCTCCCAAAGTGCTGGGATCACAGGCTTGAGCCACCGCGCCCAGCCGTTTTTTTTTTTAAGACAGGGTTTTGCCCTGTCGCCCAGGCTGGAGTGCAGTGGTGCAGTCATGACTCATTGCAGCCTCAGCCTCCCTGGACTAAGGTTGATCCTCCCACCTCAGCCTCCCAAGTATCTGGGACTACAGGCACATACCACCATGCCCGGCTAATTCTGTATTTTGTAACTTTTGTATTTTTGTTTCACCAAGTTGCCCAAGCTGGTCTCAAACTCCTGGCCTCAAGTGATTTACCAGCCTTGGCTTCCCAAAGTGCTGAGATTACAGACATGAGCCACTGCAACTGGCCAGGGCCTACCTTCTGATCCTGGTAATGCTATGCAACATGTGAGCTCCTTCAGGGCAGGGGCAAAGGCTTTTCAATTCTACAGTCTCAGTGTTCAGCCAAACGAGTGTATTACGTTTTTGTTGAATGCATGAATGTAGCACGGACGTCAGTTTGAGCTAGCATTCCATGTTCTATATTTCTACACCAAGACCCAGGTATAGAAAGAACGGGGGCCTGTGACTGGAGGCAGAGTTTACTGCATCCACAAGCAGGTAAGCATGACTTGGTGCAGAGCCGGAGACGATGTCCAACCCCACATGCAGTCATAATTCCAGGACTTACTTCAGGCTATTGGAGAATTTCATTATCTGTTGGCCGACTGTGAATCAAATGCACACAATGGTGAGAAAGAACACAATCCATCATAGAGCCTTAAAAAAATCATCTGCTTTCCAATGCTAATGCGGGAATAAATGACCACCTACTGGAGTGCTCGCTGACAACAGGAGCAGGAGGAGACCCTCCCAGTAAGGTTCTTGGAAGAATGACAAGAGATGCAAAAGGCCTGGCAACTAGAGGTGCTCAGTAAGTATCTGCAATTAAAAACACAGTGGGCCTTCTGTATACATGGGTTCTTCTTCTCCCTCCTTTCTCCCAGTCTTCCAGCTTTCCAAGAGAGGCCGGTAACCATTAAATAGAGAAATACTCTGAGGAATTTTCCTGCACAATTCGGCATATTGAACTGCAGAAAAGCATAGCTGCTGTTGTAGCATGGGGAGGCCAGGGATGCTGGGTGCCACAGGGAGATTCTGGAAGAAGGAGAGACTAGATTTGGGGGAAGAACCATCTGTCTCTGCGAAAGGCCCCAACTTTCCTTCAAAAACTTAGTTGTCATTAGGCCTTTGCCCAAACTTAACAACAGATACTTATGTAAAACCGCCTATGTGCCAGACACTTTTCTAAGTGCTTTACAGGGAATCCTAACAACAGTCCAGTGAAACAGACACCATTATCACCCCCATTTTATAGATGCAGATGCTCAGAACTAGAAGGATGAAGTCCAGAGATTCTCAAAACTGCCTGGGATATATATCGGTACCTCCCGGAAATGTGTTAAGATGTAAATTCAAATGCTCCAGGATTAGCTAAAGTAGCTAAGAAAAAAGAAAATTGAGGGCTGACAAGACCAAGGTGGAACCTTGAGAAGCCACAGCTGCATTATGGGGCAGATGGAGGAAAGAACTGACCTCAGGGTGTAGCGTGAGAGGTGGCAGGAGAGCCAAGGCAGGAAGGGTGTTCAAATATGAGGTCATGTCAGCCATTTCAGTAAGGTATTGAGAAGTGTTTGCTGGGATTGGCAATTAGCAGGTCACTTATGACTGGTGAGAAGAGTTTTACTGTCATGCTGGGGAAAGAATAGCAGCCTTATCCTCAAATACCTTGTAACATCTCTCTCTCTTTCTCTCTTTCTCTCTCTCTCTCTCTCTTTCTCTCCCCCCCCCCCCCCGCCCCACATTTGTTATCTTTGACCGGACTGATACATAGTAAGTGCTCATTTTGCTGGTTTTGCCATTGCTGATAAAGATGATGACATGCTACTATTGCTGTTATGAAGTCAAGAGCAAAAGATGATGTGTATGTGAGTTGAGATTTTGAAAATATGGGTGCAGGAGGCAATTACCCCTCAATTTCAGTTAGGTAGAAAAGAGGGCAGGCAGACAGAGCTTCCTTCATTGCAGAGAGAGATGACCACAGGATGCCTCATAGACAGTGACCAACTCTACTCATCCATGGAGAGAAAGAGCAGTTCTCAGATAGTAAATGCAGCTGTCCCCTCTTATGGAGAATCAGCTGCCGTAAACTTAAGTGATGGTTCAAGGTCACTGTGAACCCAGGGCCCACCCTGAAATGCTGTCCATGTGTCTGCCTCTAGTCCTTCTTCAGCTCATAAAGTTCAATTATTCTTTGCCCTTACAGCCACTCTGGTGTGTCTCGGAGAGAAAACATAGTTCTCCATGGTTTGCCAGTAGTTGAGGGAGGAATCTGAAAGCTGACTGTTTCTCCCACAGCTCCAGGAGCATCAAGACTTCAAAAGAGGAACTACTTATGCTGTCATCACCACAGCGGTCACTTCTGCAGGATTTCTTTCTCTGATGCCACACTGGTTGGACAGGCTTGGCTCAAGTCCAAGAGGGGAGAGGAGGGTGTTGCAGAGACCCCGAGTCATCCTGCCTCCTCCACGCCCTCTGCAGCTGCCCCTCACTGCACTTCCTCCTCCTCCTCAAGTTAAAGGTTAGCCTCTCATGCTCATGCCAAGTTCTGCTAAACACATATATGCCAAAAAAAAGGAGGAAGGGGCTTCAGAGAGGGTACATTTTTTTAACATGAAAAGAAATAAGGAAAGCCTCCTTCAAAAATAAATTTAAAAATAAGTAATCCTTCCCCCACATTACTTAATAACTCCAGAATGAGGACATTTTCCCATTGTGAATATGTAAGGAATAAAATCAAAGGAATGAATGCCTCACTGTGTTAATGCAGGCCTCTTTAAAATGATCCTAATTTCTTCCAGAAGTTCTGGAGGGTAGATTGCAAGGTTTGTCTTATTATAGAACTACTCCCTTCTCTCCACATGTTTAGAACAAGTGTGAACATGGTGATATTTTACAGTTGGCAACCTGTACATCGCTGCTCAAAACTGCTGCATTACAAGGGCTACGATCATGCATTGTGCATTTGAAAAGCCTGATGCTAAGAACAAGCATCAACCCCAGGACAACCCCACTCAGCAGATCGGGCCGACTCCCGCACAGGGCTGTTTCCCAGCCTCTGGTCAGAGACAGGAGGCCCATTGGACCCTAGGCCCGGGCAAGTGCGGAGGGTTCCCAGGCAGGTGACGTGGTAAAATGCTGACTACCAGGTCTGCCTCCCACCCACCCAGCCTGGTCCCAGCTTGGGAATGTACACAGCCCTCATGTGTACTGCCAGCAGAACTGCGAAGTAGATTGCACAGAGGTTTTACAGCATCGTTCCTATTTAACTGATCAAGGACTTGAGCCTTGTAGTTGTATAGAAATAACTAGGCAGTTGCTGGACTAAAACCCCCAGCCTCTGAATGGCACCGCCGTTAAACTCACTTTCAGCCCCATTGTACCCTCTTTCCCCAAGAGGCTGCCCCGGTGGTGCTGAGAACAGGAACTGACCTGCTTGCAACGGGAGCCGAGCGTCCTGCTCTTCGCATGTCCCCACGCTCGGGAGCCGAGCGCCCTGCTCTTCGCATGTCCCCACGCTCGGGAGCCGAGCGTCCTGCTCTTCGCATGTCCCCACGCTCGGGAGCCGAGCGTCCTGCTCTTCGCATGTCCCCACGCTCGGGAGCCGAGCGCCCTGCTCTTCGCATGTCCCCACGCTGCCCTCGAAGGCCGACTGCCCCATGGGCACCATCCGTCTGCAGATCACTCACTTTCGACGTTCAGAGACCTCGATCTCACGGCAGGGCTGCCCGTGCCCACACCTTCTGCTTCTCCCATGCCACTTACAACCTGTTTCAGATTAGTTTTAACAATTGTTTTCTGGAGGATTTCCGAACTCTCCTACACCAAACAATCAAAGAAAGGGATAGACCTGGCGCCATGGGGAGGAGATGGAGCCCTCCCTGCTCCGGGGCCACCTCTAGCAGAGGCAACTCCACCCAGGGTGAAAGTTATGGTAACTTGTGAAAGTGATGATGTTCGATTATGCTATATGTGACGTCCTGCTGTTTTTTGCACTTCTCTGTAAATGACCCTCTTCCTAGTGAGTGTCGGGGTGTAAGGGCGTTGGCGGAGAAGTACCAAGATGTGAAAGTAAATGCCAAAAGAAAGGTACAGGTTCCACATGAGCATCTAATAGGATTATCAAATCTACAGAAAGCCTTTGTTAGGAGAGAAAGGCGTTTCCTCAATCCCTCTTTCTACCTTGCTTTAACATTTCAGAAGGCAAGCCTGGCAAACCTGCTCCCAGAGTTCTACCTGAGAGAGGTCTCATCCATTTCCCTGATGGAGAGAAGGAAGACACAGAGAGAGGGAGAAATCTGGGGACAAGGAATGTGATCCCCACCCCCTGAGGCCTGCATCTCTCAAAGGGGGCCTAAAGGGCTTTAGAGGCACTGGGTCAGGTGTGGGGAGCCCAAACCATTGGCTGAGCGCATGCTGCTGGGACCTTCCGGGGCAGTCTGCCATTTGCAACACGAAGCAGGAGCAGTGGTGCCCAGGAGGCATGGGAGGCAACTAGATGGATGATTGGAGGACATGCCCTGCGTCTCCATGGCTGGCGGGGGGCAGGTCAGGGCCCAGAAGTTCCCCATGCCTCCATGAAGACAAGTGCAAGTGGTGAGAGGCAGCTGGGTTGGCCTTGACCTGGATGGGAGTGAAGAGGCCACAGGGGGAGGCTGTGAGACCAAACACATGGCCACCACCATGCTAAGAAAGGTCACAGTGTTAACTACAATCACATTTGGGTGCTACCTTCAAGAACAAGCTGAATCACACCACTCCCCCACCGCCACCACTACTACCCCGGTCCAAGTCAATTTCATCTCCCATCCGACGTCCTTTCTTACTGCATCGGCCTCTGTCCTGGCTATCTTGCTTCCACTCTTGGCCCTTGAAGTCTATTTTTCACCTAGGAGCCAGAGTGACTCCTTTAAAAATGTAGCGAAGACCATGACACTTCTCAGGCCAAAACCCTCCGATGCCTTCCCAATTGGTTTGAAACACAATCTGAAGTCCTCACCGTAGCCAGTAGGATGCTACATGATCTCGGCCCTCTCACACTCTGTTTCCTACTGGGTCACCCTCTCCCATCCCACTGCAGTCCAGGACAACCTGGCTGACCCACAGACGTGCCAGGCAGGCTCCCAGCTCAGCCTCTCTACACTTGTTTGTCCCTCTGCCTGGAATGTTCCTCTCTCAAGATCCTCCTGGCTTGCACCCTCATTTCACTCAGGTCTCTCCTGTCACCTCCTAGGCCAGGCTGCGCTTACACCACTCTTCCCAAAATAGCACCCGGCCCTTGTCACTCCCCATTTCCTTATACTGCTTCATTCTTCTTCCTAATACTTACCACCAAGGACATTTTATATTTATTTGCTCCCTCTCTGTCTCTCCAAACTAGAAAGGAGGTTTGGTGAGGGCAAGGACTGTTGTTTACTGCCTGTCTCCAGCACCAGTACATTGCCTGGTGCATAGCACATGCTCGATGAACATTCGTTGAATGAATAAAAGTGGCACACCCAGCATCTTTAACTTCAGAGCTCATGGTCTCAACCACTTTTCTACGCTACTCTGTGTTACTGGGACATGTGGATCAATCAGAAGAGCGGCTGTAAGCAATAGACACACACACAGGTGTGCTTGGCAGGCCTCATTAAATCTCTGTCCAAGAGAAGGCACATCCTGGACAAAGGCCTCAGTTATTCAGCTTCTAGGGATGGGGAATGTATAAATTATAGAAAGGTCAGTGACCTAACAAAGTGCAGAACATCTAATTCACTGTCATGATACCTGTTCTACACTCTTTATACCATTAAATGCCATTGAAATTGCCATGTGTATTTGTTTATCATGTTTCTGTTTGCCATGTGAGCCTTATGAGAGCAGACAACTTGCCTTCAATGTGGAATTACTGAACAATAAATCAATTAATGAATTCATGAAACTGATTTGCTTAGTTCTGTTTTCACAAGTCCCAAACAACTTCCTAACTATGATTTTACTTCACAGAAAGATGGTGTCCAGGTCAAACTCATGCAAATATGACACTCACTGGGTAACACAGTGGCGTTTCCACCTACACATCGTTCCTTAAACCCTGATTAGTGTGAATCTGTCTTTGAAAATCAACCTTAGTCTCAACATGCAAAATAAAAATAAAAATCAGAAGAGCAGTCTATGAAATAGAATGAAGTCACCAAGATAAACTTCACTTTAAGAGGCTTCATGGCTGTTGCAATAAACTAGAAAAAAGGTAGAATGAAATCCTGTGATGAGTATCAGTCACTTGTCTCATGATTCTAATTTATTCCAACCAATTGGACACAGGGAGATTTCACACAGAGGGCGGTGATCTTTGTGATTTCGTAGATCTTAAAATAGAGTACTGAGAAGTTTAGGGGAAAAAAGTGCCATGATTGATTGGTGATGTCTGCCATGGCACAGGAAGGAGGAGGGTAGCATTTACACCATGCATCTGACATCCATCACCTGGACAGTCTTTAGTCTTTCCATTTCCTTCAAAAGTTCAGACATCTTTTCGGAGTCCCTGATTACAGAGCACCACAAAGATCTCATCAAGGGAGTCATCCATCTGAGGATCTTCCGCTTCCCCTTCCTTGTTGTTTCCTGGATGATTCATGTAGGAAAAGTTACTTTTCATCCTACAATTCCTACCAAGTTTGTTTCCTTGTTCACAAGGTGCCAGCTAGACCCTCTTAGACCCTCCAGTAGAGAATGATAATCTATGGGCAATTAGTTGTTTGCAAAATCCTGTGCACTCTGGTTCCAACATTCAAGCTGAGAACAACAGCATCCCAACTCAACTTTCTTTCTTTTTTTTTTTTTTTAGACGGAGTTTCACTGCTGTTAACCAAGCTGGAGTGCAATGGCGCGATCTCGGCTCACTGCAACCTCTGCCTCCTGGGTTCAAGCAATTCTCCTGCCTCAGCCTCCCAAGTATCTGGGACTACAGGCACGCACCATACAGGGTTTCACCTTGTTGACCAGGATAGTCTCAATCTCTTGACCTAGTGATCCACCCGCCTCGGCCTCCCAGAGTGCTGGGATTACAGGTGTGAGCCACCACACCCGGCCCCAGCTCAACTTTTTATTGGTGTTACTCATGTATGCTTCAACTCATCTCCTTACACTCTGCTTCTAAAATTAGGCATTGGAACAAATGCCATTGCTGCCTCAGATGGGCTTGTTTTTCTTATCTCATAGGTCAAGAAGACATCCTCCACTCCTGCTCCCTTACCTTCCTGGACTACCTGGAAAAAAAAAAAATTGTAAGCATCTTATCAGTGGCCAAGTTTACTCACTGGGGGGTTATAACCCTCATGTGACCAAAGAGAAGTCCAAAGCATGTTGTAGCTAGAAGAGCAGAAGGCCTTTCAGAAACAGTCACTAAACACAACCCAAGACTCCAAGCTCAGCTCTCAGAGTGTGATGCCAGTTCAGTTCTCATTATGCTAAAACTGGACCCTTAGGGCTTATTAGAAATTTCTAGTGGGAGACCTAGCCCTGTGTGTCCCCATAACAAAGAATGATCTTCATCTGCAAAAGTTGTCCTCTCAGAGCCAACATGCAGCTGCAGGAGACCTGGGCGTGGAGGGGAAAGGGCAGGTGTACCCAGAGAACATGATCAGCAGGCAATGCCGTGGCCAAAGTAGCAGCTGCACTGGCCCTGGATCTGTATCCAGTTCTCAGGGAACTGGCCCTGGATCTGTATCCAGTTCTCAGGGAACAAAAGCTTCTTTCGAGATGTTATTTTTTTTTTTCACTTTCATCTCTAAGGCAACACAGTCAATTCTCCGAAGGTAGGGGCCATGTCTTATTTTTTTTATTTATTGCTGAAATGGGCTCCCAGTAAGGATTTATACTTGACAGAAGGGTGGGCATGATAACCACTTTATAGATGGGGACAGGAGACAGCTCACGTTGTCCGGTTACTACCTAGAAGCTCGATGACTGAATTAACAAACTGCTAGTAAAGCACAGAGCAGACGAAGAGATGGCCTGACTTCCAACCTCAAAGCAAACATTTGAAACATGACCTGAACACTGGTGGAAAGCAGTATCTCCTTTCCTTAGAGTCCCAGAACATCCCATTTTACTCCAGTCTTCCCTACTTCATGCAACTTCTACCCCTGGGAGGTTACATCATATTCGGGTTATCCACAGCCGGTATGGTCTCAATAGCCAATGGATGCAAAGAAATGAAATATTAAGAATCCTTTGGAAAGTGAAGAAAACGCAATTTCTGAATGTAGTATGAATTAGAGTCATCATATTAAGACACCAGTAAACAGCTGGGCACAGTGGCTCACACCTGCAATCCCAGCACTTTGGGAGGCATAGGTGGTCAGATTGCTTGAGTCCAGGTGTTCAATACTAGCCCGAGCAACATGGTAAAACCCCATCTCTCAAAATTAAAAGAAAAAATCCAAAAATCATCTGCGTGTGGTGGTACATGTCTGTGGTCCCAGCTACTTGGGAGCCTGAAGGAGGAAGATCACTTGAGCCCAGGAGGTGAAGCATGCAGTGAGCCGTGACTGCACCACTGTGCTCCAGCCTGGAGGACAGAGCGAGACCCTGCCTCAGAAAAACAGAAAAAGACACGAATAAATATTCAAAAGGAACTAATATTCACTGATGTGACCCATGAGTCAAGCACTGTGTGAGCACTTCATAGAAAACATCTCACTTAAATACATTGTTTTTGACTTCTAACCGTATCGATTTTTGCATATTTTTCTTATGGAGCTCTAGATCTAGAAACATTGTGAGACGGTCTATAAATAGAACTGGAGAGATCCACAGATTGATCAGTTGTGCCCCCATTTCATAAAAACATAACTTAAGCCTTGATTCTGTGTAAATTATTTCAAAATAAACACAAATATTTACGATGAAAGGAAGAAGAAAATAAAATGTCAGTGACACCACTAACTCTAACGGCACATGCGCTATTCAGAATAATGTCTATGAGCATTTAACACTCAGCAAATCTACAATCAGGCATTGTTTTAATATGACTCAGTAGGTTGGCAGGCTCCCTTTAAGAGGAAGTCATGTTGAATCTATGGATTTTTGAAGCGTGCATCCAGACCTTCAGCAGGCTGTGGGCAGACACCTCAAATCAGTCACCCAGGCCAACACCAATGGTTTGGCTGTTGTTTGTTTCATTTTACAGCAGATGGTAAGTGGCTGAGAGTACATCTTACCCTTGCCATCTCAAAAATCAACACTTCATTTATAAGAAACAAGACTATTTACACGAGCTTAAAACAGGGTTTCTTTGTGGAAAATCTGTTCTGATCAATTAAAAAAAAAAAAAAAACACTTTGATTCTCACCTGTTTTCTCATCAGCTTCCCCAAGCAGGAGGATGCATTGACTCCACGTTGAGTGTTTATAGCTAATAGCATAGATACGTATTTTAAGCACCTGCCATGTTTTAGCTAGTTAACTCAATTATCCACATTCTACCCATGTGAGGTAGTATTATTTTCCCTCGTTTTAGAGATGAAGAAACATCTCTAAAAGAGATGAGACACGTGAAAGTTAAGGAACTTGGCCAGAATCATCCAGACAGAAGAAAACTGTGGAACTGGAATCCCAAACCGGGTCTTTAGATCCCAGCCTCATCCTCAAGTTGAGGTGGATCAGTACTCATCAGCACCATCCCAGAACAGAACTCAGGAGATACAAGTCTGTAGCCAGAGGGTGACCTAACTCACAGGGAAGAGACAGGTGTCTGTGCCCTAGCGAAGCCTTGCAACCTGGCTTGAACTGTCTGGGGTTTGCTGGGGCAGAAAGCAGCATTCACCTTCACAATAGAATGAAGTTCATCAAAGATGAAATAAACAGGAATGAGCAGCTAGGGAGAAGCGAGCAGCTTTGAATCTGCTCACCTAGCTTGAAGTGTTAGCAGCAAACAGCCACCCTAACAACATCAGGACTGCTACTATCACTGCCACTGCCAGCACCGTGAAAATGCCAGCGCCACCCAGCTCTGCCACCCTACCACCAACTCACTCGCATTCCCCTTTATCTCTTTTGTGCACTGGCTTTTCCGGTCTTTCCCATCCCCTCTTCCTCAGCTGTCTCCACTAACCACCAGAAAACCAGGGGGGTTGTTATCACCGGCAGAGGAGAAGAGAAATCATTCTGTTTCTTGTTTAACTCCCACTCAATCCTTGGCAGGATTATGGACTTAAACTTGGATGTTTACTGAATAACTGCATTTGTGCTTTTTTTCTTTTTTTGAGATGAAGTCTCCTTCTGTGGCCCAGGCTGGAGTGCAATGCTGTGATCTCAACTCACTGCAACCTCTGCCTCCCAGGTTCAAGCAATTCTCCTGTCTCAGCCTCCTAAGTAGCTAAGACTACAGGCACATGCCACGATGCCTGACTAATTTTTGTATTTTCAGTAGAGACAGGGTTTTACGACGTTAGTCAGGCTGGTCTCAAACTCCTGACTTCAGGTGATCCACCTGCCTCAGCCTCCCAAAGTGCTGGGATTACAGGCATGAACCGCCACACCCAGCCCATTTACATATTTTCTAAACTCACTCAATAGTCAGATGACACTGGTGTTCGACCTGGGATCTGCCACTTCAGCACTTTCCAGTTTCCTACATCTGGATTTTGCTAATCTCATCCCACGGTCTTTTACCATGTTCCTCTGTAAAATTGTTGTTGGATCTAGAGGCTTGATTAATCCAAGGCTTTGCTGATTTTCTCTCCCAGCTTTCAATTTATCCCAATTTTATGTAAGTGAAATATATTTCATCTACTTACCCATATGCATCAAAACTTCTCAGGGAGAGAAATGCTAGTCAAAAGCACCCCAAATATTATTCATCTCTATATACTGCAGTATAAATTACCTACCTTTGGTTCCCACAAAAATAAAGGTCAGGGGATAAACAAGACTGGAAAAGACACAGCATCATATGCAAGAGATTCTTCTAGCCTTCCAATGTGCCACTTTTCATTGCTTTTCTCGAAATCACTACAAGACCAGGATTCCTTACTTTACAGCAAGTCCTACATGGCCTATCCCACTCCATCACCCTCAGTATCTTCTAATTCAGAGCAATATAAACGTTAATTTTTAAGGAAAGGAATTTGAGCAGCCAGGCCTGTGCCTTCTATGGTTATTCTTTGCCCAACTGTAAGTAAACTTAGTTATCCAAAGCTAAGCTCAAAAAAAAAAAAAACCAGACTTTTCTCTTTGCAAAAACATTTTGTTAGCAATCTTCCAGAAGCTTCTAGATATTAATCTGAGGCTGGAGGGCTGGGGAAGGGAGAAGGGAGATAGAGAAACTCTCCGTTAACCAATCAGCTGGTCATGAGTATGATCCAAGATCATGGACCTATGAGCCTTAGTGTAATTGAATTCTTGGATAGTATAATGAAGAAATGTGCTACATACAAATATACTCATTTCAACAATGAGCTGATTGAGTACAACACGAAAGGAGAGAACCGAGTGAAGTGGGCTCAGAGCGCATTCATGGAACTAGGCACAGTTTGGTCTCATTGGCATTGCTCACTGCATTCAATCAGTGGTGCAGAGGTGAAGCAAGGACAGCAGAGGAGCATCTTGAGCAGGGCCGGCCTGTGGAGCAAACGTGGACTCCGCATGCAGTCTCTGCTGCTCATAATCCCTCTAACCTAGAGCTATGATGCCTCTTTCCCCCACAGCCTCTGCCTTGCCTGTACTTGAACAAAACCTGGGGAAACGGTATGTTAATAGCCTCCAACTCCTCCCAGGATGGGTGAAATTACTGGTATCTCCAAGGTGAGCCCTAAGCATCTCGATATCCTTGAAACCCTTCCACGTCTGGCTTCAGCCACCCATTCCACTGAACTAGCCTCTCCCCCAGTTCCAATCTAGTTTCCACTAAAAAGCGCTCCCCCTGAGTTTCATGCAGCTGGATCCTGGCACCGTGCTGTTGGCTGCTGTGTCCAGGCCTCCTGCATCTGCAGCCCAGTGACACAGTCTCTCAGGTGCTACTGCCGCCCCAGCCCCCAGCCCCACCGCCAGTAGAGAGGGCACTAGACCACAGGTTTTGGGATCAAGGCCAAACTCTATAAATTTCCTTCAGTTTAGTCATTCTGTGAGCTCCCATTTCCTCATCAGAAAGTGAGGCATGGGATTTACTACCCTCTGCACTGCTGACAGCGGTTATATAAAAGCAGGGTATGAGGAACAGGTTGTGCTGCCTCCCTTCTGCCTAGGGCTTGTCTTCACATCAGCTTTCTGTACGACAGGTATTTCTCTAGGAATGACCTTTGGGAAACCTGATGCCTTTATCTCTACAGAGTCAGCTTAGTGGGAATTCTGAGTAACAGAACACTCAGGACACTGGTGTCCCTCTGCAGCTGCCTCCTACATATTCATCGGGACCCTTCTGGGTCTTCCAGATAGTAAGCAATGTAGTTTGGAGCGCCCTGAAGTAGGTCCATAGCATAGCGAGAGCCTGGCCAGACCATCAGGCAGCTACCAAAAAAGAAAGATGGATTCTTCAAATCTCAGAGAAGCTCACCCAGGCAACAATTTCACATGAGCACAGTGCAAAAAGCCTCATAGAACCGGCACTGTATCACTGGTCTGAGGTCAATCCCACTGTCGACAGAGCCATTGAAAACAATGGGCAGGTTGAAACATAAGTAACTAGGTCTACGTAACGTGGCCAAACGGTAACGTGGCCAATTTCACCTATTTCACAATGCACGTGGCAAAACCAAAGGGATATGATTAGAATATTTAGAGAAATTTGCTCCAAACAAACACATACCGTTCAACAATATAACTTAATATACTGCAAACAAGTCAAGAGGAACAGAAGATCCCAACCAAATACACTTCTCTAGGGAAGAGGTTAAAACCGGAGGCATTTGTCATGGTGACGTTTGGTCCTTGTATTAGTCCATTTTCATAGAGCTATGAAGAAATACCCAACACTGGGTAATTTATTTAAAAAGCGGTTTAATGGACTCACAGTTCCACATGGCTGGGGAGGCCTCACAATCACGGCAGAAGGCAAACGAGGAGCAAAGACACAGCTCACGTGGCGGCAGGAAGGAAAAGCCCCTTATAAAACCTCCAGCTCTCGTGAGAACTCACTCACTATCACGAGAACAGCATGAGGGTAACCACCGCCATGATTCAACTTCCTCCCACCAGGTCCCTCCCACGATATGTGGGGATTATGGGAACTACAATTCAAAATGAGATTCAGGTGAGGACACAGCCAAACCATATCAGTCCTTGAACAAAAGCTCTTCTATCCGCAGAGGAAGGATGCTCAGCTGATTCAGATAGTCAGAAGAGGGTTAATTCACACCAGAACCCTCTATGCAGCAAATACTGCATGCATTGTGGAAGGGAGTTGCACGTATTTTCTCAGTTAATTCTCACAGGATGCCATTTGCCCAATGAAGAAATCAGCTCAGAGAATTGGTGACATACCCAAGGGTGCATAGTCTGCAAGTATGGAAGTTAAGGATCTTTCCATGTTAACCCCACAGACTTCTTTGCAAAAGGCAGGCTTAAAATAAAGCACTTCCCACTCCAGTCAGTGTGGCAACCCTCCTTGCACATGTGCAGTTATCATAGTGTGTGTGTGGCCAGGGATGAGACTTTTTGAAGGCCTCTGGGCAGCCAGTTGGGCAGCTGCCAGATCACAGGTCTACCCCAGGCATCGCCACTCAGCATGGGAAGCACGATTACTGTCTTGGCCCTATGAAACCACAATTAAAATGGAGCTCTATGGAGTAATATTTATATTTTAGTAAGTCAAAAATGATACCTTGCAGAGTGGACACTAGTCCTGGGTTTCTATTACATAAGATTATCAAAATGCAAATGCAACCAACATGCTACCATGGCAGCGATGAGGGTGTAAACTGGCACAAACTTTTGGTAAAGCTATTAAAATTAAAAATACGGAAATCTTTCAACACAGTGTTTTCTTACCCAGAAATCTAACTATAGTAGTACCATATAGTACCCAAGGATTATATAATATATATATATATATATATATATACACACATGTATACACACAAGAATATTCCTTTCAGTATCGCTTATAAAAGTGAAAAATTAAGAGCAACCCACATATCCACCAGTGAGAACTGGCTAAATAAATTATAGTAAACACATAAAATGTAATATTCGGCAGCCACTGAAAAATGCAAATCTGCATTGACATGAAAAAGATGCCCAAGATATATTGCTGAAAGGAAAAAAAAAAGCAGACTGCAAGACGGCATAAAATTATCCAGTTTGTGTAAATAAGAACACACATGGCTGTGTATGTGTAGGGAGAGGCTCTGGAGGGATATTCACCAAAATATTCACACTGGCTATTTCTGGGGGATGGAAGGAGGAAGGCTTCTGCTTTCTATTTTTTATATTTCTACTCTTTTAGAAACTCCTATTTTATATATATATACATATATACATATTGTTTTTACAGTTAAAAAAGTAACAAAGATTTTCATTCTGTTTTTAGTTTGGAACTTGGTGTTTGGGAAATGAGAACCTAACTCAGTATGTTCAAATCTGAAACTAGAAAGATAAAGAGAACTGAAAATCTCCAAGTTGTGATTCTCATAGGAAGCATACTTGAGAAATAACTACGTATGAGTTTGTTGGTAGCCTTCAAACACATAGCTGCCAATATACCTATTGTTGGTGATCCAAAATTTTCTTGAGATTCCCGTGGAAAATGACAGTTACACTATGTTTGCAAGACTCTCCTCCCCAAAATTCACTTAGATGAACAAAATTGGAGTCTGTTTTGGGTTGGGTCTGTACGTTTCTCAATTAAACAGTCAAACTTATTTTCAAGAAGAAAATTCCGCGATAGTGTTTGGGGCCCTCCGACATTAACATAAAAGCTCATGAGATCATGTATACAAAGCTGAATATGTTTCCCAACCAATTCTGTCCCTGGACACGTCTAAAGTTTGCATGTGCTGTACAATGCACAACCCCATGAAGCAACGTTGAGTGACAGTCCCTGGGGTAGACCTGTGACCTCACAACAAAGGCCAGTACAAATAACAGATTGCTAGAAAATTAATTCGCAATGAGAATGACCTATCAATTAAGTCAGCTAATACATGTGATAGCACATGAGGACCTTCTCTCCATTGAACTAACTGATGGCAAGTTAAGAACTATCAAAGGTTAAAAGGCAGATGTGGATTCACAGCAAGAGCAGGAAGTTATGAAAGCTGGGTGTGTTATGCTATTGGCCAAAACAGCCTGGTATGTTCATCTCTGTAGTACAATTACATCTTCCCAAGGGCTCGGATGCTGTTCCCCCATTCAGCCAGGAGACACCCTCTCTCAAGGAAACGACCAACTACTGGCTCTTCATCTTCGTTTTTATATCCCCTTCTGACACACAGTACCTTATGACTGATTAGATTTCTGCTGTTGCTTTGTTTACAATCATATTCTACTTCTGCCTCCATGAGCTCATTTTCTGAATAACCTTGAATCTGATGTCTGATGTCTGCAAATTTACAGATAGACCAATTCTTACATTGCTTTCTCAGGTTAATCACATTTATTGTGAGATTTTACTAGCTTTACTTTGAGAAGATATAGTTGTCAGAATAGGCTATACTGACATAACAAGTACATCAAAATCGCAGTGGTTTGGCAAACAATTGATTTCATGTTCTTGCAAAGTCTGACAGGAGACCACCAGGCCCTCCTCCATCTGGGGAGTCTGTATCCATGCCCCACTCATTCTGTGATCTCCCTAGCACCACATGGCTGCGGGATCACTGCAGCAGGGAAAGACAGAGATAAGGGACAGCACTGGTTCTTAAGCATCTCAGCCAGAAGTGACACATCTGATTTCCCACTCAGATTTCTTTGACCAGAGCTGGTTATGTGAGCAATCTGATTGCAAAGGATGCTGGGGACTTTGGTGGAACACTAGATTATTTGGAGAGTAACAGCTACATCTGAAACTGAGCTGCCCTATTTCCAGGTTTATAAAAGCACTTTACTCTCACCCTTTTCTACCAGCAACGGCTGTAATCAGAGGGGATTGATGCTCCAGAACTGCTCTTCCTAACTTCACTCATCGATATGCTTCAAACTATCTACTGGGAGTCTAAAAAGCTGGTTTAAACTTGGATATAGAGCAAGACACAGCTTCGTCCTTGAGAAGCGCCTAATCTAATAACAGAGACAGTATGTTAATGAAAACAATATGAGCATACTATTTGACTATAACACAAAACACAATATATACGAAGATACACTCTAAATATATAGAATACAGCTGGCCCTTTGCATCTAAGCATTCCACATCTGTGGATTCAACCAACTACAGATGGAAAATGGTAAAATAAATAAACAACAATTTAAAAATATGAATTTTTAAAATACAGAATAACAACTATTTCCATAGCCTTTGCATTGCGTTAGGTACTGTAAGTAATCTAGAGACGATTTAAAGTAGGTGAAGGGAGTGCACAGGTTACACGAAATTACTGCACCATTTTATATAAAGGACTTGAGGTATGTGCAGGGGGTCTTGGAACCAGCCCCCAAGGATACCCAAGGGACAACTGTATATATTTAAAGAGATCTAACTGTGTTACAAAGAAGAATTAGATGAGGACTACACCTCATGTGCAAGTCAAGTTTTACTGGAGAAATAATTCCATTGTGAAGAATTGAGGATGTGAACTTGGAGAAGGCAGAATTTTCATTACATTTCAAAAGGTGTTTGAAAAGTAGGGAAGCATGAAAGAGCATGAACCAAGTCAGGGGATGTGAGATTCATAGTATCAGGGGGTGGTTGAGCCGGGAAGACTGGTTTGTTGAGTCTGGACCGTAGATTAATTCGCAGGGAAGGAAATGGCTGAAGATGGACAGGTAAGGTAGGTTGAGGCCTTGAGAGCCATCGGCTGGCTTGGAGTTTAGTCTAAAGACAATGGGACATATTGCTCGTCTGGGGCAAAGGAAAACAACTAAACCTCCCTTAGAAAGATAACTCAGGTAGCAGAGTCAAGATCTATTGCAGTGGCTGCAGAGAAGGAATTAATATTCCTGACATCTGTCTCGTGCTAGGAACGTCCCCAGGTTGAACGTCCCCAGGTTGCACCTCCTGAAGTACCCATGGCCACTGAATCTTTCCAGACGTCCTCATCCTGAACACAGCAGTTACTCACCAAGCAACTCACTCCTTCTCTACCATGCTCAATGCATCAGCAAAGGCTGTTGGCTCTGCCTGCAGAACAAATCCCAAATCTGACCCCTCGCCCCCAGCTCCTCCACTACACCCTAGTCAAAGCTTCCAACCCCCCTCAGAGTGATCCTTGAAGAACCTAAGTCATTTGTATATCTTCTTTTGTTTGTTTGTTATTTACTATTCAAACATATATTTTAGGTTAAAAAATAAATAAAACTGTTGGGAGTAGCATAATTTTTTTTTCAAAAATGTTTTAGCTTTATTTTATTTCAATGGGTTTTTAGGTAGCAGGTGGTGTTTGGTTACATAAATAAATCCTTTCATAGTGATTTCTGAGATTTTGGTATACATCTGCTTTTGAAAAATGTCTGTACACAAAAAGCCAGAATTCACCACCATGCAATATATTCATGTAACAAAACTGCATTTGTACCCCTTAAATGTACATGCAAAAAAGAAAGAACCTAAGTCAGAGCTCCAAGCTCCCAGTGACTTTCCATCACACTCAGAATGAAATGCAAAGTCAACAACCTGGTCTCTGTCCTTACAGCCTAGCTGATCCTGGCTGGCCCACCGCAGCCCAGCTGATCCTGGCTGGCCCTCCGCAGCCCAGCTGATCCTGGCTGGCCCACCCCAACCTCCACCTCACCCTACTCCAGCCACACTGACCGCCCCAGCTGCTCCTTCCACTCCAAGCCAGTGCTCATGTCAAGGCTTCAGAGTGAACTATTCCCTGTCCCTTTGGTCCGCCCACATCAGAGAGGTCCTTGCTGAGCCTACTGCCTACAGAGCAGCCCTTCCCATGCACCGCTGACCACAGCCCTCAGCCTGCATCCCCAAGCCTCCGCCATGCCTGGCACATAGCAAGCCTGCAGTAAACATGATACAAGATGCAGGTTACATGATGCACTTAATGAAGGGCAAATTCGGACCACCAAATGGAATTAACATGTGTCCAGTCTGCTCAGAGCCAAGCAGCCACTATTCTTCCCTCATAGCCCCTGACATATCTCAGACCATGTTTTCATCAAACACTTCTACTAAAGTTAATTCAGGCCCAGGGTTGAGGCCTCTGCCTCCTAGGTAGTACAAGGGCATTTAACAAGAGCAGTCAGAGGCCAAAGGGACCTGGGAGTCCACAAAGCCACATCAGCCACACGGCAGGTACCAGCCCTGTGCTTGTTTCAGGGCCGGTGGGGTGGGAGGTGTGGAGAAGACCCCAGTGCCCCTGCCAGATAGCTGGGTGCTGAGGCTTGTGTGCTCCCTCCCTGCAGCAAGTCAGGCACCTCTCAGACCTCATCAGTTTTTCCCATAAGTAAAACGGCTGGGCTGCAGCACCTGCGCCCCAGTCTTCTTACAGCTGTAGAACTGAGCGATGAGTGTGCGGTGCAGGTGCTAGGCCGGGCCCACTGAGGGAGAGGCAATCCCTCCTGCGCCAGGCTCCGCTTCTCAGGAGTGCCGTGGCTCATGCTCCTGAGAATGCAGTGGGGAAAGGCTCACTTGGAATCACTTTGAGAGCCACAAAATGGTTCCTAGGAAGACGTGGAAGTTCGCATCTGTGATCCTCATCTTGCTTTGACAAATTCTTTTCAGTTTGAAAAGGGCGGTGGAGGGATATGTTGCCATTAACCCAGTAAATTAGGAACAGTGCCTTTTGGCAGCACCATTTTATCATAAACCATTTTTTCAGAAGCTGAACTCTTAACCTCAATACTTCATTACTTCCCTTGTTAAGATATTAAGACAAAAGATGGAGATCAAATACAGCTAGCAGATGCCTTAGAGTGAGCTCTAGCCAAGATCCCCACCAACTGTAATGATGCTTTGAAAATTGAAGGGGGAAATTTGCTACATTTGATAGAAATCAACACAAATAAGCTATATTCTGGTTGTCCTTTTCAAAGTGTTCCCCCCACGCCCCCACCCAGGGCTTAGAGCATAGGTCTCCATATTGACTGTGTATGAGAGTCACCTGGAATGCTTTGGTGTCAGCAGATTCGTGATTTGTATAGGGTGTAATATCACACCCAGCTAGAAAGTGCAGCCCTGTTAAACGTGCCCCCATGTCCATGCCTATGTTGAGACAGCCAAGACCACTCCTCTCCCCCTTTCTTAGGGCTATTCCCCAACCTTCAACCCCCAACGAGCACCATGCTCCATCGGAAGGCTTGTGTGCTGGCTTCACTGGGCACACTCAACTTCCTCCAGATGCCCTGATGGAAACTTTGTCTTACTGATTCTGAAAGAACACAGCCAAGCTCCCTGACTGCCATTCATCTGGGTGACTGGAAGCTAACCAAGAAACAATAGAGCAGAGAAAGTTTTATTTCTGCCCCACCATCCTTCTGTCTAGCCACACAACTCATTTTAATAAGGACATTGCCACATTGATTCTGCCATTTGTCTCCTACAAAGCATATGTCATTTTCAGCTGCAAAGAACAGTGACCTGCATTAGCCTATGAGAAGTTCAGGACCACGCTGGGAGATATGGAACTCAGGTTAGCCTATGCCCATTTCCCAAATAAATAAATAAGATTCCAAAGATGACATGACTTAAATCAGACTTCCCAGACTTTAGGACGTTATACATTGGGAAAAGAAACACGTGGAATAGTGAGACAGGCGTATTTATTTTGTCCACTGACATTCTTAAATACCACCTACTATCACTATAATTTCAAAATGAAGCAGATTTTAACAGCAATAAAAAGAAAAGAAAGACCCTTATCTCAGAATTAAGAAAGTCCTTACAACTGAATAAACGTAGACTTAGAGAAAACTAAATTCATTGGTTTTCTTTTTCTGCATTTTAATGCACATGGTAAAAACTTCGTCATAGACTAGCTTGGTCCAAGGACCTGCATCTGGGAACCATTGAGTTAGAGCACAGAATTTCAGAATTACGAAAGGTCTTATGAATTACCACGTTCCACCACCCCTATGATGCTTGAGTTCCTTGTGCAATATACTTGACTAGTGTGTGTCCAGCTGGTTGTAAGAACAACGATTTGATGAGGCCATTTTGACACATGGACATCTTGACATGTAAAGCCTAAAATTTATAAACCAGGTGTTCTGGTTACAGCAGAAAATATCGATTACACTAAAATACAAATAAATAGAAATAACTATTTTTATATTTTCAGCTCTAACCCTAGCTCCACCTCAGAGATCTGTGGCTCATCTTCAGGGTCATCATATCCCCATCCTTGGGCTACTCAAAAGGGACAAGTGAAAGATAGGCGGGTCCCAGGGATGGAGCCTGGATCAGAGAAGGGAGGAGGCAGGCTGAAAAACGGTGTAAGGAGATGTGCCAAAGACATCTGTTTCCCACTTAATTACAAAAAGAAAAGCAAGTTTCATAGCAGGAATAAAACCACTTGCTATGTTCTGCTCTTCCCCAAAGGTTTGATTCCGTCCTAAAAGGCAGAGTGTCAAAATGGCCCTCTCAATGCACCGCATCAGAATTTCCACAGCGTCAAAACAGCCATGTCAGAATTGCAGAATTTGGTACAGTTATCCCCAATAGCAACAATCTGATGTATCTTTAGATGTTTGCAACTATTAGAAAGATGCTTCCGATACACAATTAAAATGCATTTCTGCTTCTGCTGGGGGACCCACACTTCACTCCTGAGGATCCAATTCCTCTTCCCCATGACAGCGCTGCAGATGAGCCACACCCTCCTCCAAATCACCTCTTCAGGACAGCAGCCTCAGTTCCTCCTAGAGTTCCTGATGTGACATGGTTTCATATCCCCTCTCTGCCCTGGATACTGCCCTCTGAACTTGGCTTGTCTATATTGCTCTTCGAGTGGGGCACGCAGAACTGAATTTAGTTCTCCAGGTATGACCTTTCTGGTGGATCCATCACCCCCTCCGTTCTAAATGGTGTCCTCTGTTCACACACCCTAAGAGCACACTAGGGTTTTTGCCAGCCATGTCATACCCCTGATGTTACAGCTATGTTGTCAGCACATGGATTCCAACCTGGATATTCCAGCTTCTAAGCCCTTTGCATTGAGTCACACACTCTGGAGGCTCCCAGAGCACTGCCTAGTAGTAAGGAAAGGTATGAGCACATCTTTGCTGCTAACAGCTCCAGAATAAGCCACAAAAGTTCAGCTGAAGATGCTCCCCTTTCCTGTGCCCCCAGAATGTCCTGTGCTGGCGAGACATTCTACCCTCCATGTGTAATCAGCATGGCCTCCAGCTGATGGACTACAGTTGATTCCTTCCTGCTACCAGCCTTCATCCCTACGGCACAGTCACTGCTTGTAGAAATACAAAACCCAGCGATTCTCAAGGAACTCTGTACTCTCCCTGGCCTCCCAACCCCATACTGTCCTTGCAGTTTGCCTACCTGGGGGCAATATACAGGTGTCTAAACCCCTCCCAGAGTCACAGACAGCCCTGAGAACAGGAGGGGGACTTGACATAGTGACATTCAATGCTTGACTAAGCAGCAAAAATTAGAGAAATTTCCAAGAGGAATGGAATCAGTAGGAGATACATCATTCACCGCTTTTGATTGACTTTCCCACAGCATGAAAAGTTCTCCTCTGCTATGAAAGAAAGTTTCCCTGACTCTTCCCCCACTTTCCTCACTGTATTTCCCTTTAAAATAGCTCATGGGTTGAGGGGGGAGGGTGGTGAAACAGTCATTACAACGTCAAAACTGTGAAATGTTCATGGATATGCGTCAAACAATGGATCCCCTGTAGCAAACCTACTCATGGTGAAAAATCCTGATGAAGCCGGCCTGACTACAGATGCATGAATATAAGCATGCACACATCACACACACACACACACACACACACACACATACACATAACACACACACAGAGACACATACACACACATACACACACACGTCACACACACGTCACACACACACATCACACACACACATCACACACACACACAACACACACACATCACACACACACACAATCACACACACACACACACAATCAACTGTAAAATATCCAGGACAGGTTTTCTCTAGAACGAGGGCTTTGGCTGTGAGCATTCCCGGTTAATGGTAACCGTTGTGAGGTGACAGTGACTCACCATATACCTCATTTAGAACCAAATAACTCTGATGAGGGCCCCAGAAGGATGCAGTTCATCCACTATCAAAGTGAATCTAAACTCCTCAAGCATTCATCATCCCTCCCACCCCCATTAATTCTGGTTTCTGCCAGAAGCCAGCCTGCCTAATTCTCTTTATCGCCGTTAATATTAATAAAGATGGTGGGGCTAATGAGAAGAAAATGTGTTTCAGCACAGGGGGACCATCCCCTGCTGCAGAACAGGGCTTCGGCATTCAGATTTCATTAGCATTAATGTGACTTCTGCCAGTGGAGGATTTGCACGTGGAGGCAGGACTCTGCTTAGATACACACATTGCTTTTCTCTCGTTAGATCGACATTTTTAAGAATATTCAAAATACAACACAAATCAGGTGTGTCGTGAGGCCACAGAACACACTGTTCACTGTGAAAAATGTCAGGTTGGCAGTGGAGAGGAGTTCATGGCATGGCAGGTTCCTTCCCTGCGTGGCAGAAGTTTGAGTTTAGACGCTCCCCAGGGATTTCCGCTTGGTTTCACGGCTTGGAAAGAAGCTTGCCCATAAGCCCTTGGCCTGAAAGAAACCAGATGGCCAGAAGGCGGTTCTCTGCGCGCCTCCGCAGACAGGAGAGGGAGAGGGATAATGGTCAGGAAGCCCATTCCAGGCCTGTGTTAGGGCCGAGAACAGCCACAGGCTCTCTGAGCACATAGCCAGAAATACCTGCCGAGGAAGCTCGGCCAGGGCTCTGTAGCATCATGCCGGCACAGGGAGATGAAAGCATGCTGCTTATGATAGAGTCCTGAAGGTCCACGGACGATGGTGCAGTCTTGTGTGTTGCTCCCTGCAGTAGCGTGCCATTCTCAGAAAGAAAAGTAATCAGTCAGGGCCTGCTTATGTGGTGCTGGTGAGGATGCACATGAGGTACAATCTGCTTTGTTTCTTCTTGGTGGGCTGCTGTGCTTCTCCGTGTGTGTGTGTGTGTGTGTGTGTGTGTGAGAGAGAGAGAGAGAGAGAGAGAAAGAGAGAGAGAGAGAGAGAGAGAGAGAGAGAGAGAGAGCGCATCATTGGAGCTTAGCGATGGCAAGGACTGGCTGAAATGATCAAGCCCCAAACCGATGAACCTGGGTTTACCATTCACATCACACCCTGACTATCTGAAACTGGCCATAAAGTAGTTATATACATGCATGTGTGCACACATGTGAAAGCATGCACGTGCAGAAACTAGGTAAGAAAAAGAGTCACTGTCGTACTCTCTTGATCTTTGGGAGGACAAGGAAGTCTAGGACAGGAATAAACAGAGCTTAAGGATCCCTGCCCACCTAGGCTCATTCTCTTTCACTTTAGGATCCCTGCCCACCTAGGCTCATTCTCTTTCACTTTAGGATCCCTGCCCACCTAGGCTCATTCTCTTTCACTTTAGGATCCCTGCCCACCTAGGCTCATTCTCTTTCACTTTAGGATCCCTGCCCACCTAGGCTCATTCTCTTTCACTTAAGGCTGACCTGGGACATGCTCCGCAAGCTCGCATGCCTCTCCACGACAAACAGCATCACTAGCATACCACAGGCAACGACAGCACCCACTCCTTGGGTCTTTGGGTGCCAGTATGGGATCTCATTGATCAGAAGTCCCATATCACCTACATCTCATGGTCCTAGAGTCGTGAACCGCGGAAGATCAATTTTGCCCCTATATCTGGAGACCCGAGAAAGCTGAAAGGAAAAAGCAGCATTGAATCCATCCCCTTTCTTGAGTAAACAATTCTTTCACACACAAAAAGAAGAAGACAAAAATCTTCTCCAGCAGCATTCTACCAAGCTGTGCAGTTTTAACGTTGACCTAGATAACCTGAGTTTCCCAGAAAATTCCAGATGGACTATCCCAAATAATGCAGAAACACATTCACATTATCCCAATAGACAGATTTTGTGAAATAAAAGTGTATTCATTTTTCTTTATCATCATTAAAATATTAATTTAAATTCCAGTTCTTCTCTACTCTTTGTTAAAAGCTGACACGCGTGTACTGATGAACTCTATTTCAGCTCTGTTCTTACGAAGTAAAAGGCACATGGAAACCAAAGTAGAGAGGATTCCGTCTTCCGCTTGTGCCCGTTTCAGCGAAGTCAGTATTTAAAACCGTTGTCTGGATAATCCAAGCTTGAGACCAGGAAGGCATCTCTCTATGAATCTGGTTAATATCAAGACAGGCCCTCTAAGCAGAAAATAACTTAAAAATTCAAAAAAGAAATACAAATCCATTTGCCATCTTTTTACCGATGGATGTTTTTCATGACATTCAATGTAACCAGTCTCTGTAAGTCAACATCTACCCAAACTAGAATCTAAAATTTGAAGTGTCAGTGCTCAGACCTAGCTGAGTTCTTCTCAACAGAGAAAGTCCCCACTACTCAGTTCTCCCTTCCCAGAATGGGCCACTTAATTGAGTGCAAGTAACTCCCTAAGGGAAAAAAAACTGCCCAAGGACTTGAAAAGAGAAAGAATTTCACATTTGCTAGCCCAGCATAACCATCCACCCTTGAGTGTCAGGAAAGGAAGAAGCCAAAAATGGCTCTTAAACAGACATCCCCAGGGAGGGTAAGGCTGTGTCTGCAGCCAGAAATGTTGCTTCCTTTGGTCTAAGTCAGTAATATTCAGATCACAGCTCTCCAGCTGCAAGCAGATCTGTTCAGATGCAAACTGTAGCTTCTGAAGCCCCCACTCCCTTTCTCTTCTGAAATAGATTTCACCTCTTTTTCCAGGGCAGAACCAAGTGATGCTTCCATTCAATGGTAATTATAAATATGACTCCTGGCGGATTTCACTGTACGAATCACTGCTGTGAGGCCAGATTGAGCTACTCTAATATAAGAATGACTTTCGCTCTCATCTTCTCCGGGCCTCTTAGCAAACCAGAACCTAAGCCAGTTATTGAACCATTGGCCATGATGGGATGGGGTAATCAAAGGTCTTACTCCTTCCTATCCTGCTCATACCAGCTTCCCCAGAGAATGAGATCATTAAGAAGGGAATAATCTCACACGAGCTACTGTAGACCGGGCAGCTCAGGACTTCCTGGTCACCTGCACTGACACTGTCCCAGCTGAGATTCAGAACAGTTAAGTAACATGTCAGAGGCCACTCGGCAATAAATGGCAAAGCCGTGGCTCCAACCCAGCTCTGCTGCGCTCTGAAGCGCGTGACCTTTCCACCCTGCCGCGCTGCTAGTTCTTCTTAAGGTTCTCAGGGACTATAGCAGTTAAGGTAACATGAGCTACTGTAGCAAAAAGCCCAGAACTATGTAACAGCTCAAAAGGGATAGAAGTTTGTCTCTTGTACCTGTGAAGTCTGTGATGAATATTCCTAATAGGAAGCCTCTTAAGTAGTGATTTGGGTCCCAGGTTCATCTTTCCATCCTGTGGCTCTGCCATGTCAAATCAGGGCTTCCATGGTGGTCGTACCTTTCTTCATCAAGAAGGCGGGAGTGGAAGAGCTGGAGGGCCATTCGCAAGTCGCTCCTTCGTGAAAACCACACACATCATTTCTGCCCGCATCCCTTTGTCTAAAAGTCAATCGCATGGGCTGTATCTTTTGAGAAACATACATGTGCCTGAGAAGAAGAGGAACACGGTTTGGTGAAAGCAAATCAATCGTTGTCACAGGAGCTAAAGAATTCAGTATCTGGCAAAAAATTAGCTAGGCATGGTGGCACACACCTGTAATCCCGGCTACTCGGGAGGCTGAGGAAAGAGAATCTCTTGAACCTGGGAGGCAGAGGTTGCAGTGAGCCGAGATGGCGACACTGCACTCCAGCCTGGGTGACAAAAGCAAAACTCCATCTCAAAAAAAAAGAGAATTTAGTATTCGAGGACTAAAGAACAAACATCTCAACAAAAGCTGTGCCATAAAATTATTTATGTTTTAAATGACAATATGAAATTTTAAATGAAAACATTCTTAAGCCAGGCCCTGTGATCAGTATTTTAAATATTCAAATAAAGATACAAATTAATATTCAAAAGGAGATACAGTCTTTCTGTTAGTGTGGGGTTTCCCAACCCGCAGGCCACAGATGGGCACTGGTCCGTGGCCCGTTGGGAAGCAGGCTGCACAGCAGGGAGTGAGCGGCAGACGAGCAAGCATCATCGCCCGAGCTCCGCCCACTGTCAGAGCAGCAGCAAAGTCAGATTCCCCTCGGAGCACGAACCCTGTTGTGAACTGCGCATGAGAGAGACCTAGGTTGCCTGCTCCTTATGAGAATCTAATTGCTGATGATCTGAGGTGAAACCGTTTCATTCTGAAACCAGCCCCGTCACCCTTACCCTGGTTCATGGGAAAACTGTCTTCCATGAAACCAGTCCCTGGTACTAAAATAGTTGGGGACCACCGTATTAGCGGATATGTTTTGACACGTAGCAATATAGTCAGCCTCCATACGTCAGCAACTACTAAAGGCAGAGTCCTTGCAACAACTACTAAAATTATGAAAGGGTCAGGCTCCCCTCAGCATTGTACCATCGACAGGAAGCTGAGGCTGACCCCGAGAATCACCTTCCCACTTAGATAGAGCTCGTTGTCTCAACAGAAGATACGTGCATCCCTGAACCCACAAAACCGAAAGCTTGACCTATGGACAAGGTAAACTCTGGCTCTTTAACATTACAGGCAGCAAAGTACACAACTAACTGAGGAACCCTTGGCCATTCTTTAGCATAAATACCTGGGATGGCACCTACATCTGCCCACACCTTTTTGGCCAATGATGATTTATCCCTTCCTACCCTCTTCAGCAGCAAGAGATGGAGGAAGTTTAATGATGACAGTGGCAATGCCCTAAGCACGTTTCTCCAGGCACGAGCTGAGCAGTGACCAAGAAAGAGCAAACCACACGCCCCCCATGGACGAGTCACTGTGACCTGTTCACTGGCCCTGTTCAAAATATCCAGGTACATACAGCAGTGTTTTGGAAACTGAAGCTCTGAATGCCCCGAAAAATGAACTAAACTAGACATTTACATTCTCAGGTACACTCTGGGCAGATAAAGGTGAGTTGCCTGAAGCAGGAAAATACTGACATTTTTCTGGTTTGCTAGATATGGTTCAAGAAAATATCTCTTTTCCTCTGTTCACAGCCCTTCCTCTCCTCACCCTTATGTCAGCTTTCTTCTCGACCTGCAGGAAATCAGAAGGAGGTGAGCCAGAACCTAGCATCGAGCCTGCATATGCCAAGTGCTTGTTTCCAGTCCACATATATGTATTCAGCGCCATATATACTGTGCACCGTACGCAGGACTGGGACCACAACATGGTCCTACTGTCAAGGAGGCCCTGCTCTTGTGAGAAAACCAAGGTGTGTATTCTTCTCCCACATGAAGCAGAAACTCTCAAGGAATAAATGACCAGGCCCTGTAGTGATACTGTACAGCAAGGAGAGGCTCTCAGCCTTTTCTAAAAATGAAGAGCAGATCCATTTTGCTCAGTGGTTGACCCATTTCCTTTAGTATAATAGCTAGATTGACTCTAGTAGGGTGATGGATAGATTCCCCTAAAGGGCAAAGTTTTCTTTTTGGCCCCATCCAGTCAAAATTACTCTTGAATGAATTCCTGCTTTTCTTGAAAGAAAGAAAAATCCTCACAGAAGCAAGTTAGAATAGAATTTGGGATAAAAAAGAAGATTCCCCCCTTGGTCAGCACTTTCCAAAGGGTGGTCCAGGAAACGTGGGTCCCAAGGTGTTCTGGGAAAGAAAAATTCAGCTGTCTCTTAAGTTTGGGAATCAGTACATACTGTATTTCCCATTTAGAAAGTCACAAAGCAAATTGACATATTCAAAATTCTGGAAAAACCCACAGTAAAGAATCCTTTTAACTGTGTAACCTAGTTTTCTCCAAATATACTGGAACACAGAAAACTTTTTTGTTCATAATACTTATCAACATTTGTTTAACGTGTATACCATGAAGGGATTTCGGTAAAAGTCTCCTCAATCCATAAGGCCTATGCCCACCTGACATACGAGTGTGAAAGAGGTAGCTGGGCTGAGAGACCGCCACAGAGTCTTTATGAAAGGCGGCGAGGGACTGCAGAGACCCCATCAGGACAAGCCAGAAACCAAAGATGAGCTTGGAGTGAGACTCGCGGACACACACAGTGGCACAAAAGGGGTGGCCCGATGACCTCTGGCAGTCAGCACCTATAGGTTAATCCTCTTTCAGATTTTGGCTTCTGAGCATTTCACCTCCCTCAGTTTGCCAGTCTTATTCATATCATTGACATGTTTTTCAGAAGCTTTGCCATCCCAGGAAGGAAGTCACAGAAATTTAAAATACAAATGAATTGTAAAGAACCCAGCCCGTCGTGTGTGAATCGAAAGTGAAGCCACCCCGTGATGGGCGAATGGAACTTGCAGCCAGTTGCTCTATTCTGGCCATAGCTCTGGAAGAGGGAGCGCCTCATTTAATGCCATGGGCCTCATTTCTCACATTGGGAAGGTCGGGGAAGCTGAACTTACGCACGTGAGCTCCAATGAGGCCAGGAACTGAGCTGAACACTGTACAGAAATTCTCCTCATTACTCCTTTCAACTCAGTGGTCACGTGTCAGCTCAAAAACTCGAAGACCTGTGGCTCAGAATGCCACAGCTCCACCCCCACCCCAAGGCCACCCCAAAATTAAAAGAGCAGAAATGTAACCCTGTGTCTATACAATTCTAAAACTCCTAACTGCTAGAGCTCTGTCCTGTCTCTTTTTTGTTTTTGAGACAAGGTCTCACTCTGTCACCCAGGCTGGAGTGCAGTGGCACCATCTTGGCTCACCACGACCTCTGCCTCAACCTCCCACGTAGCTGGACGCACAGGCTCGCACCACCACACCTGCCTAATTTTTGCATTCTTAGTAGAGGCAGGGTTTCACCATGTTGGCCAGGCTGGTCTTGAACTCCTGGCCTTGGGTGATCCGCCTGCCTTGTCCTCCCAAAGTGCTGGGATCACAGGCACGAGCCACTGAGCCTGTCCTCTCTTTTATCTCTGATATTCTCACCTTAAAATGATGGGAGGTTTTGAGAATGTTCACTGAAAAAGGTGAGTGAGAACAATATTAGAAGAATTTCCACATTAGAAAATTTGACACAATGCTGATCAAAAGCACAAAAAAACAGGAAAACCTGTTGCATATTCACTAATATTTGGCTTTCCTAATTTTTAAAATTCCTACTCTACTTCAAGCCTGTGAAAAGTACTAGATGATTTTTAGGTTACTGTTACAGTCAATAAAAATATATTATCAAGTAAAAATTCATTTCATATCTCATCATACATTTTAATATCTTTTGTAATAGCACGAAATCAGTATACAATGCATGAAATTCATTTCTCTTTAAATACATTCTACTATAAAATTCAACAGGAGGCCGGACAAGGTGGCTCATAACTGTAATCTCAGAGCTTTGGGAGGCCGAGGTGGGAGGATTGTTTGAGGTCAGGAGTTCAAGACCAGCCTGGGCATCATAGTAAGACCACCATCTCTACAAAAAAAAAATTAAAATTAGCTAGGTGGTGGCATGCACCTGTAATCCTAGCTACTTAAGAGGCTGAAGTCAGAGGACTGCTGGAGCCCAGGAGTTTGAGGTTACAGTGAGCTGTGAATGTGCCACTGCACTCCAACCCAGGCCACAGATAATAGCAAGATCCTTCTCTTAAAAAAAAAAAAAAAAAGGGTAAACTGGGAAAAACAGCGGCAAATCAGACCTGGAGAGCTCATGAGGCATGAAAAGTCGCTCAGTCCACAGCAAACGGCAAACACATACAGGAGCCGGTCCGGTTGTGTTGCTTAGTTTACTGACCAGCATCATTTTGGATAGTCACTGGGTCCCTCTGAAAGCCAAAGATATTGTACCCAGTGAGTCCCCTTGACCAAGAAGCCATTCTCTCTACAGAGTAAGAGAGTTTCTTAGACAGAGACACCCATTTGAAGTATGAAGCCTTTTACCCTGAACCATATTTTATTCAAGATGCTTGCTGATTTACTGGGAGACTCTTCCCAGGGTTTATTGCCTAAACCTTCGCGCGCGCGCGCGCGTGTGTGTGTGTGTGTGTGTGTGTGTGTGTGTGTGTGTGCTAATGTGTATGGGTTTATATGGATGTGACAGCTCTTTACAGCTTTGGAGTTCCTCCCCCATTGCACAAATTCATTCTGGAAATGACTTCGTTACTTCATTTTCAGACCCTGAAATGTAAGTACACCAAGACTTCTGACTTTAACACCCCGAATCTATCTGAAACACCATCCACTGCCCTCCGAGTCTTCTGTCCTGTTTCCTGCTCTTTTTTTAAGTATAGAAAGTTTTTAAAGGGACATCAGACATCTCTGCTCTGTGGATGGCACTATGATCAGCTCTCCATTCCTGCCTCATGAAGAACAGAGGTCACATTTTGTTGTGCCCGCTCACGGCCCTGTTGGTCTTTGGCAAGTGGTGTCTTGCGAACTGCTTTTGCTGGTCTGACCTTAATTCTTCCACGTCTTTGTCACCGCAGTGTATGCTGCTTGGGAGTCTGCCCCAGTTTCCTCTGCTTTTTGCTGAATTCACATTTTTATTTCATCTTTCTCCTACATGAACTTGTTCTCTTCTTCTCTCTCAGCTTTCATTGAGCCCAAAGAAAGTATCTTATTGTGTTCTTCTATTTTATTCTCCTTTAAAAAAAAAAAAACCTCCAGGAATTCAGAATCCCTGTGCTGCTTGAGCTCTGGAGAGTTTTTGGGGAATTTACGTGAGCTTATTAAAGTCCATTTTGTTAACATTTGTTTGCTGAAATCAACAGTTAAATCTGTCAGCACTGACATCAATAATCTTCCAAAAGAAATGTGAATATCACAGTTCCTCGTGTCTAGAAGGTGATCATCTAACACCATCCTATACATCCTTCTCTTGCTGTACCTGCCACCAAGCAACTGTAACAAACATGTAGAGATGACCAGCCTGGAACAGGTAACATTTTTTAAATCTGACTGCCCTTAAATTCACATTTCAATTATTCTTTTGTCATTCTATTAAGCTTCGATTTGAACTAGGATTATCTATTCTAGTTCAGCAGATTCAATTCTCTTTAGCCTGTTGGCAACAGCTTCCTGACCCCCTGCTATTATTGACTTATACTCAAGAGAAAGCACCCCTGCTTCTGTTCAGCACCTACTGGCCCCGAAACAGTGGGCCCGACAAGCAGGCGCATATTTCCCAAGACAGCTCAGAAAACCACTTTCACTTTCAGGAAGCAAGCTTGATCATTAGACTGCACGGAGCGAGAGCCACATGCAATTAAGTACTTAACAAATGTCTCGGACAAGGATTTTAAAGATTCCTGAGCAGAAGGAAAGAGTGGAGCAAGTGAAAGAGACTGGATGACAGAAATACACAGAGATAGAATCTTCGGCCCGTTCCTGTGAAATATGTAACCGCTAACATTTCTAAGAGAGATATTCTGTGCCACAGACAGCCCTAAGCCATTTATGTGGATCAGCTGCTCTCAGCGGCCCCATGAGCAAGGTATGATTAGGATTCCTTCTTTACAAAGGAGGAATCAGGCACAGTAAGGTTCATAACCAGCCTCACATTCAGCTAGAAGGTGGCTTTTAAACTGTAGAGCCCTAGTGCTTGCCACTGTAGCTCCTGAGGACGCGCGTTCCATGAGGTCTGGAGCTCTCCCATAACTCCAAGAAGAATCTCGGAAGATTCCTCTCATAAGGAATCTTACCTGCGTATTTCCCCCTGATCGGCATCTCCTCCAAGCCCTTTCCTGCTCCCAAGTCTTCTCTGTGTTCCTGACAAGCTTCAGCCCTGGGTCATAGACGTCCACGCAGTCTACCATTTCTGGCACCACCTCTCCTTGCCCGACATGGGCTGCCTTTATCATTGAAGAAAAGCCACATGCAAGATCCAGGGCCTTTCCAGCTCTGAGGTCCTTCTTGGAAATCCAGCTCTCCATGACACCT
This sequence comes from Saguinus oedipus, assembly GCA_031835075.1. NCBI lineage: Eukaryota > Metazoa > Chordata > Mammalia > Primates > Cebidae > Saguinus > Saguinus oedipus. The sequence goes on from CM063173.1 coordinate 171,257,827, forward strand.
TGCTAAGGGTCAAAGCCATCCCTGGGGTGTATGGAATTAGGCAAGAAGCCACACATCAGTGGCTCAGTAACTGGAGGACATGGTTACAGCAGCCAGCTAAATCCTCAGATACAGCCATTTCCATAAATTCAACTGCACCAAAACTGGACCATGAGGCACTGCTCAGTAGCACAAAACTGAAACCACTGCAATTGGCCCTTCATTGCCAGACCCCTGGAACTGACCAGTTCGCTGTGTAGGCTCACACCTGTCATCTGCCCCACCTCCAAATAACTGACCCTGCATTTTACTGACTGGAGTATCTTGATTTTTTTTTTTTTCTTAATTTTTTAGACAGGGTCTCACTATGTTGACCAGGCTGGTCTCGAACTCCGGGCCTCAAGCAGTCCTCCGATCTTGGCCTCCCAAAGTGCTGGGATTACAGCTGTGAGCCACCATGCTCAGCCCAATGGTAGCATTTTGTTGTATCATTGCCATCAAGGGAACATGACTGAAACCTACACACAAGCACACTCACGATTACATAAACACAAACACATCTGTGTGCACTTTGCTCCTCTTCTTCCTCCTTCATGTTCTTCCTTTAATGTTTATTTTAATTAGATTTCATCATCATAGAAACAATATTGTGATCATTTTAAGGCCTATTATTGAACATTTCTTAGGGTCTGCCCTATGCTAACTACTTTACATGAATTTTCACAACTTCTCTATGAGAAGGGAATCATCACTCTCATTTTTTTTTTTTTAAGAGATGGGATCTCACCATGTTGCCAAGGCTGGTCTTGAACTCCCAGCCTCAAGCTGTCCTCCTGCCTCAGCCTCCCAAAGTGCTGGGATTACAGGCGTGAGCCACTGTGCCCGGCCCAGTCACTCACATTTTAAAGGTGCTAAATACTGAAGTTTACAGAGGCTCAGAGACTACCCCTGGGTCAGTTGGTGACAAGGAACTGGTGGATATGGGATTGAGACCCAGGGTCACCAGCCCCAAGAATTATGCTGGTAACATTTACTCAGGTATTTTGGGGCATCTTTCTAAACATTCTGGAAAGGACTTGTAGTCCTTGCTCACTTCGGGACAGGGCAGGACAGCAGTAACATGGGACAACACTATAGATGAAAATCTCTTGCTCTAATGGTTCCTTTTTATTGGAGTGTTCCAACTTCCTGTGGATAAAGGAGGCAATTGACCATGCCAGGCTATTTCCTGCTCCCATGTCCCCTCTTCACCCCCATAGGCAATGTCAATGCCTCAAACGGCCTCCCAGACCAGAAGGGCATCAGACCCCATCAAACTCCAAGGGAAGGAGAAGCCTGTAGGAAAGAAAAGGAAAGTAGGAGAAGAAAACGTGTTCATTTTATTGTGGGAAGGAGGAATTGCCAAGGTAACTTTCTGCTTTTCCGAGTGAGCATTTTGATCATCTTAGATGGACTAAAGCAAGACAGGTTTCATTGGTAAAAGTCACAGAAGCCTCCTCCGGAGGGACATGGAAAATCACAAGCTATTGGTGAGATTCTATCACTGTCAGATTTCTCCGTGCCCAGTGGGAATGAAAGTCTAAAATGCATTCCTGTCTCTGTCTCTCAAATAAACATTTTCCAAACAACCAAGAGACAGAGCATGTTAAGATCTCAAACTAGAGAATCCCATGAATGCTGTCTGTCCAAGACCAAGGAAAAAGATCTATGTAAAAAGGGGGAAGGAGATGACTCCCAGAACAGGAGATTTCAGACATTATTAGAGGTCTCGAGGCATGCCTAAATATATGAGCCAAATGGCATCTTAGGAAAAAGGGCTTCTTCTAGAAAGCACTTGCAGCCCATAACAAATTAGATGATTCCCATGAAAGAGATTAACCTTTGGTATCAAGTTGATTGAAGTCTCAGATGGCACTAGCCGCTGGCCATTCATCCCATCTCATACTCAGAGGGTGCCAGCGCCGACGGGCTCTGGAGGTCAGACCAGGCCAGGACACGGGTGGAAGCCTGCCAAGGCTTACCAAAGGGTTGGCAAGCAACTCGATATGGGAACTGGAGCTTTCCTTTTGCGTTTCCTGAGCCCTTGGCCGGTATGTATCCTTTGCAGATGAAAAGTCCTAACCATTAAACGCGTTCCACCATGTTTTCGCCATCACAGATAATGGCTTCGCCATCTAAATGCTTCTCAAAATAACCATGATGTTATGGCTTCTTTTCCTTACTAAGGAGTTTATACCAGGAAAAATGTATGGTAATAGCTGTACACATACAGATGTCTTTGATATAATGGACCAATTCATCACTTTAATATTATACAGTAGTTACCAACTCACACTGAATAAAGGTGAGAGGCTGGCCGAGGAGAATCACATCAACACGATCTTTTAGACAGATTTGGCTCTCTTATCTACGTGCAAACATGAACACAGAGTCTTCTAAATTTTGCTTTTGTCTGATTGCCTTCCTATAAGGAAAAAAATTATTCAACATGATTAACCTTTGTTTGTAAAAAAATAAACTTCCCCTCACTTTCACTAAATAGTTAGAAGAGCAAATTTGCAAATGAACATTTTAGCAAGATCCTGAATCAATCTCAAAGGAGGCTCTACTTAAGGATGGTTCTGGATACACCTCAAGTCCAATGTGTGGTTGATTCCTGCCATATGCTCTGAGTTTTCTCAGGCGCAGTGAGAAATACCAGCGCTTGCTACACGGAGATTTCTAATGCACCTGGCAACAGTTTGGAATTTACTTCAGCTGATTTAAAGAATTTGTGAACAAGAATTTTATCTGAATTGTCATCACCCTGGAGCAACTGGCCAGGCTCAAAAGGTGTCCCAAACGGGGCTAGACATGTCAGCGAGACCTGCCAGGTGTCTTGTCACTCAGCATGGCCACTTCCTGATGGTAACAGGATCAGCCCTGGGGACTTGCTGATGGGCAGCGTGGCAGGATGACCCCGGCCATCTCCACACGCACTCTGATAAGGACTGGCAGGTTAAACAAGGGCATGTGCTGGACGCTGCTCCATCAGCATCTCCACTCGGCTCCTTCTCAGGAGTTAGAATTTGTTGATGTAACCCATGCCATGAGAAGAATGAAAACTCAAGCAACAAAGCCCATGTTAAGAGGCCTTTTGTTGCAAAAGGAAAAAAAAAAAGGCAGTTTTTGCCTCCAGCTGCTACATTCAGGGACCAGTTAACAACAGGAGAGAGGGCAGGGTATGACGGGAACAACATGGAGGAAAGGACTTGTGAGCACTGGGGGCATCTTCCCATCGTTGACAGCCCAGCGACACCTTTCCCTGCAGCAGAACACGAGAAAAGTTCGACACCCCCTCTCATTACTGCTGTAACAGGCATCCACAGGCGTCACAAGGACATTTTATAGGGTGCAGTTACACGGCATGGGATCTCCTGACTTTCATTTTGGCACCAACTAGTGCAACGAGAAATGGAAAAAAAGTGATTAGAGCTACAAAAAAATGATGAAGATGAGTCAGGGCAGGAAAACTCTGCCTGAATTCCGAATAACCACTGGCCGAGGTCAGGAATATGTAGCATACCAGCTCCGATGCAATGAACTTAACTGTGATCAGGCACAAGGGTCTGTGGATGGGGGAGACTCAGAGGAGTAAAGGTGCATCTGATAAGCCAAAAAGGGACACCTTCTCTACCACCCCACCTACGTGTGTGTGTGTGTGCACGTGCAGGTACACACTCATTCCCCACTGTGTCCACGACAGCTTTCAGGATCACCAATAAACACCCTGGTGAGGAGTCTTGGGCTGGACCAATAGTCTTACTTTATGTTCTCCTTTGATGCATGCACAGGTGCCTTAGTAAACTATTAAGTCATTCCATAGTATTTCTCTGTACATTCTCAGTTCCTTTCTCACATTTCTAGAACCCTGTGCTTTAAAATGTTAGAATGTGCAATAGATCTTAGAATGTCTTAGAGATCTTGGAAGGCCTATAGATCTTATTAGAAGACACTTGATTTGGATGGCCACTTCCCCAATTGCCCAAGGATAAACCCAGTTCACAGCACCCATCGCGGAATTAACCGACTTGAACCAAGCCCCTCGAATTTGCCACCTCTACTGAGAACCATGAAGTTCAACCCAACTGGGTGCCTAGTCTATCATTGAAGGCCAGTTTCATGAAGGTAAAACACATATTGCCAAGAAAGGGGTTGTGCTGTTCCTGGCTGAAGGACTAGGATAAGCGAGGGACCCAGTGCTGTGGTCAGGTGGGCCTTTTGTGTCTTTGATGGCCTCTGGTTTCTGGTATGATTTCCAGGGAAGTGTTTGCAGGGGAGGGGTGAGCAGGGGCTGTTTATGGAAGCCATTTGTTGATTGTTGAAGACCACCCAGCCCAGGGAGTCTCGCACATTTCCATAGATGTGACCCAATCAGAGGGAACTGTCCACATAAATGCTGTGTAAATGCTGTCACTTGGAAAGGAGGGACTTCAAACCAAGTAGCTGCCGTAGGACCGTGCTGACGTTCAGAGATGGCTTTAGAACCAGCTGAAAAATTTGTTTTTAGCACCTCAGTGAGAGCACGTTTAAACAATCTCTCATTAGAGTCTGAAGCCATCATGAAAAAGCAGATCTGTGATAAAAATTCAATAATTAAAGCTTGACACAGACTCAGAAATTCCCAGGCCCAAACCCTCGGGGTTTTATAACATTATTTCATGATGTGAAAGATGCCATCTGAACAAATGCCTTCTGCTGCTAAACGTTAACTTTTTAGTCACTGATAAGTTCATTCAAAAAGCACAGCAACTCTCTAAAGATTGACTCTCACGGTAAATGGGTCTCTTTTCTCCTCTCTTCTCCCTGTGTAATTTCGTGCTTCATTCTCAAGCTGTCTTCAACATGAATAACTACTCACTTCAGCGAAGGTCCCCAAACATCACTCCGGGAGGCTGGAGAAAGGTCACAAGGACCCTTCATTCCCAGACACTCATTTTTCTTTTCTCTCCTATTAAAGGGGAAAAAAAAAAAATCCCAGCTCTGGATTGTTCAGCCTCCAGATAAGAAGGGGAAAAAAATGAATATTTATTACACATATCTAAATTTGGACTATACACTTAATAATTTTAATGTTGTTTTTATTTTGAAGCTTTTTCCTATTTGCGTCTAAATCCTAGGAGGGAGTTTGATATTTCAAATCCCTCAGTCTCTAAAATCTCTAGTGCCTTATTCCAAATCAAGTGTTCAAGTTAATTATATCCCCTAGCTCCCATTAAATGGGAGAAATTCTTCAGAGGGAGCACTATTTGAATAAAACTTCTCAGAATTGTTGAGTTGGAAGTATTGTCCTGGGCTCCATGAGAAGAGGCACACGGGTGTTGGAAGATGTGGCTGTCCAGAACTTACATAATTATCCAGTGATCTGTATACCGCATTACCAAAGTGCTGTATCTGCCTCAAAGGCTAACGTGAAAGTTTAATCAGTCCAAAAAATAGCCTTTATAAATTTCAATATACACTTTACATGAACAGACACTTTACGAAAGAAGACATACATGAGGCCAACAAACATATGAAAAAATGCTCATCATCATTGGTCATTAGAGAAATGAAAATCAAAACCACATTGAGATACCACCTCACGCCAGTTAGAATGGCGATCATTAAAAAATCTGGAGGCGACAGATTGCTGGAGAGGATGTGGAGAAATAGGAACACTTTAAACTGTTGGTGGGAGTGTAAATTAGTTCAACCATTGTGGAAGATAGTGTGGCGACTCCTCAAGGACCTAGAAATAGAAATTCCATTTGACCCAGCAATCCCATTACTGGGTATATATCCAAAGGACTATAAATCATTCTACTATAAGGACACATGCACACGAATGTTCATTGCAGCACTGTTTACAATGGCAAAGACCTGGAACCAACCCAAATGCCCATCGATGATAGACTGGACTGGGAAAATGTGGCACATATACACCATGGAATATTATACAGCCATAAAAAATGTTGGGTTTGTGTCCTTTGTAGGGACATGGATAAACCTGGAAACCATCATTCTCAGCAAACTGACACAAGAACAGAAAATCAAACACCGCATGTTCTCGCTCATAGGCGGGTGTTGAACAATGAGAACACATGGACACAGGGAGGGAAGCACTAAACATTGGGGTCTGTTGGGGGGAAATAGGGGAGGGACAGTGGGGGGTGGGGAGTTGGGGATAGATAGCATGGGGAGAAATGCCAGATATAGGTGAAGGGGAGGAAGGCAGCAAATCATACTGCCATGTGTGTACCTATGCAACTATCTTGCATGTTCTTCACATGTACCCAAAAACCTAAAATGCAATAAAAAAAAAATTTTTTAATAAGAAAAAAAAATTTCAACATAGATTCTGAGCAAGGTGAAAGGGCTGCGAAGATGGTGGATTCTAGATTCCTTCAACACTCCCTTGTGGGAAATCGAGTGGGATGGAAAGGACTTCATCTCAAAACGAACTTTGTACATTTCCTCACTGTTAAAAAGAAGGGCAGTTCCTTCTACTCAAACTCAACAAAACTTAAGTGTTTCTTGCTTTTAATCCATGAAATATATAAAAATAGAGATGTAGAGTTGCAGAAATTCAAGTGACAGAGATCACGGGGCATTGAGTTCAGAAGCCACTTCTCTCGAGGACATCCCATCCCAGTGTCCCTGGGTGTGACCCCGCTCTTCTACGTAAATCCCTCCAGGAAAGATGACTTGACTCCACACTTGGACCCAGGCTGGCCCATTGTAGGCATCAGCTCTGGCCAGGGGAAGTCTTAACTGGTGTAGACAGGCTGAGGGGCTCATCGTAGAAGGCTCATCATAGGCCGGGCACAGGGGCTCACACCTGTAATCCCAGATTACAGGCTCCTGAGGGCTGGTTCAGTTTTCACCGATCCTGTTTAGACTTTGAGGAGAAAGGCATGCTTCACCAAGCACTACCCTGTGAGCAGCTGGGGGGAAGCCCTGACAAGTCTCACTTCCTTCCATCAACAGCCCTCCCGCATTGTTCTCGCCATTGTCTGCACTTCCCCGTTAGTCACTCTATGAGTCAAGAGCTGGCCTCGGCCAGCTGCACGCACGCTTGGCTGCCCCACCGTGTGTGGGGCCAATGCCCCTCCCTCTGGGGCCCTACGAGGCCAGGTCTGCTGCCAGCAAGCCACAGGGGACCTCCTGAGACACCTGTTACTGTGACCACGCGCGGCCCAGTCAGTTTGTTTTGATTAGAGTGTTCCAAAGAGGAAATAAAGCCTATCTATATTTAAAATTTTCTTTTAAAAAGGCAGGGCCACTTGGGAGGTCAAGGCGAGTGGATCATCTGAGGTCAGGAGTTCAAGACCAGTCTGGCCAGCATGGTGAAACCCCATCTCTAGTAAAAATACAAAAATTAGCTGGACATGGTGGTACATGCCTATAATCCCAGCTACTTGGGAGGCTGAGGCAGAAGAATCACTTGAACCCAGGAGGCAGAGAGGTTACAATGAGCCGAGATCACACCATTGCACTCCAGTCTGGGCGACAGAGCCAAACTCCATCTCAGAAAAAAATGGTAGGGCCATTTGCATAGTGCCCTCTTAAATATTTGGAATTCATGAACCTCTTCTTCAAACCCACTGGAGATTTGCATGAAGAGCACTTTGCCCATGGTGATGTGATCTACCAGTCTAAGGAGATCACATAAGGAATCATATTGAGTTGGTTGGCAGCTTGTCCCAAGTTCTTCCATCAGCTGAGAGGGAAAGATCTAAGGGGAACAGTGAGTAATTTGAGTACTTTAGGGTATTCTGCCTAATGGAAGAGAAGAGAAAAGCCAAACAAACTTCTGTGAGCACACGTAACACAGACATTCCAGAGCATTCATGAGTGGTGATGTTATGGGTTGAAGTGTGTCCCCGCCAAAAAAAAAAAAAATATGCTGGACGGAGTACTATCTCCCAGTACCTCAGAATGTGATCTTATTTGGAGATAAAATCTTTATAGAGGAAATCATTAGGGTAGGACCTAATCCAATATGATCAGTATCCTAATAAAAAAGGGAAATTTGGTGATGCAGGGAGAACATCCTGTGAAGATGAGGGTAGAGAAATGCCAGAGATTCCAACAAATCCCCAGGAGCTGGGGGAGAGGCATGGAACCAATTCTTTGTCACAGCCCTTAGAAGAAACCAAGCCCAGCCAGGCATGGCGGCTCATGGCTGTAATCTCAGCACTTTGGGAAGCTTAGGTGGGTGGAGCACTTGAAGTCAGGAGTTCAAGACAGCCTAGCCAACATGGTGAAACCCTGTCTCTACTAAAAATACAAAAATTAGTTGGTTCACACCTGTAATCCCAGCTACTCAGGAGACTGAGGGAGGAGAATCAACTGACCCCAGGAGACCTCTATCTCAATAGGCCCTGCCTAGGCACAGGTGTCCCTACAGAGTTGCCTCAGGTTGGAGCTGGGGAAGAGGTGTTGCCTGTGTTCCCTTCACCCAGATCCTTGATCTTGTGCTAAGAAAGTGCTTTGGCCTTAGGATCAGTGAACTGTTTGTGAATCCTGGCCACTGCTCATCCATTCACCAGCGTGTGAACTCACAAACTTTTCTAAACCCTCAGAATCTATTTCCTTCATTGGACAACAAAGATCCCTGCCTCACACCATTGCCATAAGGAGGAAGATATCAGATAATACCTATTAGGTTCCTCTTCTATAGTAGGTTATATCCATTAAATATGAACCTTTCTGTTGTAGATATGGAATAGACATCCTTTGTAGTTATAGACAAGAATCATCTTACATAAAGCTTTTGGCAATGAGAAGGCTTTACCAATTTTAATTTGAAGGGGTCATAGATTATTTAGAAACAAGGTAGACAGAGGGGACAAAAGACAAGTAACCCAGGCCTGGAGAGGAAGGGGTGGTGAGGAGAAAGGACTGAATATGGAAGTTAGGGGGAACCATGGTGTAAAGAGGTAGAGTTCTAGAATACCGCTAGGCCACAGTCTAAAGAACAACAGTGCACCCCAGGGTCTTGGAGCTGAGAAGCTAGAATGGCCTGGATTCAACTGCTATACCTGGAAACAAAGGGGACTTTTACCAGAAAAACAACAAACATAGACCTGTGGCCCAACAGTAGCAGAAATGACATGAAACTAAGAAGATAAAAGTCACTTCTAAGTAAGGCTGGCTTTTGACACCATGAATCTAACAAGGATCCCAAATATTCTGTAGGAACCAGGCAGAGAATACAGAGGGCTGAAGTAGGGGCCAGCGGAGGGAGGCAGGTGAAAAGTGCTCGCATTTTCTTCTTTTTGTTTCTTTTTTTTTTTTTGAGATGGAGTTTCGTGTTTGTTACCCAGGCTGGAGTGCAATGGCGCGATCTCAGCTCACCGCAACGTCCGCCTCCTGGGTTCAGGCAATTCTCCTGCCTCAGCCTCCTGAGTAGCTGGGATTACAGGCACGTGCCACCATGCCCAGCTAATTTTTTGTATTTTTAGTAGAGACGGGGTTTCACCATGTTGACCAGGATGGTCTCGATCTCTTGACCTCGTGATCCACCCGCCTCGGCCTCCCAAAGTGCTGGGATTACAGGCGTGAGCCACGGGACCCGGCAAGTGCTTGCATTTTGAGCAAGCACATTGCCTACCTGGTGACTGCCTTCAAAATACTGCAGTGTGGCCCACAGGTCACAAGTTCATGACCTCTGCCTGCAGATCCACCAATTTCCTATATCTATGTGGTTTGGGATCCCAGATTCTCCTCATGGCAACATGCTAATTTCTTGGTGGGATGGACCGCTGGGATGGAACATTGTTGACAGTGGGAAATGGCCACAGCCAAAGAAGAGATAAGACAATGGATCTAGGCCTTCGCCATGGCAGAGGGCTCCTATTTGGGAGGTTCCATCTTCATAGTAGAAGAGGCCTCACCAGCCTCTGACTTTTACTTCAGCCAACTAGACCACTCCTTACCACTAAGGTGTAAGTTTTTGTTTTAAAATCCATGGAAATGAGATTATGTTTATGAAGATTTTCTTATATTCAAAAAATAGCATAACCTAGTTCTAGAAGATGACACAATTGTCTCTCTAGGGTGCCATCTTTCCCTGTTACCGTGGGAAGGAGTTATTACTGGGTGGGGAAGCATGATTGCAAGCTGGTCCCAGGACCTACACAAGCCTGATTGGCACAGTTTGCAAAGCAGAGATTGCCTGTCCTGACATAATCACCACCACATTTCTGGCCCGACTTGCCCACCTGCGAGTGGCTCCCTTGCAGATCGAGCAGGAATGATGTCACCAACCAGTTTTAGAAAGCACGTAAAGTAAATGACATTGTCTATGGACCCCAAAACTGGGACATCCAGGGAGCAATTAAGTGTCTCTTCTGGGTGTCTCGGTGGCCCTTGTGGTCTTACCCAAGATGAGCGACAGATACCTGAGGTGTAAGAAATCAGGTTCCATCTGCAGTTGGACTTTTAATTTGTTGAATGGCCATGGCCAGGTCTCTTCACACCTACACCTGTTTCTCCTTTGCAAACAAGATAATGATCTCTTCCAACCTCATTCTTGAATGACCTGGAAGGTTGATCAGCACATCCTAATTCACTCCAGACTACGGAAGTAATGAAGCACTCTGTCATCATCACTGACATCACACACCCATGGGATGGATAAATTACATCAAAATAATTTAATCTTTCCCAGTGGCTTTCCTGAAAATAGTTGTGATATGGAAAAAAATCAAACTCACAGATAAGCACCAAAATACCATATTGAAAGAGGTTTTTATTTGGGGGTCAATTTTCACTCTAGGTTTACATCATACTGCTCATCACAAGCAAAAATATTGAACATAAAACCATCTTCATACCCACATTGCTAGAATACACTACATCATCATCACTGAAGGCAGATTATAGATAAAAGAAGATAGTTGAAAACATCAGGTATATTGACTCGGATTTGTTTATCACTGAGTAAATGAAAGGGATTTTACAATAATGGAAACCTAAACAATAAAACTGTAAAATCAAGAATAAAATAGCAATCACTAAAGGATAAAACGGAAGAAACGATACACCAGAAAGCCTTGATCGAAGATTGATATTTTAACAGAGTACAAGGTGTAGCTCTATACATCTATAACTGCTGCTCTTTTATAATGTTTTTAAGTTGCTCTTTCTCAGAATTCTAAGAATGATATTCAAGTCTGAAATGCCTAGCTTTAACCTGCTAGATAAAATTGGATTTCAAGGAAGGCAGGATATAAGTAGATGTAACCATAGATTCTGAATTTAGTGTAAATTCTTACCTTACTTTTATCTCCCTCCCTCTATTCCCAACCAAAAAAATTGTTTAAGGAAATGCAGAAGAAATTATCTTACAACAATAACCTATTGTCTCACATGCTTGCGTGTTCTCGGTCCTAAATTCTTCTGTGACCTTCCAGAGGAAAGACGTTGGTGGCTTCGTTGTCATCATCTGACACATCAGCCATGGCTTTCATATACGAAAAACTGGAGTCAGGCAAATAAGAATTTATGGAATCACTTTCAAAACATGCAAACCTGTGTTTTCAGAAAGCAGCCTGTGCCACAGGCCCATCAATTTCTGAAATCACAACTCCCACTGACTAGACACCAGTCAGAACATATTCAAAGAATTCAAAGGCTTCTCAGTAAAAGACAAACCAGCTTGACTTGGGTTCCAGCATTCAGATGGGGAGCCAGCAGCACTTGGCAGTCCACGAGCCCAGTGAGTGTCCCCAGGGACGGTTGCAAGGAACTGATCTCTCTATGGTTCCCCTAGTCACAGGAGAAATCAAGAATTTTTATTTCCTCCCAAGTAGATCCTGATGCATGAAGGTCCTGTTGTTCAGGACACAGTTTGAAGGAGGAAGTCGACTGCCGTTCCCCGTGGTATGACCCCTGCAACTGAAAACTGCCCAGGAGAGGTTCTAGCCTGGCCTTGGGTTCCTTAAGGAATCTGCTGGAGTCCCATCTTTGCGTAACAGAGGCTACCGTGTGTGTTCCTGGGCACAAGCTGGAGAGAAGGGTCTCCGCCTCTTCAGCCACGCTTAGCCCTGGCAAAGAAGAGTTTCTTTGTACCATGACCCTGAGTAGTAGAGACAAAGCCATTTCCTCAGTCCCATAGGAAGTGGCACAGGAGGCAATTCCAAGACAGTGGGCACTTTGACAGCATGTGTGTTTGTGTGCTTGAGTTGCTTGAGAAATAACTTCCAGATTCTTCTCGGGCATGCTACAAAGCTAAGGCCCTGGGTGATTCAGACTGAGGAAGGCAGTGCTGTTGCCCTTCCATACATTCCTAGAGCCGTGGCAATGAGTTCCCCCAGAGGTGCTGCAGCAAAGCCCACATTTGGAAGGCAAGACACACCCTCTGTGTCACACAGGCTTTCAGTCATGACACAGCTACCTCACAGCTGAGGCGCCTCCAACCGTGGATTCACTGGAGTCATTCAGGTGTGTGTTCTGTGAAGCTGATCATCCTGTTTAATTTGGAACTTGCCTATAATTGCTCCATCAGCCTATGTTATTCTGGGCTTCTAACCATACAGTTCAGATCCAGTTTTCACAAGCCTGAGAAAGTTATGAGACAACTAAGATATTTAAGAACGTTTAAAAGGGTTTTCACCGGACTCGCAAGTTTGCTTAGAGCAGAGGTTGTCAAGGTACCATCCCTTGGCTTAGGTGCGCCAGCATTGCCTGGCAACTTGCTAGAAATATACATTCTCAGGCCCCACCCTAGAAACTCAGGGGGAGGAGCAGCAATCTGTGTTTTAACAAGGCCTTCCATTGATGATTCAAGTGTTAGAACCTTCACGACGGAAGGGGAAGGCAAATATATATACATATGAAATCTCTCAGTATCATCTGAATGCAGAATAATTTTTCCCATTAGGTAAAGCCATCCTTCTTGTGTTAAAGTAGGAAATGAAACATAGGGTTGAATTTCACTTCGTGGATCTTTGTCAAATCTGTTTCTCTTGGAGCAGAATCCCTAACCAGGCAAATAAAACAGAGCAGAAAATGCCCTGGGGGATGTTTAAACACCCCATTGTTTTGGCACAGGAAGACTTAGTCTTTACCCCTCAGTCACCTCCAGGCAGCTCCTGTCAGACAACTCAATTACTGACGTGGGAAGCCGACTTATCTCTTTCCATGCTGGCTCCAGTAGGACCATCTTCTTTTTTTTTTTTTAATTGCATTGTAGGTTTTGGAGTACCTGTGAAGAACATGCAAAATTGTTGCATAGGTACACACATGGCAGTGTGATTTGCTGCCTTCCTCACCATTTTTTTTTTTTTTTTTTGACAAGGTCTTGCATGTCACCTAGGCTGGAGTGCAGTGGCACGATCACAGATCACTGCAATCTCTGCCTCCTGGCCTCAAAAGATCCTCCCATTTCAGCCTCCCCAGTAGCTGGGACCACAGGGGCATACCACCACTCCCGGCTAATTTTTATATTTTTTTTTTGTAGAGACAGGGTTTCGCCATGTTGCCCAGGCTGGTCTCAAACTCCTGGGCTCAAGTGATCCACCCTCCTTGGCCTCCCAAGTGCTTGGATTACAGGCATGATCTATCACATCTGGACCAAGATCAATTTCAAGATTTAGTAAGAAAGTTGGTGAAAAATGACAACTACATAATCTGTGTCACAAGGGCGGATAAAATATGTCAGGTTTATCTGGTGACTTCTCACTGAAAGCAGGGATGCTAGACACACACACAGCTTTTCCTTGGTGACTTTCTAGAACACCATGCAGGCATCTCCCTCTGAGAAAAATGGTAGGTGAAATAGAAAGCTAACCTATCTCATGTTTGTTTCCCTTTTTTTTCTCATTAAATAAAAAAGCAAAGATTACAAATGCTGACTCTGTCTTTCAGAGAACACGGAATGTCAACTCTATTTCAGAGACCTGAACATAAGGCCTTCCCTTCGAAATCTGCCAATGGTTTCGTGGTTTCACTAAGGAAGCAGTGGCCTGTTTGAAAACTTAGCAACTTAAAAAACCTTAAGTCTTCTCTCAAAAGATATAAAATCCCATTTTGTCAGAAATGCCAGACTTGTTCAACAAAGATGTTTTTAAAAATATGAATAATATTTGAGTTCTTCTCTCATATCTGATTTCTTATTCAGTTTAATTAGTTGCTATTTAATGTTAAAACTAATCAATAGAAAGCAAAAGGAAAGCGCTGTGTTGCTGTCTCCACCGTTATTTAAACATAAAAGAACTGTCTTTCAATGAAGTTCTCAGGGTAAGTTTTGGATTCTTATTTTTCTTGAAAATCCATTTTATGGTAGAATAATGTTGTTACCTAGTTTGCTATATCCTTGCTTTTTTTTTTTTTTTTTTTTTTGCCAATCAATGAGAGCTTGTAAGGTTGCTGAGGTTGGTTGGCCTTGAACTCTTGGCCTCGCCTTCGCAAGCGCCACGACATCCGGCCGGAGCTATCCTTGCTTTTTTTAAATTTAGGAATAGCTCTTAAATGTTTTACATTGAAATACTTACCATTTTCTTTTCTATGTCCTTAAGGTGCTGTGTTCTATAAATTGATTTATTAATATTTAATTATCTGTACATTCACAAATAAGGCATATTTGGTCATTTATTATTTTTGCCGCACTGTTACACTAAAATTATTATTTAGTGTAGATTTTTAATATCCTATTATAAGTGAGATTGATCTGCAGTTTCTAATTTTGTGGGGGTTTTTTGGTTAGGTTAGAGATTAACATTCCAAATACTATTTCTTAGATCAACAATGACTATTTTAATTAACAGTGAAGTGTTATGGATGCCCTATAACTATCAACAAACAAATAAGTAAGAAACAAATAAAGACACCAGTTCTCAGGGCCAGAGTTAGTATTCATATTATAAGTATTCATATGTGTATGTATATTCTAGCCAATAGAATATCAAACAAACAAAACAGATGCATATAAGTGGAAAGAGATAACATTTCATCCCAATGTATAGATGCCTGTGTAAAAATAAAACAGCCGGGCGCGGTGGCTCACACCTGTAATCCCAGCACTTTGGGAGGCTGAGGCAGACAGATCACGAGGTCAGGAGTTCAAGACCATCCTGGCCAACATGATGAAACCCTGTCTCTATTAAAACTATAAAAATTAGCTGGGCGTGGCGGCACATGCCGGTAGTCTCAGCTACTCAGGAGGCTGAGGTAGGAGAACCGCTCAAACCTGGGAGGCGGAGGTTGCAGTGAGCTGAGATGGCACCACTGCACTCCATCCAGCCTGCCAACAGAGCGAGACTCCATCTCAAAAAAAAAGAGACATAAACACATATACATAAACAGAAACTTAAAAAACTAAAACGGCTTTTATATTTTGTATATTATTATATATATGTACATACATACAGAATTGGAAAACACTGAAAAATTATATAAGTCACAGTAACTACAATACACAAAATACCTCGGTTTTACTTAAGGGGAACTGTGGGGGACATGTAGAAAAAACATATTTAACAGAAGGATGGAAAGAGAAAGCTAATCGGGCTGAGTGTGGTGGCTCATGCCTGTAATCCCAGCACTTTGGGAGACCTAGGTGGGTGGATCACGAGGTCAAGTGTTCGAGACCAGCCTGGCCAATACAGTGAAACCCTGTCTCTACTAAGAATACAAAAATTAGCAAATTAGCCAGACGTGGTGGCATGTGACTGCAATCCCAGCTACTCAGGAGGCTGAGGCAGAATTGCTTGAACCTGGGAGGCAGAGGTTGCAGTGAACTGAGATCATGCCACTGCACTCCAGCCTGGGCAACAGAGTGAGACTCTGTTTTGGGAGTAAAAAAAAAAAAAGCTAATCAATAACTTTGTCAATGTTAAAGAGCTGTCAGTTCATCCCAGAGAGATCCAATGGATTCAAAATATTTCTCAACTAAAATCCTAGCATCCACTAAGCAATCTTACATTCTAAGAAAAACTGCTCTGGAAACTTTAAGATTCCAAGGAAGATACCCCCACCATGAACTAGTCGGGCAAATTCCCGGAAGAACTTCAGCCTTGTCAGGCAACATTTGCGGAGCTCATGATTTTGGACAAACAGCAATCACCGACACTGGTAATGGGAATGCTGTGCACACTCTTGGAGCACCTGGCCAGGAGTGGAAGCACCTGGAAGCACTGGCGGGGGCTCAGGGGTGCTCAGGTGTGCCACTGGTAATGAGAACAGCTGGTGCCCATGGGGGAGCCATTGTGGGCGGCAGTGACTGCTCCTGGCAAGTCGTCCTCAGCTGGTCCTTAACATCACTACCCAGCGAAGCAGTCCCAATTGGAATGCTTGAGTCCCCATCTGAGTGCTGAAGAGCTGCCCCCTGAGGCTCCAAGGGAGAGTGATCTCTGTGGATGATAGAAATGGTGGGGAGGAGACAGCCATGGGCCAGAGGGAGAAATGAAGTCCAGTCTTGCTTCTGAAATTTGACGAAGTGTCACTGTGATGGTAACGCTTATGGCTTTATAGAAGGAGGAGGGATGGAGGGACTGGCCCCTGCCTGCCCCAAGCACTGCCATTGTGTAATAGGACAACCATAGGTTGACAGGTGCCAAACAGAGTCCAGATCAGCACTGCCCAACTCCGGCATGTGCCATTCCACCACATCCACAAGGCCAGTGGGAATGCCAAGCCACGGAAGACAGCAGAGCACGGGCTGAGTCGTCAGTGGGCAGGAACAGGGCCTCCCTCACAGGATCCCAGCAGCAGCCCTCCCAGGGGTGTTGAGGCCCCTCAGGCACAGCAGCAAGACCACATCCTTTCCCTACCAGGTCACTGGAGAGAATCCAGGAAGGGAGCAGGGGGCGTGTGAGGTCTCTGGTTCACGGTTTGACTCCATCTGGCATTCAATTCCATCCCTCTCCTCCCACTCTCCCCAAATTCCACTTATTTCAATACCCCCAAATGCCTGCTTCTCTTCTAAGAGAAGCGCATTGCTCCACCCTCTCCTTCCCCATTTACAGGGAGCTCTATCAGAATTTACCCCCACGTTCTCTGGCATTTTGCTTCAATCTCCATCAGGGCACTTGCTCTGAGCTGCCTTTCCTTGTAGTTAGTTGAGTTCAAGTCTGTGGACTGAAGACTCCGTAAAGGAGCCGGGACTGCCTCCTCCTTTGATGCCTGGAACAGTAATTGGCTCCATAAATAATCTGAGGACACTCAATAAACATTTTTTGAATGAAATTCATTCCTTCTCTGCCTGTGATTGAGTTGTGGAGGGGAAGAAAGTTCCAGGTCTTTTGGCACTTCCTTGGGACCCTTGGACCCAAAGCAGTTAAGCGCTCGTGCGTTAATGAGATGAAGAAAAGACCCCAGCCCTGGGATCCCTGGCTGTCACCTGATTATCCTCTGCCTGGCTTCTTGCAACAAATGTCCAAGTACCACCCGCTTGCTCCAGCTCCGTGTTCACTTGCCAGAGACCAGCTTAATTTAATTTTGCTCTGACAACGTGATGTTCACACAAAAATCTTGAATGTTTCACACTTGCCAATGTTTGAACATGGATTTCTTTCACACTGTTATATTTTCTTCTGGAGGCTTAGTTTGGCAAATTCCACCATTTCCTTTAAGAGAAGTGCTATCTTTGCCAATAAAAAAATGTTTTCAAGCCAAAATCCTTTCTTCCATACACACATACAAGCAGAGCATATACACCTCATGCATCACCCAGTACAGAGTCTCACTGTCCTATGGAAAGTGTAAGGGTGGGCACCCCCCCTCACTGGGACAGTGAGCCCAGGGGACACAGGACATGTACGGCCAATCTCCTTGTGACTACCAGGGCCTGGCAGCCCCTTGCAAAGAGCCCAGCCCCAGCAGATTAGGGGTTGGGGAAGCAGCTGTGGAGCATTTTACTTCGAGGATCTTGTCTTTCAATGCTTCAGCCTTAGCTTTCCAGTGCACGCGCGCGCGCGCGCGCGCGCGCACACACACACACACACACACACACACACACTGCTTTGTGCCTGCCAGAGAGCAAGAAAGCTACTGCCAACCACAGGACAGCCAAGAGCAGCGTTGCAGCTGCATCCAGGATGGTCCTGAAAGAGAGGGGTGGAAAGCGCTCTTATCCTCACCGTGCTCCTTATCCTTAAGGGGTAGCCACATCCCTGATGCAACCTTAAAAGGAAATGTACATGCATGCTGCACAAACTCTGGTGCGAGAAGCAAATAGGACCCCCTCATCGCCTGACAGCTATTCAGCCGAGGGTGACGTAAGACAACTGAGTCCTTCCACAGGCAGAGGACCCTGTGCACAGAGGGGCCGTGTCACGCAATACAAGCTGACTCCCATGGAGGAGTGCAGGGCAGAAAGCACAGTCCACTCAGCAGGGCACGATCCTGGGGTCGTTTTCAGGACTGGCTTCCCAGCTGCAGTAGCTACCGACATAGAAGTAAAGGGGCTCTTCTTCATTGTCATGGAAGTGATTAGACGCCAGGACAAGTGCAGTTCACAACATGCCACGACAACTAAAAATGATAAAACAGCAAGACAAAAAGGAAAGGAGGAGGAAAGAGAGGGAAGGAGAGAGGGAGGGAAGAAAATTTTAAGTCCCCGCTTCCTGCAAACTCAAGCATTCTGGTAGAAGAATCAGCGTATCTTGCCCAGGAATACAGCTGGCTGCACGGAGGGGTGAGGGGCAGAGCTGTCTCTGAGGCCCAGGTTGACTGCAGCCCCCCAGGTGTTAGGTGAGAAAGAGATACCTTCCACGCGTCAGTGCCCCAGAAAGACCCAAAAGGCTCTTCCTCGCCTCATCAGCTCCTAAGTCTCTGTGGATACAGCTAGGTGGAGGGCGAGACAAAAAGCTGGAATACTGAGTCCTTGTTCTTTTCTTCCTTATTATGCAATTATCATGATTATAAAAAATTGCTTTAGCCCCTTGGAATACGGAGTCTCGTAGGTGGTGGCCTCAGGGAAACAGGAAGTGAAACTGAAAACACAAACTGGAAATGGCCAGCTGCTGATCAATGGGCAGAAAGTTCCAGCTAAACAGGTCCCTGTACAACACTGTACCTGGGGTTAATACTGTATTGTACACTTATAATTTTTAAGAGGGTAGATCTCATGTTAAGAGCTCTCACTAAAATAAAATAACATAACATAAAATGAATCCATCAGTTGTATAGCAAAAGAAGTCAATCGGAGCAAAATCTTCACAGCCCAGCTTGCCAGGCACAGAACACTGGGGCCCTTCTCTGACTGTTCTGCCTCTAGGGAGATGCTAGGCTCACTTTTCCTTGACTCCTTGGCACAGAGATCCAGAAGGCACATTACACTCCAGAGATTCCCACCTCTGCACCCCTCTGGGCTGCAGAGGGGCTACACCAGCTAAGCCAGAATTGAAAAGTCACTTGGCTGGGCGCGGTGGGATCACATTTGTAATCCCAATACTTTGGGACGCAATGGCAAGAGGATCCCTTGAGCCCAGGGGTTCAAGTCCAGCCTGGCCAACAAGGTGAAATCTTATCTCTACTGAAAATACAAAAACTTAGCCAGGCATAGCGGCGCACACCTGTGATCCCAGCTTCTCGGGAGGCTGAGGCAGGCAAATTGCTTGAACCTGGGAGGCGGAGGTGTAAGTGAGCCGAGAATGCACCAGTGCACTCCAGCCTGAGCAACAGAGCGAGACTCCCTCTAAAAAAATTTTTTTTTTTTTACTTTTTGACCCTTTTGTACTAAGACAGCTTAAAACACAAACACATTGTACAGCTGTACAAACATATTTTCTCTCTGCATATTCTTATTTGAAAAACTTTTTTTTTTACTTTTTCAAACATTTTTGTTAAAAACTAAGACACACACGTACACACTAGCCTAGGCCCAGGACCATTAATACCTGTCTTCACCTCCACATCTAGTCCCACTGGAAGGTCTTCAGGGACAGTAAGATCCACGGAGCTGTCATCTCCTGTGATAACAATGCCTTCTGGAATACGCCCTGAAAGCGCTGCCTGCGGCTGCTTTACAGTTAACTTTTTTTTAATTAGAAGGAGGACACTGTAAAATAACCATGGAAAGTATAGTAAATACATAAACCAGTAACATAGTTATTGATTATCATTATCAAACACTATGTAATATGTAGTAATAATGTATATAATTACTCTATGCAATAGCATGTGATATGCTTTTTTTCTTTTTCCATAATTTATTGGCGTGCAGGTGGTATTTGGTTACAGGAGCAAGTTCTTCAGTGGTGATTTGTGAGATTTGGGCGCACCCATCCCCCGAGCAGCACACCCTGCACCGTATTTGTCTTTTACCCCTTGCCCCTCCTGCTCTTCCTCCCAAGTCCCCCAAGTCCACGGGATCATTCTCATGTCTCTGCGTCCTCATAGCTCAGCTCCCACACATCAGTGAGAACATACACTGTTCGGTTTTCCATTCCTGAGTTACTTCACGTTGAATAATAGTCTCCAGTCTCATCCAGGTCACTGCAAACATGGTTCATTCAGCATGCGATATACTTTTATGTGACTGGCAGCATAGTAGGTTTGTTTACCCCAGCATTACCGGAAACTTGGGAGTGACATGTGGCACTACAATGTTACAACAGTTAGGTTGCTAGATCCGAATCTTTCAGCTCCCTTACAAGTTCATGAGACCACCGTTGTATATGAGATTCATTGTTGACTGAAACGTGGTTATGCCGTGCATGACTGCATATATCACAGTCTGTTCATCCGTTTACTTGTTGATGGCCATTTGGGTTCTTTTATGGTTTTAGATAGTATAAATCAAGCTGTTATAAATATTCATTCTCAGGTCTTTGGCTGGTGTTATGGGTTGAATCATGCCCCTGAATAAAGGTTATGCTGAAGTCCTATTCCCTACTACCTCTTGATGTGACCTTATTTGGAAAGATCTTTGCAGATAAAATTAGTTTAGATTAGGTCACACTAGAGTAGAAGGGCTCCTAATGCAGTATGACTGGTGTCCTGATAAGAAGACAACCATGTCTTCTTACTCCAGCTCTGCCTTCGCTGTCACATGGTCCCTGTGTGTCCCCTGTCACGTGGTCCCTGTGTGTCCCCTGTCACACAGGGACCATGTGACAGCGAAGGCAGAGGCTGGAGTAATGCAGCTGCAACACAAAGAATGCCAAGGATTGCCAGCCACTGCCAGAAGCTGGGGGAGGCAAGGCAGGCATCTCGCTTACAGGTTTCACAGGGAGCGTGGCCCTGCTGACACCTTGATCTCCCACTTCTGGCTTCCAAAAATGGGAGACAATATGTTTCTGTTGTTTGAAGCCACCCAGCTTATAGTACTTTTTCATGGCGGCTCTGGGAATATAATATGGATGGACACACACTCTGATTTTCCTTGGGTAAATTCCTAGGAGTAGAAAAGCTGGATCATATGGTAAGTGCATGCTTAACTGTTTCAGAAACTGCCCAAGTATTTGCCAAGGTGGTGTACCATTCTCCATGGTACAGGACCTGAGCACTCCCGTTTGTCTACATCTTTGCCAACACCTGGCATGATGAGTCCTTATAATTGCCGCCCTCTTAACAGGAGCATAGTGGCACCTCGTTGCGGTTTTATTTGCATTAATTGCATGACTAATGATGTCGAGCATCCCTTTCGTGAAGTGTCTGTTAAAATCTTGTGTCCACGTTTCCATGCAGTGGTTTGTTTTCTTAATATTCAGTTTAAGAGTTCTTTATATATTCTGGATACAGGTCCTTTATTAAATATAAGCTTTGCAAATATTTTCTCCCAATCTGCAGCCTCTCAACAGTGTCTTTCAAAGAGAAGACGCCATTAATTTGGATAATGTCCAGGGCAAGAGCCTTCTGAGTGCTCTCCCCAGTGCCCTGTCTATGAGATGTTCCAGTCTGGCTTACGGAAGCAGGCACTCTTCCCAGCCCTGTGTGAGTGCCGGGCACTCCCCCTTGTATCCTTCCGTGTGGTTCTTTCGCTGATCTTATGCAGATTCCCCACACACAGGTGCTGATTAGTTCTATTTTAACTCTGCTGCAAACCACCAAAGTTCTCTCTGGGCAGCGCTCTCCTCTCCAGCCCTCTGCCCCGCGCTAGCCCTGAAAACTTGATCTCCCTGGACATCCATCTCCATTTCCTCAGCCAAGGAAGTGCACTGGGCTCCACCTCAGTTTCCCCTCCTGCACTGTGGTCAGCAAGCTCAAGTCAGCAGGCGAGGGCAAGCCCGGGCTCACAGCGCATGCATCTCATCTCGCGAGGATCACTGTTTTTCATTGCCTGGGGCCCAGTGTCTTGCTGATATCTCTTGCCCAGTGTATGGGCAGTTTTAGGTGGAGAATAAACCTGATCTCTGTTTCTCCATCTTGGGAGAAAACAGAAATCTGCCCTGGTGTATTCTTGAGACAGTCTCACTCTGTCACCCAGGCTGGAGTGCGATCTCGGCTCACTGCAAACTGCACCCCCCAGATTCAAGTGATTTCTGGCTAATTTTTGTATTTTTAGTAGAGACAGGGTTTCAGCATATTGGCCAGGCTAGTCTCAAACTCCTGACCTCAAGTGATCTGCCCCACTTGACCTCACAAACTGCTAGGATGATAGGCGTGGGCCACCGTGCACAGCCAGCCCTGGTATATCCTGACGTGATACTACCCGTGCAAATCCATGCTTCAAGGAGAAAACTGCAGAGGCAGACTGCTTTGTGGCCTGGATGGGAAGGCTAACAAGTGCACATCACCTCTAAATATTCCCAAATTCTTTCTGTCCCCAGGAACTAGGCATAAGTGACACAGTGATCTATTTGCCTTTTTATTTTGTTTTCCCAGTGACACAAATACCCCTGTAATCCCATAAACATTCAGAAGCAAAAGCCACCCTGGGACTGTCAGATATTTTAGCTGAGAGCAGCAAACATCCGGGTAACAGGGGCAAGGAAGCTCCGATCATCAGACTGTTTGATCTTTGGGAAGTACGCTAAGTATTTCCATTGCAATCTGAGATTACTGCCAACAGCCTCATCTCCCTGGAGAAAAATTCATTCAAAAACATGGAACTTGGGGCTGGGAAGGCAGAGTGAACTCAGGCATTATTACTGTCTTCCTCACTGGGGCCATTGCTGGGGATGTCCCACAGTTTCATGGCACTGAGGACTGAAAGTGTCCTGGAACAAGATGTCTTCACTAGAGTGTGGATCAGGGGTCCAATCTTTTGACTTTTCTGGGCCATACTGGAAGAATAATTGTCTTGGGCCACACATAAAATACACTTAACACTAATGATAGCTGATGAGCTAAATTTAAAAATTGCACCAAAAAAAACTCATAATGTTTTAAGAAAGTTTACAAATTTGTGTTGGGCCACATTCAAAGCCACCCTGGGCCACATGTGGCCTGCAGGCTGTGGTTGGACAAGCTTGGTATAGATGCTCCTCTCACAGGCTACATTCGTGATGCCCAGGTTCCCGGTCAGAGACTGGCAGGGAACATAAGCCAAAGGGCCTTATGTAAGTGTGGGCACCTGGCTCCGGCAGCCTTCCAGCAGAGGCAGGCTCCACCATGAGGGCCATTTCCCCACTGGCCTGACTGCAGGCCTTAATTGGGAAGCAGGAGCTAGCCTCTCTGCTTAGCACTTATTCCTTAAGCAAACAGTAGTGGAGCATCTTCCATGTTCCAGGCAGTGGACTAGGATCTGGAGATGCAGAAATGGGAAGAGAGATGCAGAAGCAGGCAGTTAGGAGACAGGCTGCAAATGCATTCCAGAGACAGGCTTAGATGAGGGCAGCTGAGCCCTGAGTCTTAATAACATAACAACATAACATAGCATAGCAGTTAATGTCGATTAATCCCATCACAATCAGGCCACCCACTGGTGAGAAGGTCCTGCCTCTCAATGAGCTCTACCTACCAGTTCTAAACTCACCTTCTGAAGAGACCCACAGGAAATCTGCTCACATTCCACGAGGCTCTTTTTCCTTATCTGAATTTGGCCTCCTGAATCAGTTTCATTACAAGGAAACTATTCCCAGTCCCCACAACCAGTGGAGAAAACTGGTTGGCCCTTTGAAGGCAGAATGGGACTGGAATCCAGTCATTTGTTAGTACT
The DNA here is from genome assembly GCA_031835075.1 of Saguinus oedipus. Classification (NCBI taxonomy): domain Eukaryota; kingdom Metazoa; phylum Chordata; class Mammalia; order Primates; family Cebidae; genus Saguinus; species Saguinus oedipus. The sequence goes on from CM063173.1 coordinate 171,281,879, forward strand.
GTGGCCTGAGCAAGTGATTTTGCCACTCTACGTTCCTGTGTCCTCCCATGTAAAATAAACACGCATCATTAGAGTATTGTGAGGAATAAAAGGGATGGTATACGCTCAACTTTTCCTACTAAGTATGGTGTGTAGTTAATTCTCAATAACCGGCATCAGTGTTAGGGTGAAAAATCTTAATTTAATGAACTTTTAAGCTTCTAGGAGCATTTAAAACATGTGCAGAATAAAGAGGTAGGTCCTCTGATCATTCCTTCACTCACTCTCTGCAGCGTTTGTCAAGCCAATTTGCACCTCACCACTTCCACAGCAGTGGGTATGCAGAGGTGACCCTCTTCCCTTCGCATCTCTCCTACAGGGCCCAGGACGATGCTGTGAGCACAGGAGTCCTACTGGAAGTGACAGCCATGAGGAGGAAACATTCTGAGGAGGCCCAGATTCCTGGAAGGCTTCTCCTACCCAGCTTCCTTTCCTGAATTTTCTGGAGACATGAGGAAGGTCACTTATTTTCTTTTTTTCTTTTTTTTTGTTTTTTTTTTTTTGAGACGGAGTTTCGCTCTTGTTACCCAGGCTGGAGTGCAATGGCACGATCTCGGCTCACGGCAACCTCCGCCTCCTGGGTTCAGGCAATTCTCCTGCCTCAGCCTCCCGAGTAGCTGGGATTACAGGCACGCACCACCATGCCCAGCTAATTTTTTGTATCTTAGTAGAGATGGGGTTTCACCATGTTGACCAGGATGGTCTTGATCTCTTGACCTCGTGATCCACCCGCCTCGGCCTCCCAAAGTGCTGGGATTACAGGCTTGAGCCACCGCGCCCGGCCAGGTCACTTATTTTCTATAAACCTTCTCTTTCTCCTCTGTTCTGTTGCAACGTGGTCCAAGCTAGTTTCCCAGCATATTTGGGAAAGTCTGTGTGTGAAGAGTGATGACAAAGGCTCTGGTGATGGTTAATTTATGTGTCAACTTCATTGGTCTAAGGGATACCCAGATAGCTGGTAAAATATTATTTCTAGGTGTGTCTGTGAGGGCACACCTTCTTTACTCAGTTACTGATTCAAATGCTAATCTTGTCTTCGAAGGTGTGCCCTCACCAATATGGGCAGGCATCATCCAATCTGCTGAGAGCCCAACATCTAAGCTCTGATTCTCCAGCCTTCAGACTCAGGGACTTCCATCAGCACTCCCACCCCTATACCTCCATCATCCTACACCCCCACTCTCAGGCCTTCAAGTGGCAAATGGTAGGTCCTGTCAGACTCCATAATCATGAGCCAATTCCTATCTATCTATCTATTCATTCATCCATTTATCCATCTATCCATCCATTATCCATCTATCCATTTATCCTTCCATCCATCCATCCATCCATCTATTCATCCATCCAACCATCTACCTATCCATCCATCCATCCATCTATCCATCCATCCATTTATCCATCCATCTATCCATCCATCGATTCATTCATCCATTTCTGAATATCCATCCATCCATATGTTTATCTATCTATCTATCTATCCTATTCATCCATCCATCTCTCCATCCATCTGTGACAGACAGATGTGTCCATCCATCCATTTACTTACTATCTATATGTCTATCCATCTGTCTATCCACCCACCTTATTTGTTCTATTTCTCCAGGGAATCCTGACTAATAATAGCTGTTTATTTATCTCAGGTCTTTCTCCAAGGTTCCCAGGTGCTGCCCTAATTGGACAAGAGAACACGGCTCTCCAGCTCTTCACTCTATAGCGGTTAAAAAATGTGTGCATGTCAACCCCAATGTATTTTTTGTAAAATATGTACAGATGAACATTATATATCTTTTATAATTATTTATAGATTATATATACATGTGCTTATATATTATGAACACCATAAAATATGCACTACAAGTTGGAAAAGAATGAGATAAAAAACAAGTTCAAATAGAAATTAAAATACTTTCTTTCACCCCACACTCCACCAGATCATCTGCACATCACACAAGTGGCTTCTGCTCTGTACCATCTGGGAGGAGGCAGAGGATGACTGTGGAAAGGGAAGGAGGGACATCAACATGTACAACACCTACATGTGGCAGGCACTGGACTTGACTCAGGGGAACCTCACAGGAGTTCCCCATCTTACTCGCCCACTCTACAAATGAGTCCCAGAACATTTCAAAACAAGTTGAGGTCTTCTCCATTTTTAGCAAAAAGCTGAGCTGCCCAGCCAAGGCTCAGAGTCCTTGTCTGAAGTGCTGCAGGACTCCATTCCTCAGCAAGTTGCTAGCTAGGTTCCAGCGCATGTTAGTTAGCATGATATTAATGCCTGTACAGACTTTGAGGTGAGTCCCCCAGGACAGTGAGGTTAGTCAGTGTCTTTGCCAAGTGTCTATGTGCACAGGGGCATGAGAGTTTTGGGGGGGTAGTTCTTAGCTAACCAACATCAAGGGAAGAAACGGACCCTGGAGCTTTTTCTTTTTCCTGTTTATTATTATTATTATTATTATTATTATTTAGAGACGAGGTCTCACTGTTTCCCAGCCTAGTCTAGAACTCCTGAGCGCAAATGATCCACCACCTCTGGCCTCCCAAAGTGCTAGGATGACAAGTTGGCCACCACGGCCAGCCCTCGAGCTTTTTCTTGCCCCTCCAAGGAAAGACTTGATAAGCCTTCTCGTCCAGCCGGTACTGCTTCAATTCCATGCAGCTTTTCCCTAGGAAAGATGGGCACAAGGGAAATGCTGACATCACTGGCCAGGTGTAGATTACCTTGTCATCCTCCACCACACCCCTACTGCCAGCATGCACACTCACATGCATGCACCCATGTACTCATACGTGCATGCATATGCTCATTCATACACACTCATACACATTCACACAATCATGAATAAGCACACACACTCACACAATATACGCTCCCTGGGCACAGCGGTCTCTTCTCCAGCTGCCTGCACCTTAAGGCAGAGAAGTGAGGAGAAGAAAGATTCCAGGGTTTCATATTTCTGATAGACGGAGCTCCAACTTGGGAGTTAGAGCGAAAGCCAGAGATGCTGGTGTTCTGGCTGGCCTCCCTCTGAGAACACCCACAGCTCCTAAAGTTCAGTCAATAGCCCATTGTTTGCTGTGAAATTAAGAAGGTAAGAGAACAGAAGAACTTAGTCTAAAATGCTAAGAGAGCAGTCAGTTACTATCTTCCATCTTCACCATCTAGACTCCTGCCCAAGTGTCTGCCAGTCAAAGACACATTCGAGCCCCTCTCCCCCCAGACCCCTGTGTCCCCACTCCTGCCTCTACCCCCACAGCCCTTCCCTTTTAGCATCTTTCTCCAGTCTCTCCCTTCCATTGCTCTCCTCCTTTCTTCTCTCTCTTTCCCTTTTCTTCCTCATCCCATGTTGTGCTTCCAGCTCCCCATGCCCTGATGGAGGCCTGTGGGGATCCTGGATGGGCTGGCCCTGTTCCTTCAGACAGCTGAGCTCTCACAATAGATGGACATGCTATAGACCAAAGTCCAAGGAAGGCAAGTGACTGTGAAGCCAGAGCCCGGCTGAAAGAACAGAGACAAGAACCCAGCATCAGTGCTCAGCTGACATGGCCAACCACATGACTCTGTGCAGGTCAGTCCGCTTCGCTGGGCCTCCATTTTTAGCTCTACTCAGGAAAGAAATTTTGAGCATGAAGCTAGATGCGTCAAGGGAGCCCTCCAGCCTTCGGGAACCATTCCACATCTTTCTGAAATCCAGGAAGGAAGGTTGTTGTCAGAGGAGCTATTCTGAACCAGAGGCCAACTATGACTTCATACGTGAGGATCGTGAACCTGCTTTCCAAATGGAACTGAATCCATGGCCTGCTCGCTGGCATAAACCTTCCTTACCAAGGAGAGTTGGTCACGAGACCATATTTAGCTCACAAAAATTCCCTCCAACTCAGAACTCAGCAGCACCAACAGCCCAAAGCCAAGATGTGACTGCCCCAAAGAGAAAACTTACCCTTTACTAAAATCATACTTGGAAGTGTGTATGATATACCAACTCTCCCAACTCAATTCGGATCAAGGCAAGATTCTTGGTCTTAGAATTGGGAAACAAATGAAACGTGCCCAAGCATTCCCTCCAATGTCTCCCACGGACCCTAAAGTGGTGGAAGAAGAAAGGGAGGGCCAGGTGTCTTGAAGCCGTTCCACAGGGCTCGAGGGCAGGGGGATCAGTGTGGTCTTACTCTGTTACTCCATCTCTCTGCTGCAAAAGAAGGAACTGGTTACAACAGGATCTGGAGACAAGATATTCCAAATGGAGGAAACCAAAAGAGTGAACACCCTGAGCCAGGAAAGCATGGCAGTCTAGAACAGCAAGGCCAGAGGAGCTCAAGCAGAGGGAGTGAAGGAAGCCTGAGGGGCGGGGGCTTGACACTCAAGGTGAGGGGTTTGGGGGGGATGCATCTGTGTCTGTGTTTTGGGTGAAAGAGGCTTCAGGTAAGGGACTAACATGATCTGACATGTTTAAAGGCTTGCCCTGGGGGGACACAGGTGGAAGCAGGGTGACCAGTTAAGAGTCTATGAGATCACCAAGGTGGGAGGTGAAGACACTGTGGATTAGGGTGGTGACAGTGGGAGTCCCACCCGAGGCTCTACTTGAGCAAGGCCTCGAGGGTAGAGCCAGGGTGACCTGCTAAACAAATGGACATGGGGAGAGGGGAAGAGGAACAAAGAAGCCATTTGGGACTGGGGCCTGGGCAGAGCGGATGACCTGATCAAAAAGAGAAAGACAGAGGACCCTTCCAGGGTCAAGCTTCATACAAAAGGTATTTTGCACCCATGGAGGTTGAGAAACGTGTTATCCATCCAGGTGGAGGGGGCGGTAAACAGGTCTGGAGCCCATGGGAGGGGGTTGGGCTGAAGCATGACCAAAAAGTGCTGTACATAAGGAGGAAACAGGAGGCGGAAACAGAGCGGCAGGACAGAGGGAGGGTTGTAGAATGAAGCGCGACAGCAGAGAATTGAGAGATTTCCTGTGGGACAGAAGTATAATCACAGAGGAATTTTTATGAAACTCAGTTTTAAGGCTTGGTAGGTTGGAGTGGCTATTTTGTTTTTTGAGTCCATACTCAAATGCAAAGTGGGAGGGTACCTTAAATTTATATTAGCAGCTCCTTAGTGAAAACTTTCTGGAAGCATGGCCCTCAGATTTCCAGAAGAGAATCACAGAGAATGCTTTATTAACAATGCCGACTCCTGTGCAGACTGACTGAGTTAGAATCTCAGGGCGTGGGGCCCAGGAGCCTGCATTTTAAACAAGCTCTCCAGATAAACATTTTTAATTCTAAAGGAAGCCATCTCTAACTATGGAACTTTAGGTACTGACCAGCCTTTACTAGAGCTAGCATTTGTTGTGCATTTGCTTTATGTGTGAAGTGCTTTACAAACGTTTACTTTATTTAACTTCAAAATATTCCATGGTCCTCCGTTCATCTGACGACTAGCAACCATTAGCACAGCTGAAGACTCCATCCTCCTCAAACTCGTTCATCACTTGGCTTCCCAAATACCACCTTCCTTGTTCTTCCTCCGACCCGACTGGCCGCTTATTCCTGTGCTAGCTCCTCTTCATCTCCCTGACCCCCAAGTGTTGGCAGGACCCAGGCTCAGGTCTCTTCTCTATCCACAGGCACCCCATATGCAATGCTGTCCAGTCTCAAAATGTTGTAATTGCTGTGTCCAAATTCATATCTCCTTCCTGACTTCGCTCCCTGAATCCCAGTCTTTAAGTCCCAACTTCCAACTTAACATCTCCATTTCTCCATCCAGCAGGCATTTCACGTGGTCCAAATGGAGCTTTTGCAACCACCCCTCCATCCACATCTTCCCCAGCTCCGTGTACAGCAGCTCCATTCTTGCAGTAGCTCAGACTAAAAAACGTGTACCATCCTTGATTCTTTCTTTCTTTCTCATCCAAATCCAACCCAGATATCTGGTCAACTCTGTCTTTAAAACCAATCCAGCAGAGCGCAGTGGCTCGTGCCTGTGATCCCAGTACTTTGGGAGGCCAAAATGGGCAGATCACCTGAGGTCAGGAGCTCAAGACCAGCCTAGCCAACATGATGAAACCCCACATGGTGGCGGGCACTTATAATCCCAGCTACTCGGGAGGCTGAGGCAGGAGAATCGCTTGAACCTCGGAGGCGGAGATTACAGTGAGCCAAGATTGCGCCACTGCACTCCAGCCTGGGTGACAGAGGGTGATTCCATCTCCAAAAAAAAAGAATGATCCAGAGTCAACCATTTTGGCACCTCCTCCACAACATTCTGTTCTGGTCCAGACTCCATCATCTGTCCTAACTCACCTTGCAGCTGCCACGACTGCAGAGTCAGTCTATTCTCAACTCAGAAGCCAGCGTCATCCTTTTAAATATAAAGCAGATCGCATCCCTGCTCTGCCCAAACGCCTCCAGTGGTTTCTGAGTTACCTCCAGGAATAATCCAAAGTCCTTAACCATGGCCTAGAATACTCTGCGTGGCTCTCCGATATCTCTGCCTCAAATCCTGATGCCCTCCCGGCTTGTGGCACTGCAGCCTCTTCTCTGCTACTGCAGAATCTTCATACCTGGTGTTCCTTCTGCATGGAAGAGTCCTTTCTCAAGTCTGCACACAGCTCATCCAGTTCATTCAGGCAGACTCTCCTTGACTACCCTATCTAAAATAGCAGTTGGGATGTGCACACACACACACACACACTCACACACCTTCACCATACCTACACACACAACTCACACATCCCGCCATCACTCTATTCTGTCACCCTATGTGGCCTTTTTCCACGTCACTTATCTCTCACGGTATATTGTGAATGTACTTGCTGAATGTTATTGTTCTTGTTATTTATTTTCTGTCTTAGTCCATTAGAATATACGCTCCTTGAAAGCAGAGATTTTGAATATCCAGAATCCAGAATAGAGACCACCTCATAGTAAGCTTTTAACAAATAATTATTGAATTATGAATGAATGGACAGATGAAACATAGTACAAATGAGTTGACTGAAGGCCGCAGAGCTTAAGTAATTCTCCCAAGGTCATCCAGCTGGGAAGTGGAAGAGCTGGTATTCTAACCCAAGTCTGTTTGATTCTGCCTCTCAGAAACCTTAATACACACATGAACCCTGATAAATCAAGCACTGATCCGCTGAATGGAAATGCGTGGAGACGCCAAACAGCACACTCGGGACCCTAAATAGCCACCATGACTTCCTGAGAGGCTTCTCTGCCAGAGACACTCTACCCAATGAACTGGGGAGCACAACTGCCCCTAATCTTGCCCTTCTCTGACGCTTCAACTCCAAAAAGCATGTCTGCACATGGAACTTCTCTGAAATGCCTGGAATTAAACAAAGCAGGCACAGCCCCTGCCCTTTGGAAGCTCAGCAATCTAGAACAAACACTGAGGCACACAGGGCTGGTCTCATGAGCTGGCAACCACACGGTCTGATTTTAGAGGCTAGGAAAGCTTAGTCCAAAAATATCTACCCCTCCCAAATGCCACAGTGCCTGGAATTCCACCATTAGACGGATATTTCTGGGAGTTGAAGCCCTATCTCAGATTCTGAGTCACTTGGCTGTAGGTACTTTTTAAAGACAGTATATCGCTGTTTCTAGATTTTTTTTCAACCCATTCTGTGAGTTTATTGATTTTAATAAATGAGTTGATCTCATTACACTTATTACTATAATACATTTGTCACAATTCTAGCATCTTAAATAATTTCTTTCATTTATTATGTTGCCTTTGTTTTCTGTGTAATCTGAATGTTAGTCCTAATAGAGGTTACCTCCTTGATTTAAAATAAGATGCTTAATGTTCTATTATCAATTAATCTGAAATCAAATAGTATCTATTATCTCCCAAATACAAAAGATGAGAAAATGAATGATCTTCTATTTCCCCCCATTTCCTTTCCACCTACACCTGTCCTCCCTATCAACAGACACTTGTTACTATGTTATTGGATTTTTTCTTCCTTACGGCTATATTATTATCATTACCGCTATTATTTTTACATTTGGTAAAGTTTTTTTTTTTTCTTTCATGGACTTCTTTTAAATGCAATAAAACTCTGGAAGAGGCTACAGTTATCAGACACCAATATCTCTGCATTAATTATATGCTGAAATTACGTTGTTTTTTTGTTTTGTTTTGTTTTGTTTTTTGAGACAGTCTCACTCTGTTGCCCAGGCTGGAGTGCAGTGGTGCCATCTCAGCTCGCTCACGGCAGCCTCTGCCTCCCTCGTGAGCCCAAGGAATTCCCCACCTCAGCCTCCTGAGTAGCTAGGACTACAGGCAGTGCCATCATGCCCTGCTAATTTTTTGTATTTTTAGTAGAAACCGGGTTTCACTGTGTTGCTCAGGCTGGAAGATTACTTTCATTCATCACAGTATAGGCTCCCATAAGATGCAGGACAGTAAGTAGTCCACGGGTGGAGAAATCACAAAAAAGGAAATTGGATGACAGATGGGGAAACACATAGAAGGCGACTACCTCCTTCTCTCTTTTGCCTTCTGTTGATCATAAAAACAGGGGGGAAGCATAATGGAAACTAAATAAACATTCGCAGAGGGCACCACGATTTCTGATGCACTCCTGTGTAAGACACAAGCGTGCAGATAATCAAAGGTGGGGATGGGGGATGGGCTGGCGCAAGAGGACGGAGGAGGAAGAGAAGTGCTGACCTTTCCAGGGAGTCCTCTGCATAACTGCTTCTCAGCATCACACTTGGAGAGGACTCTTCCAGCTCCGAAGCCCGACCCGCGTCATGTCCTGTCCCCACGGTCCCTCCGGCCAGGCAGGCCTCTCATTGTGAAATGGGGCCCTGCACACAAAAACAACGGCCTCGTGCTTGGGGCAGGCTGAATTCCTTCCAAAGCTGCCCCGGGTTTCTTTATCTCAGCCCCTTGTGAGAACACAGGAAACTCTGCTTCCCCAATCCTGAAATATCTGCCTCAGGAAGGAAGGGATATTGTCTTTCCAGGGGCCTCTGTTTGGCTTGTGAGCCTTTTCGATAGCTCGCTTTGTAAACGCACTGCAACGGCAAACCCACTCAGACCTTCCCTGGAATCGGCATATTTGAAAGATCATGTCCCGATCCACTCCAGCCGCTGGGAGAAGAGTTAGGACATAAAGGTAGTACGAACTTTGTACAAACTGGTCCGAACACGATGCTGGAGGTGTTTGGTTGGTCGGCTGCTTTCGCGTGTTGCTTTTTTGTTTGTATTGGCTAAGAATTGTTCAAAGGAAAATCATTCCAGTTTTTTTCTTCAACATTCTTTCCCTACTGAGGGAATAATTTGTTAATTCACCTTTCACTGGATCTAAATGGAATTCATTTTTTATGCTCTATAGAAAACATACAAACCCTCCGCTAGTTCAATATTTTATGATTAATTTTTATGAACAAGTAGACGACATCGGGACACCTTCAGAGAGGAATAGAATTGAATTCGAGTGCTCTCATGCTGACTATTAAAAGATTTCAGTTTAAAATGTTTGCCAGAGACCAGGGGTGGGACGAACCTCCGGCATCGCCTCCCAGCGCTGGTGTCTAGAAGCCGCGGTGGCACGTGTGGCCGTCGGAGTTTCGTGGGCCGCCGCCGTGATTTCTAAGCCGGCCTCTGCTGCTCACCGTGCTCGCACGAGCCTCGGATGGCCTTTATTTCACAGCAGACAACAAACCCACCTTTCCGTCAAAGACCACCGGTTGAGGTCCGGAAATGAATTTTTAAATGACGGTGAGGCCACTAAATTCCAAGGCCATTTCTCTTTCTCTCTTTTCCCAAGGACCCATCACCACAGACCCCAGGTGTTATTTCTACACCAAACACAGCAGCGCGACTTAAAAAAAAAACAAATAAATAAAAATAAAAACGTTAAGCGCTCTGTGCCTCCAACTTCTAGAAGAAACTCTTGGGCAATTTCTCATTCTGAAACTCCCTCCTGGTAGGAGGTCCCGGGTTTTCCAGCGCCCTCCCTGCCTGCCCTGCGTCCCGGCCCCGCTCCTCCCGCTGCCCACCCAAGCGGCCCTGCCTCAAGTGTCCTCCAGCTCACACTGTGCTTCTCAAGCAGTGGCTCCCCGAAGATGTCCCCAATGAGGAGAGCGAACAAAAAGCGCCTTTCACAGGATCTCCCAGGCACCGCGAGAGCCAGGCCGGCTTTGAGGAGCCTGTCAAGGAGGGCAAAGGCCTCGCTTTGAAAACGCTCCTCCAGTGTGCTGGCTCCTGGGACTTGGCAGGCCCAGGGAACGGCGCCGCGGGGAAGAAAGCCCCGGGACAGGCCTCCCTGGCGGGCACCCCCTGCTCCTTTCATTCGGCCCCATGTGACGCCCGTGAGGGAGCGGGCAGGCGGGTGAATGAATCCTGTTTGTGGGGGCCCTCGCCCCGCCTGCAGCCCATACGTCAGGACACACGCTTCCCGACTGTAAATGACGGCTGAGGAAAGGACAGCGGTTTTTGATGTTTGCAGGACGGGCAGGAACAGCCAGGCCAGGACTGAGATCAGTCATAGGAGAAAAATCCAGATAAACTCCACCAACCACGGGAGACTTTTCTCCTCTGCTCTGGGCAGCAAGAAGACCCCGTGATTCAGCACAGAAAAGCACCCTCCGGCAGCCCCGGTCCTGTCTGGTTCTGCGTTTGGTGCAATCTCTTTGTCGAAACTCAGTTTCTCCGACTGTAAAACAGGTATAATGACACGGGCCCTGGGAGCTGCTCAGTAAAGCTCTATCATTTAATCAGCTGACAAATTGCAAATCCAAGTCCTAAATGCTTACTCGACTGGCCACCAGGAATGGGTGCACGATGACAGTGAGAGTCCAAGGACAGCCACCTACGTGGCCCATCTGTTTATTTTTCCTTCCTTGGTCTAAAAGGGTTCCAAGGCCCCAGACTCACAGCAGTCATGCCTCTTCCACGGCAGCCAGAAGTGCAGAGGACAGCGTTATTCAAGGTCATCTGAAGAAGGCAAGGATCCACCTGCCACAAAGGGTCATTGTGAAAATGCAGACGTCCAGGAGCAAGGATTAAGGGCAGGACTCCCACACCGGAGAGCAGCCAAGGGCACCCCCTTGCCGAGAGCAGAAAAGAACGTGTGGTCACTTCTAGAAGGCAGAATGACAAGTCAAAGCCTCTCTGTGAAGTAGCAAAACGCTTTCCCTCTGGTGGGGGAATGGTACACACCTTCCTGGGCAGGCGAGTTAGGAAATGGGGTACCTGCCTGGGCAATGCAGTCAGGACGAGTGCCCCTTTCTCCCAGAGTGGGGACGGAGTCTGGAGGGCAGCGCCCACCCCCACTCCCTCTCTGGGCACCGCTGCACACCCTACGGGGCCCTACCTTTAACTGCTGTGTAGCTTGACAGGGAAATGTCAAGGTCGAACTGGAGGCCTCTCACAGGTGCAGGAAGGAACACCAAAGCATCTTCTTGAGAAATAAACAATGTTGCCTCATTTAGCTCTAATCTTTTCTGTGCGGCTTTGAAGTGGCGGTGTCTAGGGAAACCCCCAATACCTTTCAAGGGGGGAGATCAAGGACTCCTGTGTGTTGCAGTGAAGTTACTGAAGCCATTCATCCATTTGGCCAACAGCCATCACCACGGCTCTACAACATGTCCCCAGTAAGTCTGCTGTCAACACGCAGACACAGGGGGCATCAGCACAGCCCGTGACCTCTGCAAGGTCACAGTCCAAGACCAATGGTCACACCCAACCAAATGAAGTCCAGAGAGGCAGAGACAGTGCTGGCAGGCACAGGAGATGGAGCAACCTACTTATTTTAGAACCAAAGAAGGCTTCGCAGAGGTGACTTCAGGGGGTGTTCTTAAGTGAGGGGTAGAATTTCTACGACCAGAACAGCCAGGCAGAGGAAAAGCAGAAGCATAGCTACAGAGTCAAAAGAGTCTGCGCTGTGGCCAGAGCATGGGGTGGGAAGCACAGAGGCAGGAAGGCCCTGAGCACACTGAGAGTCAGAACTCAGAGAGGCAGAAGAGAGAGGATGCACAACTCCACATGGGCCTTAGGGCAGCTCTGACGATGGCCAGACTGTAGAGACTAACAATATTGGCATGATCTGGAAATGAATGACCCAGGGAAGATGCCGAGGCTTGAGGGCCAAGCCAGAGGTGATGGAAACAAGAAGGTGACTTGGGTTTCCAGACTGGATGGGGTGCATGCTGGGGGCGCAGGACTGCAATACACAGCGCAGGAGTGAAGCGGGTTTGGAAGGCAATGTTGAATGCAGTTGTGGAGAAGCCAAGTCAAAGCCCCTAACAGTGCAGTCCTGTAGAGATGCATAACAGTTAACTAACCCATGATGAATAGTTAGTTTTAAAACTAAAAGGCAGGCAGGACACTGTGGCTCATACCTGTAATCCCAGCACTTTGGGAAGCTGAAGTGGGCAGATCATGAAGTCAGGAGTTCGAGACCAGCCTGGCCAACATGGCGAAACCCCGTCTCTACTAAAAATACAAAAATGAACCGGGTAACTGTAATCCCAGCTACTCGGGAGGCTGAGGCAGGAGAATCGCTTGAACCCAGGAGGTGGAGGTTGCAGTGAGCCAAGAAGCCAAGACTGTGCCATTGCACTCCAGCCTGGGCAACAGAGCGAGACTCCTTCTCAAAAAAAGAAAAGAAAAAAAAAACTAAAAGGCAAAGAGCTTGCAAGGGAACTAGGGCCCTGTACAAGGACCGCTGCCTTGCTCTGGGGCTGTGCAAGTAATTGGGTCAGGGCAATAGTTCTCGACTTCAGGGTGCATCAGAATCACAGAGCGGTGGTGGGGACAGGCACTGACAATGCAGGGGCCTTGGTCTCACCCCCAGTGATGTCATGTCAGCACCTACAGAAGCAACACCGATTCGAGCTCCCCAGTTACAACATACTAAAAGTCAAGGAGTCCTTTAAACTTTTTAACTTCTTTCTCACTAATTAACTGGAGCATGTTTACCTTTTAGCTGAATAATCTCTTTAACTGATTAACTGAAGTTAATTCCCACTGGCCAGCAAAAAGGTCGGTAAAATTAGCCTCCGGAGAAACTAAGACGGCAAAGGCTATTTTTCGGGAGGTAAGAGAAGAGGGAGAAACAGAGACAAGAGACGGTAGGAGGGAATGGCTAAGAATGGTCTGTCTGGGCATTGTTGGTGAAACGGCTTAGCAGCTGTGGAGTCACCAGAGTCACACATTGTATGTGAAGGCACAGAGGCAGACATCAGGGAGCCCTGCAGTCGGTCCCTCCTCCTCAGGGAGGTAGGACACTGGCTTTCCACCAGCCTCAGCAGGTACACCCACAGACAAGGCTCCTCCTCAGGCTGTCCTACTGTGGACTTTGTCCCCACAATCTCCACAACCTGTGTAGAATCACTTCCAAGTTGACCGAGACTTGTTAAATTATCACATGAAGGACAACAGAGGCATGACTGAAAAATGGAAGAGAGTGAATATAAATCCCAAAATCGTACTGTAGGAGTCCCTTCTCACACTGCTATAAAGAATGACCTGACACTGGGTAATTTATAAGGAAAATAGGTTTAATTGACTCGCAGGTCCACAGGCTGTACAGGAGGCATAACTGGGGAGGCCTTAGGAAACTTACAATCGTGGTGAAAGGTAAAGGAGAAGCAGGCATATCTTCACATGATGGCAGGAGGGAGAGAGAGAACAGGGAAGTGCTACATGCTTTTAAACAACCAGGTCTCAGGAGAACTCACTCACTATCACAAGAACAGCAAGGGGGAAATCTCCCACCATGATCCAATCACCTCCCACCAAGCCCCTCCCGAAACACTGGGAATTACAATTTAACACGATTTGGGTGGGGACACAGAGCCAAACCATGTCACCTACCTATCATCAAAAAGTAATGTCCCAGCCCAAATAAGCTTGGAGTCAAGGGCCAGCTCCTACGAAACTTCAAATATTGGTGTTGAATATGACGTGTCATTTAGGAACAATGACAACAGATGCATGAACACATGCATCTTAAAAGCTGACTACCAGGCTCGAGCCTGTAATCCCAGCACTTTGGGAGGCCAAGGAGGGTGGATCACAAGATCAGGAGTTCAAGATCAGCCTGGCCAAGATAGTGAAACCCCACCTCTGCGAAAAATATGAAACTTTGGGAGGCTGAGGCAGAGACTTGCTTGAACCCAGGACACAGAGGTTGCAGTGAGCCGACATTGTGCCACTGCACTGCAGTCTGGGCAACAGAGCAAGACTCTGTCTCAAAAAAATAATAATAATAATTAAAAAAAAAAAACTGACTAGCAAAGGGCCAGAGGAGGAAATGGGGAAGAAAAAAGGTATCTTTTCCTTTTATCAGAAACCTGGATTAGACCTAAACTCAACTGGACCGACTCTGATCACCTATGATAACTGTGACAAATCAGTAAGTAAGAGAGTGTTTGATCGTAGTAAATGCCCTGAACACAAAACCAAAACGGTCATGTGATGTGTAATGGGGAGTGCAGTGAAGCCAACAGTCATCCCAGTTTGTCCGGAGTTCTTCTCATTTTAGCAGTAAGAATCCCACGTCCTGGGCAGCTTGGGACGTTGGTCACTGTGGATCGAGGTCGTGGACCATGAGAATACGGACATGGGTTTGGGTTTGGGAGACTTCCATTGACGCCTGGACTGCCACTTACCAGACGTGGACCACTTAACTTCTCTGAGTTTCATTCAGTTCCTGCACTCTGAAAATGAGGTTTCAAAGGCCGTCTTCATAGGACTGTTTGCAAGGATTAAACCACAGGGGAACCCAAAGCACGTGATGGTGGCATGTGGCAAGCTCTCAATCCATGTGAGATGGGAAACATTTATCTTCAACCACAGCAAGCATAGTTGGGGCAGGATTACCCAAAGATGATGGTGAGCATCAGGTGAGGCAGACGGAGATGCAGATGGTTGTTGCTTCCCTGTGGAGCTGGTCCCTGCCATTTGCACATCTGGCCCCCGCCAGGGTCCTGGCAAGAAGCCTGGACAAGGAAGACCTCCATGGGTACTTGAGAGCCACTGGGCAGACACACGTGCAATCAGGCAAGAAAGCCACACTCCCAGGCCACGACGGCCTTGCCACTCCGCACTGAGCGCCCAGGCGGATGTGAGCACCAAGCTGCAAGCCTTCCCTAGTCTCCCTGTGATGGATGAACGAATGACTGTCCTCATGGGACACTTTGGCAGCAGAGCTAGCAAGAGCCGTGGCACAGATGCTGCCCACACCCCTGTGCTCCTGAGCCCTGCAGATGTTTGGGTCTTCTCACTAGCAGAGTGAGGATGAGGGCGTGCTGACCGCAGCACGGTTGTGTGCGTGCTCCATGGAGGTGCGCAGAGCAGAAACGCTGTGAGCGTGAGTGCCCTCGAACTCCTCTCTGGCTTTTCAGCAGCTGTTTGGCATATACAGGCAAATGACAGAGAGGAAGGGAGGGCAGAGACCTGTGTAGATGCCAGTGTGTCGCTCACTATGGGTGGCACTGACTGACCTCCTGCCATGAAGCTGGCAGGGTCCCTGCCCTCCTGGAGATTAACCCTTTAGGGGAGGTGACAGCCGACAAATCAATAAGTAAGAGAGTGTTTGATGGTAGTAAGTTTCCTGAACACAAAACCAAAACAGTCATGTGATGAGTGAACGGGGAGCAGGGGACTTTCTCAGAAGGGAGTCGGGGAGGACCTCTGTAAAGTGTCATGCCTGAGCTGAGAGCAGGTCCATGCCAAGGAAGCAGCTATCCTAGAGGCAGGAGGCGTGTGCAGGAAGAGGGAAGAGTGGTGCAAAGACCTGGGGTGGGAGCAAGTGTGGGTCTGCCTGGAACAGATGGGCAGCGGGGCCCAGAGCTCAAGGAGACATACGTGGTGGCTTCAATGAGGGGAGTAGAGGTAGAGGGGTGACACGTGGTCCAATCTGAGATAGATTCTTTACTGCAAAGCCAGTAGGACTTGCTGGGAAATTGAGTGTGCTTGGAGCAGTGGGAAACAGAAGAACAAAGAGTGACTCTGTAGATTTAGGGCAAATAAATGCTGCAACTGAACATGTAGCCATCTGGCCATGTCAAGGCATGAGATATCAACTGCATATCCCAGTGGAAGTGCCAGGCAGGTGGCTGGGGCGATGGGCTTGGAGGAGGGTCAGGATTAGAGATAGAAATAAGGGAGAGGTCCAGGCGCTGTGACTCACGCCTGTAATCCAAGCAGTTTGGGAGGCCAAGGCAGATGGATCACCTGAGGTCAGGGGTTTGAGACCAGCCTGGCCAACATCTCTACTAAAAAAATTACAAAAATTACCCAGGTGTGGTGGTGTGTGCCTGTAATCCCAACTACTTGGGAGGCTGAGGCAGGAGAATCGCTTGAACCTGGAAGGCAGTGAGCCAAGATCGCACCATTGCCCTCCAGCCCCGGCAACAGAGCTAGACTCTGTCTCAAAAAAAAAAAAAGAAGGTTTTTGTCTTTGGTTCTAATGCACATGCATGTTCATTGCAGCACTGTTTACAATAGCAAAGACTTGGAACCCACCTAAATATCCAGCAAAGATAGACTGGATAGAGAAAGGATGAGTCCATGTCCCTTGCAGGGACACGGATGAATCTGGAAGCCATCATTCTCAGCAAACTGACACAAGAACAGAAAACCACATGTTCTCACTCATAAGTGGATGTTGAACAATGAGAACATGGACACGGGGGGGGGAATATCCCACACTGGGGTCTGTTGGGGGGTGGGGGGCTAGGGAACGGATAGCAGAGGGTGGGGAGGTTGGGGAGGGATAACATCAAGAGAAATACCTAATGAAGGTGACGGGGGAATGGAGGCAGCAAACCACTGTGGCATGTGTATGCCTATGTAACAATCCTGCAAGATCTGCACATGTACCCCAGAACTTAAAGTAAAATTTAAAAAAAAGTGGGGGGAGAGAATAGCTCCCGTCTGGAGTCCGAAGGGAGACGCCTTTCCCCGCAGTGTGTGAATGTTGCCTCCTTCCAAACACGCCATGTGATCACACTCCCTGGCAGCCTAAGTCCCCGCCTGTTTCAACAGCCAAGCTGTGAACCAGCTCTACCTACAGGCTTCACATACAACATGTGGAGGAGCCTGGCCCAGTTCCTGCCCAACTCATGTTTATTCTCTCAGCAAACATGTGTCCAGGACTTCTTCTGTGCCGGGGGCTGGGCTAGATAACTTGCCCTGCAGAACAGAAGGCTTGCCCAGGGAGCTAGCTCG
The DNA here is from genome assembly GCA_031835075.1 of Saguinus oedipus. Lineage (NCBI taxonomy): Eukaryota > Metazoa > Chordata > Mammalia > Primates > Cebidae > Saguinus > Saguinus oedipus. Next base: position 171,299,103 of record CM063173.1, read on the forward strand.
TTTGGAAAGGAGATGGGAGGGTGGGCAGGGTGTGGCCGCCGGAAGTGGCAGGTGTGGGACCGGGCTGCCTGGGGGCCAGCTTGCTGAGACAGCACCTAGCTCAGGACCTGAACCAAGTCCATCTGCAGGCTGCAAAGCCCTCATCAGCGGGGAAAAACGACCCCTGAGAGTCCCTTCCAGTTCCAAAATGCTGCAATTATCTGGAAATTATCATCTAAGTACACAAATCATTTGGGCAAAAAACAGATTTAAAAATCCTTTTTCACTTGTAACTGAGGAGAACAAAAAATAAATTAAAAAAAATAAAAAATCCTTTTGCTTCAACTACGCTTTTTTTTAAAAAAACTTGAATTTTCATGATAATTGCCTGAAGCCTGAGTAGTCTGTCCCCAGACAAAGCAGTCTTTGAGTTAAACTCTCCTTTGTACGTCAAAGCAAAGACAGCCGCAGAGCAGACCCCACCTTCTCCCCACACCTCCTCTCCGGGCTCCACCTCGCAGTGCACAGATGAGGAGGTGACACGGAAGCTCCTTTGCACCGAGTACAGTTATTACAAGGTGTGGCCCCCTAGACGCTACCCTCGCTATTATTTTGACAGTACGACTTCCTGTCATGTTACTGTCTCCTGTCATCTCAGTAACAAAGGCTGATACCTGGGGGTTTTTTTTTTTCTCTCTCTCTCCTCGCAACAATATACTTGACATTTAACACATCATCAGAAAGTCTCTGAGGTTTTGGGGCTAAAGCTCTCAAAGTCTGACTTCCTGCCACGGGCAGCAGCTCAGGTACCCAGAGCAGCCCGGAGACTCCTGGAGCAAGGCTGCTACTCCACCAGACGACCCCAAGGATTTCCAAGGCAGCTCACACCCCACCCCATCCTCAGTGGGTCTTCCCAAGGGCTGAGGAAGGGTCCCAGAGCAAAAAGCACAGACGCCACTGCTTCCCATCCCAAGCTCTGTCCTTTAGTTCTGTGGGTCCTTGAGCAAGCCACCTAAACTTTCTGCTCCCCAGATTGGTGGAATTACTGTATGGGGCAAACTGACCCAGCATCCACTGGCCCAGCATCCACTCTCAGGTGTTCAAATAGACTTGAACTGCCCTCAAGACCAGTCAGGTGACCGGCCATGAAACCTGCAGTGAAACCACATATTTCTCCTAAAGGTTAGAAGAATATTAGCTTGTTTTTGCCAAACTGCTCCCTAGTGGCCCGACACCACGGGAATGTGCTGGGCCTGCTCTGTGAAGGTGGGATTTGCAGCCCGCAAGGCAGAAGAGCGGTCGCCATTCACCCAACCCTCTATTTCTTGCCGCATTTACAGCGCACACACATGTGGTCAGGGCCAAAGCCAGGCTCGGTGATACCAGGACGAACGCAGCAAAGCCCCACGACCTCTGGGTACAGCCTGCCCAGGGGTTGGAATGGCATGCGGGCACACAGCTGCCCGCAGGAAGGGCTGGGGAAAGCTGGAGGGGGCACAGGAAGGGAGCCCCTAATTACCCAAAGATTAGAGAGAGGCAGAGCAGGCTTCCCAAAGGAGCTAACTCTTGACCCGACTCACTGTTTTCACAGTAGTTGGGCAGCTGGACATTCCCAGGCGGAGGCGGTAGGAAACTCCGTGGCCCAGGCCCAAAGAGAAGCGCTGGCTGGTTAACACACACGGCCCCATCAGGCTGGGCCACGATGCACATGGGGCAGTGCTGGAAACCAGGCCCCAGGCTTCAGAATCTGCTGAGGAGTGTGGCTGTTTCTCATTTTCGGTTTTTGATCCATGGAGTGCAGTATAGGCTGCATAGCTAAGGGTCAGAGGCATTGATTTGGGAGGTCAGTCAGGCTCAGATGGAATCCCTGCTTACACCTATGGTGTAATCTTGGGAGAAATACTGAATTTTTCTAAACCTCCATCTTCTCATCTGCAAAACGGGCATAGTAATACCCAGCTCATAGGTGGTAAGGGTTATGCAAAATAACAAATATCATGTGCTGGCATTCAATTATAGCAGCCAGTTAGAGACCACAGAGGGGAGGGCTCGATGTGTGTTCCAGAATTATCATTCTAGCGCTGTTTGGCAGATGGACTGGAAGAAAGACAGGGATGAATCCAAATGCGCAAACGCACACATATGCACACGCAAACCTCTTTTTTAATTTGTATTTATTTATTTAGAGACAGGGGCTTGCTCTGTTACCCAGGCTGGAGTGCAGTAGTGCCATCAGAGCAGCCCTGACCTCCTGCGCTCAAGTGATCCTCCCACCTCAGCCTCCCGAGTAGCTGGGACTACCCGTGCGTGCCACTACACTCAGCTAATTTATTTGTTATTATTTTTTGTAGAGACAAGGTTGGGCCGTGTTGCCTAGGCTGGTCTCAAACTCCTGGCCTCGAATGACCCTCCCACTTCGGCCTCCCAAAGTGCTGGGATTACAAGTGTGAACCCTCATGCCCACGCTGAAATTTGTTTGCTAGTGGGGTAAACAATGTACGACAGAGAAGATGTGATTTAATGTGAAGGTGAAAGAGGACTCCAAAAAGGCTTTACGGTAAAGGCGACTTAGGAAATGGGTCTGGTCAGGAGGAGGAATTCGGAGCCAACAGTACAGATGAGGCGTGGAAGCGCGAAGGTTCAAGGTGTTAGCGGCAGTGAGAACAAGCCAGAGCTGGTGGCCTCTGGGGGAGGAGGGTGGAAAACGCTGTCACCGGTCCACGCTCAGGAGATGCACACATATTCCATGACCACTGCGTGCACCAGAGCTGTCGCCATGAGTCCAGGCCAGAGCCTGGGCAGGCCTTGAATGCCATGCTAAGGAATTTGGAGTTTATTCAGAAAGGAATAAAGGAGGCCATTCATTTATTAGAATGATCTGTTTCCAGTCCACTGACCCACAAAAATCTTTCAAGGAAGGAGGGAGATGGCAGTAGAAGCGTGCCCACCACCCCCTGGCTCTTCCGCATCTTTGAACCAAATTGCTTCCTGCTGCCGTGCAATGCAGGCAGGGCGCACCCGCTCACAGGCACACTAAAGTTAACAATCGCACTCATAAGAGCCAGCGTCGCTCTGTTTGAAGTGTGCTGACTGTCTTAACTCTCTTGATCCTCCCAGCAAGATTGATATTATTCTCCCATTTTGCGGATTAAAAACAAGACACCCAGCCAGGATGAAATGTAGCCAAGATCATTAATGAATGAACCCAAGGATGAAAGGCAGCTGCATCGGTATTTCTGCTTTCTGATCCATGCAGATGGGAAATCATCTGGAAACACGAGATCAAGCTAGTTAATGGACACATGGGTTGTGAGCCCGGGCAGTTCTGGACAGGAGCCTTAAGTCAAGAACTAGAGATTTCTTTTCTTCTCTCTCTTTTTTTTTTTTTTTTTTTTTTTTTTTTTGAGGTAGAGTGTTGCTCTGTCGCCAGGCTGGAGAGCAGTGGGGTGATCTCAGCTCACTGCAACTTCTGCCTCCCAGGTTCAGGCGATTCTTTTGCTTCACCCTCTCAAGTATCTGGGACTACAGGCATGCACCACCACGCTCAGCTAATTTTTGTATTTTGGGTAGAGAAGGGGTTTCACCACGTTGGCCAGGCTGCTCTCGAACTCCTGACCTCAGGTGATCTGCCCACCTTGGCCTCCTAAAGTACTGCTTTACAGGCATGAGACCCTACCCCTCGCCCATAGGACTAGAGATTTCTCTGCTAACCCAGGGGAGAGGCCCAGCACACAAGTGGTCCAGGCCAACCCAAGGGGAAGGCAAGTTGCCATGTGACGGCTCTTGGGGGCAGGATGGGTCTGAGGAAATGTGTCCCTCACTGCACCAGGGGACACAAAAACACCTACTGTCTCGTCTCACCTCCCTCCACAGAGGACAGTCTGGCCCCTGTGGGACTGCACACCACCTGCTCCCAGACAGGGTACGGCAGCTTAGAAGACGCAATGCTGTAGCCAAATGCAGACCGCCTCAGGGAGCTGTGTGCATTGAAGTGAGAGGAGATAGGGCTGTCCTCGAATACTGGACCAGCCGCCTCTCTCCTCACCGCAATCAACCCCTGAGAGAGGCAAAGTGTGGGGCCCTGTCAGGGGTGGATGCTGGGGGAGGGCGGATGGAGCTTCTTCAAAAACTGCCTCTTCCCCTCCCCCGCCACGGAACTGCATCTTCCTCCTCCACCTCTTTTCTTAGCCTGTGAGTGTTCTTCCTTTACAACCCACTGTCCGTATTAGCCCCACCAGACCACTGTGCAGAAATAAGGAGGGCACACGGACAGCAGTTCTCAAGGATGTCTGATAATCCGAGGTCATCTGATAAGTTTGTAGGTGAGAAAGGTAACTGCTCAAATCCAGAAAAGATTTCTGTTGAAAGTAGGAGGTCTGAAGTGAAAAGACCAAAGTCAACTTATCCTGGATGTGGGGAAAGGGGATGACGGCATCTGTGCCAGACACTTCAAGTCTATGTATTCCTTTATCACCACCATTTTACAGATGAGGAGGGAGACTAGTAGCGAAACAGCCAGCATGAGAGCCGAGAGCTGTCTGATTCCAAAGCCCACGTCTCCTCTCCCGCCACCCAGCCATAAGGAAGGACTTTTTTCCAACACGTAATACCTCTCCGCCCAAGAATGAAAGGCAGCTGCATCAGTATCTCTGCTTTCTAATCCAGATGGGAATCTAGATGGGAAATCATCTAGAAAGCAGGTGCCTGGCATAAGCGCACTTGCAAACGGTCGTCATCCCCATGCTCTCTCTCCCTCCCCTGCTCCCCCACCTCATGGGGCATCTGACCAGGAGCAATCTTCATCCCAAACCTCGCCTCCTTCAGAGGGGTGAAGGACCAAGAAAGAGAAGCTTCCTTGCCTTGGTGTGGACTGGAAAAGGAGCAGCAATCTTCCCCCTTTGTTTCCAACCACCAGAGCCTCTGGCAAATCCCATTTCTTCTGATACGATAGACAGAAGTTGTGCCTGCCTAAGAAGCTCATAGGGTACTGGTTGTAGCAAGGTGTGGCAACCCGCACAGACCCCGGCAGGAAGCCAGACACACCACGTTGAAAATCTAACTCTGTCTAGGAGACCAACTTCTCCCAGGTCCCCTGGGGAGTCATTAAATTTCTGTGTCTTCATCTCCTCCAAGGTAGAAAGGGGTAATAATCTGACCTAGCTCACCAGAGTGTTGTAAGTCAGAATAACTAATTAACGCGAGTGCAGCACTTTTGAAAGTAAAAAGCACTTTGCAATAATTAACATGGTTTCTGCTTTCATCTCTGCAGCCTCATAAATACAGAGCTAGGTCCCGATAGCTACAGATGGCAAGAAGCATGCCGGGCAGCCAGCCTTCCCAAGGAGCTACAGGGCTGCTCTGTCAGGACCATCAAAGTTGTCTCGGGGCTCCCGGCCGCTGGAGACCGTTCCCAGCTGACAATTCCAAATCCATTTGCATCCACTTAGCTTTGCAGAGACCCAGGCATTTTTCAGTTATAGCAAACAACGCATGAATGTGAAGCTCTGAGCAGGGAGCGCAGGGCAAAGGGAATTGCAAAGTCTCTGGGGCTGCCGCTGACTTGTCTCAAAAAATCAAAATGAACTTTTTTCTTCAAAGACTTTGCGGTTATTCATCATCATTATAAAAACAGTCAAGTGCTTCAGGTCTGCAGCTGCAGAGAATGCATATAAAATGGGCACTCTGGGAAAAAAAAAAAACACATCTAATAAAGATGCTCTAACACTCTTGCGAGCAAAGGGCCACAGGAGGGTCTGGGTTTGGAGTCCAGCCTTCACCTCCACTGGGCACATTTTGCCTGTAGGAATGTGTGTGCCCCAGAAAAGGCACTGTCTTTATGAGGATGTTCATAGCCGAGGAGGCTCCTTCCAGAAGGCAGAAGCATCATTAGCTATGCAAATTGCTACACCCTGGAGAATGGTATCCCCTCCACCAGCTGTCACTGGCACCCCAATATGTAACACAGGTTTCATCAATGTACCACAGACACCATGTGGCAGGGCTTTGCGGGGTTATAAACCTGGTTGATTGCTGGAGTTCTTCTGGTCCATATCGTAAAAACCGGGCTGGGCACAGTGGCTTCTGGCCAAGGTGGCTCACGCCTGTAATCCCAGCACTTTGGGAGGCCAAGGTAGGTGGATCACCTGAGGACAGGAGTTCGAGACCAGCCTGGCCAACATGGAGAAATCTCGCCTCAACTAAAAATACAAAAATTAGCCAGGTGTGGTGGCAGGCGCCTATAATCCCAGCTACTTGGGAGGCTGAGGCCAGAGAATTGCTTGAACCCGGGAGGCAAAGGTTGCAGTGAGCCAAGATCGTGCCACTGCACTCCAGCCTGTGCAACAGAGCGAGACTCCGTCTCAAAATAAATAAATAAAAATAAAGAACATTTTAAAATTAAATGACAAAACACACAGGCGAAGGATGTACAATGCTTGTTCTATGTGGCTTTCCATGAGATCAGACATCTTGTGCAAGACAGCTTCTTGGGTGTGTGACCTCCTCCCCAGGACTGTACATTTCAAAGGACCCCACACCTGGTTTAGTGCTCTGCTGTTACTCTCTTGCTAATTATGCTGGCAAAAAGTGCCCCATGCTTTCATTTTGTACTGGAGCCTGCAAACTACGTAGCCGGTCCTAGACTGGTGACGTAAGAAATACAGGTATCACCAACTTCCCCATTTCCCATGAGGAGACTGAGGGATAAGCTGGTAAATGAATTTCCTAAAGTCACTCCGCCAGTAAGCAGCCAACTCCAGCCCCAGGTATCTCTAAAGCGGAATCTAGTGTGATCCATCAATATGACGAGCGCGTTTCTCAGCACCTGCCAGCTCAGGACAGTGACTCCATCACTGCCCCATGCCTTCCATCACGAGCCCTTCACACTGTTTATACCACCTGAGACTCCCCAGGCTTGAACTGATACCCACGCGGGGCCACGCGGGGCCAGTCAGATGGTGTCTCCAGGGAATCTAGAACCTGTGCTTAGGGGGACAGATGGCAGGAGGGGTAGAAGGAGCAGCCAGAGCCACAGTGAGAACAGAGGAATGGCAGGTTCAGGCATGGGAAAAATCAGTGTGAAGCCATCTGCACCTCCCACTCTCCCTTCCACATCCGAAATTCATGGTGCCCAAGGACGCACAGTTTGGAGGAAGGCTGGGGTCTCCCATAGAGCCAGATAATAATCCAGGAACCTAAAGAAAACGGCTTCATGTGTCCTCACCTATGGTCCAAAACCTGCCAGACCTGCTGGTAGAGGAAGTAACAGGAGGATGGAGAGTAGCTGCTGACAACATCTCTTATTCATGCTGTTACTACCGCTTACTATCTGTAAACCTACATAGCACTTCTTATGTGTTAGATACGCTTCTACGTGTTTTGCATCTATCAGTTCATTTAATTCCAGCAACCCTGTGACATAGGTGCGATCATCATCATCCCCAGTTTATAGGCAAAGAAACCAAGACGCAGAGAGGTTAGGTCACTTGCCTGAAGAAGTCACATGGCTAGTATGGAGCAGAGCCAGGATTTAAACCCAGACGAACTGGCTCCAGAGCCTAGGTTTTAACCCTCTTGCAAGCTGCCTCTCAAAAGTATTATTCTGGCCAGTGTGAAATAAGCAACGTGCAATTTCCATTTTTAAGTTTTATTTTACCCTCTCAAAATGCAGTGTCTCCGAAGTCCTGACTATTTGAAATCAATAAGCCCTTTGTGCAGTCAACAGGGATGTTACAAAGACCACACACAAAAGCGTGAATACCCAATCCCTCCGACTCCCACTCAGTCTCCATCTCCCTCTTTCTGTCTCTCCCTCCCTCTCTCCCTGCCTCCTTCCCTCCCTCCCCCGTCCCTCCCTCCCTCTCTCTCTCTCTCTCTCTCTCTCACACACACACACACACAGAGTTTTGTTATCCACTTTCAAGCACATGGTAAGTGAAAAAGAAATGATCGTTCACTGCATGCAGGCATGTTGACAGTATCAAGAAAACATTACTATGAGCCTGGAAGTAAAAGACAAGATAGAAAAACCCTAAAAGCAATTCTAAAACTTACAAAGCACGGCAGCCCAGCTTATGGAATAATGTTCAAACGGTCCTAAACACCTTCATCCTCTATCCCAACTTTTTATTATACAAATAGCCTTCTCTTGGCGGTTAGGCCATTTCCAGCAAGGTTATCGATTATTTGCAGAGCAAGAAATCCTGATTCAGTGAGTAGCTGAGAACATTTGCTACAGTCACTAGATGACATTTAAAAAGGCAGAGGAATACTTATTACACTTTTTGAAGATTTATGTCTAACATGGTTACTTTAGAAGAAAAGTTTGAGAGCTTAAGTGGGTAGACAGATATTTTTATTTCTCTGTTGGTTGGTGGATTGGCTTGTCTAGGGGGAGGTGCTCGTTATTTTGGGTTTGTACTATATGTTGGTTTTCTTAAAAAAAAATGTAGTTACCCTTTAAAAGAGTCACGTGCTCTCTAGTTCACCACAGTCCCCACCGTTCCCTCTTCATATTGAATTTTCATTTTAAGATAATGGTAGGTTCACGTGCAATTGAACAAGACAATTCAGAGAGATCCCATGTCCTTTTTACCCAGTTTCCCCCAATTGTGACATCTTGCAGAACTCTCATACAAAATCACAACCAGGATATTGACAAGGACCATCAAGACGCAGACAGTTCAGTCACCAGCAGGACCCCTCCGGATAGGCACGGCCATCCTTATCCTGCTCCTCCTCAGCCCTGGGCAAACACTCATCTCTTCTCCAATTCTATAATTTTGTCAAATTGAGAATGTTATAGAAATGGAATCCTGCAGTATGTAGCCTTTGGGACTGTTTTTCACTCATCGTAATTCCCCTCAGATCGACCCATCTTGTTGCGGGTATCAACAGTGTGTGGCTTTTACTGGTGAGTGGTAGTCCATGGTGGTTTGTTTACACAGTCACCCACTGGAGGACACAGGCACCATTCTTTTTTGCTTTTTTACCAGACCGTTTCCTCATTTATATGACCTGCCTTGCACCGTGGGCATTTGAACTTTTGACTCCCGGGGTGGTGTCTCACCTAGGATGGGGAGAACTGTCCGAATCCCAGTGATATCCACGATGACTCACTGCCTCTCGGGGTAGAGTTTCTAGTCTCTCCCCTCTGTGGATTATTCATGGCCACAGTTTTGATCCCAGGGAGGAAACCTTCCCCAATACATAACCGGCTCTGACCCCTTATTATTAGCTGGTGTGTACTCAGGAAATGCAAAACTGGAACCAATATAAACAGGACAGTAGATCGATAGGCACCAAAAGACACTCAGACATAAAGGTGGCAACTCCTTAGGGGACACCTCTGCTTTGTGTTCTGCCTTCGGGTCGCTCCTTTTGTGAGCACAGACAAGCCGGGGTCAAGTCCCTGGAGAACTCTCTGTGTGTTGTGTTTTACCCACCCTATCTCTCCCTGATCCCCCCGGAGATGTCAGCACGTTACCAACTTTCTTCTTTCTCAGTGAATTCCTATTTATCATCCAGCTGACTTCTGGGACATATCATCTTTGTTTCTTAACTATCTCGTTCTTAGTATGAGATAGATTCTACTTGCCCTAAAGCAGTTGAAGTGTCTTATATAACATATAACATATTGCCCCACAGGCATTTGAACTTTCAACTCCCGGGGTGGTGTCTCACCTGGGACAGGGAAAACTGTCCGAATCCAAATGGTATCCACAATGGCTCACTGCCTCTCAGGGTAGAGCTTCCAGTCTCTCCTCTCTCTAGGTTATTCATGGCCACAATTTTGAGTTCACTAATATCTTCCGAGCACCTATTCTAGCCATGAGTGTACTTCATGATGACATAAATTAAAATTCTTTAACTCATAAAATAAACTCTCTAACTCAGCCACTAACAGCATCATGAATTGGAGTTCTCGAGAAAACAGCCAACATGCTGGGTCTCCCACAGCCACATCCATCTGTATTGGAGGCCTGAGCTCACTTGCTGGGACCTATTTCAGGAATTGTGTATGTGTGGGTTGGATCAGTCTGCTCGGCTAGGCCCTGGCAGCAATAACCTCCTCACTCCGCCACAGTACATTTCCAGTCATTCTTCACCTGGATGACTGGCAATGCCACCCGAACGATTCCTCCTATCGACGTAGCTCACTGGCCATTCCTGTAACACTGAGGACTGTACTACACACTAAACACCAGGAATTACAGCAAGAACACCGTTTTGTTTGTCCCCACAATGTTTGGGAAGATAAATATGACTGCAAGGTAAGTGTAACGATTATTCCTGTTTTACAGACGCACCTGAAGGGCAGGAAGGTGAAAGGACCTCAGAATCCCAGAGTTGATATATTGGAGCAGGAATTTGAAGTCAGATTCTCTGGGGATTGGCCAGACCTCTCTTCCAGCTCCAAAGTCCCAGAAAAGACCTTCACCCACCTCCCTGATAAGACGAGTGCTTGGCACGGATCTTCCTAGAGAAGAACCCAGTTTGGTCCTCCTCTCTGGGTTCAGTAATTTCACTCCTCTAAACACAGCAAGCCAAGCTCTCCGGAAACCAACTTCAGATAGACCTGGGCCCGGGAGGCTTCCTAAGGAGTGCTCTGTGGATCAGGACGAGTGGCAGAGTAAAGGAGGGAGGACTGAGTGGGGTGGAAGTTGGACTTCAGTGCAGTCAGAATCCAAGCCTCAGCGTACCCAAGAGGAACCAGATACGGCCCGAGTTAAGGAGATGGTGCCTTTGTACCCCACACGGACCAGGCCCCAGGCGCGGACTGCCCCAGGAAGAGACCTGACTTGGCCCTCTAGAATCCCAGGGAGGGACTCAGCTGAGAGCTGTCAGCCGCCCCACAGCTGGGGAACTGGGCAGTGCCCGCCAGCATCCATTAGGCTTAACTCTAGTCTTCTTTCTATAGCTCTCCTGTCTTACAGAACCTCTAAATTGGGCCAAGGAGAAGTCAAGTCAATTTTGTACGTTTTTCCTACATTATTCTTCCAAAGATCCCAGTATTTTTCAATTCATTTTTCAATTCATTTTTCAATTCATTCTTTCCTCTTTCTCAATAAAGATAATAAGCTTTCTTTCCACTGCCTCTACTTACCTGAGAAAAAAGTGAGGGAAATTATCTCCCTGGATTTTCAGGCGGTGACCTCTGGAGGGCCCTGTGGGTGAGTTCTGCCGCTGGAGCCTGGGGTGAGCCTCTTCCTGTCTGCCCCAGCTGCCCTCTTCCTGGAGCCTCTGCCTTCTCTCCCCCACCCCCTCCTTTCCAACCCTCTGTTCCTGTCCTTGCCCTTCTTGCCCTCACTGGGAGCATGGCCACAGCCTCCCACCATCCCCAGTCTTGCCCCCACAAATCGACCCTGCGCACCTCGTGCTGCCCTAGAGATTTTCCTAGATGTAAACCTCCCATGTGCTTGTTTCACCCATTGTTTCCACGGTGAGAGTCACATTCTTTTTTTTGGTGGGAGGTGGGGGGACGGAGTCTTGCTCTTATTGCCCAGGCTGGAATGCAATGGCATGATCTCTGCTCACCACAACCTCCGCTTCCTGGGTTCAAGTGATTCTCCTGTCTCAGCCTCTTGAGTAGCTGGGATTCCAGGCATAGGCCAACACGCCCGGCTAATTTTGTGTTTTTGTAGTAGAGATGGTGTTTCTCCATGTTGGTCAGGCTGGTCTCCAATTCCCAACCTCAGGTCATCCGCCCGCCTCGGCCTCCCAAAATGCTGGGATTACAGGCGAGAGCCACCACGTCCGCCGAGGGCCACCGCGTCCGCCGAAGGCCACCGCGTCCGCCGAGGGTCACATTCTTTACTCTCACATTCAAGACTCACTTGATCTGGCCCTGGTGACCTCTTCAGCTTCTTTTCTTGATAGCTCCTCCCCGCAAGTATACACACATGCACACACACGCACATGCACACATGCATGCACACGTACGTGCACATGCACACATGGGTGCACACGCCTATGCACACACGCACATGCACGCATCGTCCTGACAGTGCTGAACTGTGTTTGGTTTTTCCTCACCCGCCACATTATACCTACCTCCATGCCATTCCCCACAAAGCTCCTTCCAGCTGACGTGGCTTATCTGTCCTACACCCGGTGAACTCCTTCAAGATCCAGCTAAGGTGTTTTCTCCTGGAGGAAGCCTTGCTTACCAGCAGAAGCTGCGCTACAGCAGCATCCTGCCTGCAGGCTGGTTTCTAGAGGACTCAGACTTGCCTCCAGCGCAGACCTGTCTGCCATGCGCCTGCAGGCAGGACGGCATCTTTTCTTCCTCTGTGTCCCTCGTGCCTGGCACAGTGTGGGAGCTCAGGATAAGCTTGTTGACCTGAACAGACCCAACCAGCTCCTCGGTGTCCATGCCAGCTATTTTCTGCATCTCCTCGACCCTCTACCTCCTTCTTCAGAATTCTGGCTTGCCCCCAAATGTGCCCATTTTCTCTACTTCGAAAGGTGGGTATTCGGCACAGGTGTGCTGCATATTAAGTAAAACTGGTGTTAGGAAAAGTCTGTATTGTTTTAAAAAAAAGTGAGGGTGATTGTTTCTCTTTATAAAAGGCTGGTAGCCTCGGTTTCTTTAACAAGGAAGCTCCAAGCTCAGAGAGTACCTGCCTGCAGCGCTGACCTTCACACTGAATGTGATTACCTCGGGATTCCAGTACTGCCTTCTTATATTTTTATATTCTATATATTTATATATATTTTATATATTATATAATGAGAATGTCTTATACATTCATAAAAATCAAAAAGAAAACAAATTATTACATGCACACGAATGTTCATTGTGGCACTGTTTACAATAGCAAAGACCTGGAACCAACCCAAATGCCCATCAATGATAGACTGGATAAAGAAAATGTGGCACATATACACCATGGAATATTATGTAGCCATCAAAAATGATGAGTTCGTGTCCTTTGTAGGGACATGGATGAACCTGGAAACCATCGTTCTCAGCAAACTGACACAAGAACAGAAAATCAAACACCACATGTTCTCACTCATAGGTGGGTGTTGAACAATGAGAACACATGGACACAGGGAGGGGAACATCACACACTGGGGTCTGTTGGGGGGAAATAGGGGAGGGACAGCGGTGGGTGGGGAGTTGGGGAGAGATAGCACAGGGAGAAATGCCAGATATAGGTGATGGGGAGGAAGGCAGCAAACCACATTGCCATGTATGTACCTATGCAACAATCTTGCATGTTCTTCACATGTACCCCAAAACCTAAAATGCAATAAAAAAAAGAAAATTATTTTCATTGTGGGAGAAACAAGGAAAAATAATAGGCTTCCCGGTGACTTTATTTTTAATCTTCAAATAGATTAAAAAAGAAAAGTAGGGCCAGGTGTGGTGGTGTATGCCTGTAATCCTAGCTATTTGGGAGGCTGAGGCAGGAGAATCCCTTGAACCTGGGAGGCAGAGGTTGCAGTCAGCCGAGATCACGCCATTGCACTCCAGCCTGGGCAACAAGAGTGAGACTCTGTCTCAAAAAAAAAAAAGTTAGAGTCACACACACAAACACAAATCCCAAATCCCTTAATCTCTAGGCTCACTAGCAAGAACAAATTGCACATTTGTAGGACTCTATGCCCAAATGCATTTTAAATCATTCAATTTGAAAACTGTTTCTTTCACTATAACTCTCCAGGAGCCAATGTTTTAGAAACAAGGTTAGCCATCCAGGCACTACTGTGACACTGAAGATGAAGACAAGGACCAAACTCACAGTCAAAAGCCTCAAATTTCAATCCACACAGTAAAGTGACTCTCAGCAAGTCAATGGAGCTTGCCAAACTTCCACTGCTTTGACTGTAATGAGATAATCTCTGCATCCCCACAGCTTTCCAGAAAAGGGGGAAAAAATGAAACATGTACATTTGCTTTAAAAGTACAAGACTAAAGTCACCATGAGAAGTGGCAGAGGGGTTAGGATGAATCATCCTATTCCAGTAGCAGCCATTTTCCTATCCTTTGCAGTCCCTGCCCTGTCACTGCGATCACAGTGCGGGGGAGGGGGTGTGAATTCTGCCCCCTCCCCCATGCCCCGCCACAGGCTGCTCTCCAAATGCTGTCCTCCATTCTCATCAGGCAGAACCGATTCCCAAGCTCCGATGCTTTCTGTCCCTTCCTCCTTCAGGTATAAATCCCAGATGGTACTGAGTTTTTACATTAACGGGCAAAGATCACCACCATTCGGGAGCCTAAACCTACATACTCTTTCCTAAACATAAATGTTTTTGTTTGTAATTTTTCATATTATTATTATTATTTTTTTTTTTTTTTGAGACAGAGTTTCACTATTGTTACCCAGACTGGAGTGCAATGGCACGATCTCGGCTCACCACAACCTCCGCCTCCTGGGTTCAGGCAATTCTCCTGCCTCAGCCTCCCAAGTAGCTGGGATTACAGGCACGCGCCACCATGCCCAGCTAATTTTTTGTATTTTTAGTAGACACGGGGTTTCACCATGTTGACCAGGATGGTCTCGATCTCTTGACCTCATGATCCACCCGCCTTGGCCTCCCAAAGTGCTGGGATTACAGGCATGAGCCACCGCGCCCGGCCTTTCATAGTATTTTTTAAGGAGGGAGATCTCAAAAATTATTTTAAAAAAGCATTTGATTGCCCAAGGTGCAGACTTCTTTTCTTAACATGTTTTAGGACATAAAGAGCCACATCATCCATTGGCTTACATCTTCTAATAGAGAGACTAAAAATCACTTTCACCTATATTAAATCCCATGACCTCTCTGCCAAGTGGGAGGCAAATTGTCTCAAATCCCTGAGCCTTCTGCACCATGGATAATACGGTTTGGCTGTGTCCTCACCCAAATCTCATCTTGAATTGTAGTTCCCATAATCCCCATGTGTCATGGGAGGGACCCAGTGGGAAGTAACTGAATCATGGAGGCAATTACCTCCATGCTGTTCTCATGACAGTGAGTGAGTTCTCACGAGATCTGATGGTTTTGGAAGGGGCTTCCCCCTTCACTCAGTTTTCGTTCTTCTCTCTCCTGCCGCATGTGAATAAGAACACGTTTGCTTCCCCTTCAGAAATGATTGTAAGTTCCTGAGGCTTCCCAGCCTTGCAAAACTGAATCAATTAAACCTCTTCCCTTTATAAATTACCCAGTCTCAGGTATGTCTTTATTAGCAGCGTGAGAACAGACTAATACAATGAATCGTCAGGTATCTTGGATTTAATCCCACAGCTTGTGAGTGAGCGTGGTCAGGCCACAACTGGAAGCTCCATGCCAGATCTGCTTGCTCTACTTTTTTTTTTTTTTTCAGTTAAAAAAAAAAAATCCCCTTTTTTTTTCCAGTAGCTAAGAAGACTGTGGGGAAAGTGTCTGTTAATAACAAAGTGAACACCGTCTTTAGGATACTCCCCAGGGCATTTATCCTAAAGAATGGAAATTGAAGCTGGGCGCGGTGGCCGAAGCCTGTAATCCCAGCACTTTGGGAGGCCGAGGCGGGTGGATCACGAGGTCAAGAGATCGAGACCATCCTGGTCAACATGGTGAAACCCCATCTCTACTAAAAATACAAAAAATTAGCTGGGCATGGTGGCGCGCGCCTGTAATCCCAGCTACTCGGGAGGCTGAGGCAGGAGAACTGACTGAACCCAGGGGGCAGAGGTTGCGGTGAGCCGAGATCGCGCCATTGCACTCCAGCCTGGGTAACAAGAGAGAAACCCCATCTCAAAAAAAGAAAAAGAAAAGAAAGGAAATTGATATACCAAAGAGATACCTACACCCTCATGTTTATTCCAGCACTATTCACAATACTCAAGATTGAGAAACAACGTAAGTGTCCACAAACAGATGAGTAGATAAAGTGTGGTACATATACACAATGGAATAGTATTCAGTCATAAAAATAAATAATGAAATCATGTCATTGGCAGCAACGTGAATATGCCTGTAGGACACCATTTTAAGTAAAATAAGTTAGGCACAGGAAGAAAAATACATTTTTTTTACTCATATGTGGGAGCTAAAAAAAGATTGAGCTTAGAGAAGCAGAGAGTAGAACTGTGGTTATTAAGGGTGGGAATGGTAGTGGGGAAGGGAGGATAGGAAGAGGTTGGCTAATGGACACAAAGTCACAGCTAGATGGGAGGAATAAATTCCAGTGTTCTGTGGCACTGTAGGGTGAATATGGTTAACAATAATTCACTGTTATTTTCAAAAGCTAGAAGAAAGGATTCTGAATGTTCAAAACACCAAGAAATGATAAATGTTTGAGGTGATGGAAACACTATTCGGATTTGAGTATTGCACGCCACATATTTAAATATCACCCCATACCCCAGAAATATGTACAACTAGTATGTGTCAACTAAAAATAAAACAAAAAGAAAAAATACCTTCCCCCAGCACCTGGCAGCAAATATCCCATTGAAAGAAAACTGGATTCCCAATTTTGCTTTTATAAAAATCTCTGATATTCATCTTCTCAAGCAATAATAGCATCTTTGTCTAAGGAAAAATCTGGTTTATTTATATGATTTGACTTATAGGGGGTGAGGAGAGGAGTAGAGGGTAGTCGATGTTCATTAGTATCATGGAATCAGTATAGTGGAGTCATTAAGAGCTTAGACTTCAGAGTCTGAAACTCTACGGTCCCTTTCCCAGCTCAGCCACATGTACCGTGTGGACGTGGACTCGTTACTTATCCTCTCATTGTCTCAGTCTCCTCATCTATAAAGTGGAGCTGAGACACCTGACTCAGAGTGTTGGCCAAGAAATGACTTCATGAATGCCAAGTGCGGGATAAAGAGCCTGGTGCATAGTGAGCATATAAAAACACTATCATCATCATCATCATCATCATCATCGTCAACCATCAACAACCACAAACTTCCAATCACCTGCTACATTCAAAGGCCTGCCCAAGGCACTGAGAGATGTTCACAGTTCTTTTCAGGAAGAATGTTTGAGAGTTTTGAGAGGCATCTGTAAAGTATAACAATGGATTTGAAGATAGTCAGGAAAAACTATCAGTATCATCACTTTTCCAACCTACAAGCAAATTGCATCACCTAAGCATTAACTTTTAACTATACAAATAATGCAAAGTAACGAGTTTAGAAAGCAAGCAAGAGCAAAGAATCATCCATCTGCCTGGACATCCGTTCGCTGGTGGTCCCTATACTTAAGTTGGTTGTTTCTTAGGGGCTGGCCACAATCCCGTTGGATGAGGGGCTTGCAACCACCATAGTCTTACTTCTGCTACTTTAATTTCCAAGTTCACAGGGCAACACTATAGCTAAATATCACAACTAGAGACAAATGTTAGCTACACACACACACACAGACACACCCCTCCCCTCCATCACATCCTATGTCCCTATCACCTTCAGCTGCAACTTTCTATGGAACTTTTATCCGCTTCTCTGTTCCTTTGATCTGGAACGTCCTCCTTTTTCACCAAACATGGAGTCACGTCAGCTACTCTTCTTCATTACCGTACAGAATGGCTTCTACCCCGTGATGTAGGAATGTTCTGTGCTATTGCTGCAAACCATTGAACTTTAAAGCACGGAATAGCATTCACGTTTCTCTTCTTCGGAAGAAGACAAAGCACTGACTTCACTGCCACTGGTTTCATAATTTACTTACATTATAGCCCTGAAAACATTCTACTGTTTTGGCCCAAGTGGCTTCCTTGAGGGAGGAGCACAGGTTTCTACAGCAGAAACACCATGTTAGTTCTCAGGGTCAACCAACGTATGCTACGGACTCTGGCTCCCAGTAGCTGGTGCTTTGCTCCCCAGACTAAGGGCCGTTACTATAGATCAGCCATCCCACCACGCATAGAGCAACGGGCCAATCTGGAAGGAGCCACTGGTCAGCTTTATACTTAGAAGGCAGCTACAGTGACCTTACCGAATGCTCTCAGCCCTTCTACTCATCCAGAGCCTATGAGGCCGTGAGTAGCTGAAATGCTATGCTGAAAGTGGAGTGAAATGGAAATAGATCTATTATGAGACAGAAGGTCTTAGAGCCCAAAATGAACTTACTTCAAGCATCCATCTTTGCTCCCAGTCCAAAAGTCATCCAACACAACTCACCCAGAGCAACTTCCAGAGAATTAACGTGTAGCTGCCAGTTTCTGCTAGACGATTCTTTGTCAGAACATAATTCTGTAAGCCCCCTGTGAAATTTTCAGAACGCTAGGTGGGGGGAGCCTATCTCCTCTATCTTTACATTCCAGTTCTTAGCACAAATGGCTGGCACAGAGCAAGCTCACCATAGATATTTGCCAAATGAGTTGAGGAAAAGCAAACATCCTACTCCTGGGCTTAGTTTTCTCAGGAGTCCCCAGGCTTTTGAGGAATGGCGGAATGACCTTCTAATTCCAGTCACATCATGACTAGAGATGAATGTTCAGCACACACACACCCTCCCCTCATGACACCCCATTGTTTCCCTAAGCCAGAGTCAAGTACTAGGATGCAGGCTTTCTGGAATGCACCTCCCTGGAATTCCTAGCATATGTTGATTCTATGAGTAACCGTCAGACACTGGCTATCACTATCTGTCATCAGATAATATCCTTTTCCTCCCACTAGCCAACTGGATTTTGAACCTGAAATATCCTTAGAAGGATATTTTCATTTCAGTCCGTAGTCTGGCTGCAGCCTCAGCCAGGCAGGCAGGCAGGATACAAGGGTCACCACACATTCCTGCTGGCTCTGGGAGGCTGAGCCATGGCCTCTCACCCTCAGGGCCTTGCCAGCCGAGATCCACCCATCCCAACAGCCTTCTTCTTTCCAAGGGCCTCTCTCTTCACCGGCCAACTTCCTCTTCACCCTATTATTCCGAGGCACTTGGCTCTCCCTTGTTCCTGTGGGGTGGCCTAAGTGGGTGGCTACTTTTTACATGTCACAAAACTGCATTTCATTTTCTACCATCTGGCCTTCTCCAATACACTGGCTATATGATCTGCTTTGCCACTCTCTCCAGTGTGATTTAAGAATTTCTTTCCTGAATGTGCTTTCCAGATACCAGGCTCCAGTATGGAGCAACAGGGGTAGCCTTCTTTTCAAAACTGTGCGAGAGGTTAACACCACTGAAAGGCAAGTGTCTCTCCACTCCCCAGGGACTTCGCGCCCTTGGAATGGAACAAGGAGGAAAGCTATAATTGGGTCCCCTACAGCAGAGACTCAGGGCTGGGGCCCATCTCGCTGGGGTCCTGGGGTGACACTAGACTCATATCTCTTCATTAATTCAATTGCCAAAAATTCAAGTGTATCCATTACTTCTTTTCAAATATTTTATCCTTTATCTGTACTACTTTTATAACTGAATGTTTTGTTACAGATCACTTGTTATTATCTGAATATTTCTATGGATTTCCTGTGGAAATGTATGAGAATAATTCTTTCTATGGTGCATTTACACTTTCGTAGGCTGCATTATCAAGTATATACTGATCAAGAGACAGCTTATATTTTGACAAGGCATTGATGACAGTTGAATCTTCAGCTTAAAATTTTACGTATCTGATGATGGGAAGAATTTGTCACAGAAGCTTCTGGCCCCTTTCTTTTTTCTTTTTTTTTAAGACAGAGTTTTGCTCTTGTTACCCAGGCTAGAGTGCAATGGTGTGATCTCAGCTCACCACAACCTCTGCCTCCTGGGTTCAAGCAATTCTCCTGCCTCAGCCTTCCAAGTAGCTGGGATTACAGGCGTGTGCCACCGTGTCCAGCTTATTTTGTATTTTTAGTAGAGACGGGGTTTCACCATGTTGACCAGGATGGTCTCAAACTCCTGACCTCAGGTGATCTGCCTGCCTTGGCCTCCCAAAGTGCTGAGATTACAGGTGTGAGCCACCGCACCTGGCCACTTCTGGTCCCTTTCATTCAAAATGTTGATCATCTTCTATTATCCACACAGTGTTGGTGCCGGGTCCCACCAGGTCCCATCGTGCCTGTTCACCTCAGCTCAGTCATGGATCTGGCTGAGTCAGCACAATTGGCGTTAGGAGCATTTCTGTAAAACACTGCTACACAAAAGTGGCTAGGAATAGCTAACTCTACACAGACGCGACTGTGAACCTCATAAATGTATCCCTCTAATCCAACCTAAATGTCTGCTTGACTCCACCTCCCTTAGTCTAATCCCAAAAGTGCCTCAGTCACCAGTTCAAGAAGGGAGTATATTGGAGAGGAAAGTGCACTCTAAAGAGATCGTGGTTTTAACCAATTAATAGTTCACGTATCTTACTTGCATACATTTCACAAAAACGTACAAGCATGTGAACAGTTTCCTGGACCCTCACATGGCTGTGAGGATGAAAGGGCCTGAGCCGAGGCTGTGATTATCTTTATGGAAATCCACTCTGTCAGTCAGAACAGATACAGCCAAGGAGCAATGAGCTCCATTACCTGGCAGCTACCAGCTGAACACGCATCCCTGAATGTGGACTGCTAACGTTCATAAACATCTGTACGTGTTTATGACTGAAGACTAGATTCCCACTTCAACTTGTTTTGCCATCCTTTTCTTCCATTAAATGTGATTGCAGCGTTGACCTGTACATAGCAGGCATTTTTAAATATGTGGTATACATTAAGGGGCTTTCTAGGATCACAGAACATATCTCCCTACAAAGGAGGATGTGAGAATAGCTTGGATTAAAGGCCAAAATCCGAACATCCTGAATGTTGACTACTGACATTCATAAATATCTGTCGGTGTCTGTGACCAGAGGCTAGACGCTCCCTCTTCCTTGTTTCAGGTTCTTTCGCCATCCTTTTCTTTCATTAAACAGTTTTTTCTTGCCTTCCTTTAAACGCTCATTTGCTGTAGTCTCAACCTCTTTCATTTTTATGTTATTGAAGCCTTGATCTGCCCACAGTAGGTATTTTTAAATACGTGGTGTACACTAAGGGCCTTTATAAAGACAGGACTACAGAACATACCTATCTCCGAAGGAGGATGTAAGAATAGCGTGAATTAAAGGGCAAAACATATAGATCAGGTAAAGGAAGGGATTAAGCAGTCAACTGATGAGCCAACCTACCAAGCCACGGAGAGTCCCAGGAAGCGTTTCCTGCCCTCAGATCAGGTCGGGAGCCAGACTTTGGTGTCTGTGTACTGGTTTCTCCTCTACTGGAATGTACACGTGTTGACAGCAGGACCTGGATTCTTCACCTCAAGTGTCCAGCATGGTACACGTGCAATCAGCTTTATCAAACACATGAATGAATGACCAAACATGGAGAATGGTCCGTTTTGTTGACGGTTAGGGTTGTTGATGATTAGGAGTCATTGGAAACCTTGGCAAGTGTGATTCTGGCAAAGGTGAGGCAGAGGAAACCAGATGAGAGAAATTCCGGAAGCGTGTTGTTTATGAAGGAAACGCACTGTGGATGCATGCTACAGGATGCAGGGAGTGAGGGGGACAGGAAGTGCAGTTCTGAACGGGGCCAAACATCTGGGTTTTATTTCATAAAAAAAAGGTATCCAAAAAGAGGGGGGCAGGGATCCAAAGAAAAGAAGAAGAGAGCTGGGGGGAGGGGTGCAGGAGGCAGAACAGGGAGGTGTCAAGATGAGGGTGACAAAAGGCCTTCCTGAAGCCGGTAACTTAATGGGCTTGTATGGTGCAGGGTCCTGGACCTTGGCCCCGTGTAGGAAATGCTTACCTCATGGGCTGCAACACCAGCACAAGTGAATGAGCTTCCTGGTGAAAAGGAGCCACACCATCAGAGAGACATGGGAAGGGAGGCGCCAGAGGCACCAGGTAACAGGAGGGGAAGTGACAGTAGCAACGACAGACCGCGGTGGAGTGAGAATGTGCCAGAACGTCCCGGTGGGTGGCAAGCCACATTCTGCCTCCGCCAACTCATCAACACAACACGGGTTCTTTTTGTCTTTCCTCTAACCACAAATCGTTCATCAATGTTGTTTAGTGTCCTCTGGGATTGCCATCCTCCGGTTTCCATTGAAGATTTCTGAACGTAACAGAGCTGTTCAGTGGGTTCAAAGCAGACCTGAAAGCAGTGAGGGAGGAACACACACACGCATTTCCTGATGACTCTGTAGCTTACATGCACCCAGTAGCCCTTCCGCAGATGGGTGCATGTTTTACCTAAGTGAATTACCCTGGAGTTGTGACTTTCTAATTTTTTTCTTAATTAAATGTGTTTCCTCTCCCAATTAGCCAGGTCTATATTGAGTTTTAAGGTAACTCTCCAAGGTGTCGGCATTTCCCCCAACCCACTGTCTCACGCAAATTAAGTGTCCACACATTCCACTTATTCAAGTAAAAGGACCAGAAGGAAGGATTTTATTCCCTCTTTAATTAGCTTTCCCCCCGTTTTTTCTCATGCCTTTTTGATTTTTTGACATCAACACAAAGTGAACACATATCTAGAAAGAGAGAGAGAGAGAGAGAACTTCATCTGGAAACAAAAGATAGAACCCTTTCCATTTCATTGGCTGGCAATAAAGACTGAAACTTCATCACCATGTTGCCTGGCAACCCAGGAAATATTGTTGTGATTAAACAAAAACTATCTGGAGTAAATGCACAATGAAACAGCCGAAAAGCATTATATCATCCTGCATTCCACTACTCAGACATGAGCAGCAGAACACCCTGGGACGGTTCACCCCCCAAAACACAAAAAACAAAAATATCGACGTCGCCAAGAGGCAGGCTAGAGGCCAGGAAATGCCCTGGATTAGGATCAGAAGTCCTGGGCAAGTCTCATAACCTTCGGGCAGTCAGGGTTTTTTTCATGTGCAGAAAGAACAAGTGGAATTAATAAGCTCCGACATTTCATGTTTCAAAAGAAACAGTAAAAACTGGGAGCACTGTGCCAGTCATCCTTTTGAACGGCAGCATTCATTTCAAGGGCCACGAACAGCGATCCACAGGCCTGAAGGGTGAAAGTCACCCATCTTGCCTTAAATAAAATCCACAGCGGGATCGGTTGGGTTCCCATAAGCTGTTGATGCCCCTGTTATTTCAAGTAACTCTCCCGGCTTAGAAAAGCAGAAGCTCAGTGTTATAAGAAAGGCTCATCTCATTAAGACAAAAATATCTCCTAGAAATTTCTGTAAGGCTATTATAGCAAGCAACCTTGGAACCAAAGAGCCCTGGCAAAATTAAAGCAACTTGTTTGTGAAAAATCACAAATGAGTCGACTTTTAAAAAAAAAGAAATCCAACGAAAGAAGCCACAGATGAAAACTAAAAACCGCAGCAACAAAGCTTTGAAGAGTACAGTGTGGTGGCTAAAAACATTAAAATCAAAGACTCTGGGTTCAAATCCTGTCTTTACCACTGACTGGGCTGCTACTGAAACTCTGCATCTCAGTTCATCCATCTGTATGTGAGTTTAAGGGTAGTACACGCCCTTCATATGATTCTTGTAGGAATGAAATGAGTTAGTAATGTGCTTAGAAGAGTAGCTGACAGGGTCGTTATTTCAGCATGATCTCATAATTGCTAATACTAGAGCTAGAGTCAGATGGGCCTGGATTCAAAGCCCAGCACCACTGGTTATTAGCGGTCGACCTTTGGGCAAGCCTCTTAGCTTCCCTCTAAGTCTCAGTTTCTTCATCCATAAGATGGGAATAATCATATAATACCTCACAGAGTTGTGAGGATTAAATGAGATAATGCTTGTGACATGCACGACATAGTGATCACGAGTCACCACCGTCCAGGATTCATCAGGAAATCTATCTGCAATTTCTTTTTTTTTTTTTTAATTTTTATTGCATTATAGGTTTTGGGGTACATGTGCAGAACATGCAAGATAGTTGCATAGGTACACACATGGCAGTGTGTTTTGCTGCCTTCCTCCCCTTCACCCACACTTGGTATTCATCCCCAGGCTATCCCCCCCAGCCCCCCCCCCGCTGTCCCTCCCCCATTTCCCCCAACAGTCCCCAGTGTATAGTAGACCGCCTCTCTGTGTCCATGTGTTCTCATTTTTCTCACCCACCTATGAGTGAGTATATGCGGTATTTCTTTTTCTGTTCTTGTGTCAGTTTGCTGAGAATGATGTTCTCCAGATTCATGCAATTTCTTTATTAATAGTTTCTCATTGTTTTTTCCAGGCCATAAGAAATAACAATGGGCCAGTCGTGGTGGCTCATGCCTGTAATCTCGGTGTGGAGACCACTTGAGTCCAAAAGTTCAAGAGCAGTCTGGGCAACAAAACAAAACTCCATCTCTACAAAACGTTTTAAAATTAGCTGGGAGAGCACACCTGTGGGCCCAGCTACTTGGGAGGCTGAGGTGGGAGAATCACCTGAGCCTAGGAGGGCAAGGCTGCAGTGAGCCCAGGACACTACGCTGCATGCAGCCTGGGCAACAGAGCGAGACCCTGTCTCAAGAAAACAAAAAACAAAACCCAAACAATAAATGCTTATGATGATAAATGCTGCAGCATGAATAAAACCATGTACATTTTATTACATTTTTACATTGAGAAAAGAAAACACCCGGGCGCAGTGGCATGTGCCTGTAGTCCCTCTACTCGGGAGGCTGAGGTGGGAGGATTGCTTGAGCCCAGGAGTTCTGGGCTGTAGTGCGCTATGCCGATCGGGTGTCCGCACTAAATGTGGCATCAATATGGTGACCTCCCGGGAGCGGGGGACCATCAGGTTGCCTAAGGAGGGGTGAACCGGCCCAGGTCAGAAATGGAGCAGGTCAAAACTCCATGCTGAACAGTAGTGGGATGTCACCTGTGAATAGCCACTACACTCCAGCCTGGACAACATAGTGAGACCCCATCTCTTAAAAAAAAAAAAAAAAAAAAAAGGAAAGAAAAGAAAACATCGGCTGTCACAACATTTCAATGAGGAAAAAATAGTCTTTTCAACAAATGATGCTAGGAAAATTGGATAGCCACATGCAAAAGAATGAAGTTGGACCCTTTTCTCACACTTATTCAAAAATTACCACAAAATGACTCAAAAACCTAAATGTCAAAGCCAAACTATCAAACTCTTAGGAGAAACATAGGCATAAGTGATTAGGCAATAGTGTCTTAGCTATTATGCCAAAAGCACAAATAACAACCACAAAAAATACACAAATTGGACATGATCAAAATTACAACCTTTGCCCTTCAAAGGACACCGTCGAGAAGGTTACAAAAACAACAACAACAACTTACAGAATGGGAGAAAATATTAGCAAATCATATATCCAATAAGGGACTTGTATCCAGCATATATAACGAACTTTTACAACTCATCGATAAAATCACAAATTACCCAGTTAATAAATGGGCAAAGATCTGACTAGACATTTCTCCCAAGGAGATATACAAATGGTTAATAACCACATGAATAGATTCTCAACATCATTAGCTCTTAGGGAAAGGCAAATCAAAGCCACAATGATATCACTTCATACCCACCAGGATAAATATAATAAGAAAGACAGAAATAACAAGTATTGGTGAGAACGTGGAGAAACTGGAACGCTCATTTACACGCTAATGGGAATATGAAACAATGGAGCCATTTGCTTGGAAAACAGCCTGTCAGTTCCTCAAAAAGTTAAACAGAGTTACCATATGATCTGGCGATTCAAGCCCTAGGTATATACCCAAGAGAACTAAAAACATGTCCACACAAATATTGTACACAAATTCTCACAGCAGCATTATTCATAATAGTCAAAAGTATAAACAACTAATATTTCTACCAACTGATGAATAAATATATTATATTCAGAAAATAGGATAGTAGTCAATAAAAAGGAATGAAGTGCTGACAAATGCTGCAGTATGAATAAAACCTTGAGAGAAGCCAGTCACAAAAGACCACACATATTGTATGATTCCACAAAATCATACAATACATCAGGATAGGCAAATCCAACAGCAGGAGAAAGTAGATCCACGGTTTCCTAGAGGTGAGGGAGTTATGGGGCGGGTACTGATTACGGGAAATGGGGAATGACTGCTGATAGGTACATGGTTTCCTTCTGGAGTGATGAAAATGTTCTGAAACTGATCGTGGCAATCGCTGCACAACTGTGAATACACTAACAACCACTGAATTGTACACTTTAAATGAGTGAATTGGACGGTATGTGAACTATCTTTTACAAGCTGTTATACGAAGTAGTGGGATTGCTGAGTCAAATGATATTTCTGGTTTTAGGTTTCTGAGGAATTGCCACACTGTTTTCCACAATGGTTGAACTAATTTACACTCCCACCAACAGTGTAAAAGCGTGCCTATTTCTCCACAGCCTCACCAGCATCTGTTTCTCGGCTTTTTAATAACTGGCATTCTGACTGCTGTGAGATGGTTTCTCACTGTGGTTTGATTTGCATTTCTCTAATGATCAGTGATGATGAGCTTTTTTTCATGTTTGTTGACTGCATAAATGTCTTTTTTGGAAAGTGTCTGTTCATGTCCTTTGCTCACTTTTTAATGGAGTTGTTTGGTTTTTTTCTTGTAAATTTGTTTAAGTTTCTTGTAGATTCTGGATATTAGCCCTTTGTCAGAAGAATCAATTGCAAAAATTTTCTTCCATTCTGTAGGCTGTCCGTTCGCTCTGACGATAACTTTCTTTTGCTGTGCAGAAGATCTTTAATTAGATCGCATTTGTCAATTTTGCTTTTGTTGCCACTGTTTTTGAAGTTTTCATCACAAAATCTTTGTCCATGCCTATGTCCTGAATGGTATGGCCTAGATTTTCTTCTAGGGTTTTTTTTTTATATAGTTTTGGGTTTTACATTTAAGTCTTTAATCCATCTAAAGTTAATTTTTGCATAAGGTATAAGGAAGGGGTCGAATTTTTCTGCAAATGGCTAGCCAGTTTTCCCAGCACCATTTATTAAATAGGGAATCCTTTCCCCATTGCTTGGTTTTGTCAGGTTTGTCAAAGATCAGATGGTTGTAGATGTACATTCTACAAATAGAGATCTACAAATGAGATCTCTATTCTGTTTCACTGGTCCATAAAGGAATATAAATCATTCTATTATAAAGATATGTGCATATATGTGTGTTCACTGCAGCACTATTCACAATAGCAAAGGCATGGATTCCACCCAAATGCCCATCAATGGTAGACTGGATAAAGAAAATGCGGCACATATACACCATAGAATACTAGGCAGCCATAAAAAGGAATGAGAACATGTCCTTTTCAGGGATACATATGGAGCTGGAAGCCACTATCTTCAGCAAACCTATAGAGGAAGAGAAAACTAAACACCGTATGTTCTCACTTATAAGTGGGAGTTGAACAATGAGAACACGTGGACACAGGGAGTGGAACATCACACACTGGGGCCTGTCCTGGGGCAGGGGGAAGGAGAGCATCAAGAAGGATAACTAATGAATGCTGGTCTTAATGCTAAGGTAATGGGTTGGTAGGTGCAGTAAACCACCATGGCACACATTTACCTGTGTAACAAATGTGCACATCCTTCACATGTATCCAGGAACTTAAAATAAAATTAAATTTAAAATTTTTTAAAGACAAAAAAATTAAAAAGCTGTTATGAAAAATTAACAGCTTGGAGGACCAATTCTGTAGACCTTCAGATGGGCTCAGGCTCATCTCCCAGCAGAAGCAGTAGGGGCTGACAATGGAACTGTCTGGAAGGCCCCCAGATGGAGAGAACCTGGGAGAGATTCCAGACCAATTGCTGAATATGCGCGAGTTCCCTGCACCCTTTCCCTTCTTCAGTTTCATGGGCAAAAGGTTGTTCAGTTTCATGGATGAATGAAGTTTGGAGATGCCGATAAACTGAGCATCCATCCCTCTTCCCCCATTAAAACAGAACTGGTCACACCACAAGTAGATGTCCATCTTCCTTGCTCAAGCTCAATCCCATGAATCCCTGAATCCCATCTAGCTGTAAGAATCGGCAGGAGAGCGCCATGAGGTAGACTGCGCTTTGGAGGATGGCATCCCAAGGGAGTTGAAGGTGAGGAAACCAGCAGTGAGCCGCTGGTCAGCAGTGTGCAAATTGCAAAGATCTCTGCTGGGGTATTTGTAGCTGACCTCAAAAAAGAGTCCCAAGGCTTTGTGTTTTTAGGTGAAAAACATTGTCTACACATAGTATTACCGCAGATTCCTCCTAAGAACCTAAAATTGTGTGTGTGTGTGAGATTGTGGAAAAAGAGCTCAATATTAGAGCAGAAAAGATAAGTGACTCAAGGAAAATTTTTTAAAATCTTTCCCTCTTTCTATTATCCTCTCTTTCTTGTGCTTCATGTCTTTCTTCCTTTGCCCATCTTTCCCTTTCCTGGCCTGCAATCACCTTGCTCTCTCCTCTCTGGTCACAAATTGTTTCAGTAAGTGGCTTGTGAGCATCTTAGAAAATGCGTGTCTCTCTGTCTTTGTATGCTGATACCTACCATGGCACCTACATGAAATGGGAGCTCAGGCCAGGCACAGTGGCTCACGCCTGTAATCCCAGCACTTTGGGAGGATCACCTGAGGTCGGGAGTTCGAGAACAGCCTCACCAACATGGAGAAACCCCATCTCTAGCAAAAATACAAAATTAGTCGGGCACGGTGGTGCGCACCTGTAATCCCAGCTACCCGGGAGGCTAAGGCAGGAGAATTGCTTGAACCTGGGAGGTGGAGGTTGCAGTGAACCAAGACTGTGCCACTGCACTCCAGCCTGGGCAACAAGAGCTAAACTCCATCTCAAAAAAAAAAAAGAAAGAAAGAAAAGAAAAGAAAAGAAAGGGAGTTCAAAAATAATTACTGTTGTTTGAATTAAATGCTACTGCACAGTCATCATCAGTTACAGAGTTTGAGCCCAGTTTCTGTGGGTTGGTACCATTTCCTTGGGTTTTGAAGCAGAAGTCCTCTGAGGGATGTACCTTAGACCCTGTCCCTTATGTCTGACTGGTTATCTTCCAAGCTGTTCCTTGTTCATATATGTATTCCTATTCTTTCCAAGTCTGTTCCTGGGAAAACACATCAAAGTATTTCATTCTTCTAAGTCAGAGACGAGGTCAGACCGTATTTTCTGAAGATGGCCACATTTTGTGGATCCATTCTTACCATGTGAAAAACGCCTACACATAGTATTACTCAGATTCCTCCTAAGAACCAGCTAGTTAAAATTCTGTGTGTGTGAGATTGACATCAAGAAATGGGGTCTATGTTCCCTCCCTCTGGATGTGAGTGGACCTTTGTAACTCCTCTACCAATAAAGTATGGCCATGTGATCTCTGAGGTTAGGACATCAAAGGTAATACAGCTTCCATCTGGATCTCCTTCTCTTGGGACATATGAACTGGTATTCATGAGCCAACAGGTAAGACATTTGGCCCTCAAAGCTACTATAATGGAAAGATGGAAAGACAATATGGAGACAGCACATAGAGTGCGGAGGAGCCCAGCTGTTCCAGCCCTCACCTGTTCGTAATCTTCCCAGCCCAGCCACCAGACTTGAGGGAGTGAGGGTTCAGATGAGTCCAACTTCAGCCCTCAAGCCAGCCAATTCAATACTAAGTGGAGCAGCAACAAGCTCTCCTGGCCCAGACTGAAGATTTGTGAGCAAAATTAATGTTTTTAAGCCACCAGGTTTTGGAGTGAATATTACAGAGCCATGTGACTGGAAGAGCGTCCGCCCTGAGACCAGGAGAAAGGAAACTATTCTCTGCGGTATAAATCTTCAGCTCCTCCGTCACACCTTAACAAGTCCTAATCCGTAAGTCACCATCGTCTGACAGACCCTCCTGCCACAGAGTGTGTTACTATGGGGCCTGCCCCCAAGTCACTCTCAGGCAGCAGCTGCTCTGCAGGGCAGGGCTGGAACAGAGAGAAGGTGGTTAAGCTAGTGCCTCTCAAATACATCGCAGATGTCATCCATGGGAGGTGACATCTCCCTCCCTATGTTTTAGGGATACAAACATATATGGTAAAATTATGAGAAAAAAGACAAGAGAATGATCAATAAGAAATTCAGTGTAGGACAAGGGATGAGGCCAGGCACACACGGAGTGAGCGTTATGTTCAAAGGTGCTCATCGGACTCTTATGCTTCTTAACTTACATATACGTTACCTATATTCCTTTGTGTGTATGAAATATTGCATAGCAAAAAAAAAGACTATAAATAAATGTTAGGTTAATAAATGTTTCTAACTTAAACACAAAAACAAGAACCGTTGGCCCCACCCAGTGAGCTGCCCTGCCCTCACTACGTAGTCTGTCTTAAGCTGACTTCTCCTGCCCCATTCACGTGGCTCTATCCAATTTCCAGACCTGGTGCCCTCTTGCTGTGGCCTAACTGGTTTCCTGTCCCCATTTCTTCCTCCCATGGTATGCTCTGCTGTCCAGTTACCCTTTTCTTTTTTTCTTTTTGAGACAGGGTCTTGCTCTGTCACTCATGCTGAAATGCAGTGGTGCTATTATGGCTCACTGCAGCCCTGACCTCCTGAGCTCAAGGATCCTCCCACCTCAGCCTCTCATGGAGCTGGGACCACAGGCATGTACCACCACACCCAGCCAGATTTTTTTTTTTTAATTTTATAGAGACAGAGGTCTCATTTTGTTGCCTAGGCTAGACTCCAACTCCTAGGCTCAAGGGATCCTCCCACCTCCATCTGCCAAAGTGCTGAGATTACAGGCGTGAGCCACCACACCCCACCCAGTTAGTCTTCTTAAGGCATCACTCTAATCCTGCCTTTCACAGCTCAGTCTCTTTCAGAACCCCTGGTGACCCCCGCATTAAAATCCAGAGCCCCGGCTGCGCACAGTGGCTCATGCCTATAATCCCAGCACTTTGGGAGGCCAAGGCAAGCAGGTCACTTGAGGCTAGGAATTTGAGACCAGCCTGGCCAACATGGCAGAAATCTCGTCTCTATTAAAAATAAAAAAAATTAGTTGGGTGTGGTGGTGCGTGCCTATAGTCCCAGCTACTTGGGAGGCTGAGGCAGAAGAACCGCTTGAACCCAAGAGGCAGTGAGCCGGTATCATGCCACTGTACTCCAGCCTGGGAGACAGAGTGAGACTCTTTCTCGAAAAAAAAAAAAAAAATCTAGAGCCTTACTTCCTTAGCGTGGAAGTCAAAGTCCCCACCATCCAGATGTTTCCTCTTCATGATGCTCCAGCCAAGCCATGCCATTTCCCATTCATGTCTCCTGATCTAGGGAGAGGTTTCCACACCTTGATTTCAGACTTCGGCCTCCGGAGCTGTGAGAGAATACATTACTGTTGTTTTAAGCCACCCAGTTTGTTGTACCAGGAAACTAATATAATGTCTAAAAATCTGAAATACTGGCTTCTCCGGCACAACTAAACCCTTGGGAGAGGCATACTGCAAGAAGGCTCTTGGTGCCCCAGAAGAGACCCACACCACCTGTTCTACCTATCCCAACCAGGCGGGGTGGCAGGTGAGGGGAAGGAGCAAGACTGAGAGGTGAATGGACCTTCAGCCATCACCATCGACAGCTCGTAAAAATGTGGAGACCAATGAACACCGACTAACCTCTTTTTGCACTGGGCTTGTTCAGCTGCCTGCTGAGTAGGCTGAGAACAAAGTCAGGTGCAGTCAGGAATACATGAGCCAGTGCAGTGGTTATTAACATTTTGGTGTCATTGATCCTCAAAGCACATGGTGTGACCTGGGGATTTCCTTCCCAGAAACACAGGCAGATACTCACTGAAATCTGCATACAGTTTTAGGAGTTTCACACCCCGCTGAAGCCTCTCCATAGAGGTAAGAATATTTGATCTTCTAATCAAACTATGATGTGTCCAAATTTAAACTTACAGAAGAGTTCCACTTCTAACCAAGTCAAATCCCAGCACTCCCCTTTCACTAAGAAATTTACTTAAACTTCTCAGCCTCAGTTGTCTTGTCTGAAAAATTAGAAATGGTGATACTAATTCCCAGAGTTACTGTCAGGATTAAATCAAGTAACGTCAGGCTCCTGAAGCGCCCTAGACTTCCCCTCCAAACCCTGAGTTGCCTCGTAATCATTCAACTCAAGCAGTTGCTCAGTAGCCATCACCCAGTGAATCGTAAGCTTCGGGAAAGCCTGATTCACAACCATATTCCCTGGGTTCTGACCGTCTTGTTCAGCACAGCGTCCCCTGCATGGCATATGCTCAGTAAATGGTGCCTCTTATGAATATCCAGCTCAAACTGGTAATGACAAGGAAGCATTGCTAGACAACGAAAGGGTGTCTGCTAAAACGTCTGCCTTCAGAAACCTATTTCGGGCTCCTCGGACGAAGAACAAGTGTGGTCTTCTTTCTTGGTTGCTATCCCCAAAGAAGTGAGGGATTGTTGCAAGACTCAAAGTCCATCACTCCCCAGAGCACCAGGAAATGACCCTCTTCCCTCAGTTTCTCCCACCCCAGTTCCGATCCACACAGATGCTTCTGAGACTCAGTCCAATCTGTGAGTCTAAATGGACAAGACAGCAGCTGCTGAGTGGGAGGCAGCACCATCTTTGGCAAGAGGCCCCAGCCCTTTCCCAAGAAGGTGTTACTTTTGATTTCCTTCAAGTGTGATCAAGGTGGGTGAAGGGTGGCTGCTGGAAGTCGAGGCAAGGTGTGGGCTGGCTGAGTCAGGGCTGGCCACGTTCCCCTTGGGAAATTCCCATAGGGAGGGAGCAGGTGGCAGTTGTCACCCGGGAAATTAACCAGGTGTGACTTTAAGATCCATGGGCAGATTGCAACCTGCCCATGGAAAAACCTGGGTCTAATTAAGGGATGGAACTCTGGGTGGAAGTGAGATCCGATGTTTGGAATGAAGTCCTTCACCCTGACCTTCTCTGTCTCCAAATGATACTGTTGCCACCTCTCCAGTTCACAGGCATGTTGTTAGAACAAATCACATGAAATGATAAATGTATACATTTTAAAACTGAAAAAGTGCTATGGAGTAGGTTAATAAAATAGTATATAAAAGAATTAGGCAGATTTTCATATTGTTACTTCCGAGGTTTAATTAAAATGCTATTGAAAAGTATTCATGCAATTTATTGTTATTAATTTGCGTCCTCTTAGCACCAGGGAGCAATTTCCCCATTTTAGGGGCTGGAGCCCAGGCCAAGGAATCAGGATCTGTAGGTGACTAATTAGATTAGCCATGTTTGCTTCAGAGCAGCAAATCACAAAGGAACAAAAAACTGCCAGAGCTGCCAACAATAAAAAGATTTCTTAGACACATCTTAAG
Source organism: Saguinus oedipus (assembly GCA_031835075.1). Taxonomy (NCBI): domain Eukaryota; kingdom Metazoa; phylum Chordata; class Mammalia; order Primates; family Cebidae; genus Saguinus; species Saguinus oedipus. The sequence continues at coordinate 171,332,253 of CM063173.1, forward strand.
CTTCCTCTCAAATTCTCATCCTAAGTTGAAAAGACAGACTAGTAAATAAACTTGCATAGAAGTATTAAAAGGTAGAAAGATCAGGGTGACATGAGACCCCATGAATGAAATCTAGAGACAGGGACTTGTTCCTCCCAGACCAAGATAAACTCCAGGGAAAACTTCTCCTACAACCTGGAGGCCACGCAGGACTATTTCCCAGGAGAGGAGAACAGACAGCTTTTTATCAATAATGACACCATTGTACTGGACATCAACTATGCATTAGATACCTTCTCTGTGTTACTTCTAACCCTCAAACAAGTCCCAGTTTATAAATGAGATTGCGAGAGCACGCACCATGTGTAAGATCACAGAGGCTAAGGGAAGGTGGGCTGAGGGTTTGAACCGAGGCCTACCTGTTCTGTCAGCTCACTCTTCTCAGCCTTGCTGTGGTTATTCACCATGAGACCCAGAGGAGGTGGCGCTGCCCGCGTTGGAGGATGGGTGTGATCCAGGAGGTCCAGCCAGGCATTTTTGCAGGCTGGGCTGTGCCTCTTCCCTAATCTGGGACAGTTATACTGCCAGAAGTCCAATATTAAACTAGACAACCCATTTTCTTAGCTTCCATCCAGTAAAATAAAAATTTTAAAACCAGACATGAAAAAATGTGGTTTGTTTTTACTTTTTATTATGGAAATTTTCAAATACACACCAAAGTTAAGAGAGTGGTAAAAGTTAACCCCCTTGCCATAACCCACCATCAGCTACCACCGACATTTTACCATTCTGGTTTCATCTCTTCCCCTGTTTTCTGGAATATTTTAAGTAATCCCAGACCTCAAATCATTTCACCTGTAAATATTTCAGTATTGATCCTAATACATAATGACTTAAATCTAACATGACCACGAGTCACGATCACTCTTAAGAAAAGTAATAATTCCTTAATGCATTTGATTTTCCCTCAATTGTCTCCAAAATGTCTTCTTACAGTTGGTTTGAATCTGGTTCACATATTACAAAATCTGGTTGTTTTAGTCCTATGCAATTTCTTTTCCATAAAAAAATATTTTGTAAATAAGGAAACATGATTGCTGGGTGGTCTGAGATTTCTTTCACAATGAATTTAGGAAGACAGAACCACCCATGCAAATCAAACTACATTATCCAAGCAGTGTACTTCATGTTAGTTGAAATTATTTCAGCACTAAGAATTGATTCCTGGCCAGGGGTGGTAGCTCATGCCTGTGATCCCAGCACTTTGGGAGGCCGAGGTGGGTGGATCACCTGAGGTCAGGAGTTCGAAACCACCCTGACCAACAAGGTGAAACCCCATCTCTTAAAAAAAAAAAAAAATTATATATATGAGAATTGATTTCTATTCTTGCTGTAGGCACAGGGTGGACTTTCCTTGTAATGAGCAATGTGTGCACCAATGAGGGAAACGGAAGGTGCACGGAACAGGTGTGAAGTGAACTTTGTGTTCACCTTAGAGTCCATTCAGTTGTTCTCAAGTAAAAGAAGCGTTTCTTAAAAAATAAAAACAGTATATCCAGCACCAACAATAACGGCAATCAGTTGAAATATGTAAATTTTTTTTAATTAACAATAAGTTTAATACTCTCTCTCCTTTAGAAAATAAGGCATACGTGTTGGCATCATTTTTGTGTTTTGTAATTAACACATGAGCAGATGACTCCAGGATGAACAATATTTGTACACTCCCAGGCCTCAGTTTCTTTAGCTTTGAAATGGTGGTGTCTGGTGTGGAGGTGTTGGTGATGATCTTTAAAGGGCTCTTCCATTTAATCATCAGTAGTAAATACCATGGTGAGCCACTCAGACACCCCTTCAAGACTGAGACACTCATTTCCCAGGTTGCCTGGAGTCTTGGCAGCTGATGGCTCTCGGTTAAGTTCCTCCCCAAGAATGACTCTTGGCCCAAGCACATCCCTTTTCCAGGGGTCACCCACAACCATCGACTAGTGGCTGCAGAACGTGTTAAGGCCAGGCCTCATGCTTCAGTTGAGAAAACTCTAAAAGGCCATCTCTCTTTAGGATGGTCTCAGGCTCTAATGCAACTATTTCAGAGTCCAGTCCTGCCCTCTGCCCACTACTGCTTTCCTGACTTCTTACAGGTAATGTTCAAAAGAGCATGCCCCAAAAAACTTGTCACACACAAATCTTAATTTCAGAGTCTGTTTCCTGGGAACCGACCTACAATAGCTTCTATAATTCCGTGATCTGCTTCTACAGGTCATCAGCCGAGACCCCACTACATTTATCTGATGCCCAAACCTGAACACTTACGACTCAAGTGCAGCGGGCTGGCAGCCAGAAAGAAAATGGCTTCCTTTGGAATACAAGAGTTCTGAGGCGCACAAAGCAGAGAGAACCACACCCAGGCCAAATTGGTAGCCCAAATTCCTCAAGGGTCAGATCATTTTCATAATCCTGCACAGCTAAAACTGCCATCACCGTTGTGAACACAGAAAAAAGTGTTAGCAAAACTACCTAGAAATGATAAAGGCAACAATATTTCCATATAATAACTAACACAGCAGCCAGAGCGAGCCTTTTAAAATTAAAGCCAGGTCACGTCACCCCCAAACTCAAAATCCTCTAATGGAAAGTCATCCTTCTCATCTCACTCATAATATAATCCCAAATTTCTACCTCAGACTCCAAAATCTAACGTGCTGCTGCTTACCTCTTTGACCTCACATCCTACCATCCTTTCCTTTATTCAGTCTGCTGCAACCAACGCTGGTCTTCTCGCTGTTTCCAGAACATTTCAAGCCCGCTGCTGCTTCAAGGCTTTTGCCCTTGAAGTTTCTTCTGCCTGGATTTCTCTTCCCCCAGTGGCTACATGGTTCCACCTGCATTTCCTTCAGGTCTATTATCAAATGTCATCTTATCAAGGATGACTTCCTGCCTTTGCCATAGACAAGACTTCAAAATAGGGTGCTTGCTCCTAGGTTCACAGAATCTTTCGAAGGAATACCTGGACACTCAGGTAGTTTAAGGGAAATAATTTCCGGAGCCTCAAGCTCTACCTGCATTCATTTCTAAATTTGAGTATCACTAGGGTCAAGTATCTTACAAGCTCCCATTTCTCACTCCCCCTTTAGTAATAGATTCTTTTCCCACTTTACAAAAGAAATATTTACCTGACCCTCATTTCAAATCGTATAACGATGCATCGTCTATGCAAAATCTCCAGAGTGACAGGCAAAGGTTTATTTGAACGTTGAGGTTTTTGAGAATGTGCAATGACTCTGATGAGTAATAAAATATCTTTTTGCAATTCAAGTAGTCTCTAACTCATTACTTTCAACAAAATGAAAGGAGTCTCTAATAGAGTTATTCACTGTAGATACCTAAAAATAATTCTGATGAAAGATCACCAAGTGATTTCTGGCATTTAACTCGGAAGGAATTCGGAGAGTTAAGTAACACTGCTCTAACAGAAACTTTCCATGCTTATCTACTTAGGGATGCAGACAAGATTTCTTTAGCACTTACATCTATAGAAATCAAAATAGTAATTGATGTTGAACGTTGTATCATTCAAGCAGTAAGTCATACCCATGCATGGGCATTTGAACTAATTATGTTTTAAAAGGGAGAGCTAGACTATTCATAAGCAGATGCATTCCCAACAAAATTATGCTTTTTATGTTATAAGAAATTATTAAGGTTTTTAAGCATAAAAATAAGTTATATTAAGATAAAATTCTGGGGGAGGAGTGAAATGGAAATACAAGTTCAGGGAGAATATGGGATGATGTTGAATGTTCTCACTACTAAAAATGGTAAGTATGTGAGCTAATGCATATGGTAATTAGCTCAAGTGAGCCATCCACAATGAATACATGTTTCAAAACATCATGTTGTACATGATCGATAGATACAATTTTATTTGTCAATTTAAAAAGCAAAATGAGAGAAAGGAAACCGAATGATGTAATATTTCCAATAAAGATGACCTTATTTATGAGCTTTTAAATAGATAAATAAATAGATTATGGTATATATCAAATTAACAAGGCATTTAGATGCCATTAGATGCATTTTAAGAAAAGACATAATCATTTAATTTTTCAGCAAAAGCAATACATTTTACAATATGCAGGAAGTTAACTCTTTACAACTACTTATGATAAAATTTAGAAGTCCATTTAAAAATGGTAAGAATTGGCACTATTGACCCCACGGAAATAAAAAGAATAATAAAGGAATGTTATGAAAAGCTTTATGCCCACAAATTTGATAACTTAGATGAAACGTACCAATTCCTTAAAGTCACAAACTATCATAATTCACAAGAGAGAAACAGATATCTGAATAGGCTTATAGCTATAAGAGAAATTGAATATTGATTTGCAGTAGCTTTAAAATTTAAATTTAAAAAAAAGAAAAAAAAAGAGAAATTGAATAAATAATTAATAACCTTCTTGAAAGAAAGCACTAGGCCCAGATGGTGAATTCTACCAAACATTCCAGGAAGAAATGATATTAATTCTCCACAAGCTCTTCCAGAAAAACTGAAGCAGAGAACACTTCCTAACTCATTCTATGAAGTCAACATTACCTTAAGAAAGAATAAGTTCTAGTGTTCTCTAACACTGTAGGATGACGACAGTTAACACTAAGAAATCATTTCAAATAGCTAGAAGGAGGATATTGAATGTTTCCAACACAGGGAAATGGTGTTTGAGATAATGGAATGCTAATGACCCTGATCTGATCATTATATATTATATGTATTTCAACATCACTATGTAGCCCATAAATATATATAATTTTTATTGTCAATTTAAAAATGTTTAATGATTGGCTGGGCACAGTGTCTCATGCCTGTAATCACAGCACTTTAAGAGGCCTAGGCGGATGGATCAGGAGATCAGGAGTTTGAGACCAGCCTGACCAACATGGTGAAACCCCGTCTCTACTAAAAATACAAAAATTAGCCAGGCATGGTGGCATGCACTTGTAATCCCAGCCACTCAGGAGGCTGAGGCAGGAGAATCGCTTGAACTCAGGAGGTGAAGACTACAGTGAGCCAAGATGGTGCCACTGCACTCCAGCCTGGGCAACAGAGTAAGACTCCATCTCAAAAAGAGAAAAAGTTTAATGAAAAAAAATATTACCAGAAAGGAAAACTACTGACCAATATCTCCCATGAACACGGATGCAAAAAATCCTCAATAAAACGTTAGTAAATTGAATGTAACAATGTATTTAAAAAATTATAAACCATGGCCAAGCGGGACTTCTTCCTCCAGATATGCCAAGCTGCTTCTGCATTCAAAACTCAATCAATGTAATGCACCACAGCAACAGACTAAAGAGAAAAATCATAAGGTTTTATTAATTGATGGAGAAAAGTCATTTGACAAAACCCAGTACTCATTTATGATTTTTTTAAACTCTCAGCAAAGTAGGAATACAGAGAAATGGCCTCAACTTCTTTTTTTTTTTTTTTTAACTTTAGGTTTTGGGGTACATGTGCAGGTCATGCAGGGTTGTTACATAGGTGCATACGATATCCAGCATTTCTCCCCATGTTATCCCTTCCCCCTTCCCACCCCCTGCTGTCCCTCCCCTAGCCCTCCCCACCTGTCCCCAGTGTGTGATGCTCCTCTCACTGAGTCCACGTGTTCTTATTGTTCAACACCCGCCTATGAGTGAGAACATGTGTTGTTTGATTTTCTGTTCTTGTGTCAGTTTGCTGAGAAAGATGTTCTCCAGATTCATCCAAGTTCCTACAAAGGACACAAACTCATTGTTTTTTATGGCTGCATAGTGTTCCATGGTGTATGTGTGCCATATTTTCTCTGTCCAGTCTATCACCGATGGGCATTTGGGTTGGTTTCAGGTCTCTGCTATTGTAAACAGTGCTGCAATGAACACACGTGTGCATGTGTCTTTATAGTAGAATGATTTATAGTTCTTTCAGTATATACCCAGTAATGAGATTGCTGGGTCAAATGGAATTTCTATTTCTAGATCCTTGAGGAATCGCCACACTGTCTTCCACAATGGTTGAACTAATTTATACTCCCACCAACTGTGTAAGAGTGTTCCTATTTCTCCACATCCTCTTCAGCAACTGTCTCCAGATTTTTTAATGATCGCCATTCTAACTGGTGTGAGATGGTATCTCAATGTGGTTTTGATTTGCATCTCTCTAATGACCAGCGACAATGAGCATTTTTTCATGTTTGTTGGCCCCATATGTCTTCTTTTAAAAAGTGTCTGTTCATATACTTCTCCCATTTTTGAATAGGGTTGTTTGTTTGTTCTTGTAAATCTGTTTTAGTTCTTTGTAGATTCTGGATATTAGCCCTTTGTCAGATGGGTAGATTGCAAAAATGTTTTCCCATTCTATTGGTTGCCGGTTCACTCTGATGATGCTAGACATCAACTTGATTTAAAAAATCCACAAAATCCTGTAGCTATTATATTTAATGATGAAAAACTAGACACTTTCCTCTAAGTACCTTGGGAACAAGGTAAGGATGTCCTTTCCCATCACTCATAATCAGCATTGTACTAGAAGCCTTAGCTAGTGCAATAAGACCGGGAAAGGAAAGGTATACAGAATACGAAGGAAGAAACAAAACTGTCTTTGTTCACAGATGATGTAACTGTCTATGTAGGAAATCCCAAAGATTCACTAAAAATCTCTTAGGACTAACAAGCTAAGATAGCAAGTTTGCAGACTTACTATAGAAAAGTCTACTGTTTTCCTATAATGATTCCAAAGTTTATATGGAAAGGCAAAGGTGTGGCTGGGTACAGTGGCTCATGCCTGTAATCTCACCACTTTGGGAGGCTGAGACAGGTGGATCACTTGAGCATAGGCACTTAAGACCAGCATGAACAACATGGTTAAAACCCTTCTCTATCAAAAATTTTTAAAAAGTAGCCAGGTGTGATGGCATGCACCTGTAGTCACAGCTATTCGGGAGGCTGAGGTAGGAGGATTGCTTAAGCCCAGGAGGCAGAGGTTGCAGTGAGTCGAGATCATGCCACTGCACACCAACCTGGGCAACAGAGTGAGACCCTGTCTCAAAATAAAATACATAAAAGAAAGACAAAAACCCAGAAGGAAGACTAATTGGGAAAACACAACCTGATTTCAACATGACTTTAAAGCTACAGTAATGAAAACAGCATGGCATTGGCAAAAGCACAGAAACGTGTTAATGGAGCAGAATAGAGAGCCCAGAAATAGATTAACACAGACATAATCAACTGATCTTTGACAAAGGAGCAAAGGAGTTCAGTAAGGAAAGGACAGTCTTTTTGCCAAATGGTGCTGGAAAAATGAACATCCATGTGCAGAAACATGGACCTAGATCTAATACTTTTCATAAAAATTAACTCAAAATAAATTAGAGGCCTACATCTAAAATGAAACTGAAAACATTCTAGAAGAAAACCTAGAAATAGTCCAGGTGATCTTGATTTTGGCAATCAGTTTTTAGATACAACACTAAAAGCATGAGCCATGGGGAAAAAATAATAAATTGGACATTTTTAAAGTTAAAAACTTCTGTTCTAGGCCAGGCATGGTGGCTCACGCCTGTAATCCCAGAACTCTGGGAGGCTGAGGTAGGCAGATCATGAGGTCAGGTGTTCAAGACCAGCCTGGCCAGGGTGAAACACTGTCTGTACTAAAGTCACAAAAATTAGCTGGGCATGGGGGCACAGCCACTTGGGAGGCTGACGCAGAAGAATTGCTTGAACCCAGGAGGTGGAGGTTGCAGTGAGCCAAGATTGCAGCACTGCACCCAGCCTGGGCAACAGAGCAGAAAAAAAAATTGAGTGGAGCATTAAAAGATAATTTGAAAAAAAGAAAAGAGAAACAGGTAAGGAAGAGAGTAAGTCTTTTAATTAATTACTTTGCTCTTTTAATTATTTAGCTCTTAATTTTCTACCTTTGCTATTAATGCAATTGATATGTGGGAATAGATGACATGAAAATAATAATAAATATATTTTTATAATAATATAAAAACCAAATAACCATAACTTACAACCTGTGTCTTCAAACTGATACAGAGCGTGGAACTGCTGCCTCCCATCGCTGGGATGTCGCAAAGGAAATGGAAACCAACCACCAGTACAAGGATGTGACCCACAAATGGGAGAGGACCTGCTGAGCAGCGTCCTTGAGGTTTTTAGTCATGGTTTGTGCACACTGCACACACACTGCACGTTGGCATCCCACCACGGTTTATAACAGTCAAGCCAGTGAAACTGGACCCATTAAATGGCTTTGTTTTAAAGAAAACACTTTACACTACCGCACACAGCTGAGTGAGGTGGCTCACACCTGTAATCCCAACATTTTGGGAAGCTGAGGCAGGTGGATCACTTGAAGCCAGGAGTTCAAGACCAACCTAGCCAACATGGTGAAACCTCAACTCTACTAAAAATACAAAAAAAATTAGCCAAGCATGGTGGCGTGTACCTATAGTCCCAGCTGCTTGGGAGGCCGAGGCAGAAAAATCGCTTGAACCCAGGAGGTTGAGGTTGCAGTGAGCCAAGATTGCGCCACTGTACTCCAGCCTTAGCGACAGAATGAGACTCCATCTCAAAAATAAATAAATAAATTGTTGCACGAACATCAGAGCTTACACATTCACAAGTAATGTTAAGTTTACACTAAAAAGGATGAATTTATGATATGCAAATTATACCTCAATAAAGCCATGAAACTAAAAAAAGGCACTTCCTAAAAATGGAAAGTGACACCTGTCAGGTGGATAACAGGTTTCTTCATAGCTGAGTGTGAACATCAGTCACATGCTCTGGACACAGAGCCAAAGAAAATGCCTAACATGTTCCTTGGATTTATCTGAGTGAGGCAACATAGCCTGGTGGTAAAGAACGTGGCCTTCAGGGTTGGACAGATGGGTTTTGTTCAGCAAACTAAAGTAAATGTTTAGCCTTTCCAGAGTCCTCCTCAGGAAATAGGAATAAAAAGACCTTCCTTACAGGATAGATGCAGGGATTAAATGTGTTAAAGCTTGGCATCTCAGATTTCAACCCAAACCAGTGGCTATGATTGTTTCTAACACCAAGGCTTCCAGGAACCTGAACAAGAGGTAGACCTTGCACTCTGTTTCACCGGCAAAAAAAATTTAAAATAGGCCAGGGGCGCGGTGGCTCATGCCTGCAATCCCAGCACTTTGGGAGGCTGAGGCAGGTGGATCACAAGGTCAGGAGTTTGAAACCAGCCTGACCAGTATGGTGAAACCCCTTCTTTACTAAAAATACAAAAATTAGCCAGGTGTGGTGGTGGGCACTGTAATCCCAGCTACCTAGGAGGCTGAGGCAGGAGAATCGCTTGAACCAGGAGGCAAAGGTTGCAGTGAGCCAAGATTGCACCACTGCCCTCCAGCCTGGGAGACAGAGTGAGACTCCATCTCAAAAAATAAAGTAAAATAAAAATAAAAATAAAAATAAAATAGAGTAATTGGGCTGCCAGATGACTTGGCAAGGCATGCATCTGACGAACAGAATTTTCCAGTGATGATTCTGAATGATGAATTAGTTTAAAAGAGCTTCAAAGGGCTGCGGCCGTCTCTCCAGCCCACACAGGCCGGTCGACCCTGTCACCTCCAGAGTGGGCCTGGCACCATGGAAAGGGCATGGAGCGGGCTGCCAGGCTGGCCTTGCAGCCACGCACAGCACCACCAACCCTGCAGCACCCGGGCCCAGCAGCTCCCCTCCATCTCCTCTCTTCAAAATGAAGACCCTAAGATCTCCCTCAAGGAGAGAATCAGAAAGCCCAGCCACAGAGCTGCAGATGATAACACCAGTGCCGCGCTGGGTGCTGATACTCCCTGTGCTGTTCCAGGCCCACAGCATCTGGAAAACAAGGTTGTCTTACCCTGTTTGATCCATGAGGAAAGAAAGGCTCAGCTCTGGGAGGACATTTGCCCAGGGTTACATAACTGGTGGGTGCGCCAGCCAGGCCTGACACCAGGTCCACCCAGATGCCAACCCTCCTTAACGCTCCTCTCCAGCGCCTCACCCAGCTCCCGGCCTGGGACCCAGAAAGGCCCAGAGCCGGGCTCATGCCAGCACACGATGTTTTAGGTACTAATCCCTGGATTTCATTAATCCCTATCACAGGTCCGAAGAGGAGGGGTCGCTGAGGCTGGGCTGAGCTCCCTCCTGAGTTTGACTTCCAACTTTCCATGAAGGCCTTAGCCCTACTGCATCCCATGGAACCAAGTAAAAACGTCAGGCTCCCAGAAGATCAAGGGGATATTTATCTGACAGCTAGGGGTCAACTTCTGGGGAAAAAAAAATATGGCAATATAGCTAAATCCATTTCTTCAGGAAATTAGTGAATGGAAGGGCTGTTCTTTTTTTTTGAGACGGAGTTTCGCTCTTGTTACCGAGGCTGGAGTGCAATGGCGCAATCTCGGCTCACCACAACCTCCGCCTCCTGGGTTCAGGCAATTCTCCTGCCTCAGCCTCCTGAGTAGCTGGGATTACAGGCACACACCACCGTGCCCAGCTAATTTTTTTGTATTTTCAGTAGAGACAGGGTTTCACCATGTTGACCAGGATGGTCTCGATCTCCTGACCTCATGATCCACCCGCCTCGGTCTCCCAAAGTGCTGGGATTACAGGCTTGAGCCACCGCGCCCAGCCAGAAGGGCTGTTCTTAGCAGAATCTCCAGAACTGAATATGCAGAGGGATTAAGGATTCCTTTTCTAAGTAAGTGCTATCTCAATGCTTACTTTTTTATATTTTTTGAGACAGTCTTGCTTTGTCACCCAGGCCAGAGTGCAGTGGCACAATCAAGGCTTACTGTAGCTTTGACCTCCTGGGGTCAAACAATCCTCCTGCCTCAGCCCCAAGTAGCTCAGACCACACACACATGCCACCATACCCAGGGGTGTGTGTGTGTGTGTGTGTGTGTGTGTAGAGAAAGAGAGGGAGTTTCACTATGTTTCCCAGGGTGGTCTCAAACTCCTGACCTCAAGTGATCCTCTCACCTCAGCCTCTGAAAGTGCTGGGGTTACAGGCATGAGACACCAGGCCAAGCCCTTAAATTATTCAAAACTCAAGTTCTGGTCCCAAGACCCCAAGGTTAACCTAAGTCTGAAAGTCCTCCGGTACCTGAAATACCTCACAGCTGCTAGGCTTTATGGCTGTTGTCAGACTGTTCAAACATAAACAGAGCCAAATATCCTCCCAGCCAGCACTGACCTGCTCCCAAGAACCATGTGTTATGGTTTCCATCACACTCAGCCATCAAGTCCTGTTTGAGCTTGTCATCCCTGCAAGCCATGTGACTGCTGGCACCTACCTGGGTCACATTTGCCTCTTCCCTTGGGACACAGCTTTTTGCAAAAAGGCCACAGTCACTTGCTAAGATGAGTCAGAAGTTCCCCCAAATCTCCTGATACAACCCAGGGGCAGAGAAAAGAACGGCAAACAGGCCAAGCAGGGGCTGTCTAGCCGTGACCTAAGATGCCAGCACATTTCTTTAGAGGAGTGTTCATCCCCAAATCCCAACCTGTTTTACAAACACCTGGGGCAAGCTCTAGAGATGGCATTTCCACTGGCGATGACAGGTATTGGACCAAACACCACACATCTTCCTGGACACTCCTGATGTTCACAGGAGCTTCCTTGACCACTCCTGGGCCAAGGAGTTGGTTCCCAGAAAGTGAAAGATTCTGACAAGCAGAGTATTTTCTCTCTAGGCAGGTGTGGCTCCTCACTGAAACAGGAATCTCCTTTGCTCCACAAGTGAGACATGGAACAAACAGTGCCCCAGGCCGGAGAACCCAGGCCAGACCTGCCTCCCAAGTGACCCCAGTGTCCACAAATTAAATGCCCCTATGGGACGGGGATTGTCCGCCTGCCTCTCTGCACACACTAGTCCCCCTGGCCATTCTCCTGCTAAGGCTTCACCAACCAAAGCCCTTTAAAATATAATTTTTTCCATCCCTTTTAATTATCTTGAGCCAATGGGGACAGGTTCAGACTCTGTCCCTGACTACTTCAGTGGGTAAATCCCCGGCTGCTCAGCCGAGAATTTTCAGTAATCTCGGTCCAGCCTTCCGGCTCCCCACAGCCCTGCTGCCATGAGGAGCCTGGCTCCCCTGCCCCCTGCCAGGCCCTTGACTTCCAGCCCAGCTTACCCACTCACTCTTTTCCTATGCTCTCCTGCATGCCTGCTTTGATTCTGACCTTTAAAAGGCCTGGCATGGGGGCTGATGCCTGTAATCCTGGCACATTGGGAGGCCAAGGCCAGAGGATCTCTTGAGCCCAAGAATTCGAGACCAGCCTGGCCAACATAGACCCCCATCTCTACAAAAAAAAAAAAAAAAAGATTATTGGGGCCAGGCGTGATGGTTCACATGATAATCCTAGCACTTTGGGAAGCTGAGGCAGGTAAATCATCTGAAGTCAGGAGTTCGAGACCCGCCTGGCCAACATGGTGAAACCCCGTCTCTACTAAAACTACAAAAAAATCATCCAGGCTTGGTGGCCTGTAATCCCAGCTATTTAGGAAGCTGAGGCGAGAGAACTGCTTGAATCTGGGAGGAAGAGATTGCAGTGAGCCGAGATCACACCACTGCATTGCAGCCTGGGCAACAGAGCAAGACTCTCTCTCAAAAAAAAAGATTTTTGGGTGTGGTGGTACGTACCTGTAATACCAGCTACTTAGGAAGCTGGAGTAGGAGGATCCATCCAGCCCAGGAGTTTGAGGTTGCAGTGAGCCGTGACAGCCACAGCACTCCACCTGGGGCAACAGAGTGAGACTCTGTCTCTTAGAGAAAAAGCAGTAGGAAAGTGAGTTTTCACATACCCTTCATCCAGCTTCTCCTAATGTTAATGACTTACATATTCCTAGTACATTAATCAAAACCAGGAAATTCACTCTGGTGTGATACTGCTACCGACACTTGGATTTCACCAGATTCTCCATGAATGTCTTTTTCTTCTGCTTCAAGATCCGATCCAGGATCCCTTGCTGCATTTATCCTCCTGTCGCCTTCGTCCCCTGCAAGCTAAGACAGATCCTCTGTGTTTTCTTGTCCTTCAGGAACTTGAGAGTTTGGAAGAGTCCTAGTCAGGTGTTTTGTAGGATATCTGTTTTCTCACCTTTAAACTGAGATTATACATTTCTGGCAAGATTCCCACCAAGGTGACATGCCTTTCTCAGTGTTATCATCTAAGAAAGCACATGAGGAAACTGAGGCCCTGGAGCTTAAATAATTTCCTCAAAGGCAAATGGCTAATATGGGCAGAACTGGTACTCAGGTTTGCACAACTAAAAAGGCGTTGGTCTCTTGACCTTACCCTGTTGCCCTTCAGAACACAGAAACCATACTTTAAGCAATACACAAGTTATGTAATACATGAAACACAGTATGCTATATTATTGCAGGTACAATATGAATATACAGGCCAGGCATGGTGGCTCATGCCTATAATCCCAGCATTTTGGGAGGTCGAGTAGGGTGGATTATTTGAGGTCAGGAGTTCAAGACCAGCCTGTCCAACATGGTGAAACTCCGTCTCAACTAAAAATACAAAAATTTTACAGGTGTACACCTGTAATCCCAGCTACTAGGGAGGCTGAGGCAAGAGAATTGCTTGAGCCTGGGAGGTAGGGGTTACAGTGAGCTGAGATCGCACTACTGCACTCCAGCCTGGGCAACAGAGTGAGACTCTGTCTCAAAAACAAAACAAAACAAAAAAAATACATGATGTCAGTTTATCTTATCACTGGTGACGTTAATCTTGATCACTTAGCAAAAGTTGTATGTTCCAGGATTCTCCACTGTAATCTCATTCTTTTCCCCCTTTGTAATTAGAAAATATTTGAGGGAGATGCTTTGACACTACGTAAATATCCTATTTCTTCCTTTTGCCCTCTAACTTACTATTATCAGTAATCTTTCTACGGCAATTATTGCTGTGATATTTTAAGAGTGATCTTCTATTTCCCTCTTATTCAATAGAAGAAAAGTAACAGGTAACGATTGTGTGTAAATAGGGTGTCCACATGACTTGCCATTCAAAACCAGAACACTTCTGAAAGTGAAAGAGGGTACTATTAATAAGTACAGCATGGTAACAAGCGTTGTTTGTCCTGGGAAAACCGGGATGCAGTCACTCTGTGTGTAAAACTGAATCTCTAGCTCAAAACAGAGACTGTTCAACATTTACTCAAGTATCTGCATCTTTGAGAAAGCCAACAGCAATCTTTGGTGAGGTTTTGAGGGGAAATAGATCATCGTATGGCTGAGTGAAAGGTGCGAAGGAATAGAAACTGCTGGCTTGTGGAAGATAATTCTGAAAGAGAATCAAGGGCTGGGAAACAGAAGCCGTAAGTAGCCTAATAGACAAGAAATAACCCCGCTCCTCTGATCAAGTGAGAATCCAAACCTGCCGATGAGCCAGCTGAACGAACCTATCCCTGCAAAAGGGACTACTATGTCACATAAACTCATTTGTCTTTCAAACCCTAAACACTTTCTTCTCTCAAGTCAAAGCCAATTTTAAACAAGTATTCTCTTTAATAATTTCCTTCACACATCTAGTCACTTAGATCATTTCCTCTTAGAAGACACTAAGCCACCAAGAAGGTAAAATGGGGAATCTCACCAGGGAGGGTGTGTTCTCTGGAATGTCGTTCGCCTGTATTTATTTGGAAAAGGTTACAGACCCCAGCATCTGCCCAGGCTGTCTCCAGTTGGTCTATAGGGGAAACACCTCTTTGGCGCAAAGTCATAACCCATTATTATTTTTTCCCATTCTACCAAGGAGGAAATGAAGCCGCCGTGAGGGGCAAATGATCTGTTGAAATTCCTTATTTGACGCAGTAAGCAGCCAGAGTTGAGATTACTCATGCTGTAGCTATGGGCCTCCTCTTTCAACTTTAATGGGAATAGTCAACGTCCTATTATTTGAATGTTTATCCTGAGTTCATATTATTTCACACAAGGAAAGACATTTAATGGCAGAAATATTTTCAAACCTAAAAAGTTAAAGGAGAGGGAAATCTTCCACATCTCCGTACTGGAGACAATGGCCGGAAGAAACCCATGCATAAGATCAGAGATTATTTGATAAATCTGTTACCTTATGTGGAAAGCCCTAGGGCCTCTGAATGATAATTTCCAGCTCAGAGGATCTGAAGAGTGTTTCGGTTAGACACTGCCCCCACAGTGCTCAGAACGTAATGATGATTTTTATTGTTGTTGTAAATATTAATAAGCAACAATTGCAGCCTAACACTGTGGGGAAAGCTTAAAAAACAGTGATACAAAGCAGATTACTAACTAGAAATCATTCCTGGCAATCCTGGTGCTATTCAAGATAAGAGTCCATGAGGCATCTGAATAGTCATTTCAATGAATTATAGTCATAAAAGTTTTCAGCTAATGAATTTAGAAGAAATGGTAGAATTGAGCCAGCCGTGGTGGCTCATGCCTATAATCCCAGCAATTTGGGAGGCAGAGGTGGGCAGATCACTGGAGGTCAGGAGTTCAAGGCCAGCCTGGCCAACATGGTGAAACTCCGTCTGTACTAAAAACACAAAAATTAGCTGGTCGTGGTGGTGCATGCCTGTAATCCCAGCTACTAGGGAGGCTAAGGCAAGATAATCACTTAAACCCGGAGGGTGGAGCTTGCAGTGAGCTGAAATCGCACCATTGCACCTAGCCTAGGTAACAGAACGAGACTTCATCTCAAATAAATAAATAAACAAATTAAATTAAATAGAAAGGACCAAATTACTGATAGAAACATTATGAATAAATTTCAAAAATAACCCTCAAGTGAAAGAAGCCAGGAGCAAAAAACTATACATAGTAAATGATATGATTCCATTTATTTAAAATTCTGGAATGATAACCAAGACCAAAAGTGATCAGATCAGTGGTTGCTTCTCTCTCTCTTTTTTTCTTTGAGATGGAGTCTTGCTCTTGTTGCCCAGGCTGGAGAGCAATGGTGTGATCTCAGCTCACTGCAATCGCCACCTCCTGGGTTCAAGCGATTCTCCTGCCTCAGCCTCTCGAGTAGCTGGGATTACAGGCATACGCCACCACACCCAGCTAATTTTGTATTTTTAGTAGAGATGCAGTTTCTCCATGTTGTTGGTCAGGCTGGTCTCGAACTCCCGACCTCAGGTGATCCTCCTGCTTCAGCCTCCCAAAGTGCTGGGATTACAGGCATGAGACACCGCGCCCAGCCCCAGTGGTTGCTTCTCAATGCAGAAAACTGAGAAGGGGCACAAAGGAATAGGATGAAAAAAAATTGTGAAACTTGATATGCAGTTGTCCAGCTGAATGAACAGTACACTTAAATACTGATAATCTAACTGTATGTAATTCACATGTCAACTTAATAGATAAGTAATTCTTATCTATTATCTATTATATCATAGTTTGTTTTCAGAGAAAATTATATGATATGCTGGGATTTCTTCAAAATAATTAAGTGTTGAGGATGAGGATCAGTCACACACTGCATACTGTTTTGGTCAGAGATGGACCACACATGACAGTGATCTTATAAGATTATAATAGAGCTGAACATTTCCTATCACCTGGTAACATGGTAGCTCTCACAATGTCCTAGAGGAAAGCATACTTGTGTGTTTGTGGTGATGCTCGTATGAACCAGCCTACCACACCGCCAGTCATGTGAAAGTCCAGCACGTACAATTATGTACAATACGTAATCCTTGATCATGATAATAAATGGCCATGTTATTGGTTTATGTGTTTACTATGCTTTTTATGGGTATTCTAGAGTATGCTCCTTCTACTTACATATATGTTTTTAAATGTGAACTGTAAAACAGCCTCAGGCAGTTCCTTCAGGAGGAATCCAGAAGAAGGCCTTGTTATCACAGGAGATGAGAGCTCCATGGGTGTTACTGCTCCTGCAGACCTTCCAGTGGGACAAGATGTGGAGGTGGAAGACAGTGGTATTGAAGATCCTGACCCTGTGAAGGCCTAGGCTAACGTTGTCTGTGTCTTCATTTTTATCAAAAACATTTAAAAAGTAAAAATATAGGCCAGGTACAGTGGCTCACACTTGTAATCCCAACACCTTGGGAGGCCAAGACAGGAGGATTGCTTGAGGCCAGGAGCTCAAGACCAACTTGGGTAATATAGTGAGAACCTGTCTCTACCAAAAAAAAAAAAAAAAAAAAAAAAAAAGAAAAAAATTAAACATTTTTTAAATACAAAAATCCTTATAGACTAAGGATACCAAAAAAGTATGTTTACACAACTATATAATGTATGTGTTGTGTTACAAGAGTCAGAAAGTCAAAAAAATTTAAATAAGGTAAAAAACGTTACAGTAAGCTAAGGTGAATGTATTATTGAGGGAAGACTACTTTGTATTAATGTAGTGTAGCCTAGTGTACAGTGTCTGCCGAGCCTCCAGTCGTGTACAGCAATACCCCAGGCTTTCACATTCACTCACCATTCACTCACTCACTCACTCACTCACCAGGGCAAAAGCCAGTCCTGCAGGCAAATGCCTGGTAAATGCCCTACAGAGGTGTACCTTTTTTGGCCTTTTATACCACATTTTTACTGTACCTTCTCTATGCTGTGTTTAGATATCTTTTTTGTTTGTTCTTTGTTTTTTGAGACAGAATCTCACTCTGTTGCCCAGACTGAAGTGCAGTGGTGCGATCTCAGCTCCTACAACCTCCTCCTAGCTTCCAGCAATTCTCCTGCCTCAGCCTCCCCAGTAGCTGGGACTACAGATGCCCGCCACCACGCTGGCTAATTTTTTTTTTTCTGTATTTTTAGTAGAGACGGGGTTTCACCATATTGGCCAGGCTGGTCTCAAACTCCTGACCTTGCGGTCCGCGCACCCGCGCACCTCAGCCTCCCAAAGTGCCAGTATTACAGGCGTGAGCCACCGCACATGGCCTGTATTTCAGTATCTTTTTTTTTTTTTTTTTTTTTGAGACGGAGTTTCGCTCTTGTTACCCAGGCTGGAGTGCAATGGCGCGATCTCGGCTCACCGCAACCTCCGCCTCCTGGGTTCAGGCAATTCTCCTGCCTCAGCCTCCCGAGTAGCTGGGATTACAGGCACGCGCCACCATGCCCAGCTAATTTTCTGTATTTTCAGTAAAGACGGGGTTTCACCTTGTTGACCAGGATGGTCTCGATCTCTTGACCTCGTGATCCACCCACCTCGGCCTCCCACAGTGCTGGGATTACAGGCTTGAGCCACCGCGCCCGGCCTTTCGGTATCTTTAGATACACAATTGCTTACCACTGTGCCACAGCTGCCTACAGTATTCACCATGGTAACACGCTGTACAGGTTTGTAGCCTAGGAACGACAGGCCACACCATACAGCCCAGGTGTGTAGTGGGCCACACCATCTAGATTTGTCCCAGTCTCCCTCTGATGTCCGCACAACAGATTTGCTTAACCACACATTTCTCAGAACACATCCCTGTTGTTAAGCAACACGTGACTATGTATGAAGCAAGTTTAGCCATGAGCTGATAATTATTCAACCTGAGCAAGGAGAACTCATGGGGTTCATTTTATATATTTTTTAATTATATTTTAGGTTATATTATTCTGGGGTACACGTGTGGATCACGCAGGGTTGTCCCATAGGTACTTCCATTGCAAGGTGGTTTGCTGCCTCCATCCGCCTAATTCTCCTACTTTTGTTTATGTTTCCCATTTTCCATGACAAAGAATAAGTGACAGAGAGAGAGGAGGGGGTTGAAAGGATTGAGGAAGAGAGGAGGGAAGAAAGAAAGGGAGGGAAGGAGGAGGAGAGAGGAGAGAGAGAAGGGAAGGGAGGGAGTAGGACAGGGTCCAACAACAGACGGGACCCACAGCCCTGAGGACATCGCTGAACACCAACTCTGCCCCATCAACACACGTTCCTCATGATGTCCCTGAGGCATCAGGAAAAGTCACATTGTATTGGATACGACCCTTGATTCTTTTTGCAACATAAATCAACAGAGATTGATTTATGTCTACTTTGGGGGACACTTTACAAACAACATAGAAAAAATCCAGGTATCCACCTTCAAGTGCTCCTCAGTATTACGTAGCATGGAGCAGAGCTCAGCCTGAGGACACCACCCAAAAGAAGTGTCAAGTGTGGCCGGCCCCAGGGCGGCTCTGACCTTGCTGCTGCTCCCTCACCAGGGGTTTGGAAGTTGGCCTGGAGCTGCCCCGGAGCAAGGCGGTGTCCCCCCAGCCTGGAGTACAGGAAACTCATCTCAGCACCAACAACTGGGTCTAGCTTATGCCCCCTCAAAGATGTTGCAAGAGGAGCTGCTTCTCTTTCACAGCTTTAAGAAAAGAGAGGCCCATTTCCAATGGAAAACAGACCCTCCGCATGGGCTGGGTTGTTATTTTCCTCAGACCTGGATGCATTTGGCTCAGCCATGTGGTCCCCCCCGAACCCCTGGATCAAATACACTGGTTGCCAGGCCTACCATTTGGCTGAAACGGCTTCAATGCCACTCCACAGTGTTATTCAGGGATTGATCCTGCTGCTTGGCAAGACCAGAGGAGAGGCCGAACCAGGCCCAGATGCGTCAGCACCCAGAGCAGGAGGCCAGGTGTCCAACTCATTTAAGTGGCACCCACAGCAGGTTAGGCAGGGAAAAGCCTCTGATGAAGGACGGAATTTTCAGTTGCAGGGCCAGCTATCAGCCCAGTATTTATTTGATCCAAGGAGCCTATTTTTACAGAATACTTCATGACATCTTTCTGCTATAACCCTCACTACATACTCAAAACCAGCAGAAGGCTGCAAGCCTCCCGGAGAAAGACAGCGCATCTGTCCCTGTCACAAAACACGATGTCCCTAGCATCCTGCATAGGGCCTGCTACACAGCGGATACTCAGTAGGTAAATGCAATTATTGAACGAATGAATGAATGAATGAATGGCAGAAAATGTTACCACATTTCTGTAGTCTAAGGGCAGTTCTCAAATTTCAGTGTTCATAAAAATCACTTGGAATAATTAAAACACAGATTTCTTCTTCTTGGAATAATTAAAATACCATCATGCCCACTGATCCAAGATTCTGCTTCTGTTCTGTAGGTCTCAGAGATTCTAGAATTTGTACTTCTTACAAATCTTCCCAAGTAATTCTGTCGCCAATGATTAGTAGCTCCCACTTTGAGAAACCCTCTTGGAACTCTCTGCATTCCCTTACAACGGGTTCCCTCAGGCTCTCAGGTAACTAAACTACCTCTTCCCAGCCCTACCTCATTCTTCCTTCCTCTGTGGTCCACAGCAAATGGATTTGCTCTACTCTTTTTTTTTGAGACAGAGTTTCGCTCTTGTTACCCAGGCTGGAGTGCAATGGCGCGATCTCGGCTCACCGCAACCTCCACCTCCTGGGTTCAGGCAATTCTCCTGCCTCAGCCTCCCGAGTAGCTGGGATTACAGGCACGCACCACCATGCCCAGCTAATTTTTTGTTATTTTTAGTAGAGACAGGGTTTCACCATGTTGACCAGGATGGTCTCGATCTCTTGGCCTCGTGATCCACCCACCTCGTCCTCCCAAAGTGCTGGGATTACAGGCGTGAGCCACCGCGCCCAGCTGCTCTGCTCTTTTTAATTCAAAGGGAGGCTGAGGAATTAGCGTTGGCAGAAGGGCTTGGTATCCTTGGATGGAAAGCATTTTTAATGCAAAGCGCTGTTAAAATCACAAAACCTTTCGAATAAAAAGCCTTTCCTAATAATTCATCCACTTTTCTTAATCATAGTTTTTCTTCTACAAGTCTTAGAAGTGCCCGAGAAAAAAAAATCAGCTTATTTTGCGGATAAACAATCGATTCCAACACTTGCTTTATGCTGGTCAATATCCAGACTTGCTGCTTCCAAATATTTCTTATCTGAGGCCCCTATTCTCTATGGTCTACAAGGTGACAGGTGCCTCCCTGTCAGGGGTAAGTCTTCAGGCAGCTCTCTATCCTCAAATGATACATTTGAGGCATAGGGCAGCTTGGTTTCAGAATCTTTATCGAAGTCAAACCAGCACCTTTGGAAGCTGATTCAATGTCTTCTAATCCCAGAGGGGCCATTATTGTCCATAACAAAGACTGAATTTTCATTCATTCCATTCATAGCAGTCTCCCCAAAACTCAGATCCAGCAACAAGGAACATGGCTGAGTTTTGAGCCAACTCTTTGAGCAAGGAAAGGTAACTCAGATGCTGGAAGTGTTACATGATAGAATGCCCAGGCCTGGAAACATTCTGAAGTCTTTTTTTAGTTATCCAGAAATGACAAAGGAAATTATTTACTCCAGAAAGGTTTGCAGATTGCTGTGGCTGAAGGATCCAAGAGAGCATTTTTCCTACGTCTTCCTCCCTCTCCCTGCTCCTGCCAGAACCAAGTGACAACAGTATTGCTAGTCATCTATCTTTTTTTAATCATGTGATTTTCTTACAAAAGACAAGGACAATTGCTCAGATTGTTGTTTCCAAAAAAAGGCACATGATGGTTAGATGAGATTCCTTACAGCTGTTAAATGCTTCCAGCCAGCCCTATCCACGATTTTGAAAATTATAGCCACGTTTTTAATGGAATACCAATTATTGAAGACAGAAAAAAGGAGTCAGAGGGGAACTAGAAACGTACAGATAATATTAATTTTAAATATAGCTCATAGGGCTCTAAGAACTTTTGAGTCTCGGAAGATGTGTTTACAAGTACAAATGAAGTTTTCTATTCAGGGTTTTTTGGGTTTTTTTTGTTTTTTTTTAAGATGGAGTCGAACTCTGTTGCCCAGGCTGGAGAGCAGTGGTGCAATCTCAGCTCGCTGCAACCTCCACCCCTCAGGTTCAAGCAATTCTCCTGCCTCAGCCTTCCAAGTAGCTAGGAATACAGGCACACGCCACCATGCCTGGCTAATTTTTTTATTTTTGGTAGAGACGAGGTTTCACCATGTTGGCCAAGCTGGTCTCAAACTCCTGACCTCAAGTGATCTACCTGTCTCGGCCTCCCAAAGTGCTGGGATTACAGGTGTGGGCCACCGGGCCCTACCAACTCAGGGTATGTTTTATCACAATTCCCCAATTATTTTGAAATAGAATTTCCTGACCTCAGGAGGCCCTCCTTTTCACCAAGACAGTGTTTGGTAGGTGTGGTGAAATAAAACTTTCCTGTCTTGCAAAGAATTAATTATCTTATTTTCAAAATAATATTTAATTTCAAAATATTTCAAAAATATTTGAATATTTCAAATGTTTCAAATTAAATTTTTGTTTAAGTTTCAAATTAAATTTCTTTTTTACAGGCCCAGTAGCTCATGCCTGTAATCCCAGCACTTTGGGAGGCAGAGATGGGCAGATCACTTGAGGTCAGGAGTTCGAGACCAGCCTGACCAACATGGTGAAACCCCATCTCAAAAAAAAAAAAAAAAAGAAATTCACATATTTTATTCAATCCCATTACGCTGGGGAGAAATGGAGATACCCCCATCACACAACAGAGGCAAAAATTACAAATAATAGTGCCATGTCCTCAGGTGAGGTGGTGTGAAAAATCATATCTTTTTAATTAAGGATGGCCAGTTGCCTTGTTAAAAAAAAAAAAAAAAGCAAAACTCAGAGTCTATAACTGTCCCAAGATGAGCGCATGCTAGCTATGTCTATAGACATGCAACCATTTCTGGGGGAAAGTAGAGAAACTGGCATTTCAGTGTTGCTAGCGGCGATTTTGGAAGTAGGAGCTAAGTGAAAGGGCTGACTCTATCCCTGGAACCCAGAGAAAAATCTGTATGTACAGAGGATTCTGCAGCCCTGGAGATGGCTGGCTGGAGGGCAGTCCAAGATCCCTTTTAGACATTCCATCGTCGCCCATACCTTTCTTGCCTTTGTACTTGCCTCGGTTGAAATAATAGCAGCTCCAGACTTGTCAAAATACTTGGGGCTTCTTGGTCTGCTTTTAATTTGGTGGAATGTTGGCAGATGTGGGCTGGTTCACCAGAGAAGAATGTCTTTGGCTGTGTCCAGTGGTCAAGTACACTGGCCAGTTGCTTCAGGCTCAGTGGGAGGCTGCTGATGACCCACAGTCAGGCAGGCCTGCCTCTAAACTTTTTGGTAGGATGGCTACAGGGCTGCCTCAGGAGAACTGTGAGCATTCAGCCAGAGCTAAACACAGCCTGGGAAAGACTCCTGAATGCTTCCAGTTCGCCTGTGTAGCTACCCTGATACTAGGGGTTGGGCTGGACTTGAATGGTAGGTGAAGGCTTTGAGCTGGACTTTGATTAAAAAAAAAAAAGGGGAGGATAAAGATAGTCCAGAAAAACAGACCTTCCAGCAAGCAGAAAGGCTGCAAGCATAAAAGGCAATGGACTGTGACTGGTGCGCATGGGGGAGATGCAAAGGCAAAGGTTGATTGGGAAGGACCTTGCATGCTGTCTGAGTACCTTCAGGCTGCTGTAATGAAATACCACAATCCAGGTGGCTTAGAAACAACAGAAATTTCTCTGTGTTGGGAGCTTGGAAATCCAAGACCAAGGTCCCTCCCCTTCTTGGTTCACAGATGGCACTTTCTAGCTAGAGGTTCCTAGAGCTAGGTACCTCTTTTGGGTTTGAGAGGGTACTAATCTCATTCAGAGGGGCTCTGCTCTCAAGACCTAATCACCTCGCAAAGGCCCCACCTCCTAACACCATCACCACGGGGGGGTTAGGATTTCAACATTTGCAACATCCGAATGGGGCGGTGGAGGCACACAAACATGCGATGGTAGTATGTGTCGTAGATTAAACTTGATGCTGAGACACACGCTAACATTCCTTTAGAAGAATAACCCTCCAGCCTGTGGATAGATTCTTCCGGGGGGGCTCTGAGTCCTCTCACTCACTGGGTGCTCTTGGTATGTCCATTGTGAGGTGAGGGTTCCAGGAAGTAATTAAAAAGCAGTCATTAGTTGATAAGGTGAACGTATAATTAATCACCCAAACCTGAACACTTTGAGTAACAAGAGGAACTTACCGTAATTGTGCTGGGGCGACACCTTTTCCTAAGCAAACTAGAACGTTCGATTGCTCTTATTTTGTGAGCCCTTTCTATATGCCAAGTACTACCATTGGGAGTTAACTCAGGTTTTTTAATTGCCACAGTAACCCCAGTAAGCAAGTGTAATTCCTCCCATCAAAAGTGAGTCTCAGAAGTGGTACCTTTTCCAACTCCAGAATCAGCCTCTTGCACACACACATGAAAAGCCCTGTGTCCATGCTTACGGCATCAGCCTAACCCGCAGTGTGCCCTTCCCAGTTACTGACATCTAGCTGCTACTCCCTCCCCATTTCTCCCCAAATTAAAGGCACTGGCACTTAAATGTGACTCCTCTCCACCCCAAGTCCCTTGGTTAGCTCTGAAATCTAATTTGCACGCTACATTCAATCTTGAGGCCGTATCATCCCTAACCTCTTCTACTCTAGGGCCCTGGACCTCACAGTTCTCAGACACCTGACGCCATGACCTCACCCCAGACCCTCCCTCAACCTCCAATCTCTCTTTCCCTTACTCCCATTCTGCCTGTTATTCTGTCACCAAAATCATGAGTCCTTGAATGCCTTCATACGCCCAGCCAGTGGTGTGCCGGCCAATGTTTAACCACCTGCTCTGTGGGGAAATAATGTGTGCCTGTATATATGTACATAAATCAAGAATTTACCCATATAAAAGATGAGTAATGATTTGCAAATAATAAAATCTACAATACTCTTTATTGTAAATTACATTGGCTCAGTTGATTCTCACAGCATTCTTTCACTGATTGTTTTGGTGAACATTTATCTGTAGCCAACATATGGTAACCATTCAACCAGGACTTGACTAATGGACTTGCAGCCCAATCCACTGTTTTCCTCAATACATTTAACTGATGGGATTTAACTGTTAAACTATTTCTTAGTCTCACCCAAATTATATTAGT
Source organism: Saguinus oedipus (assembly GCA_031835075.1). Classification (NCBI taxonomy): domain Eukaryota; kingdom Metazoa; phylum Chordata; class Mammalia; order Primates; family Cebidae; genus Saguinus; species Saguinus oedipus. The sequence continues at coordinate 171,357,208 of CM063173.1, forward strand.
GAAGCTCAAACCCTGCTTAGCGACAGCACAGCAGCAGTGTGACAGCGAAACGGAAAAGAACCAACATAACTAATTCCATTTTGGTTTGAGTGGCCCTTACCCCTTCCAGCACATAGGCAGGGATAATTTTAGAGTACTATTAATATGCAAAAACAGCAATCACGTAGTTTTAAAAACTCACTCTGGGATTAAAGGAGAAGTATGTAAACAACAATGTTTTTGTTAAAGATTTATAGGAGCATTGTGACCTGACCAAGGATAAAGAAGTTCCTTGAACCTTCGCTGGCACCCAGATGTCTGTGGTCGTCTGTTAGCTCTTGATCTCAATCCCGTCCTCTTCCTTCTGTCCTTAACATAAAAAGAGCCTAAAATTTGTACTGACTTAAGACGGTACGTTAGAAGGCTAGCTCACCATCTTCTCCATTTGCTGCCTCTCCAATTAATCCTGCTTTTCCTCCCACCACCCCTTGTCTCTCGAGTCTGGCTTTCAAGCAGTGAGCAGCCACACACGGGACCAGTTACAGTAGCAAACGTTATACAGCATCCCCACCATGCAACACAGTGGCTGCCAACGACCTCAACGGTGGACAAGACTAACATGAGCACAACAATTGCAAAGCGAGGAGTTCCGATTTACTATCTTTGTTTTTAAATACAATAGTTTATCTAGGGCCGGCCAAGGTGGCTCACGCCTATAATCCCAGCACTTTGGGAAGCCGAGGCAGATGGATCACAAGGTCAAGAGATCACGACCATCCTGGTCAACATGGTGAAACCCTGTCTCTACTAAAAATACAAAAATTAGCCAGGTGTGGTGGCGCATGCCTGTAGTCCCAGCTACTCGGGAGGCTGAGGCAGGAGAACTGCTTGAACCCAGGAGAAGGAGACCGCAGTGAGCCGAGATTGCGCCATTGCACTCCAGCCTGGGTAACAAGAATGAAACTCTGTCTCAAAAAAAAAAAAAAAAAAAAAAAAAAAAAAAAAAAAAATAGTTTATCTAACTTGTTGATAATGGAGGTATTTAAAATTGGCTAACAACATTTCTGCAAGTTTAACAATCCATTTTGTGGACTAGGTGACTGGGCTGCAGCACACACCACTGTGACCCTATCGACCTCAGGATTCTCCTCTCCGCTCCTCTCCTCTCTCCCTGTCTTACAGATGGAGTCCCACAGAGTCTATTCTAGACTGGGGTGAGGTCAAGGTCAAAAAAGCTCATGTCTGTACATTTTTTTAGTACGGGTCCATGTTGGGGAACTTCTTGGGGAAAAATATCAATACTAGTTTGCATTGGGCGGATACAGGTTTACAGTTTTACTATCAATCATACTTTAGAGTTGCTGAAGATAAAGACAGCAACTTATTTACTCTGGGAAATGGGTCTGTAAACTGTCTACACTCTTCTGCTTAAGAAACAAAACACAGCAAATAGGAATGCAGAAAACATTGGGGGTCGGGTACAGTGACTCACACCTGTAATCCCAGCACTTTGGGAGGTCAAGGTAGGCATATTGCTTGAGGCCAGGAGATCAAGACCAGCCTGGCCAACATGGCGAAACCCCATCTCTACTAAAAATACAAAAAATGGCTGGGCATGATGGTGCACGCCTGTATTCCCAGCGACTCAGAAGGCAGATAATCGCTCAAACCCGGGAGGTGATGGCTGCAGTGAGCGGGGATCCCACCACTGCATTCCAGCCTGGGTGACAGAGGGAGGCTCTATCTCAAAAAAAAGAAAAGCAGTAACATCGGGGATGAACCAAATAGTTCTCTCACTTATTCTGCAAGGAGATACTGTCAGACGCCCCACTAAGGAAACATCCCAAGGCTTACCATTACCTAAGATGACACCACTCCGCTGTACAGGCTTTCTGCCTGCCACAGGAAACCATTCGCAGACATGACCTCATCCCTCTAATTTCCTATCAAACTTGAGGCAGGTAACAGAAGGTATCCTCAATTTACCTGTGGGGAAATTGCTGCCCAAGCCATCAGAGGTTACCACTCTGCAAGCACTCCAAGCGTCCCTGACGCCAGCACAGACTAAGAATTGGGCATCTCTGGCTTATTCTGGGACCAAGTGCTGAAGTGCAAACGGACCTCCTCTCTATCCCAATTCATCAGGGGAGAAAAATCTGGTTTAAAATGGCCCACTGTGAGCCTTATTCTAGGCAGTTACCTCTACTAAGGTCATCCGACTTGGGCAGCGATTTCAGTACAAGCCAAGTATGTTTGCAGAAACTCCAGCAACTACAAGAACCCGGAAGGGCTCCTGTGCAGCCGTCTGCAATGTGTTTCTGTAGGAGTTCTTTCTGAAAGTTGCTTGCTCGGGGATTTACACTCACAGAAGTTAATATAGAAAGGACAAAGAGCAAGCGACCTTCTTCCTGAGGATGTAAATGAGATCTCTTCAGGAAACCTCATTCTTCCTGAAGGATGTAAACTTCTTGCCATTAATTAGTACCTTTCTCATGTCGCATCTCCCCAAAGTGACAGTCACTTCAGCCTTGGAGTTCGTGGACATGTGGGGCAGGAAAGTGTCTTGCACCCGTCAACAAGAGAAGCTGGTCTCAACTGCTTTACTCTTCTTCCAACAGGTGAATGCCTTCTCAGTACACTTCCCTCCTCCACATCACCAAAGCCAGGCACTTGCCCAGGAAGCCCCTCTCCCCGTTGCCTTCAAAAGTTCTTAACTTGGGGCCGGGAGCGGTGGCTCAAGCCTGTAATCCCAGCACTTTGGGAGGCCGAGGCGGGTGGATCACGAGGTCAAGAGATCGAGACCATCCTGGTCAACATGGTGAAACCCCGTCTCTACTAAAAATACAAAAAATTAGCTGGGCGTGGTGGCGCGTGCCTGTAATCCCAGCTACTCAGGAGGCTGAGGCAGGAGAATTGCCTGAACCCAGGAGGTGGAGGTTGCGGTGAGCCGAGATCGCGCCATTGCGCTCCAGCCTGGGTAACAAGACCAAAACTCCATCTCAAAAAAAAGTTCTTAACTTCCAGATGCTCCCACGACACTGTAGCTTCCCCCCAAGGCCTCTGGCTCCACTTCTGCTTTCCTGAAGTATTTCCCACCATCACCCAGTTACTTGTTTTTCTCCTTTATCCCTGCATACCCACCAGAAATTTCACTTATCCAGTTATTTAAACTAAAAAACACCCCAGAGTCCATGACTTGACAAGTGGACTTGGACCCCAATCTGCTTTTTCCCAATAATTTTCTGAATAAATTTAATTGGTACGTTAAACTACTTCTCACCAGAGCAACTTTTACACAAAACAACAAAATCTAACAAGGAAACCTACCGTGAATCTCTCTTCATACCTAGAATATACCTAGTGGTGGCCCAGAATGAGCAGCACTAGATGATATGAGGTTTGATGAGCACATGATGATGTCTGCTTCAGAGGCTGCCACTTAAGCACAGCATATCCAGTGGAAGAGCCCTTCACCTGCCTTACCCAATCCAGCAACCAGTGTAGTGCCATTGCTGTGGGTCACCTGAAACATGGAGAAACAATAGCTAAGGCAAAGTCTTCCCGTGTGGCCAATTCAGAGGTCAAGAAACAAGCCTACGTACTCATCTTGATTCTGCTGTCAGCTCTGGTCACAGCAAGGGCCCAGATAACTGTCCAAGGAAAGAAGTGTCTCTCCCTACAGAGTCTAACACTGAGCTCCTCCTACAAGGTCTCGCACGGAAACCTTCCTGCTCTGTGTATCAGCTCATGTAAAACTTGGAATGACATTAGATGTGCAGCTTTGTATATGTGTGCAGAGTTATGAAGACTCACTGGTTAGAGTTCTGGGGTATAATCATGGGTTTTTTTTTCTCATTTGGACTAGATCTGCAGTTTTCACACTGAACTGTCCATGAGACCCAAGGGAGGAGGGCAGATGCTTTCACCTGCTCTACACATTGGGCTTCTGGCTATCGTGTCTCTTAAAGAAAGGGTTTCCACTTCCAAAAGTCGGTAAATTTTAAAATACTCTGAAAGCAGGATGAACCCACAAGTGTCTACACAGATTAACAGAATAATCTTCTTCCTTGCTTCTCCGGCTTATACACTTGTCCGGTCAGAAACTCAGAAGGAAGGAGAAACTGGGCTTCACACTGATTTTAAAATGTATTTTCACCACCTTAATCTAATAGTAGTTCATTCCTCAGACGTCTTCTCAAAAGAGCAAACATAAACTTCCCATCTACAGCCACTTAAAGGAGAGCTGACCCTCCTCCTTCAGCAAGGTGTGCAAGTAGAGGAGCACTTATGACCTTAGCCACGGGGTTCTGACACTCCACCCTCCATATCTGCTCTGTGACCTCCTAGTCAGACCCTCCTAACTTGCCCTCAAGATGTTTTTACCTTTAGCAGAGTCTATTCTAACATAAAATAGAATATGCCTAGTAATTACTGAACCAAATGTAGTTTTCAGACATTCCAAAGACGAAGTACTCCAGGATTGTTTGCTATCAGGGACTCTACTTGTTTCCCATCTCAGGGGGCTATGGTTTAGTCCCAGAGGGGCTGCTCCCCCTTTCCCCCCAAGAAAATACCTAATTTGAACCAACCATGACACTGTAGCTGACAAGACTTGAGTATTTAATAGCTGCACGCGCGCGCGCGCACACACACACACACACACACACACACACACAAATCCTAATAAAGAGCTTATTCTGCACAATTAGAAAAGACACCAAGCCATTTAAACATGATTTATGTACATTTATGGCTTTATACAATTATAGCAAAGATTGTTCTTGTGTCTGTAAGTACATCAACATCATCAGGCACTTCTCAGAGAGTATCGGAACAGGAACGTGGAATCTGCACTGTTACTAAACTCAGGTAGCGAAATGCAGGAGGCATGACTACGCCCTGATGGGACTCACATGGCCATCCCTGGCCATACTGCCAGGTTGTGCCCACCTCAAGGAGAGGCCAACTGTAATGCCAGGCTGGTCTGTTCACATAAACCACAATGCATTTTTTAAATGAATGATTACTCCTAAACTAAAACCACAAAAAAAGAACACTTCTCTTTTAAAATTAGTTATAAATTAAGAAACTCTTAAGAGCTCAAACATAAGAATTTTGAGTTGGGGAGGGCTAGGGTATGGGAAGTATATATTCAGCAGTTAACAAGTCCAAATTGTATATCGCTGGAGAAGGATTCCATTTTAAGTGTCCTTATCCTCCGCTTGATGTTCCATTGAATTACTGCTCACTGGGATACAACATTTGCTCATTAATTTCGACTTTGTCAGTTTGTCAAAGCAGAACTTTCCAAGTAATACATCTATTACCTAAATATATTCCATACATCTATATTATGGAAACAATACATCTTTATATTTAAAATATCTGGATAGCTCTATAATACAATATGCTTTTAATAACAGTACAAACCAGAGAAAATAAATCAAACAAGGCTGCATAGGTGATATCATTTGCACGTTTCACGAAGCAATCATGTACAATAACTGATAGATACTCATTACTGCAGAAAGTCAGTATTCTTACAGGAAGAAAGCTACCAGAGGCCACATAATGTTTGCTTTCCAGACAGACCAGATGCCTTTCCCTGGACTTCACTGTTCTCGGAGAGCTACCCATGATTCATGTCAGGATTTCAACACAAAATGGCGGGTTGGGGGAGGTATGATTACACAGACTCGGAAGGAAGAAGTATTTTCCTAAGAGCTACTCTATGAAGTAGTAAGATTTTAACAGTGATTTTTAGCTGCAGTTGCCTCTTTAATGAACAAATGGGGGCTCTGAAGTTCCTTGTATAACGGTGCAATATGGCATGGGAGGAGTGACCGTACGTAGCAACAGAAATGAGAACACAAGTACTTTGGCACCAAGTTCAACTACATACCTGGGAGGCTGCGCTTAGAGGGACACGGGTTTTGAAAACCAGCTATGTCTTGGAGTGCCCAAGAATGAGGATGGTTAGAGTGGTAGTTGTTCAATGAATCTTCAAAACAGTGAACATCACAGTGGAAAGCTTATTACACAGCTGGCCTACTATAGGAAATCTTATCAGGAACATTTGTGTTCTTGTTAAACACTAAGGAAATACCAAGTCAATGAAGATGCAATTAACATACAAGACAAAGCAAGTGTAATGTGGGCTATATACACAGAAATTAGATCCCTCTCAAGAGTGCGAGAGGAACAGTACTGTGCACCTGTTCTCCTCATCGTGAGGACTTTGCGCTTTCCATCAGAAAATACTGATGGACTGAATAGGACACAAAGCCAATTAATTTGGTCTGTCAGTTATAGGTAATTGGAAAGTATTAAAACATAATGGTAAGAATTATACTTTAGGTTGCTACAGGCTAAAGACGTTTTCAAAATCTTAAGCCAAGGCTTTTAACATAATCTCAGTGTACAACTTACAGCTGGTTTTCAAATTAATCTCCCCAGTTTTTAAGTAAGTTCTATTCCGTTTGCTACCCATCTGAACTTATAAACACATTCTACAAACCACTCAAGTCCTGTCTTTAACTTTCCTCCTTCAACTTCCACTTCCACAGTGCGCTAAGTAATCTCATCTGCAGAGCAGAAGGGAGAACGGGATGAAGCGGGAATGCTGACTCAATTCCCCAAGGCAACTACAAAACCTACTTCTACCTGCACTGAAGTCAGAGCACAGACTCACAAGGGCAAACGTGCTGGAGCTCAACTCAAAATGGTGAAGTTCATCAAAATCCCTCGTTTGACAAAGGAGGACTGCTTTAGACACAGATCTCCCTCCCTGATCTACAAACATTATGGGGCCTCCCAGGACTACACAGGTCTCTAGAGAAGACTCGATGCTATGCAGTGCACATAGTTCAGCAGAAGCAGATGAAATGTCTTTAAAATACAGACATAAAAACATATTAAGTTATCCTAAATATGAAACGCAAAGTGTCCATAGCTATACATCACTTTCCTGCCCAAACAGGGCCTGAAACGTTGGGTATGCAAGTACTAATTACAATGATTTAAGATTAGTCAGAAACATGACTAACTAGCATCCCGAAGTGTACAAACCAGGTAAGCACGTATAAAATTAGTACTAATCCAGTTAGAAATGCAAAATGAAAATTATGAATGCTGCCCCAAATACCTGTGGTTCCACAAATTTACAAGCCGACTATATAACAAAGTAGACTCTAGTTTTAAGAAAACATTATTACAGTTCAGTATCTATTCCAAAAATGTTCTGAAGTCCCAACAATAACATCAAAAATCATTTATCTGGAAATTAGAACCATTTAAATGTTTGTACAAATTTGCAAATAACAAAATAAAGAAACAAAAAAAAATAGAAAAGACCTGTACAAAGCTGGCATTTAATCTTTTTTTTTTTCCAAAAGTTTAACAAGTCCATTAATTTAGCAGACTGATAACAGGCTACTTGGTTCTCATGTGAATTCTGTGGCAACGTGAACAGGTCCAAAGCTGTTCGGTGGAGGTGCAGAATGGAGATTCAGTTCTTTGTGATCCGTCAGTTCCGCAGAAAACAGGTAGTACAAACAAAAACTTAACTTATCAAGACACGAGACCATCATAGTATTACAAAAAGAGTAGAAACTTTCCTTGGACCAAATGGGTATTTTAAAAAACCGAAAACACACACAAATACAATCTGTATCTACTGCTTATATACAAAACTTGAAAGCACACCAGGATCTGAAAATCTTTTCTGCAATTAGATGGTGTAGTGAGTTTGGCACTTCATTGTAATGAAATTTCCAATGGCACAGTCCTTATCTACAGTAGCACATAACCTGCACACATTGGGCAAACATCCTGTACAGGAAAAATGTCTTTGCTGCCAAGTCTGACGAAAGGAAAAAAGGAAGGTTATTTATTTATTTATTTTTTTAAACCAAGAAAACTAAAAGGGAGTTGGTGAAGGACATCTTTGGACTGCTTCTCTCAGTTCCTGCTGTCAGACAATCTGAAGTACTTTTAAGTGTAACCTAGGAAAAAACACATACACACACAATGAAACTACAGCCAAATTAAAATCAATTCAACTTAACACGTTAGTGACAGACATACTTAGGGACAAAAAGCTAGGGCTTCTCAAACAGCTCTAAAATTATGCAACGGGGAAAATTCTACTTTACAAAAAAACCCTTTAGCATTTGATTTATATCAAATATATTGATTTATTGAAGAGCTTCTAAAAAGATGCAGCCATCGAACTGTCAAAAGAACTCTTTAAAGCAGTTAAAGGAAGTTTCCCTATGTTTAAGCTCAGAGGGAAAATTGCTAGGCTGCAAAAAGGACAGAGAATGAATGATAAAAGATCCCTCTCTGCAAGGGGCAGTCAGTTGACATCAAAGATGTGCTAACCATGGAAGATACATGGCAAGTTACTGTGTTCCTCTCTTTCAAGTTCTATTTTTCAAAAGGTCTTTTGATATTGGGGTGAACTTACCTGCTCACTAATTCTCAGCCTGACACCCAGCTATGTGTCGTCGTCTTGACACTGTGTGGGAAGCTTTGGTTGGGCAACACATTGTCAAAGTTAAAATCCAATGTATCTCCATCCATGAGGTCATTCCGAATGATGGATTCCATATCACAGTCCAAGCGCTCAATGAACATGCCATCCAAGTCACTTGGGAGCTTCTCCTGGTGGAGAAGGCCCATTCTGCCATAGCCATTGCAGTTGCTCACTGAGGAGTATCCCCCCAGGGCACTCATCTGCATGGGGTGAGGCAGAGGCACTTGTACAGGTGTCTTCACTTGGGTCAGGCGGTTCATACCCGAAGTGTGGGGCATGGTGCTTACTGTGTGGGGCAGGGCACGCCCGTTAACTGCAGATGTCTGCTGAGTGTGTCCAGGGTGGGTATGGGAGCTGGGATTCATCATTTTGTTATGAGATGCCTGGCTGCCATAGGTTGACATGACCGAATTAGGGCCCATCATGACGTTCTGGCCCAGAACCCGGCTGTTGGGTTGGGCTACCGCAGGATCAACTGGTGTCATGATGTCATTATGGGGAGGAGAATCAGAAGTCAGCAACTCCTTCAAGAGTCCAGGTGCGCAGTTATACTGACTCATCCCTCCATAACTTGATTTACTGTCCTGAAGCGTTTGCATAGGCATCTGGGGCAAAGGGCTCATGCTGGATTGGCCGTATGTGTACTTTTGGTAGTTTGGGCTGGGCGAATTCAGACTGGTGTTTGGTGGTGCAAATGAGTAGCATGGTGTCTGCTGCATCATAGTGCCAGGTGAGGACTGGGTCGAAACAGTTAATGATGTTGGTGATGAGAGAAGGTTGAGATTATCCAAAAGATTTTCCATGTTTTCGGGATTGCTTATCTCAGACAGACTGGGCAAAGTAGAGGCCATCTTCGCAGCAGATGGCGGGTACACCATAGAATGCACATCTCCTTCTCCAAGATCATCCTGTTCGGTCATAATGGGTGAGAGTCTCCCACTAATAGTACTAGCATTTGAGCTAGTTCGAGGGCGAAATGTACTCCAGTTATCAAAGTCATCGTTGCTGTGAGAGCCAGGGCTTGCAGGCCATTTGGAAAACTGTGATCCAGGGCTGTCCCCGGCACCGTCCTGGCCAGACTGGAGGGATGCTTTCTTCTTGGCAGCTCGGCTTCGGCTCTTAGCAAATTTGCTGTTGTTGTCCATGGAAGCAGCTCTTCTCCTGGGAGATTTCCCGCTCTTGCCGCCCTCCGGATTGAGCATCCACCAAGAACTTTTTCCAGTTCCTTCATTCTGCACACGAATGAACTTGCTGTGTAAGGACAGATTATGACGAATTGAATTCTGTAAAGCAAAATATCGTATTAAAAGTATAATACTTCTCTGCTTGGAAAACTTACTATTCTACATGTATTACATAGAAAACAAGTAAAATATTTTAAGAGTTTGTGGTACAGATTTCCATCTGAACAGTCCCAATGCTTCTGAACTTACTACAAAAGATCTCAAATAGTATAGGAATAAATAGTATCTTATCTTAAAAACAGTGTCTGTATTTTATTTAATGAAGGGACAAAACTGTAACAAGAACTATTATAAATACCTGCTTTTATACAGCTACGTTTTATGGAAAAATTACAAGAACTGGTTTTAGTAACTGTTGAATTTTGCTTAGCTACAACAGTACTCTATCAAAATGCTATCAAAAACCCTTTCCATTTCTACTATCCTTAAAACTACTGACAATTCTCTTCAGTTTGAACATGTGCCATTTACATAAAGAAATATCATATTACTGGGGCCACATACTTATAGAAACAGAAAAGACAAAAGGATAGAGAGAATATAGGCCAAGCATGGTGGCTCACACCTGTAATCCCAGCACTGTGGGAGGCTGAGGCAGGTTCAAGACCAATCTAGCCAAGATGGTAAAACCCCATCTCTACTAAAAATACAAAAATTAGCTGGTATGGTGGCAGGTGCCTGTAATCCCAGCTACTTGGATGGCTGAGGCAGGAGAATCACTTGAATCTAGGAGACAGAGACTGCAGTAGCCAAGATCACTCTAGCCTGGGCAACAAGAGTTAAACACTCCATCCTACCCACCACTGCCCCCCAAAAAAGAAGAATATAGAGCTGATCAAAAATTAAAGGCCCCCAAACCAGTAAGACTTGGATTCATTTACACCTTTAAAGCCTGTTAAGCAAACACAAGTGAATATAAGGAAAACAGAGTCATTGCTTTTTTAATTGAGAAAGCTGATCTGCCAAAATGATTTTTTTTAATTCAAGTAGTACCCCTACCCTCCAGTTCCACCAATAACCAATAGTATGAGTAGGGTACGCCAACTAACTCCACGACACAGCCCCAGATAGCCAGGGGCTACACTGTCCAAAGAGACCACCTGGATGGGAAGAAATGATAAGAGAATGAAAAGAGCTCCAACACTCAAGCTAGTGCAGCTTCGTGACTAATCGTGCCACATCTATCATCCCTAGGCCAACTAGGGAAGAAAAACCAACCACTTTTCATTTGAGCACTTGGGGGGCTCTGCTACTTACTAACCTACATGACCTTGGGAAGCTGCCTAGCCCCCAATGTATCTTTAAGTTTCCTCACCTGTAAAGCAGGAATAAATTATAGTACCTTATCAGGGTTGTTACATGTATTAAATGAGATACATAAAAATGCTCGGTGGCACCTGGCATATAAGCAGTCACCATGAAGGGAATATTAGACCCTGACTTAGAATAATGGTATTCTGCATCCCCAAAATCCTGCTTCCCTATTCCTGTTCAGTATGGTATAGATAGGAGCTTAGATGTATTACAGATACAAACCCACAAGCGCAAATATATGGGACCAGAGGTGGTCTTTCAACCTTCAGCAGAAACAACAGAGCCAGGCTGCAGACGAGAAAGCCATGGTTTGATTCACCTCCTCTACAACAGGTGGTAAGATGGCATTCAGGAGAGCCCATCGGACACGTGGAAAATGAGACATGGGAAACACTGTGAGCTCCCCAGGAGGAAAAAGGCCTTGTCTTACAGCATTTTGCCCCCCAGCACAACACAGGGCACACAGCCACTACACCTTGTTCATTCAGCAGCCTCTTTCCTCAGAGGTCTGCTCCCAAGGCGAGGAGTGGGATTCTGGGTGCCCTAATCCCCTGGAATGTGCACAGTCTCCCAGCTTCCTTGGCCTCCTCTGCCAACTGGATGCAAGGCTCAGCTGACCAAGCCAAGCCCCCTGCATGTCTGTGGCCCCTCTCCTCAACCACAAAAAGCTCTGGCTGGATTTGTGGTCACCCAAGGGTGCAGCCACAGTGCCCACATCCTCATGCCATCAACATGGGATGCAGGGGCCCGAGTGCCAACTGCTGTGCCTGAGCAGAGCACAGCAGGATGAGGCCCGGCTCCAACACAAACTGGAAGAGAAGTCTTCTCTCATTAAAATGTGGTAGAAAAGAGAAAACGGAGGGGACCTCACTTTCTAAAAGAAGACACAAAAGTCAGAGTAAGGCCCAGCAGTCAGCGCTGAGAAATCCACATTTCAAAACGCCCTCTGACCCTCTGTACTGCATTCCACCCACGGATTTCAACACAGCAGCTACGTGACAAGCCCTCCTGCCAGAGCATACAGCGAGTGGGAGTGAAGGGGCAGACACGGCCAGAGCCCCAGATTCCCAGTTGGAGCAGAGCAGGTGTGTGAGTGCATGTCAGTGACTGTCTCCTATTCCCGAGACTCCCCACCTTCCTCCGCACCCAAGATCTACCCTCACCTTGAGACATGCTGTGAGGAGGGCCAGGGTCTTAGAGTCGGTACAAGAATCCCTAAAAGAGGCCAAGGACTGCATTTCCCTCCCGTCCTTTTTCATTCCCGTAAGATAGATTCCCAAGTTCCTATGGGAAGGTGCTACACACACACGCATGTTCACAGAGCCATAGGTCTTGTCCTTGTCTGCTGTGCCCACCAACCCCAGCCGAACCAAGTTCTTAATTCCTCCTTAAGATTAGCAGGCCTGCCCCTGGAGTAGCGCTGGAATGCAGTCCTGCACTCTGACCCTGCAACGTTTTCTATACACTGGAAGTCCAGGCATTTGCACAATATTCCATCATGGCAGTTTTGTTCTTTGAACACAATAGACTCACAGATAAGCTCCAATGAAATCTCTGGAGGAGAGGAAGCTTGACTCCTGTCCCTGTCACATTTAGTTAACGATAAAGGGAGAAGAAAGATCTTCCCAGATAGAAGCTTCCTGGTTGTTGTACTGACTTGGGGCGAGGGGGTGCAGCTCTGTAACATTCAGGATGAGCCTGTCAGATCACTGGCAAGCGCAGCTGGGGGTCATTTTTAATAAGACTGCAGGAGACACAATAATGAAATCTTTAAAAATGTTCAAGGAGTGTTCACTAACTCAGGTGGGACATGCACTAATTTAGACATTTTTTTAAAAGCCACAGCAATCTCTTATCAAAACATCATATTACATATTTTTCTAAGAGGACATCTCAGGTCGCTCTTTGAGTAACAGAGCTGTCTCCTAACTTTGCCAACAATTAAAATTTTTTCCGAACAGGAAAAGGTTTGCTGTGCAGAGCTTGTTACATAAATTCCTGTTTTTCACACAGCCAGCAGGACATTAAAGAAGCTAAGGTTTTTACAGGGGTGGGGTTTGAAGAGGTAAATCTTGTAAAAATGTGTTGCTATTAACGATGTTGTGTCTGCCCTCCTCTGCTGGACACAGGAGAGGCTGGATAAAAGAGCAGTTCACCCGGGGGGCCTTCACAGCAGAGCCGCGTGGGACTGCTGGGCACTGAGATATTATGCCCTTGAACTCTCAACAAATATTACCCGAGGACAGAGGCAGGGTGTCAGGACAGAGGCTTATGCCCTGTCAATCACTTGCCTGAATCCAGCGTTTCTACATGACAGCACTAGAGAGACACAGGTCAGCCGATCTCCTCTCCACTAGCTGTCATTTCTCTGCAGCCCCACTCACAAGCCTCTGCACACATCCCATCTGCCATCTGCATGACTGGCCACCCCAAGCGGTGCGGCATCTGCTTCCTGGGAAGCCTGACCCAATGAGCTCCACAGATGGGGGAGCCGGGAAACCCTGACACGGTACTTGCTTGTTCAACCTGCTCTGCTGGGTGTTCTATGTTCAGATTCTGAGCTCCTCACCGGGCACAGGAGCCAAAGCTTGTCTTTAATTTCTAATCTCATAGCCTCAATAAATGTTTGTTTCTTGACACCCAAAAATGTTTCAAGGTAGATATGGTGTCTTACACACTACACATCCTTTAGCCATCCATTCAAGTTATCAATTCATGTCAACTAACATTTACTGGAACCTATTTTGTGCTAGGAGTACTGACAAACATGAAGGAAAGCGACACAGAACCTGCCCTCCAGAAGCTTTTGATCTACCTGGGGAGAAAATAAATCCACATAAAGAGCCACTTAATAGGACAGAAAATGACACACCCCATAGACTGTCCAGGAGCTCTGATCTTTTCCCTCCAAAGGCGCCACCCTACCCACCCCCCCATACCCCAGCTTCTTTTTCAGTCCAACTGTCCCCTCCAGAAGCATGTCTTGATGACCTCATCCTATCCTACAGCTCTGACATGGGACCTTGCTTACTCATCCCTCTAGATGATTCTGCTACATCTGGTCCCTGGGAGGCATGCCTGGCTCCCCACTGTACCATGAGCTCTCAAATGAGCACAGGGACCTTTGTCTGTCTTCTTCCACACTGTATTCTCACAGCGCCCACACCATGTAGGCACTCAAGTATCTGTTGAACAGATTAGTATTTCCTACATTTACAGGGTTGTTGCGAAGATTAAATGAGACAGTATGCGTGGAAAGGCTTACCTGAATCTCTACTAACTAATGTTACTGTTACCGCTACTGGCATACTAGCATCCATAAAATATGTCTGTGTTTTACAGACTTACCTATGTCATAAACACTAGTCTCATTTCTTTATAACCACACCTTGCACTGCTCTCACTTAACATGAGGCTTTTTTTAATATGTTGCTGGAAAGATTGACTGGTTTGGGAAAAACAGTTAAGGTATTTTCTCTTCACAATAGATATTGCCTCAGAACTGATTCAAATACTGAGGTGAGTCTGTCAATGCCCTGGTCAGCCAGCGTCACCAGAATCCTTAAGCCTTCTGAAGGTGCTGCTGCCAAAGCCACATGTGCAGGCATCACACATTGCTGGGACCAGGGCCCTCTGAGCTCTGGACATAGCTAGCATGTGCGCAGCAGCAGCAGCAGCAGGGGTTGGCAGAGCAGGGACCTCAACAGGCCAGGCAGGAGGCTCCATGAGGAAGGGTTCCAACTGAGCACTGCTCTTCTATTCCCTCACTGTTCTGCCTCTGTGGCTGGAAGAAGTGAGGTGCTGAGGCTGGTCCCCAGAGGTCCCTGAAGACACGCACCGAGCCCAGGATGCTCCTAGCCCCACCATCTAAAGCAATCATCAGATAGCCACTGAAGTGCAGGATGAAATCTTTACAACTTTCATTTACTTTAAAATTTTTACCTCATTCTTTTAAATTCTATTTGTGAATGTACTATGTAATATACATAATATATTTAAAGTGTATACACGAATGTATGCTATATCAAGGAGTATGTGATTTTTTTAATAAAAACCATTTAGAGACCACTGGTCTATCGCGGTAGCCTTCTAGGAGCCTGAGGCCCCAGTAAAGATGACCAAGAGAGCAGATCTAGCTGTAAGTCAAGTCTAGGGTGACTCTGCCCCCATCCCTCAAGCCTGGGTTGAAAAAGAGGCCTGGCCCCGCCCTCTGCTTACAGCTCTCAGCCTCCTCAGAGCTGAGCCTGGCCGCCTTCCTGGCCACTTCTCTGGACCCTGGCATCCCGAAATCCTGCCTTCCAACCTGAGCTGCCAGTTCACGTGCATCTAGCCTGTCCCTCAGCCTATAAGAAGACCACCACCTGTCAGCCAGGGGTCTCCACACCACTGCTAGATTCTATGTTTCTTTCTGCTGGGCAGTTCTATAATTATCCAGGTCTTTATATCCAACTGAAAACAATGCAAAACCAGCAACTAAAGGCTGAATATGCCTTGCTCATGAAACTCTTAGATGGCCTTCATACCCTGTATGTGTGTTTTATACAGTATGTTTTACTGCTGTCAATACATTTCATTCCATCCTTGCAATAGTCCTATAAGGCAGGTATTACTGGCCTCATTTTAGAAATGGAAAAGGAAAAATTAAGACTCAGAAAATGATCTGTCCAATTAGGGCTCAAAGCAAAGTTCTGTGATTCTACCTGCAACCCCACTGCTAGCTGAAAAAAATCTATCCCCTTGGCTTTACCACTCTTAAGAGAAATCAAAGCAATATACTTAAGACTGAGATTACATGTGTGCACTTTGAGAGAGCAGAAATAATTGACTAGTTTACAAAGCTCATTTTCTGCCTTAACGGATGATAAATTTATACAACGTGGCCAGGCACAGTTGCTCACGCCTGTAATCCCAGCACTTTGGGAGGCCAAGGCGGGTGGATCACAAGGTCAGGAGTCCAAGACGAGCCTGGCCAATATGGTGAAACCCCATCTCTACTAAAAATACAAAACTTAGCCAGGCATGGTGGTGGGCGCCTGTAGTCCCAGCTACTCGGGAGTCTGAGGCAGAAGAACCGCTTGAACCCAGGAGGCGGAGGTTACAGTGAGCCAAGATCGCACCACTGCACTCCAGCCGGGGTGATAGAGCGAGATTCTGTCTCAAAAAAAAAAAAAAGTACACGATGTGGTTGCCGTTTATTCTAGTGGGTTCCTCTTTATGGCAGGAATTCACAGCAGCTGAAGTGTGCGTTTCAGATGTGAGCATCTTCCTAGAGAAAGCCTGTTTAAGGCTGTGGGGACGTAAAAGAAAGTGGAAAGTGTGGGTGAAGGGGAGGAAGGCAGCAAAACACACTGCCATGTGTGTACCTATGCAACTATCTTGCACGTTCTGCACATGTACCCCAAAACCTATAATGCAATAAAAATTAAAAAAAAAAAAATTCAGAAAGAAAAGTAATAATTTTGGTATTAAAAAAAAAAAGTGGAAAGGTCCCCAGAGACTCCCCTGCTGACCGGAACTGCCCACTGCGCCGCACGAAGGTGTGAGCAATAGCCACCAAATCCAACAAAAAGAACTTCACACTCAGAAACTGGAACATAGGATCAAATGAACTCATTGTCCCAGAAATTCTAGAAATTCTTTCAAAATGCTAGACTAACTAGATTTTTCCACAGCATTATCTAATTTCTGTGAACTTTCTCAATGTGTGCAATTGTTACACAGGCTCCCGGCATGGCCTTTATTCCCTCCTCCTTCCTCTCCTTTACACCATCTCTTCCTGCACTTCCACAAGTGAAAATAAACTGAAGAGAAGGTAGGAAAATCTATCCAACAGTGTTCCCATTAAGAGTTACTAATAAAACAACAACTTTTAAAAATAATCCATTTTGTTTGCAAACAGAAGGAAAACATGACCTTTTGCCAACTCTTTTTACAAGAGACGTCAGTAGACATGTATCAGCCATAGACAGCATGTAAATCAATTTTAGAAAGTGTTTAACACCAGATCTGCTGAGAATAGCTAATCTACATGCTTACACTTAGATAATTCCATAAGGCTGGTTCATTTCATAAAACGGTTTCCTTTTCACCTCAATATCCTCAAAGATCACTATATTCCCCACTACTACCCCACAAAGTGCAGAGGTCTTAAAGCGTCTCCACTGATCCCAGGGCTGTGGACTGAGACTCCCGGCCTGTTAAAACCGGAAGGTACTTCGAAGGTCATCTGGTCTAACACACTTGTTTCATGTTAGGGAAACAAAGTTCAGAGAGATTACAATGCAGATGGAAAACTTATGGGTGTTCCTTTACAAAAAATAGAACCACAGGGAGCTTTAATACTAAAAGAAATGCAAAACAAGTACCAAGAACATAGAATATTCTTCCCCTAGCCAAGCCAATCCTTACCTACAGTCTCAAACCGCTATAGATACAAATGTAGTTCTACCCAGCTTTATCTCTAACTCTAGTCACTCCACAGGAAGGAAAATACGACTATTTACCACAAAAAGAAAGTAGGAGATTATGTCTGCATGTCAGACAGCACGAAAAAGACAAGTGGAAGAACTCACAGGTGTCAGGAGAAGCCTCACAGACTTGGGAAGTGCTCTGTGAGGCAGAGCCCAGGGTGCCGGCTCTGGAGGCAGAGTTACTGCCGGGCCTCTCAGGAAGTCCTGGATCTCAGCGCTAAGACTGTTTTCACATCCGTAGAGCAGTCACACATGCATGGGGTAATATACATGAAGTTGCCGGGTGTGCCACCTGACACAAAGACAAAAAACGCTGGCTATTTTCTTACAGGAAGTGAAAATATATAAACAACAACTTTAAAGCCATTATAAATTATTACAGCTTGATTAAAAGTCAACTCATCACAAACTTCCTATTTAAAGGCAGCCAGCCTTCCTCAGGCTTATTTCCATGTCCTCACAACTGAGATGCAATCCTTCATTTACAGAAAAATTGTGTTTTCTCCCCCTTAAGAAAATTTTAAATGAAAGAATCTGAGCATTTAATTAGCATATTCTGACGGCTTTTGAGGTGACCTATGTCAGAACATGTGTGTCTAGGACGTTGTTCAAGTTAAGGTTGATACAGCAGTTGTCTGGTGAGAGATTAATTTTTAACAATTTTTTGAATACATTGGGTTTTACTATACTGCCCATGCTGGTCTCCAACTCCTGGCCTCAACTGATCCTCCCACCTCAGCCTTCCAAAGTGCTGGGATTACAAGCACGTGCCACTGCACCTGGCCATAAAGAGAGATTATATTTGGGATGGCGATTATTAGAATGATGCTCTTTCTTATCTCTTTGCAAACGCTAGTCACCCATGACTGCTTACTTTATGGAAAACAAACTCTAAGAGAGCCCCTAAGAGGTGGGAAGGTCAAAGAGTACAAGAACATCCTACAGGACAAAATGTTTGGTAAAGAGGTACGTTACAAGTGAATGGGCCAATGGTACTAAGGACTGAAGAAGGAAGAAAGGGGCCACCACTAGCCTGAAAGACCGGGGGCAGGAAGCTTTACAAAGGAGCATGCTCTGTGGTTTGCCGCATCTTTAGCCAAAGGCCTAAATATTTCAAAGTAACATTTCAACCAAGAACCTCATATATTTAGGATCGAAGAAAAACCCTTCAGGGACAGAACAGAAAATGTACTTAATGATATTAGACCATATCAAAGCTTTTGCATTTCTGAAGGTAGTAATTAAAAAGAAGCACTACAAAATTTAACTGTGTCCCACAGGAGAACCCTATATGAAAGGAAGCTACAGTTTTGTGAAATGACGGGCAAAGCCCTTTAATATTCAGGGAAGTGAAATGGAAGTCTCCTATACCTTTCAATACTATGGGCTCAGAAACAAAGTACCCCAAAAAGACAAACCCCAAAGTAATTCAGGTGGGGAGGAAACGAGCAGTCCCCTTAGACACCAGCTCCACATCACAAGGCATTTATCTTAATCACTTTTCTTCTATAACCTCTGTATCAGGTGCTAATGTGGACCCCTGTTGAAGCAAAGCCTGGAAAACACAAACTCCTCACAGTCATACACTTGGGTGTAACACCACCACACAACCGAAGCAAGGCCAGCTCTCAAATGAGTGTCATCAACCCCAGCTAAGAAGGTCCCTGTGGTGGATATCCAGAGACTCAATTTCATATAGCTGAAATGCTTCTGATTGCCTTCTTTTTAAGAAATCTATCTGTAGGCTACCAAGGATTGCAAAGTGGAGCTTGTTTCCCCTGGGATGAATTTAGTTTCGGTGATCCTGCAGTCGCTCCTGGGGACCCTTTAGCCCACTCACCATCTCCTCCCCAGGGAGACACAGAGGCCAGGTAGTGCCAAATCCACAGCAGACAGCTACAACTCCCCCACCTTGCCCATCAGTGTCCTAAGGGGCCTTCCTGAAACTCTGACTGAATTAACTATCTGAAATATCCATGCTTTTTGCTGCTCCTGCCTAATGGTTATCTCAGAGGCACAAGGCCCCGCCACAGGAGAATATTCAGAGGAAACTCATTTGATGCTAAAGTAATTCTGCTGTTCCTAATGAAAATCTTTGTCTATTTTATAGACCATACAATGTTTCTCATCTGCAATGGTCCCGTAAATGCACAGCATTACAATGCAATTAAGTACCTATGTATTCGGCTACCAGAAGACTAGGCACAACAAAGTCCAAACCAAAAACAGAGAACACATTAGATCTGTTATCTTCTGATGGAGAATTTAAATTAGGCATAAAATGAAGCATAATCACACCGATACTTTGATCCATTTTAAAGCTTTCTAAAATTTTAAAGGACTAAAGTAAATTTTAAAGTATTTTTTCAGCATTACATTGATGACCCCATTAATCCTGTTCACATTAGGTAAATGTATATTCCAGGTATGTTCCCGATTGTTTACAGAAGCCAGTGAAAAACTTTACAGATATAAATTCAGAAGCGAGAACACTGAAACTTTGAAAGATTAAAATCCCTAGGACAATATCCCACCCACAGCAGGTACTGTCTAGAACTGTTTTCATCCTAAATATGTTTACTGTCTGGAAAATATAGGGAAGAATTTGTCTACTAGATGCATAGTCTGTTGACTAAGGATTCTTAGTAAACAGAGTATAAAGTCTAGATTTACATGTTTGTTTTCTGTTTGGGGACCCAGATATGATAATCCAGACTGCAAAAACAACAGCAAACTGCATTAAAGCGTAACACTCTGAATTACACTACCTGCTATGTTGGGTTTCCCTGTAGGGTTTACACAGAATCTTGACACCAGCTTGCCTGTTCTTCTGTCTAGGAAGCCTAACTCAACAATGACTCTAGACTGCCAAGTATATACTGTTTGGTGGTTACCACCCCAATATTATTCAAAGCTTGTCTCAAATCAAATAGCTTTTCAAATGGATTGACCCAATAACAGCAAAACTATTTGGGCCCAGGATTATGCTAAAGTGAAACTCGCGCCACCAGAGACTGAGCCCAAGTCAGGGCTGTGGCCCATCTTCCCACAGACATCAGGGATCCGCCTGAGGAGGTAGAGTACAATTACTTTCTAAGACACAGTAGGTCTGCTGCCCAACAGCCCCGTTCTCCACACCCTCCTTCTAAATAACACAAAAGCCATGGTTACCCTCACAAACTGCTGCTCCCTCAGCACCACTAGAAGCCCAGGCGTATTTAGGGACTCCAAAAGAAGCTCACATAAATGTTTCAGTAATGCTTTCATTAACATACCTAGAAGCCTCCAACGCCTCATGGCCCTCCTCAATGTGTCCCCGGCTAAAGCATCAGCACACACCTAACATGAATGAAGCCTACATTTTGCTTATTTGTAAGACCAAGTTTCCACCCCAATGGAAGCACCTGTGCTGAGAGCAGCATCTTCACCTCTGTACAGGTCACTGGCACTCCACCAGATATAAGCACATCTGTGTCAGGGATGCCTGTGAGGACTTGCAGCTTAAATGTAGTCTCAGGTCAAAGCAGGCCAGCCCAGGAAGAATGTGCTTCCCCAAGATCACTCCTGGGTTAAAGGAATTCTGGAAGGTTCCAAGTTGAGTCTGCCCTGGAACCACATTGAGATGACCTAAGGACATCCCAATATTAATTATTTGGGCTCCAGAGAGAAGGGAGAATGCCAGGTAGGACAAAGGGATCCCTGAACCACCTGAGGGTCCCCACTTGAATGATTAAGCAAACGTTAACATGTGGAGAACTTTTCTTGCATTAAATATAAACTTTTTACTCTAATGCTGCAGCTCGAATCATGTCTTTTTGGAAACATGGACGATACTACTGTCATAAATTAAGACCATAAGACTATCTTTATAAACCTTCAAAGACCAAAAACAAAACAAAACAAAAAAACCCCACAAAAACCTCACAGTTGCCTTTGGAAGTTCTCAGTATCATTTTTAGAAAGGTCTTAATCTTTTAAAACACACTGGCTACACACAATACACATTCGTTGTTTGAGGATGAAAACACAGATAATTCTATACAGTGTATCTTCGTAACTTTGGGCAAACTAAACTAGCAAAGGCAGAAGGAATGAACGATTAAATGATCCAGTTTTTAGGATGATTCAAACCAATGGAAACTTAGGAGCTCTCACACAAGCCAATAATTTGCAATGGTACACCTTAAACTCCTCTTTGGAATTTTAGTCCTCATTGCTTTCAGCATTTTCGCTTTCAATTTCCTCCAAGAGGGAACTGAATATCATCTATTATGGTTAGAATCTTGCACACAAGTACCAATGTTTTTTTATCTCTTCCAAGATCCTATTCAAGGATACTCTGCACATGTCTCCCGGAACTTAAAGTAAAATTTAAAAATTTTAAAAAGGATACTCTGGCCTGCTGCTAGTTTTCCACCACATTAGGAGATGCCTTTTCTCTACTTCTCTTTAAACTACAAAGTTGCCAATATGGTCCAGTAGGAAGAGCACTAGAAGTCAGGGCTTGTATGCCTGTGTGTTCAAGTTAGGTCATTACTGCGCTGTAAGGATGGCCTGGTGCCTCTGAACCATAACTCAACAGTGCATTGTGAAGATTAAATGAGAACATATTTGGAAAACAAAAAACAGATTACACATATGAAGAAGGCATATTAGAGAATAATTCTATAAATTCATTATATTCTAGAACAAAATGCAAGGTTTTTAGAAATTACTGGCCCCACTGTCACACATACTTCTGTAACAAAGAGATGAGCAGTAAGGTGAGTTTAACAGATCACTTCAGCATTTCAACTCTCAAAGATCACTTTTCTCTAAACCAACATGTCGTCTCTGGTATTTCAATTGATCTTCATTTTTATTACTGATAAAACTAATTTAGTTAAATTCTGACAGCCTAGTTAAGACTGCAATGGATGATTCAGAACTGTTGTTGACCAAACAAAGTGTAGAACAATCATTCTTCAGTGGTACCCTACCACCCCCAAAAGAAAAATTTTATATTATAATCATTTTTAAAAATCTATCATGTATAATAAACAGCCAAACCTAGAAAACTCTTTTAAAGAAATATTTTGTTTGAGAATTGCTTGCTATTCCGAGCTGAATTTATAGCTACTTTGAGGACTAAAATAGTTATCCAATATACTGGGGTCTATCTTCATAAAGTCTCTGACAGAAATATATGACACACTTTAAAAGAAACATTTGGGCCAGGCATTGTGGCTCACACCTGTAATCCCAGCACTTTGGGAGGCAAAGGAGGGAGGATTGCTTGAGCACAGGAGTTCAAGACCAGCCTGGGCAACACGGTGAGACCACCCCATCTCTACACTGGGGGAAAAAAAATTAGGTGTGGTGGTGCACATTTGTAGTCCCAGCAACACAGAAGGCAGAGGCAGGAGGATAGCTTGAACCCAGGAAGTTGAGCCTGGAGTGAGCCGTGTTCACAACAGTGCACTCCAGCCTGGGTGACAGGAGACCCAATCTCTAAATAAATAAATAAAAGACCATTTAGAGAATCAGGGCTGGAAAGGAACATGTTCAGTTCATCCTGCCCAAGTCAGTGTTAGAGCACTTGCCGGGGTGAGGGGTAGCGTCTCAAAGGACCTTGTGTCAGTCATTTTTATTGGGAATACAAACCAAAGGTAAACTTTTATCTTCATTTTTTTGTCACTGGAAAATCTAGGCAAAAATTAATTGGGAACCTGAGCAAAGTCTAGCTAAAGTGGGCCTAATGTAAATATTTCGACCTACTGACAATTTCAGAAGTTACTTTCTTTCCATTCAAATGTCAATAACATAAATTAGGATCTTTGGATTTGGCCAAATCAATACCAATCAATGTAATTTTCATCGAACAATTATTTGCTGAGCCCCTATTGTATACTAGGGTACTGTGGCAACAAGAAGTAATAAGCATTAAGGCTCAAGGCTCTCCCTGCCTCCCGTGGTCTCATACAGAAGGCTGACAACACAAGTGTTACGGTGTAGCATACACAAAACAAGAAACAAAAGGCCCTACACTGGAACTGGGACGTGATTCAAAGGACAACTTAGATTGCTGGATAAAGGGGGACGGGAATTCTTGATGTAGGGCAGAGCATGAACCAATGTTGACAGACATACTACGTGGTGTGCAGAACATGTGTACTAGAACCAGACGGCCCGATTCAAACCCACTTACCATCGGAGTGCTCTTGGGTAAGTGGCTCACCATCTTTGTACTTGGTTCCCTTGTCTGCAAGAAGGAAATACTAACAGTACTTACTGACCACTGTGCAGAATGCCCAATAAATAGGAGCTAGTAGTGTTTGTGAGGAAACTTTTTTAAAAACACTAGTAAGGTATGTCTGGAGAAGACAGAAGAGGTCAGTACGGCTGTGTATGGGTTTAGACACAGAAAGGGGAAAGAAGAGAGAGAAGGTACAGTGGGTGGGGGCTTAACACTCAACACAGGAGCCTGTTTTTTACCCTACGTGCAATGCACAGGAGAGCAAGTGGAAGGTCAGAGGATAACAAAATGAAGTTATAATGCAGAACCCAGAGCAAAGTGCCAAACCTGCCTTTCCACCTGGATGACGGAAGGAGAATCCGGGCCCTGCTGGGAAAGCAGAAAGATATTTCTGATCATGCACAAATGTAACACTGTGTGTGGGTGTCTGCATTTTTGCACACATCTACATTGCTCTTGATAAGTAAAAGCATCTCCAGGAGCCGCTGCCTTTGGCTCAGGTTCTTCCCCACCTAACAGGAAGCTGCTGCAGTCAGTGCTGAGAAGAGCCTCCAGAAACAAGCGCTACCTTCAGGCCCTCCTCCCTGTCACCCTCGCTGGAAATGACAGGGTTTTAGATTCATTTCTGTCTCATGACTTGAAGGATACAAGATTGTTTTCAAACTTATGGCATAATCTGATATTATCATAGCCAGGGGAGGGCAGGATGCTAGGGCCAGGACCATTTGTTTTGAAATCAGATTTTAAGTCTCCCTCCATGAAGTTGACTGTTTTCATACATTTTATCCATCATTCACAACATTTGGCATACAAATTTGGTTCTTACATTTTGAAGGTTTATTTTTGTTCCTTGAAGTCATTGTCTAGGCTCAACCATAACATCTTTCAGGTTGTTTTGAACAGCTGAAAGGAAATCAAAGGAAATAATGCCCTACAATGTAACCATGGATTGTTCCACATAAACATGGATAAAGCTGCAACAAAGTACTCACGCATTAGTCAGTGCACCCTCGTGGGTGCACAGGAGATTCGGAGCTAAGGCTGTGGGAGATTGCAGGGATATCAGGACAAGCTGCAAGGGCATCAGACTCCGCCCCTCTCCATCACTGTGAAAGGCATGATCCCCCCACCCCAATCCAGTACACCAGAAGGCAGGTGGTCCAATTCTTGAAAATTTAACTTTCAGAAGGATGATGAGCACCCCCCAACAGAATTCAATTACAAACATTTTATGTGATGTTAGCCTTACCCTCAACAAATCCCATCCTCCTTCCTTTCTTCTTCCACAAGCCAGATACGCCCTGACCTCTAACTGCTTCCTTTCCTTCCTGTTACAAACCTTGCCATGCAACTTACAACAGGGTCTAAAAGTCAGAGTTATCAGCAAACAAAGAAACCTTAAGAGATAGTTCAAATATTTTGTAGAACGAAGGTCTCAGATTCTAATACTTGGTCCACTTTATGAAGCACATATAATCACTTTATGGAGAACAGCTAAGGGATGCCTGCAGACAGGAATGCCACACCTTAGGTTATTAACTTTTCTTATCTATTTCATAGCACTTCTTCCAGCCACTCCTACCAGGATCATGTTATTCTCCTCACCAATCCAAACAAAGCAAACTAATCACCTCCATTAAAGTTTTTGTTGTCAGGATTTAAAAATATTGTACATGAACTTTTCAATTTATACTCAATGCCTAGAACAGAACAGAGCCAAGCACAACAGAACAGAATGGAATAGAAGAGGAGAAAAGATAGACCCAGAGTAATATCCATGACCAGTTCTTAAGCGGTTAGGCTTGCTTCCCTGGTTTCAGATTTCAGTGCAAAATAATTTGTCCCTTCTGCTTGGCCGGAACAAACTTACTTCAAAATAAAAGAGTTTTATCAAGTTCTATTTCTGCTAAAAGACAGAAGAGCTGATGAAGGAGATAAATGCAGAATGTGCCCGCTGGCTGGCCCTTTACCACCAACCTCTCTCACCCTTCCTTCAACTGCCATCTAGTAAGAGCAAAATTGCAAGCAAAGTTGAACATTAAGTACTAAAGAAAGGGCAGTGGAGGGGCTGACATAGAAGGCCTCACTCAGGGAATGTGCCTTGTCAAACTCCAGCACAAGATGCAGCAGCATCCTGACTGTTCTGGGTCCAAATTTCTTAGGTCCATCCTTAAGCCAACAACTCTGCAGCTGTCACTCAGGCTACAATTCAAGGATCTTTACCTGACAAAGCTGACAGCTGGTCCTAGAATGCTGATCCTGTAGATGGAGAACTTTTGTGCATTCTGGTTAAATTCCTACTCGGTATGAAATCCTGGAAGCATGGTGCTTACAGTGACATGATGACAAGGATTCCCTGCAGCCAGCCTCCCATCCCACTCCACCTTCAGGACAGTGTTTATTCCCAAAGCATCCCCAATTACTGACAGCGCATCAGCATCCCCTGGACTCTTCCCTGTCCCTGAAGATCAGATTTTCCTCTAACCACTGAGGTCTCCTGTAGCACCTCCAAAGTAATTCCAGGACAAAGCAGCACACTATGGCCTACTAAAGCATTCTTTAGCATGTATTCCACAAAATAACGGTTCATTTTAGGGTGATTTGAATTCACTGAACAAATACCTTTAGGACACTCTGGCCACATAGAATTACGGAGGATTCCTAACTGCACATTGCTTAGAACCTTTAATACGCAAAACAAACAAGAGCAAAACCATCCCCTTAGACTTGTTTTGTTGGTAGGATCACATCTGTGCACATGCACACCCCTACACACACACACACACACACACACACACACACACACACACACTTCTTTGCCCACACTTCTTGACAGACTATACCATGAAACTGATATTTGGCAGCACACGTTTTCGAAAACGCTGGTCTAATGGCAAGATGGTGGTAACAAGGAAGAAGATCTAAGTCTGGCTCTAGCCTTCTGACTGGACACATTTTATATCCTTATGTCTCAGCCTCCTTGTCTATAAAGTGGGAAAACAATGCCTGTCCTAACTGCCACACAGAAGAGTTGTAATGGATATAACTGCCTCAAAAAGCATAAAGTGCTACATATTGGTGAGATTTTATGATTATGCCAAGGTAGAAGGAGGGCTCTCCCTGAAAGCCCCCAAGCTGCCCAAACCTCCTACCAAACAACATACCTCTCCCAGGTATCTCAGAGAGCCCAGGTGTTCTATGGCACTCGCGGCTAGAAGTAATTGAACCATGCCTTACTCTTTATGGGACAAAGGAGGAGACAGACTATCCAAGCCAGGTCGGATTACCCTGTGCAAAGCAAGACCCACAGCAGACCTCTTTCTCCTACATCCCATTCACTGACAGTCAACACCATCTTCAAAAACACACAGGCAGAGTTATGAGAGGAGAAGAACGGGCCAAATCTTTTCTACCTCCTTAAATCCTTCTGTAAATAGTCAAGCAAGGTATAGGAAGGAACAAGCAAAGAAGGGGAAAAGAAGACAAGAGAAGAGTGATTGAGAAGTTGCCTTGCTGAGAAGGCAGCATAATAGGGGGAAAGGGGTAGTGGCAAATCCCAAGACTTCTCCCAGGCCAGGAAAACACTCTAGCCTTGACATTACTCCTCATGCTATTCCCAGCCATGATGTGAGCATAGAGACAGTTTCTGGAATCACCACAGTAGAGTCTGGAGGATGAAGGACCTGTACACAGGGTTTGCCCATGTTACACAGTGGGACTAGTATAGAACCTGACTGGGCAAGAACACCATCTGGGATTGGAAAGTTTATTTACAACATCAATCATGACATCCCTGAAGCCTACTGCACACTGTTTGCAACTGAAATACATGGTGCCCTTTATTACCAATTATACAAGCTCTGTATGGTCAATTATTTCTTTTACAAGACAATTTTGATGAATATAATAATGTTGCCTCCAGGTGGAGAATATAATGGGGCTTCTTACTTTGTAGATTACCTTTTCATGTTGTCTTTTTCGCTACTGTTGTTCAAGAAAGGGAATTTTACCTTTCATAACGTTGCAACCTTGGGGCAACAAACAGAAATCCAGGCGTTTTCCTTTCTCACGTATTCATTCAAAAATAAAGTAGTTCCTATCAAGTGGAATATATCCAAGTAAAACATATATAATGTTTATACACACACACACTCTTGCATAACCAAATAATAAGTTGTACTTTACAAACTATATGCTAACATTTTTTATTTTCCCAGGAAACAACAGATCTTTCCTTACTTAAGCAGGAGAAGGGGGAACAGAACAACTGTTTTACACAAAACTAGTGCCAAGGACCATGGGCTTGTTGTCACACGAACCTGTTCTACATCCAGTCCTGACACGCAAATGAGCGACCTTGACTGAGTCACTTTACTTCTCCAGGCTTAAATCTCCTCCTCTACAAAATGGGATAAATAACTTCCATTTCAAAGCATTTCTGAAAGGACTAAAATAAGACAGTCCTACAAAGCACTTATAAATACTAGATATTATGGGCAAAAAATCTCAAGCAAAATGTCTAGCCCCTGGCTCCAAGCAAGGCACACCTCATCTGACCTCATGTCACCTCCCTGCACACATTCAAAGAAAACCCAGTGCTTGGTGTGTTCTTTAAGCAAAACACATAGAGGGCACTTGTCCTTAATGTTTATGCAACCACTATTAGCAGTAGCAACAAAAGATGCTGTCATTTGAAGGTGAAAGTCATCTGGGACACAATCAAGCAAAGTAAGTTCACAAGTTCCTGACATCCCATGGCCAGAGGCTCAAAGGCACTGAGGAACAAGGTGAGGCTCCAGGAAAGCATCTACAGCGCTGCTTAGTCGCCTACACACTTCCGCTAGCTAGCTGTGGGCCTTCTTGGGTTATGGTCTAAGCCCATCAAGAGATGGAATTGGGATAAGTGAGAAAAACTACAAAAGAAAGTGAAGTGCTTAGGCACTTCGCTTGGAGAATACAGAAAGGGCTTTAGACTTTCTGGGACACACCAGGTGTCCAGAGAGCATCACTGAAAACCCTGGCCAGGTTTTGTGACCCCATAACCCCCTTTTTTGGACAAACCCTGAAGTGACACTGCTTGAAGTCAAAAAAGGGGACCACAAACCGAGCCACAACAGCCTTCACACTTGTTGCTGAAACACATGCCTTCACCTTTGAAAGATACTCATGAGAACTTGCGGAGGGCTGCCTTCATACAATAGTACAAATCGTGTTTAAATTAAGAAACCAGCTGCTCGCTCCTTGATCAGTCATCCTTTCATCATCAACAGAACTTTAATTAGCCCCCATCTGCTTCCTGTTTTATGCTACAAATCTTAACTTTCACCTGTTTGAACCAAACTGCAGTAACTACACCCATAGTAAATTAAAACAATTAACTTTCCATACATGTAATTAATCCTCATTAAGCTGTTAGTAGGCTATTCAAAATAATACAGAATTCAAATCAACTAGTTTCCCACAAATGACAATGTTCTATACAAAAATTCAACAGAAACTCCATCCCACCTACTTCTTACATTTTTTCCATTAAGGAAGTTTCAAGCTGTCTGGCTTCAATTTCCTGATTTTACTATTAAGTATGAGGCCATATCTGGTCATGTAAGAACAATGAATACATCTCAAAAATATAATGCTGACTTTTAAAACCAAATTACAGAATGGTGTTTGCATTAAATGATAAAATTTATGTAAAGCTTTTTTTAAAAAGGCGATCCTACAAAGAGTTTGTGGAGCACATCTATCAGGACAGCAGGGGGACAGGCTTCTGGCAGGAAAGGTGCCCTTCAACACACCAACTCGAATTCGTGGCTAACTCTGGGACGAGGAGGGGAGGAATTCTATTTATAGCTAAAACAGAGAGGTAGAATATGGGTACTAATCTTATTAGCCTCTATGCCTTTCTTCATATATGAAATACAGGCATATCTTACGGTACATCAAGTTCACTTCTAGAACACTGCAATAAAGCAAGCATCACAATAAAGCAAATCACACAAAACTTTGTTTCTCTGTGCATAAAAGTTACGCATTATACTGTAGCCTATTAACTGTGCAATAGCATTATTTTTAAGAAACCATGTACACATTCTAATTAAAAACTACTTTATTGTTAAAATACACTAATAATCATCTGAGCCTTCAATAAGCTGTGATTGGTTGCTGCAGGGCCTTGCCTCAATGTTGATGGCTGCAATCTGATCAGGGTGGCTAATCAAGGTGGCTGAAAGCTGGGGTGGCTGTGGTAATTTCTTAAAACAACACAATTAAAATCTGCCTCATTGACTCTTCCTTTCATGAAAAATTTCTTTGTAGCATGTGATGCTGTTTGACAGCATTTTACCCACAGCAGAACTTCTTTCAAAATCAGAGTCAATCCTCTCAAATCCTGCCACTGCTTTATGTAATATTCTAAAGTCTTTGTTGTCATTTCAACAATGTACATAGCATCTTCACTAGAAGTAGATTCCACCTCAAGAAACCACTTTCTTTGCTCATGCATAAGAAGCAATTCCTCATGAGTTCAAGTTTAATCATGAGATTGCAGCAATTCCATCACACTCCGTCTCCACTTCTAATTCTAGTTCTTTTAACATTTTCACCACATCTGCAGCTACTTCCTCTTCTGAAATCTTAAACCCCTCCCAAGGCATCTGTGAGGATTGGAATCAGGTTCTTCCAAATTTTTGTTAATACTGACATTATGACCTCCTCCCATGAACCACAAATTTCTTAATGGCATCTACAATGCTAAATCCTTTCCTGAAGATTTTTACTTTGCCCAGATCCATCAGAGGAATCACTGTCTATGGCAACTATGGCCTTAACAAAATATATTTCTTAAATAATAAGACTTTAAAGTCAAATTATTTCTTGACCCATGGGCTACAGAATAGATACTGTGTTCACGGGCTAAAAAACAACATTAATCTCCTTGTACATCTCCATCAGACCTCTTGTGTGATGAGATACATTGTCACTGAGCAGTTTAATATTTTAAATCTTTTGTCCTGAGCAGTAGGTCTCAACAGGAGACTTAAAATATTCAGTAAGCCATGCTGTAAATAGATGTGCTGTCACTGTCACTGAGGCTTTGTTTTTCCATTTATAGAGTACAGATAGAGTAGATTTAGCATAGTACTTAAGGGCACTAGAATTTTCTGAATGGTCCATGAGCACTGGCTTCAACTTCAAGCCACCAGATGCATTACCCCCCAATAAGAGAATCAACCTGTTTTCTGAAGCTTGCCATTAACTTCTCCTCTCCCACTATGAAAGTCCTAGACAGCATCTTCTTCCAATAGAATGCCACTTCATCTACATTGAAAATCTGTTGTTTAGCGTGGCCACCTTCATTAATTGTCTTATCTTCATCTTCTGGATAACTTGCTGCTGCTTCATTTTGTACTTTTATGTTATGGAAATGGCTTCTTTCCTTACACCTCATTAACCAACAACCTCTGCTAGCTTCAAACTTTTCTTCTGCAGCTTCCTCACCTCTCTCAACCTTCATAGAATTTAAGAGTTATGGCCTTGCTCTGAATGTGGCTTTGTCTTAAAGGAATGTTGTAACTGTTTTGATCTTCTATACAAACCAGTAAAACGTTCTCCAGATCAGCAATAAGGCTGTTTTGTTTTCTTATAATTTGTGTGTTCTCTGGAGTGGCATTTTTAATTTTCTTCAAGAACTTTCCCTTTGCATTCACAACTTGGCTGACTGGCACAAGAGGCTGAGTTTTTGGCCCATCTGGGCTTTATACATGCCTTCCTACTAAGCCGCATCATTTCTAGCCTTTGATTTACAGTGAGTGAGATGAGACAATGTGACAATGCGACTCTTCCTTTCATTTGAACATGTAGAAGCCATTGTAGGTTTTTTAATGGCCTGATCTCAGTATTGCTTTGTCTAAGGGAATGGGGAACCCTAAAGAGGGAGAGATGGGGAATGGCAGGTTGGTGGAGCAGTGAGAACAAACATTTATCAGTTAAGTTCGCAGTCTTACATGGGTATTCGAATTTTTTTTTAATAAAAAGCTCCCCAAGTGAGTCTAATACCACCCTCTAAAACTCACCCTCTGAGAAAAGCTGAGTAACAATCCACATACATCTCCAAGACAGAGAGATCTTGCTCACCCATTTCAAAACTGCCCCCGCTGGCCTACCTAGTCAGTACCTGAGACGTAAACATTATTTGGGGGTGGGCATGGTGGCTCATACCTGTAATCCTAGCACTTTGTAATCCTCGAATTCCTGGGCTCAAGACATCCTAGCACAAGATAGATGGATGGCTTGAGACCAGCTGGGGTAACATGGCGAAATTCTATCTCTAGAAAAAATGTAAAAAAACAAAAGCCAGGTGCTGTGGCATGTGTCTGTAGTCCCAGCTATTCAGGAGGCTGAGGTGGGAGGATCATCTGAGCCCAGAAAGGTTGAGTCTGCAGTGAGCCTGTGATTGTGCCACTGTACTCCAGCCAGGGTGGCAAAGTGAGGCCCTGTCTCAAACGAACATTAAATATGTATATTATTCGGATGAATCTATAGAGATGATAAGAAGATTTCCTGTCCTGCTATTAACCAGCTCGGTAACCAAGCACATAAATTTCCCTTTCTTGGAGGCAGCTAAATAAGTGAGTGGTTATCACTCCAGGCTAATAGTAAGACTCTCCTACAAAGCTTTGGATGTTATGATTCACTAGGTATGAAGTTGGGCTCGACAATCTATTAAAACAGTCATGGAACTGGAGCCAGGTTTGGGAACACCTGAACTACTTTCATTGTCTAAGATTCTTTTCCGTTCTACTATTCTAAGAAAAGAAGGTAACCATATTATTCCAGGGTTGATTCCAATCTAACAAGAGGAAGATGAAGTCCCAGAACATTCTTTTTTTTTTTTTTTGAGACAAAGTCTCACTCTATTGCCAGGCTGGAGTGCAGTGGCACAATCCCGGCTCATTGCAACTTCCGTTTTCCGGTTTCAAGCAATTCTTCTGCCTCAGCCTCCCAAGTAGCTGGGACTACAGGCACGCACCACCACGCCCGGCCAATTTTCTGTACTTTTAGAAGAAACGGCGTTTCACCATGTTGGCCAGGATGGTCTCGATCTCTTCTTCATGATCCGCCCACCTCGGCCTCCCAAAGTGCTGGGATTACAGGTGTGAGCCACTGCACCCGGCCAGTCCTGGAATATTCTTAACAATTATCTCATATGACAGGCAAGTATGAGAAACACTATGTTAGTGGTACTTTTGGTCATTAACACCAAATAATAAAAGGCAATTCATTAGATATTTGTGAACGGATGTCTAAAAAACACAATTGTAAGCTTATGGATAAAAGCCAATTGGTTCTGGGATCAAATTTTAAGTCATCATTGTTTTGCAGAAAGAAAAACAGAAGCAAGCATTAGGGAATGAGGAATGTCAACCTCACCTTCCAATTTCCTGGAATTTTCCTCCCCCGCTTTTCCCCTTTAATATGTATTTCCTTTGGACATACACACACACACAGCCAACTTCACAATGGAGTTTTGAAAGATTACTGCTCCATATGCCAACGGGCAAGTCAGGGACTCAGTGGAAGGGACACTATTCCTTCTCCCAGCCACATCACACCAGCTTCAGCTGCTCCAGCTCTGCAGAGAAAGGGTAATCACTTCTTATCAAACACTGATAATACCGAAAATTCCTTTACAGTTCTGACAACCAGTCTGACTGGTGGAAGTGCAATTCATATTTGCCCTGAAGACATGAAAAGTGGAATGTACTTTCTTGAGACCAAAGCTTCCGTGGATAGTTGATTCAGGTGAGCCTTACTCAAGTTAATCTCAAAGGAAAGAAGCATGAACCCTCATCCAGGAAAGCGGACCCAGCAGCTGCCCATTTTCAAGGGTTGAATACAAAACCTAAATGACAAAATGTCCAGATGGGCGAAAAACCCTATCCTAGCTAGCCTGTGCTAGCAGGACTTAAGAAACAAACTGTATCTTTTGGGGCTGTTTAATTTAGTATACAATCTTAACTAGTTCCATGTTTGAGACCAATCCAGAGAGGGAGGGGCTACTTAAAAACCAGCTCAGCCTAAATCCTTCAGTGTGTGTTCCGGTGACCTGTGAACTCCCTCCTTCTCATTTCTCATACATGGCCAATTCTCCATATATGGATGTGTCTACCTCTTTCTCCTAACTTCAAGGCTGCTGCCATGACACAAAGGTCTTGAAAGAATGTGGAGATGCCTCAAGCTAAAACTCTGGATCACAATCCATAAAGTAGTGAAATCAATTTAGAAAATTGAGCCTAGCATTTTTAAAAAAAAATAAAATAGAGCAAGCATATCTTACATAAATGGCTAAGTACAGAACAATTTTATAAAACTCTTCTATCATTGTGTGCACATGTGCACTGAGTCATACTGTAAAATGGATTTCTCACTATGCATCAGGATGGGAAGAAACTGAGAAAGCCACAGAAACAGAAGGAAACATACTACTTCCTACAGGATATGCTTTCTCTCTCTAAGAAGGGCTTAATAACAACAAAGCCCAATAAAATGGTAGCACAGCCCATCCCCAGGTTTTCTGAGAGACCCCAATCCCTTCAAGAACACCTACTCCTGACAGGCAACAGAGGTATGCCTGGTGAAGCTGTTGAGCAGCCTGCACAGAAGATGTGACCCTTGTAGCCTGGGATAAAAGGTACCAGCTGGGAAACAGTTGTGTAGTATCACTTTTGACAATTTTTGTAACCAAATAACTTTTGAGCAAGTTATTCATTTTCTTATCAACAGAATGATCATGAAATGTTAAACCTCTAAGGGTGCAATTTTAAGGAAATATTACTACTTAAACCATTTATCTGCACAAGACTGCCCCTGTCTTTCCTCTCAGTGGGTACAGAAGTTATTGACATGCGAAGTCAGCACAAGGGAACCATGGCTCAGGCAAGTGAGGAAAAATGAATTTAGATTATGTTTACAGCCAAGGAAAGGAGACACATTGAACAATCCTCTACTAGAAACATTGCTAAAGTGTTTTTAAACTGAAGATTATACCACCACTTAAGATATTTTTTTGTCTGCTATTTTACCCAGCATATTACAAAACTGCATCTAGGACTGAAATAGCAGATTGCCTCAAGAGCAAATGACAATATTTGTACCAGAAATGTTGGCAACCAGCAGCACAGATGGGTTTCTGCACAGCAATCTTCAAACTGGGACTCCAAGAATAACTCCACCTACTGCACCAATGTTAAATTGCTTAATCCAAAGTCAGAAGGGCTCATTATTCCATATTTTTCCACCACCTTCTTCCCAAAGGCACGTGTACCTGCCTGACCTCCTCTGCCTGAGAAGGGCTCAGAACAAGTTAAAAAAAAAAAAAAAAAGTCGGGGTGGGCAAGGTGGAGCAGGAGACCACAGTGAAAAGCCAACAGGAACAGATAGTGAAAGATCGATTATCCGTGGGAGGAAGGAGCACAAAAAATGACTGGGAAGTCCAGATTAGCCAAACAGCTATTTACATGACTAGTTTTAAACTTCCCCTTCAAATAAAAATAAAAATGTACCTTAATTTCATCTCCTCTCCAAGGCTGGGTACCCTTGCTTGAGGAGTCAAATAAAAACTTATTTTCGCTAAAAGACTCAAGACTAGAGAGAGAAGCTGGCATTAACCACAATAAGTACTAAGATGGCCCCAAAGATAGTCCTTCTATATCCAGAGCTTGCCTCAAGTGCTTGGAGAAAATCTTTGGTGCTTCCATGTCTGCTTTTCCTGTCTGCCAACTGAGATGCACTGTTCTCACTCCATTCCTCTGCATTTCTACCAAATGGTCGAGAAAGGCAAATGAAATAGAACTCTTCACTTAAGGAGACATTAATTATGAAATCCATCCAATTTGTGTGCTGTGTTCAGTGTTCGCAGCAGCCTTCCCCACCTAAGAGGACCAGAGGGTTGATGGTGGTAACGGGTCTCTGCCTCCGTGCCACCCTAGGTTGACTTCTAGGGGTAAACTGTAAGGCTTTTCATGTGAAAGAAAGTCAATGCACCAACATTTTCAGGCTAGAACCGTGCTTTTCAAAGGGCATAGCACAGTGCAAAGCACTATTGCATTATGCTCCGTATCCTCACCTCTCCTGTGTATGGGAGGAAGCCCAGGATATAAAGCATTCAACTCGATTAACAAAACCTTGGGAGTTCAGGCAAGCAGAATCCTACATTTAAATACATGCCCATTTAATCCTAAAGACTGAGTAGAGGACGGTTAGGGAGTGCTCATTTTCCATCTTTCCTCTCTGATAATCAAGGTGCTCCTTGGACAGGCTCTAGATACAACTCCCTGAACTGCACACTCTGGAAGTTTGAGTATATCTGCACAACAGACTTCTCTACCTTCATTCCCAAACCCTGAGTCACCTGAATCTGAACAGGCCAACTACTGTTGCAAGTGAAACAAAATTCCCTACCTACCTTTTCTTTTTCCATTTATTGGGCTAAAAACCTAGTGAAAATGTGGGTGGTAAAACCCTCCATAACCGTCCCTAACAGAAGCAAACAAATGTTCACAGAATCCCAAAGTCAAGAACAAATATGTTTAAGCTTTCATCCTTATACTGAGTTTAAGATTTTGGGGGGACATTTATTCCAAGTCAAAAAGCTACCCTAAGAAGACCCCTCTCTTAGAGGGGCTGGGAAGCACTATGATTATTTCCCAGTTATCCATCTAATCTCCTCAACCCACACTGGCAGAGGCCCCAGCCTAATGAGAGCGATCTTCAACCAAATCTTCTTGAATTCAGAATGAGCAACTATGGAGGCCTCCTTGGTCGAATAAAAGGTCTGACCCTCATAAAGTCAAGAAAAGAGTCGAGGGCACAGTGTTTTAAAAGTGTCACTGAGAGGCAGGGAGTGATGGCTCACTCCTGTAATCCCAGCACTTTGGGAGGCCGAGGCGGGTGGATCACCTGATGTCAGGAGTTCAAGACCAGCCTGGCCAACATGGTGAAATCCCATCTCTACTAAAAATATAAAAATTAGCTGGCATGGTAGCACATGCCTGAATCCCAGCTACTTGGGAGGCTGAGGCAGGAGAATCACTTGAATCTACCAGGCAGAGGTTGCAGTGAGCCCGAGATCGCACCACTGCACTTCAGCCTGGGCAACAGAGCAAGATTCTGTCTCAATCAGTCAATAAATCAATGTGTCACTGATGCCAACTGTCCATAAGACAGTCAAGGGAGACCATCAAGAAACAGCTGCAAGAATATTCTACATTCGAAGACATCTCCAAAGTACCTATCTATTCACATAAGTAGTTCAATACAACTCAATCCAATTCCCACCAATTTGAAAGTAGGAAAGACTGGCATAAAATATAAATTTACTCCCTACTCAAGGCCAACAATGACCTGAAATTAAAGAAAACAAACTTTCACATGAGTACAGTCTTGAGATGGAGTCTTGCTCTGTCACCCAGGCTGGAGTGCAGTGGCATCATCTCGGCTCATTGCAAACTCCACCTCCTGGGTTCAAGTGATTCTCCTGTCTCAGCCTCCCAAGTAGCTGGGACTACAGGTGCCCGCCACCACACCAAGCTGATTTTTGTATTTTTAGTAGAGACGTCATTTCACTATATTGGCCAGGCTGGTTCTCGAACT
The DNA here is from genome assembly GCA_031835075.1 of Saguinus oedipus. Lineage (NCBI taxonomy): Eukaryota > Metazoa > Chordata > Mammalia > Primates > Cebidae > Saguinus > Saguinus oedipus. The sequence goes on from CM063173.1 coordinate 171,394,636, forward strand.
CCTGACCTTGTGATCTACCAGCATCGGCCTCCCAAAGTGCAGAGATTACATACATGAACCACCACACCCGGCCAGTCTATATCATTTATAGAGACAATTTCCATATCCATTTCAAGTTACTTAAAATTCAAAACTTGCTAATAATAGAAACAGTGTGTAAGTGTCACTAAAACCGGAAGCTGCTACAAAATAACAGAATATTTCGGAGTCAAATTCAAGGATCTGTGTTGTAAAATATTTGGTCTTTGTTACTCTCTCAGCATTCAATTTGTAAAGAGTGAACATGTTCTAGTTTGGGTAATTAACCACTAACATAAGTCAAATAATGAATGCTGCTGCCTCCTAAATTAATCAGAATAGATTAACAGAATCCTTTGAATGTATTGTTTCGGAACGAATTTCAAAGCCACACAGTAACTTTCTGGAAGTTAAGAAAGAGGAAATGTGCTTCTCATGTCAACAGCAGAGCAGTCTTCAGGAGTCCCATTGTTTCAGTGAAGGGAGCTCAGCTGTCCTGGACTGGCCTGAGTCGAGACAGGAAGAGCTGTCAGACTTCTGGGGCTGGTCACTCAAGCATGACCCGACCAGACCAGAAGCAACGGATGTTTAAAGGGTGATGGGAAACAACTATGCAAAGAAGCAAACACTAGTAACTGGAAGAGTTACCATAGCCTTACTCTGTTGACATAATTTGCAATCAATAAATACATTTTCATGAAAGTGTACAAGTTTGCACAATGGGAGCCTCTCTTCTCTCTCTCCCTACTGCTGTGGGCCCTACCCAGTAGGGTAGTAACAGGAGTATTATTTCACAACCCCTAGAGCAGCTCTTAAAATGTAAGGGAGATTTTTAAAACCATCATTTCTATCCAAGAATGACTATTCTGGCATAGTGACGCACAGAGAAGCCATTCAGATAAACAAAAAATCTATTTTCCAAGAACAAGGAATTGGATTAGACTCGTAATACCTAATAACATCTAAGCCCAATGATGCAAACAAAACAACATGAGAGGAATGTGTACTCTACCACAGCCCAAATGCCCCAACAGAAACCCTCTCCTTGCTAAGACTTGTTAGGTCTCTTCTTAAAGACTCCTGGCAATTATCGTCCTCAAAATAGCTTTCTTTCCAAAATGACCATTAACCAAATGCCCCTCATGCAGAGTTGCAGAAAAGGGTAGCTGCTAAATGTTCCATCAAGTGGAACAAGAACTAAAATATGGAACCTTGAAACCGCAACTGCTGATATGCCAAAGATGAATCCAAATAAACCAGAAAACTCGCTCAAGATAAAATTTAGTTTTCCATCTCCACAGCATGGGTTACCCCAGCAGTCTCAAAGTCTCACACCTGTTTCACCGGCTTGGCTCTGCTGTCGATGGGAGACATGGAGATAATGCTGAAAAGTCATTCCTGTTTCAATAACATACTGCGCCAGACTAATGCCTTCCGTGTGGCTCTTTTTCTTTTTTAAGAATATCAAAATGCTAGAGGCTTGGGAGAGATTTAAACATTTCACCTAGTACAGTAGCATTAGAACTTTCAAAAATAACGAATTCTTCACATCACAATGTTTCATTTAATGTTACACTTCATGAGCTGGCCATCAAAATCCTCTGCTACTTCATATCTACTCTCCTCGTTTATCACCTTCTGGTTTCTAAGGTATGAAAGTATTCAAAAAGAAAAACACAGTGCTCTGGTTCTGGAAGGCCTCTCGGGGGATGGGGCCTGGTACAGATAGAGGACACCTTTATACCAAAGGCAAGAAGGGTAGCAGTCCCAAGTGGAAAGGGAGGCCTGCTTCAGAGTTCAACAGAGGTTCATCATTTCTGATTTGCAAATCATCTCAGAAATACAGAGAAACTCTTCCTGCCAGAAAGTTCAAAGCAAGAGGAGGAGTAATGAGAAATCTAAGAGGGTCAAACACCTTGAAAGAGCAATAGCTTGCGGCTACTGCTAGGAGGACAGCAGTGTTCAGTTTCCTAGCTGGGTGGCTCCCACATTCTGGACACAGCACCAAGAGAAGGTCCAGGCAGAAAGTAGCTCAGAGGGAAAAGGCAAGGCTCACAAAGAAAAGGAACAATCAATCATCAGCAGTACACTTCAGTCAAAGTTGGTGTAATTGAATTTTTAGCAGCTGAAGGCTCAGAGACCTCTAGGAATGAAGATGATGTCTAATAGTACGAGCAGAAATCCTAGTGCCATCCTTACTGGGCAGGCCAACCAGGGAGGGCGCCCAAGAGGGATAATGGGAAAGACGAACAGCAGAGTGGAGGCTAGCAGAGGATACACTCTGGGTGGCTATAAACTGAGAACACTGTAGACCACAAAGGCCAATTGCTTTATTTATTTTTTTTTTTTGAGACGGAGTTTCACTCTTGTTACCCAGGCTGGAGTGCAATGGCGTGATCTCGGCTCACCGCAACCTCTGCCTCCTGGGTTCAGGCAATTCTCCTGCCTCAGCCTCCTGAGTAGCTGGGATTACAGGCACGTGCCACCATGCCCAGCTAATTTTTTTTTTTTTTTTTTTTTTTGTATCTTTAGTAGAGACGGGGTTTCACCATGTTGACCAGGATGGTCTCGATATCTTGACCTCATGATCCACCCACCTCGGCCTCCCAAAGTGCTGGGATTACAGACATGAGCCACTGCACCCGGCACTACTAGAAATTTTTTGTTTCTATATCTCAGCAAGTAAATTAGAGCTCTGCAAACAGATTAAATGAAATAAATCACTAGGCTTGCTGAATTCTCACACACTGTGGCATCTGTATCCTTACCCATCAACACTACCTGTGTATTACCTATGCATTACTCTTCCAAACTGGGTAAACCAGAATGTGCAATCCCCATGTTATTCAATCTTTGTGCTACTCTCATCTCTTCCTCCAATCTCCAGCTCTCAGCTTACTAAATTCCAGACAAGCTAATTGAGGACCTGTATCCTGCCCATGATTTTTTTTAAAAAATGACTTCATCAAAACTCAGGACAGAGAAAGTTGCTTCCAACTCAGTACAATTTGTTTTGTGAACTAGGCCTGCAATATCTTTGAAGGAGTTACCTTAAATTATTAAAAGCAAAAGACCAATCTGTATTTCAAAGTTCCAGAACAAAGCTTTTCACTTTCTGAATAGTATTGAAGTTGAAAAGACAAACCAGCCTGATTTCCTCCCGAACATTTTCTGTGTATCTCCAATTCTCCTCTCCTGCCTCTTGGAGGAACACAACCAGAACTACAGCATCAGGTGAACCCTGCCTTGAATGTAAGCTCCTGAAGATCTAAATCTTTTGTCTCACACTTTGTCTTTCTGCAGTACTTAGAACAGTCAGGAAACCAGACTTTTAATAACTAAAAAAAGAATTTAAGTTACCCCCTCACTTTTTCCAGTTTCAGTAATCCCAATCCCCATTTTCCACGCCTTTACACTTAACTGCTTCACAGTGATGGCAGGCCTCTACTGTCCTCCCAAGAAATGGTAAAGGCATGTACAGGAAGCGTTTATGGGTCTCACATGATCAAATAAAATTTTTAAAGTATATGGTTTATATTATTAAACCAATAAGCAATCACTTCACAACCTACATAAGATAATAATTATGTTTATAACACTGCTAAAATATCAACTGTGGCTCAAGAATAGAAGGAAGCATTTTGTTTTGGGGGTGGTTTTGTTTGTTTCTGAGACAGGGTCTCACTCTGTCACCCAGGTTGGAGTGCAGCGGCGCAATCACTGCTCACTACAGCCTCAAACTCCCAGGCTCAGGTGATGGTCCCACCTAAGCCTCCCAAGTAGCTGGGACCACAGACACGCATCACCACGCCTGGCTAATTTTTATTGTTTTTTGGTAGAGACAGGGTCTCCCTATGTTGCCCAGGCTGGTCTCAAGCTCCTGGGCTCAAGTGATCTGCCCACCATGGCCTCTCAAAGTGCTAGAATTACAGGCATGAGCCATCGTGTCTGGTTAAGGAAACATTTTGAATAAGACTATTAAAAATCTAAGACTCAAAGGGGAGGAGTACTGAACCTCATGTCACTGTGCTATTGAAAAACAGTTCACTTCCAGGGTTTTAAGCACCAATTTACATTCATTCCAAGATGTCACTGTTTTCTTCCTAGGTAATGTAAAACTGTGGCAAAGAAAAGTTCTTACCATTGTAGAGTATGCTTTAAAAATATCTCAAATTCACACCTGAACTACGGTAATATGTAATACATATTACTTACTGAACATACCAATCTATGGTATGCTGTATTTATATCAAAGGTAAAGAAAAGAAAAATATTTGTTTTGGTTTTTTTTCTATTTTTTTCAAATAGTAGTTCAGTAGATAAAAAAAATCCTCTGGCTTACAGTAAATCTACCCCAATATAATACAACAAAAATATCAGGACTTTGGATCCTTCTTTGACATCCTTCTCTGCTCCTTAATGAGATATTTTATTGGCTTTCAAGTGCTCAACTTTTGGCTCTGAGATAATATGCATTTAGTTAGACATTTTAAGCCACCCTGTCACCATTATAGAGAACTGCCTAATGAGGTCCCCTTAGACAAGGTCTGATCTGACAACCACCCACAATTGTAATACTAAATTTAATACTAAAGTGATCCAAGGTTTCCTAATTTCTCTGAATTTGAAAGGATTTGGTGAACGCCATTCCCTAAAGATGGGGCAGTGGGGAGGTCATATCTCATTAAGGAGTACCTTCAGTTTGAAACACCTCCAAGTCGATGACATAATTATCAAGTGAACAGAAGTTCAGATAAATTCACAATTTCACCTCTGATTCCTTGAACACAGCATCTCCCTCCTTGAAAATTTAATGGACAGTGAATAAAAAGACCCACACTGATTACTTCTATGCTCTTCTGGAGTTTAAGGGGGCTCATGGGGGCTGCGAGAGCCAGGCAAAAGTCAGCCAGGATGGAGGAAGAAGTGAAAAGCAGGAAGGAGTCTCAGGTCCTCAGGAGCTAGCCAGGGAGCACAGAGCGCTGGCATCTAACCCCTTCATTTCAAGGTTGAGGAAACAGGCCCAGGGAGACAAAGTTATTTGCCCAAAGTCACAAGGCCAGGAAGTGATGGGAAACAGGCCCAGGTTACCTAAATCTAGTTACTGGAAGAGCAGAATGCATAGACATTAACAGAAATAAACAAACGTTTAATCTGCCACAGTGGGGAGTACCTTTCTATGTGTTCACCTCACACTTCTCTCCAAGAAAGAGCAGGAGAAGAAGGCAGGGGAGAAGGTGTCAGGGAGGGAGGGTTCTGCATAATACACACGGGCTTCTCTCCTGCAGGCCATCTACAGGAGATTTTTTTTTTTTTTTAGAGACAGGGTCTTGCTCTGACACCCAGGTTGGAATACAGTAGTACAATCAAGGCTCACTGCAGCTTCCAACTCCTGGGCTCAAGCTACCCTCCTGTCTCAGCCTCCCAACTAGCTGGGATTACAGGTATACGCCACTACACCTGGCTAATTTCTTTTATTTTTCTCTAGAGACAAGGTCTCACTATGTTGCCCAAACTAGTCTCAAAGTTCTGGGCTCAAGGGACCCTCCTACTTTGACCTTCCAAAGTGCTGAGATTATAGGCATGAGCCACTGCACCGGCAATGCAGATTTTTTATGCTTATTTGGTTTTGATTTTTATACCTTTAGAGAACTAAGAGAGAATCCCCGCCCCTTTTCCCTCAGAAAAGGAAAGTCCTAATAGCTTTACATTACAAATGGAATACAATACAACATAAACAGAAAAAACTGAGATGGAATGATTAGGAGGTTTAATAAATCAGACCGCTAGAAATGGCAAGACATCCCCGATGCTAAACAGGTACACTTGAGACCTCTGTTCTCTAAGGCCGAGCTTTAAAACAGCTTGACACACTTCGTAAAGAACAAAGCTTCCATTCTATAAGCTTAACCAGTAAGTTGGAGGGGGACTGAGTACCATAAAAATCAGTGCTTCTTATACTTGAACACACACAAGAATAAAGGATAAAATGCAGATTCTGATTCAGTATGTCTGGGGGTAGGCCTGAGATTTCCTGGTGATACTGATGTCAATGGTCCATGCTACAATTGCATCTAATTGACACATAATAATTATACATAATTATGGAGTACTGAGTAACACTATGATGCATGTATATACTGTATAATGATCAAATCAGGTTGGTAATATTTCACAAAGGGGTGGGGGTGGTAATATTTCACAAAGGGATATATTCTGTTTGAAGAGCCTCTAAGACAACTACAAAATTATCAAGTGAACAGTAATAGAAATTCAAATAAATTCACTATTTCCTATCTGATTCCTTGAACACAGAACCTCCATCCTTGAACAGATAATGGGTAGTAAACAAAATGACCCACCTTCACTACTTCTGTGCTCTTCTGAGCATATCACCTCAAACATTTGTCATTTCTCTGTGGGCCATAAAATACAGGAGGTATTTTATGACTACATTTCAAGGTATGTTTATTTCACAACTTAGACTGCTGGCTACAAACAGTGACATGAGAGTCTTTTACCCTCTGGGTAATGGTAGGCCCTGTCGAATCATCAGCTGATGCACCCCCCCCCGCCCCCCCCCCCGCCCCAGGAAGGAGGCAGGAGTCAAGTCCAATAAATAGATATGAAAGCATTCAGTACATGGTATGGTTATTTAATACAGCACAATTTGCTCTGCGTTGGAAGGGCAGGGGTTTCAGCCTATGTGTTTATCTAACAACAAAGGAACTTTAGGCTGATAAAGTTATGGAACATGAGACTTCAGTCTTCTTATTAAATGGCCAAATGGATCAAGTGTTTGCATGATCCCCTAATCTTTCCTTCCATGAAAAGGAAATTGAACCCATTTGCTCTCGAATGGGATGCTTTTCAGGGGTCCTGAGCCGTGTTCTGGCAGAAAGCTGGGGTCTGTGACCATACAGCAGGACTGCTGCCATCCAGCTAACATCGCTTCTTTCTGCATCCCGTGTGCCTTAGTGAATATGTAAGCTTTCTGAAGACTACCTTACATACAGCCTTTGTGGGCTACTCCATATTTAAGAAATACAATGTTAAAACTAGCTTTAGGAAGAGATATAGCTTCGGAGATCTTGACTCAAAGCCCTGCCAGTTACTGGTTACCTGATCTTGGGCAAATTACTTAAGTTTCTGTTTCTCAACGATAAAAGGAAGACAACAGACAGCTGGTGAGGTTCCAGTGAGATCCTGTACTTGTGCCCAGCCAGCGTGTGTAGGGTTAGGGTTATCACGGTCACTATCAGGGCCATCCTTCGACAACTGAACCAACTGATCCCAAGTCTTAAGTCTTACCGTACTAAATATACATGTCACTGAGCAGGCTCTGTTCTCAACGAGAATCTAAGTTCCATGCCAGCAACATCTAATTTTCAAACATCACTGATAACTCTTGATTTCTGCATGCTCATCTAAGCCCTACAGCATACAGAAAAGACTGTAAATCATATGCACAACTATTCTCTCCACTGTCCCCAATGCCATCTCATCATTAATCCTCCCCCGCCTTCCCACCACCTCCTCTCATCCTCATTCTGTCAAAAGACAGCAAGGTACCCCAAAGAGGAGGAAGACAGCACCTAAATCCTCATTCCACCTCCTTACATCAAGAAGAATGTGTCCTTCACGAGCCAGCAGCAACTCACCTCCCCAAGCACGGTGTACTAAGAATGGACTGCTCCTTTGCTGTCGGTTTGGTATTGATCACACAGGGGAGCCTATTTACTAAAAGCAAAAACCCACAAAACCACTGTTTACAGACAGTTACACATGATTAATGCTTTAATATCCCATCTTTTCTTATATATTCTCAATCAATCACCACAATAACCCAAGAATGTGTTACGACTATTATTTCCATAGACAAGAACAAAGGCTCATGGAGTTTGTTGTCAGAGATGAGTTCCTGGTCACCCAGCTTTAAAGACTGTTCTCTTATTCTCTAAGGCAGACAGCTTCCCAATAAGAGGGGTAGTAGGAACACAAAAACATCTTTGTTATCAGAATCACCTCTGTAATTCAACTACACACATTTCTGACAGCCCAAAGCCCATTTTTATCAGTCTGAGCTGCATCCCTACCTGTGATCAGGACCTGTAAATGACAGCCCACCACCTGGAGGCCCTTACTCATAGCTTCGACAAATGTAAATGGCAATGCTGAGTCAAGGATGGAGCCTAAACTCTACATCTTCCCTTGGTGAAGGGTCCTGGCCAGAAAAAACTTCCCCCTAGTCTCTTCTGCCAATTCAGGGCAGAAGGCAATGGCCAGCCTTGGAGTCCTGCTGACTCGCACCCTGGGAGCATCTAAGGGGCCCTGTTCACCAGTGTGAAGGCGCCTCGCTCTCACTGCCCACACACCCTTCCTCCAGCTCAAAGGGTCTTTTCAAAGGCATTAGAGGTGTGCTTCAAAATCTTCATTAAGTAATTTAATAATGTGTGCGTCCAGTACTTCAGTCCCCAAACAGAAAGGAATGTGCCCAGGAGACAGCTGGCAGAGCCACATTCTTCCTGTTAACCTGTTATGGTGGCAGGCACTGCTCAGGCCAAGTCCTCAGAGGCTTTCCCAGCCTCCAAGCATCAGGCTCTTGTTTTCAATTTCCAACCTGGGACTTTTCTCAGTTTCAAATAATAGGCAGACCGAGGTTGAAGACTGACAGGGCATAAAATCCTCTACCAAGTCAAGACTGTTATAGGCAAGAGGGAACAAGGGACTCAAAGAGGCCCTGTTCAGAGGAGGGGCATGGAAATCTACCCGCGGGTAAGTGAGAAGGCAGAAAGTCAATGAAACTGGCTCTTCAGATGGCATATGGCACAGGGTAGCAACTTTGTCAAGTATTATGCGTCAAACACAGTAACAAATAGGCAGAATGCTATTTTTTTAGTTCAGTTTTGGAGGCTTTTTGGTTGCTGCTGCTATTTCTTTAAAGAAGGGACATTCACACAAATAAGTTTCTTTCCCTAAAATTCTGATTGAATTCAAGACCATTTCTGATATATTATTTGCAAGAGGGAACAAAAACAAATGAATGAACAAAAATAAACTAATGAAATCAACCAGTCTTTTCCACCAGCATAGAAAAAAAATCACACAACATCAAAACTTTAAAAGACAAGTTCATACTTTCTTGAATGGATTCTTTCAGGAATATTTACATAAATGTGGTTCACAAGGTCACTACCCACCCAAATTTGTGGGGTGGTTTTTATGAGCCAGTTCTTGTTTTGCCCTTCATAATGTCCCATCTCTGAACCTGAATACACCCCTAGCTCTGCTCTACTCCCAGTGTGGTTCTAGGGCCGGCAGCACTGGCATCACTAGGAGCTGGTTACAAACACAGGAGCCTGGGCTTCAGCCCAGACTGACTTAATCGGAACTGACAAGACCCCAGCTGATTCATACACACACTGAAGTTTGCCATCTTGCAAAATGCTTTATTATTTCATTTTCACAGCTCAATTAAGTCCTCCTTAGTCACAGGCCTTCCTAATAAGTCCCATTTAGGGATGCTTCTCTGGTAACTAGATGACTTGAAAAAACAAATCTTGTTTGTTACACGAAATACTTTTAAGATAAAGTTCTTTTTGATATGTGCAATGTTTTGGGAGGAGGGGGAACTGCTTAATCCATTAAGAGTTTTCTACAACACAACCCACTGCCACTATTTCTATTGATCAAAAATTTACACTATATACCAACTGAGCAAAACATGACAATAAGTCAAGTGAAAAACATAATGTTAAAAAAAAAAAAAAAAAAAAAAGCTTGCAAGACCTGTTTGCAGTTAAGTCTTGTCAGAGAAGAATACATCTGCTACACATTCAGAGTGAGAGCGACTGCTTCTGTCTAAAAGAGACGGGATTTCCCCCACATGCATGTTATATACATTATATATCACCACAGCCTTACACGATGTGCATTATTTTACTGAGGTCTAACACACAGCCAAATGCTCAAATTGGCTGTATATGGCTGGATGAAGTTTTGTATTTGTGTGCCCTGTGAAACCACCACCCATTCATATTGTCACTTCTAGCACTTGTGTTCATTTTGCTTGTTTATTGCTATTTATACAAATGGAATTGTGTGGCATGTATCTTTGTGGGCCTGGCTTTTTTCACTGAGTGGTTCTAGATAGGGTGGGTAGGGAAAGGGATGCCCTGCTAACAGCACAGAAAAGTGTAAAATACCTCAAAGGTAGGGTGTTCCCCTCCTTAGGCCTGAAAGGGGTGGTAGAGGAATCTGTAGAAAGGAAGCTGGAAAGATGGGCCTTTCAGATGGTGAGTGGTCTTGATGCCCGACAAAAGAATTTAGATTTTATCCTCAAGGTAACAGAGTGTCTGAAGATGTTTTGGGAAGTGAAATGTTATAATTAAAGTGATGCGTCATCCTGCCCACAGTAGAGTGAAGGAGGAAACTGGAGGCAGCAAGCTGATGAGAAGACCAGTGTAATGACCCAGGTATGAAGTGATGAAATTGTTCCAGCCAACCAGGAGAAGGGAAAAAGGAAAACTCCAAGAAGCTTCCACTCCATGCTCCACTGTGGAGGCAGAGGAGTTGAATTGGGGTTTTTCCCACTGATCCCACACTGAAAGCCATCCTTACCTAAAAAATGGTGGTAAGTGCTACTCAAAACCTGATGAACTCAGGAGGAGAAACTGATTTCAAAGAGGAAGACAAATCCAAAGGAAGAGCCAGCTAGCTGGTCCCCACTGAGTTGACAAATTAGACCAAAGCTCAGGAGAAAAGATGGAGAGAGATGGATATGAGAGGTGAAGAACAAGACAGCTGGAACTAAATGGGCCTCCAGAAACCATCTATGTGTATGTCAAGGTGACAGGCTGAACCACTCAGAAGGCACCACCAAGGAAGTGCACAGGGGTGAATCTTCAGTGACAGTCACATAAGTTAGAAAAAGGAGTGTGCAACATGCCAGAAAGAGGGTAGAAGTAGGAAAAAAAATCAAAGGCTGTAGCATTAGCAGCAATTCCTGCCTAACAGGCATTCAAAATTTAAAGACACAAAATTTTCTCTACTCCAACTACTGCAAATGCTGAGTCAGATTCTCCCCCTCCATCCCCCCCACCCCCGACCAAAAAAAAAAAAAAAAAACATGGTATTTCAGAAGTTTCATTAACTCCTTCCAGCATCTTCATGGTATTGCTTTGGAAATTACTGTCTGGGTGTGCTAAACTTAGTAAATTACTGTTTGGGTAGACTAAATAGTAGCTTAGTACCCTGAAAGAGTTAATGGAGCTTTCAAACTGTCTAATTTACTCCCAAGGTGCTTTTGATAGTCAAGACTCTAACTCAATTTGCATATTACCAACGAGAATTTCAAAGCAGTCTAATAAACCGGGCATTCAAATTTATGTTCAAATTGGATCTAATAGACTTATATTTAGATATTCTAATCATCAAAAATCTTAGATGATTTACAACCAATCAACAGGGGTCTTTCCTCAAGCAATCTACTACAAATTAAAGCTGAAAAGTGATAGAAAACATAAAACCAGAGATCAAGGTTTGCAGTTAACGTATGGTTGGAAATACGAGTCTGTGCTATGCCCAGTCTGACCAAGATCATCCTACAGCCATATTATACCTTAACGCCCCTCACCATCCCCGTTTTCTCTTCTTCACGGCCATCTTCCCCTTTTATCAGACTATAGTAATTTCCACCACATGACAAATTTGTTCATTAAATCCCAGTCTTTAAAGGATACTAAATGAGAATTCCTAAGATGAGACATCGATCTCTTCTCTAAATGATAACAATAAATAATATAAAAACAAGAATTTAACTTTCGACTAAAAGGTGATTTTTATGTGCTCAAGTCACTTTCCAGTTATGCTGTCAATGATATTAATAGTATTTTACATTATTCACTGACTGAACTGTTAATCAAAAGCAAGCTGGCAAGCTTTATACATACATTAACCAGTGGTTTCAAAAAGATAATGCATAGAAAAGAAAGTGGGAGCTCTGCTAAAATAGTAGCGATAATTTTGTCTAATTAAAACAATATGGCTGACTCTTCCCTATTTTTCAAATTCTTTAATATTTTTAAGTTATACATACAAATTTGAACACACCTTTGTTGTAAATTCCCCAAGCAAACCTGAATAAATCAATCTTCTAAACCACCCAATATATTAAACATTGATTCAATATAATTTTTTTTAAATTCCTATTAAAATTCTCAGTGATGAAATGGGTATTTTGGTCAGATTGGCACCTTTTTCGGCATGTTTCTTTCTAAAAGATGTTGTTCTTGCTTTGTTATTCTTTTGAAAAACATAGAGCCATACCTAAGCATCTTCGTACACCGTTTTACCACTAACGTCTATGATTTGATAAATACTTTGAAATGGAAATATCACCAAAGATCCCCAGTTCAGACCGATGAACTAATTTTAAAAAACAGAACTGTATCTACATTTTCAAATGTTAGTGTTTTAAAAATATGGTAATTAGAACTCTCTAGAGAAGTATTTATGTTATCATTAATAATAAAATTACATATGCATAGCTTTCAGAGCCAAGAGGCACTGGCTGAAAACACATACATAGAAAGATGCATGTAAACCTTACAGTCCCACCACTAAAGCAAAAAGACAAGCATTCTCTTTTTCTTCTTAATTATTAATATTTTCAGTTCCATCATGATAGAAACAAAAATTTTAAACTTTTTTTTTTTTTTTAACTAACTACAAATTAAGTAGCCAATTAAGTAGCCTTAATTGCAGGTATAATATGCTTAATATGCTTTTTCTCCCTCACTTTCTTTTTTTTTTTTTTTGAGACGGAGTTTCACTCTTGTTACCCAGGCTGGAGTGCAATGGCGCGATCTCGGCTCACCGCAATCTCCGCCTCCTGGGTTCAGGCAATTCTTCATACCTCAGCCTCCTGAGTAGCTGGGATTACAGGCACGTGCCACCATGCCCAGCTAATTTTTGTATTTTTAGCAGAGACGGTGTTTCACCTTGTTGACCAGGATGGTCTCGATCTCTTGACCTCGTGTGATCCACCAGCCTCGGCCTCCCAAAGTGCTGGGATTACAGGCGTGAGCCACCGCGTCCGGCCCTCCCTCACTTTCTGAGGGTGAATCTGAGCAAAAGAACTGTGGCACGAACAACCATGGGACAGTGAATCTAAACATATTCTCTGGCATTTAAATTAGCCATTTGCAAGAAACGAAGCCTCCATCCACAGAGAAATTTTCAAAAGGAATAGGTATATGAGATAACTAAAAGCTTCCAAAGAAAAATTTTAAAGTCTTTTCTCTTTCTCCCCAGTCTCACTTTTGAGGAAAGAAAATTTTTAAATTCAAAGCATACAACTCATTAATACCAATTCCCTTAGGGCATTAAATGTGAGGGTGGAGGGAGATGCATAATCAATGTACCTGAAAAAAAAAAAAAAAAAAAAAAAGAAAGAAATTCACATAAGCAATGTAAAAGACTATTTCCAACATGAAGGGGGAGAGATTTATCTTCAACTGCTAACACAGCTTTCTTAAAGCTTGTGTTTTTCTACCCAAGGTCATTTACATTTTAAAAAACGGTTGTTTTTATTTCATTCCAACACAATGCATTCTATCTAGATGGCATGATTTACTAAGCCCTGACACAGCACCTTCCGACACTACCTGCCAATCATTTAAGGCTTTTCCAGCATTTGTGCCAGAGATTTAGGTATAGGTTAGCAGCAAATCCTTCTTAGTTGACACATGTGAAGATGGACCCAAATGCAAAACAAAATAAATTACCAAGCTCACCTACCTGATAAATCTTCTGAAAGTTACACTACGATAAGATTAGTAGAGTTCAAGGTCCCAATTCAGAAGCAACTTCATGTGGGATGAGTGCTGGATGGGTGGGAATGAACACCACACATGCTCTGCTCATGCACTCACTGACTAGGTCACTCCACAGCTAGTGCAGATCTCAATCTGGCAAAGCCATTTCCTCAGTTGCAATTTAGGGCGTTGGCAATGGTCCTGACAGTCTCTCCCAACTTACTATGCCTGTACCATGTGTTTCCATTTTAGGCTTCGCTCAGCACACGCTTAAGATAAATCTTATTTCATTACAGGGTAATGAGAAGAAACAATATGTATCCCAAAGAAAGCAGGTTAGCTATGGCTTTTGTCAGTCAATGCTCTTAATGCTGCTATTAGGTAGAAAGATGTTATCCAATCCCAATCCAACCCAAACCAGATGGAGACCCTAGTTGGCAGATGAATTTAAAAAAAAAAGGTGAGTTAAAGCACAGGATTTTAAATATATACATATATTATAAATTTTAAAAGTATGTATACCTTATACATGTGTGTATTCCTTAAACACTTGCCTTAGAAATATACAGGGGGTACAGCAAACCTTTGAACCAAGATACTCTGGCTAGGTTTCTAGTCTTTCTTATAAATCCTAAACCCACAGTATATTGTCACCACAGATTTACAATGTGGGTTTCTTTCAAGTGGAAGAGGAATCCAACTGAACCCCTTGCATATTAATCCAACTATACAGGTTCTTCATGGTTTACCCTAATCTTACAGGGTCTGACTGCAACTAATTTATCAGCAACTTAAGTCTTTCAAGGGGTTCAGCTTAGTTTTTCCTAAAGATAATTATTTTCACATTCATATTTAATAACTAACTTTTTATTGATTAGAAAAACAAGTATTACTGCAAAAACATGTCTGAAAAAGCCCAACTGAGTTTCAAGAAAACTAGAATGTAACTATCGTTCTAGAGCTTAGCTTCAGCAGTCAGAGTGCTACATACAATCACCAAGTGTGTTTTGTCAAGGGAATTAAGAGCAGGGGTTGATGTGGTGTGCTGGGGAAGCAAGATCAGGTGAGAAAGCTACAGTTGATGATAGAGTTACCACAGAAATTTACCCCACACACTTATGTGCCAAACTGGGGCAAAGACTTGAAAAACTACAGAGTGGCTTTTTAACTGTGTGATTTATATTGAATGTGGCAGAATTAGCCTAAATTTCCAACTTCCACTAAAAAAAATACAAGACACGACACCTAGAAGCACTATTAACACTTTAAGTGTGCGAATTCAGTGTCACTTGTTCTTACAAGTCAATCTTTTGGAAAATCTAGATAGTGATACTGTATATGTATGTGTGTGTACCTACATGTTATTTAATGTGTACAAATGACTGAGAGCACTCAACTATCTCATAATTAGCCTGATGTCAAACCTTTTTTTTTTTTTTAATTCTTCTTGCCTCTGAAATAAGTCATCTGGTCTGTATGTGTTCTCTTGGTATGTTTATCTTCCCATGTGCTGTTTACACTTATATTAGAATTGATTCATGTGCATTCAGCCCAGTATCATGCTGGCATTGGCAAGGACACCTAGCCACCAGCATCTATGACCAGGCAGGCACATATACATAACCTACTACAGACAACTACCTGGAAGGTGATGCTACTTCATCACAAGCCTTTCTCTGCTGGAAGCTTTCTTCTTTAAACATGCCATGACAACAGGAGTCTAAACCAGACAACTCTGTATTTCTCACAACTTGTAAATATTATGTTATCTCTAAAAGGTCTTATGTATAAGAACCACACACTAACAATAATGTAGTGGAATTTACTGAAAGACATGTTCTACTTAACCAAAATGCTGTAGAAAAAGGTTTTCCAAATGTTATCTAGCAAGAGAAAGCAAATGTAAAAATGAATATCAAAATAACCTCCATCACTTTAGTGACCAAGGTGGTTTTAAACCTAACAAGTTGACAGTTTTCCAAACTGAGGTTCTATCACTCTTCAACACAGACTACACCGTATCTCTCATCACCCAGAGCTATATAGCCCAAAACGGACTATTTCAGGGACCAGCAACATTTCAGAAACAGCACACCAGCTTCTCTCAGCTTATGAAAAGGGGGACTGATTGACTGATTTAGAGATGGAGTCTCACTCTGTAGCTGTGCTCTGTCACCCATGCTGGAGTACAGTGCCACAATCTTGGCTCACTGCAACCTCTGCCTCCCCAGTTCAAACAATTCTCCTGTCTCAAACTCCCAAGTAGCTGGGATTTCAGGCATACGCCACCATGCCCAGCGAATTTTTGCATTTTTAGCAGAGATGGGGTTTCACCATGTTGGCCAGGTTGGTCTCAAACTCCTGATCTCAAGTGATCTGCCCGCCTCAGCCTCCCAAAGTGCTGAGATTACAGGCGTGAGCCACCATGCCCAACTGGCCATGAAAAGGGGGTTTTAAGTGATGGCACAACATGTTAATTTCTATGGAGGGGCAGGGGGAGAGGAAGGGTGCCAAAAGGGACTGAGGAGGGCTTTAAGAATAGATGTCCAAATGTGGCACATATATATACCATGGAATATTATGCAGCAATCAAAAATGATGAGTTTGTGTCCTTTGTAAGGACATGGATGAATCTGGAGAACATCATTCTCAGCAAACTGACACAAGAACAGAAAATGAAATACCACATATTCTCACTCATAGCCGGATGAGGAAAAATGAGAACACATGGACACAGGGAAGGGGGTACTACACACTGGGATCTATTGCAGGAAATAGGGGAGGGACAGCGGGGGGCGGGGGGAGCTGGGGAAGGATAGCCTGGGGAGAAATGCCAAATGTGGGTGAAGGGGAGGAAGGCAGCAAAACACACTGCCAGGTGTATACCTATGCAACTATCTTGCACGTTCTGCACATGTACCCCAAAACCTAAAACGCAATAAATATAAATAAATTAAAAAAAAAAAAAGCTGTCCATACTGGACGCTACTTGCCATATTTCAGCCCGGCTCACAACCCTCCGCTGTCCCTCCGTCCTCCCTGAGTCATAGTGCAGCCCGCAGGTCCCTGCAGCTCCCACATCCAACTTCCTCACCGCCATTCCTAACTGACCACATCTCTGACCTTGCTTAAAACTCCCCAGTAACACCCTTTTTTCATCAGGTAAACACCAAGGTCGTGTCATGCAAGGTTCTCAGATCTAACCCTGCCTGTCTCTGAAGCTTTGTCTCACCCTGCCTTTCCCTTCAGACTTTGTAGTTAGGTTCCCCAAAAATATTGTGTCTCTTCACCCTTCTCAGAAGGCTCTCTACAAGCCCACAGATCTGGCCAACTTCTTCCCACTCCTCAAACAAGACCAGATTCAGGTTTCTTCCAAGTGAGATCTCCCCATGTTTCCTTCATAGCTCTTCTTCTCTGGTACAGAAGGCACAGTGCAACTCTGTTTACACATCTACCTCCCAGACAAAAACCTGAGGGCAGCAACCATGCTTCCTCATGCTACACTGAGTGCCTAGCAAAATGCTGCGGACACAGCAAGGGGTCGAATGTCAATGTCAAACTTGCTTGGATGAACACTCCCAATCCTCACAAGCATAAAGCTGTCCATCCTAGGCAGTAAATATAAGCACCAGAAAACCATCATTCTTCTCGAACACACTTTCAGGCTAGGGAATTGTTCCCTTACTAATTTCCCACTTGGGGTTTCTTCCTTCATCCATTTGTTCCTAAAGTGCTACACTACAAGTCAAGTACAGTACTGGGGGGGGGGGGGGAGGAGGGGAGGGAAGCTGAGACGGGGGAGGAAGGGGGAGGGAGATGGGAGGGATGGGGAAGGGGGAGGGAATGGGGGAAGCAGGGAGAAAAATAAAGTTCTCAGGGAACTCAAAGCCTATAGGGGAGATTCTATAACTCCAAACACAGCATTCGACAGTCGTTATTCCACACTATTTAGTAATATACACATAGATAAAACATCTCCATACACTCAATGTTTTTATTTAGCCCCATTTGTCTACTAAAGTCATTCTATTGCCTTTGAGCCTACAACATAAAGTGGGAATGGAGGTGCCAGTAAATGAAACCTGTATGTAGAGAAAAGAAATCAGATCTCAATTCTAGTGGTAGAAAGAACTAAGGAGATGGGCTAGCCCAGTATCTTCATTTTACGGAACAAGAGGCCCACGGCAGAAAATGGGTTACATGAATTGCCTAGAGTCTCCTAATATGTATACTCCTGAACCAGGTTTTGAACCCAGATCTCTTAAGTTTTGCTCAATTCATGCCCCCTCTTTCTTGCCCCTTAGCTGACAGTAATAGGTCTCTCACGGTATGTTAAATTCAGTCCACATCCACAAGAAAAACTGAACTAGTGTTTCTTGGCGCAGAGGAAATGACAAAAGCCAGAGACAGTAAGACAGCACCATATAATCTCATGACCAAAAGCTACCCTTGGCTGGTAACATTTTTAGCATTTGTGGTAGGACAGAATTATTGGTCCCAATTCTTCACTCACTGTTAGCTGTATTTCTATAGCCTCTCGTGGGTCAAGTGCACTTCCCTCCTTCTTGATTGCAGAGGTGCTACAGCTAATGGGGTGCAAGGGAATCTGACACCGACAAAGACTGGAAACATACTCACGCAGTCAAGCTTGCCGTCTTGCATGTGATACTACCATGAGAAAAACTTACCTTAGTCACTGACCTTCCAGCCAAGGCCTCAAAGGGAGACACAAGGAGTAGGCTGCTGCAGGGAATCTCATATATGTGAGCAAGAAATAAATACATAAGTTACATGCCACTGGGATTTTTGGGGTTGTTATGGAGCAAAAGCTGACTGATACAATGTGTTACCCTTCAAGTCAAAAATGCATGTTTCTCCTTATCTGCCACTGCTAAAACCCCTCAGAGTATTAGCTCGCTGTTAAAGTAGCAATCACCTTATTCTTTTTTTTATTTTACATTTTACTGATTTCTCTAGGCCATCTTTTTTCAAATTCTCTTCAGAAAAGAACATGTCTCCAAACTAAAGTGTCATCTCCAAGGCTTTTCCTGATTCTTAAGGTAGGTATTATAGAAGACGATGGCAGAAAATGTTATCCTTCCAGTCTCCCATCACAAAATGCCTCCTTTTTCCTTCAAAGCAGTAAAATAAGATTTGTCATGATCATGGTTAACTTATTAAAGATACTTTTCAGCTCAGATGATGGATCCTAGAGATGGGGGAGTACATGTATCTTCACTGCAGGTACTAAAGATTTTTAAAAGCCTGTTTTAAAACCTTCAGCCGAAATAAATGTTAAAATACAATGACTTTTGATATTTTTAAAGAGCCTCCAAATCAGTGTAACTTGAAACAATGACACTCAACGTAAATGTCCTTCAACTGTGCCATTTTCCTATTCCAGCACACAGCTCGATGTTGTTAAAACTACTGAAATTTAATTAATTATCATTATCATTTGTAATTTTTGAAGCTCAGTAGACCTGAAATAAAATTACGTCTGGATGACAAAACACATTATGCAATAAAGTCATCTGGAGGGTAGAATGCCAAACTGGGAGCCTTCTGCTTGCCAGGACAAGGTTTTTGGTTCCCTTCTTTACTCGTCCTTCTGTTTTACAAAGGAGATGCATACACTTTCTTTGGAATGGATGTAATTTCTATATATATCAGTCTACACAGTATTAATATGCTTACAGCGAGTAGAGAATTACGCATGAGTACTTGTAAACGTAAGTCGGTTTACTCAAAACCACAGGAAATACAGGTTTTGGTGCATCCATCCTTTGATGTCAAAGAAGTCAGTGATTTTCTCATGAAAATGAAGGCGAATTTCTTCAATTCTGGTCTATAGATAATCAGAATTGACTATAAAAACAACAGTTAAACATTTCTTCCCAGAGTCTCGCTCTGTCGCCCAGGCTGGAGTACAGTGGCATGATCTAGGCTCACTGCAACCTCCGCCTCCTGAGTAGCTGGGACTGCAGGCATGTTCCACTACCCCTGGCTAATTTTTTGTAATTTTAGTAGAGATGGGGTTTCACCATGTTAGACAAAATCATCTCAATCTCCTGACCTCGTGATCCACCCCCGTCAGGCCTCCCAAAATCCTGGGATTACAGGCGTGAGCCACCATGCCTGGCCCATGTCTTCCTATTTTTGAACCAAGACCAGTAGAATAGCATGTCTTCAAGGAAGATTTGATTTGCATATGTTCAAACTCATGCCTAAAGAAATTCTTCGAGTTGGGGAGAAAAAAAATATTCCTCAAGGCCCAGGGTTTTAAACCTGGAGCCCGCGGATAGAACTCAAGGGATTCATGACCTTGGAGAGAAAAAAACACATTTTTATGAGTCACTCATTAAAATTTAGCATTTCCGGGCCGGGCGCAGCAGCTCACGCCTGTAATCCCAGCACTTTGGGAGGCCGAGGCGGGTGGATCACGAGGTCAAGAGATCGAGACCATCCTGGTCAACAAGGTGAAACCCCGTCTCTACTAAAAATACAAAAATTAGCTGGGCATGGTGGCGTGTGCCTATAATCCCAGCTACTTGGGAGGCTGAGGCAGGAGAATTGAACCCAGGAGGCGGAGGTTGCAGTGAGCCGAGATCGCGCCATTGCACTCCAGCCTGGGTAACAAGAGTGAAACTCCGTCTCAAAAAAAAAAAAAAATTAGCATTTCCTCCAATTACGAATGTAGGCAACACATCACAGTATTGGCAGTACGTGTGACTCTAACACCAACAGAAATCAGATGCCTTCGCATTACAGCTACTGTCAAAAACTCAAAATACTGTTTCTTCATCACCACCTCAAAATTATGGTGACCCACCACTAAATATTATTTAATGTACTGATAAAGAAGCACATCTCGCAGCCGGGTGCAGTGGCTCACGCCTGTAATCCCAACACTTTGGGAGGCCAAAGCAAGTGGATCACGAGGTCAAGAGATCAAGACCATCTTGGCCAACATGCTGAAACCCCGTCTCTACTAAAATACAAAAAACTAGCCAGCACACACCTGTAATCCCAGCTACTCAGGTGGCTGAGGCAGGGAAATCGCTTGAACCAAGAATGGGAGGTTGCTGTGAGCCAAGATCATGCCACTGCACTCCAGCCTAGGTGACAGAGCAAGACTCAGTCTCAAAAAGAGAGAGAGAAAGAGAGAGAGAGAGAGAGAGAGAGAGAGAGAGAGAGAGGGGGGGGGGGGGCAGGCAGGCACATCTCTTACCCTATGACAATTTTGACAACTATATTCAATGTAACCACTTTCCTCCAATACATGTAATTTAGTATTATGTACCCTGCGACACTGAGGAGGCACTGTATCCACTTGCCACACTCCTCAGCTGCCCATCTTTAACTAAGGACATCAGGGTGCTTTTTCTGGAGAGGAAGACCAGCATACTGTACTGAGGGAAGGGAGAGGAGATAACAACCTATTTATATATGTCTATAACAGTGAAATTAAAAAATGGTAATTATGATGAGGCATCTGTCTATTTGGCACCATCTAAAATCGGCAAGCAATAATTGTACAACAAGGGGGTGTTTAGTGTGTGAGGTTTAGGACATTGTGCCAGAAAACCTAAAGCATCCAAGTTGTAAAACAC
The DNA here is from genome assembly GCA_031835075.1 of Saguinus oedipus. Taxonomy (NCBI): domain Eukaryota; kingdom Metazoa; phylum Chordata; class Mammalia; order Primates; family Cebidae; genus Saguinus; species Saguinus oedipus. The sequence continues at coordinate 171,416,084 of CM063173.1, forward strand.
TGTAATAAGCAGGTAATCCTAGGCCCAGCGTCCAAGTTTCTGCCCTAACCTGTTCCTTATGATTATGATTTTAAAACATCCCAGTGTCAGCAGGTTCACTATGAGTCAGACCTGAAATAATAAATGGCTTATTTTCCATCCTGATGGAGGAAATACATCATGGCTCATTGTGGCTCACTTAACTGAGGCTGTTTTTACAGGAAAATATAAAAATAACTAAATCATTCCGCCTTTCCATTTTTACTTTAAATTTTTTTATTAAGAAAGCTCTATACTACAATCCATTTTAAAAAGAAAAGGCACGTTTTCAATATAGGCTATAAAAACAATAGCTCACAAACATCTAGAAGTAAAAATAACATAAACTCAGAAAATTATGTTTGCAACCAACAAATACCCTGGTTTGCCAAGATAATCAATTAAATGTATTCACTACATCAAGATAAAGTGCTGCTTATTTAAATGTTCAACCATATGGTAATGCCATTAAAAGACAGCCAAAATCTTTTACCAGTGTTCATTAAGGTTGCCGGGTCTCAAAAATTACATGTATTTATACACATACGTATACATAAATTCTAGAATGCAAAGTCTAGTTGCTGTAACCTCTCAACTGAATGTTAGGAGAAAAGTTGTATCTTCATCAAAAGTAAATGCTTATTCAATGGCATCAATACTGCACACAGTGGGTAAAACTCACCGTCGCTGAGGATAAAGTGAGTGAGCAATATATTCCCAGAACAATGAATTTTGTTCTATCCTGTTACATAAACAAGTTCTACGTGACCTCATGGGTTTTAGAGACGATTTATGACACAATGTCAGAATGCAATCTTATTTGTTACCCAAAACTGTGCCAGAGTGCTACCACTATGGTGGGGTCAGACATCATTTAAAACAAACAAACTAACTTAAGACAGCATCACTGTAACCAATACTAGATTACTAGGTACACACAGTGTACATTTCAGGATATGACCAATAAATTTCTAATCATATAAGGTTCTCAGTGTGCAATACAAATTTGAAGCTAAAAATACTCATAGCTCCTGCTGATTTCGTACATTAAAAGAGTTAAGCCATAATTCTATCCCATCTCCTTGAAACAGTGCTGAGGCGGGGAAGCCTGCTAGAGGGGTTCCCACGGACTTACCTTCCCATTCCTTCCTCACTTGACTCTTCTTGTGCCCCTAAACATGGATGGCATAATAAGGAAATAACACATCTAAAACACACAGAAGCTGTGTTTGGGGGTGAGGACGATGCTCCGCACTCTCTCATGAGCCCTGTTATTTCCCTCTTCCCATCACAGCCACAGTGGTGTCAACAGCAAAATACAAAAACCCTAAGACCTAGACTAGGCACGGTGGCTCAGGCCTATAAATCCCAGCACAGTGGGAGGCTAAGTTGGGTGGATCAATTGAGCCCAGGAGTTCAAGACTACCCTAGGCAACATGGCAAAACTCATCTCTACTAAAAATACAAAAAAATGAGCCATGTGTGGTGGTGCATGCCTTTAGTCCCAGCTACTCAGGAGGCTGAGGTGGAAGGACTGTTTGAGCCCAGGAGGCGGAGTGCAGTGAGCGAAGATTGCGTGGGCAACAGAGTGAAGCCCTGTCTCAAAAATAAAAATAAAAATAAATAAAATAAAAACTCTAAGAACTAGAGGGCAAGGTTTTGCCCTGCCTTTTTACAGGCCTTACTGAGGATAGGGTCAGTAGGCTGAAAGGTCCAGCAGAAAACACACTGCCTTAAAGAGTTACAGTTATCCATCTTACATTTATCAGCTGTTAGGCCATGAAGACCTTGAATCACCGCCACAAAATTGAGGCTTCCCACCTCTCCTAGAGAGCTCAAAGGAACACAGCACAGCAGGCAGACAGCATATCATAGACACAGCTATGAAGAGAAAGTACCATGTGTGATGGAAAAAATGTTACAGGGTCTCCATGAAATCATCAGGATGACAACTCAGGTTTTCACCCTTAAAGAAGAAAACAGAAGAGACTTGCCTGTGTGTTACACGTATGTGTACACAGACAAACACGCGCTGCCTGTGTGTTACACGTATGTATACACAGACAAACACGCGCAAGCATGCCTAAGGAGATTTCTTTCAAAAAGACGGCTAGCCCAACAATTTCAGTGGCCAAGAAATGTTAACATCCCAGGCACAACATTTCTTGTTTGCTTGATGTCAATCCCATGTATGGTCCTTCCCTATCTGAGTTTTCGCTTTCTGCCTTTTTGCATTACCTGCAGTATAATACAGTAAGATATTTTGAGAAAGAGAGAATCCACATTCATTTCTCTTTTATTACAGTATGCTGTTGTTACTGGTCTGTTTTTTATTAGTTATTGTTGTTAATCTCCTACTCTGCCTAATGTATAAACTCTCACAGGTATATAGGTGTAAGGGAAAACAGACCCTGTGTCTCACATGGGATCTGATACTATCCACAGTTTCGGGCATTCGCTCTGGCACCTGGAACTATCTCCCTCCTATAAAGAATGACTACTGTGTATCAGCTGATCTACAATTTTAATGGCAACGTTTTAAAAGAGGAATGACCCACAAACTCTACTTTCCCTGTCCTTGCATTCCTTTCAGCAGCAAGATGGAAGTGAAGAACTAAACTTGAACCAGCCACAGAATCAGGGAAGAAGGCTGTAAGATGATCTCCAGTAGCTGAATCTTGAGATCTGGGTAAAAAAAGAACACCACATGCCTGTAAACCCTGTTTCTCCATCAGGATTATCACTTGGTCAATAAGAGCAAAGTCAAAAGTGTCCTCTTTTGGGGGCAGCATGTGCGCCGGAGGGCAAGGTCTCTGTGAGAACGGCTAGAAGTAAGAGACATGGTGAAAGGTCACTGGTCTGTCATCTCTCTCTTCCTGAGGCACATAAGGATGTGACATAGTTACATGTGGTTTGCAAGAGGCCTCCTCCCTTTACTATTTGCTTCTCCAACATCCCTAATCTAAATCAATTTTTGTTTTCAGTTTGGTGTTTAAAAAAAAGCTACTATACAGAAGGGACTTTAAGTCTGAAACGTTGATGAACTTCAAAGTTGCAGTTCCCACACCAAGAGCAGCTCAGCCCTCACAGGCTGTTTGAGTGTTACTCTAGATGGTAGTCTGATTTAAGATCTTGTTATGTGTACAGGGAGTGTGACCAAGTCACGGGCACTACGAATTTGAATTTCCTGACTCTCACTGGTTTAGTGGATGATAACGGCGTCAACGTGTGCATTTGAAACAGGGCCCCAAAGAGGAAGCACATTCAGATCACTTGAACAAACATGAGCATGAGCCACACCAGAGCCCTCCGGCTGACTGCCTAGCAGGGGTTACACAGTCTTCTATCAGGATCCTGTGACCAGAACTCCCAGGCAGCTTTCATGGAACTGAAGGTGGGCCCTCATGGCTGGTACCATTAAATGGCTTGTTTTTCCAAGAGTCTGTGAAGAGCTCTAACAGACAGAAGAAGGTAAATCGGGCCTCTCATTAAAGAGAAAAGTAAAGGGAGAGAAAAACTAGCATTCAACCCGGTATTTTAACTACTGGCAGTTGCCTTTTCTCTACCATGAAATACAGTGGTTTCCAAAGGTATTTTCCAGCAGTTCTGGTTCCTGATTTCAGTGGCTACTCTATTTCAGGAATAAGGACAAAATTCAATACAGATACAAATGTTGGAAAAGTCCCAGGGAACTAACCTGCCACCAGTGGTTCTGTATAAGTCCACCCAGCCAGCCCAGGATGCTTCTAAAAGCCAATCAGTTTGTCGTGTGCTTGGTTCTCACCGTCTGCGTCTCCACTAGCAGCTGGAAGTTTTAAAGCTAGATACTTTAAACCATCAGGAAACATGCTGACTATGAGCTCAGTCCTCTTCAGAAAGTCAAGAATGCTGCAGAGAATAGGACCTCTTTTCAAAGCGTGATTCTGCAACACAATGGTACTAGATGTAATTCATCTGAACATTCTACCTAGCAAGAGGGACCTACAGGACTCAAGGTCACTGGAGTTGTAAGCGGCCTGAAAATATGGTCAATGACATTTCATTTTGTAAATTGGAAAACTAAGGAGCTGAGGGGACAGCAAATCTTCACGTAGAAGATTTTGTTACTGAGAACAATGCTAGCAACTTTCTCACACTGCACAGTGAAAGAACTCTTGATCCTGCAGAGAGAAAGCACAAGGATAGCAATGCTCCAGTTATCTGGTGGCCAGTCTTCCAACCACCTCAGCCTCTGAAACACTCAAGACTATTTAAACAAACGTGAACGAGAAAGTCAGGGCTAAAAGAGAACAATGAAAGCCAAGTGCTAATCCACAGAACTACGGAGCACAGAGACCCTCTCAAATCCCCATCCAGGGCCTGCTAGATTTAAACTGTGTGTAAAATGAGGCCAGTTATTTAACACATTTTGTTATACAGCTTCTCCTGAAAGGCTCATCCCTTCCTAGCCTGAAAACCATGCTGAAGTAGCTACAAGGCAAATCAATGGAGTAAGAGGAAGTCTTTGGAAAGCTCCAGAAGACATTATGGCATAGGTGGTAAGCAGAAAACCAGATGTTCCCAGTGATCACTCCCATCACTCCAGTAAGGTAGAAAAGCACACAGTGAATGCAGAGGTGGATAAAAAACATATTCATGCAGCAAACAGCTGCTGAACACCTACCATGGTGTGGTTTCAAAAGAATGAACGAAACAGAGGACGCTTGTCCTTGTGGAGCCAGTGCTCTACGGTGGGGGAAATGGGCAATACACACTAGGGTTAGGTGGCAACCAGTGCCACGAGAAATAAAGGAGCAGGGGCCAGGCACAGTGGCTCATGCCTATAATCCTAGCACTTTGGAAGGCCAAGGCAAGCAGATCACCTGAGGTCAGGAGTTCAGGACCAGACTGGCCAACATGGTGAAACCCCTTTGCTACTAAAAATACAAAAATTAGCCAGGCATGGTAGTACATGCCTATAATCCCAGCTATTCAGGAGGCTGAGGCAGGAGAATCGCTTGAACCCAGGAGGGGGAGGTTACAGTAAGCCAAGATCACGCCACTGCACTCCAGCCTGGGTGACACAAGTGAGACTCCGTCTCCAAATAAATAAATAAAGCAGAGGGGATGGTGCATGGCATATACTGAGCATGCAGGGAGGCTGTGATTATCAACAGTGAGGTCGAGGACGATTGCTTTGAAAGATCATCTGAGTAAGTGAGGTGAGGTGAAGGAAGTGGCCAGGCAGATACCTGGGGAAGAATGTTCCCAAGAGAGGCAAGGGATAGTGCCAAAGCCCCGAGGCAAAAGGACGTGTGGCGTGAAAACTGGAGAGACGCGAAGGAGAGCAAAGTGAGGCCAGGGACTGGGCTATGGAGAGCTTTGCAGCTGCTATGGGATCCTCAGCTTTCATGCTCAGGGAGGCAGGCAGCCAGGGCAAGTTTGGAGCACAGGATCCATTTGGCCTTGCCAATATAGGCTGCAAGGGAAGCAAGGGCAGAAGCAGGAAAAGCAGTTAGGAGACAGCGACCAACCTGCAGAAAAACTACAGGGGCTTGAACCAGACACAGAAGTGGAAGGGGTAAGAAGTAAAGGAACCTGGATTTATTTTGAAGGCAAAGATGACAGCACTGTTAATAAACCAGATGTGGGATAGGAAGGGAAAGGAAAAACTCATTCTTCCTAAATTTGAAAGCGCTTTAGTTACTTGGGATATTTACTTAAAATGAAAAACAAGTATCTTTAGCTGAGACAAGAACAGTTGGGAATGATAGTTAGGAGGATTTTTTTTTTTAGACGGAGTTTCGCTCTTGTTACCCAGGCTGGAGTGCAATGGCGTGATCTCGGCTCACCGCAACCTCCGCCTCTGGGGTTCAAGCAATTCTCCTGCCTCAGCCTCCTGAGTAGCTGGGATTACAGGCATGCGCCACCATGCCCAGCTAATTTTTTGTATTTTTAGTAGAGACGGGGTTTCACCATGTTGGCCTGGATGGTCTTGATCTCTTGACCTCGTGATCCACCTGCCTCGGCCTCCCAAAGTGCTGGGATTATAGGCATGAGCCACCGCACCTGGCAGAGGATTTTTTTAATTAAAAAAATTAAAATGCGAAACACCCTAGCACACAACAAAAAATTAAGTCAGAGAACACTGCAGAGGGGCTAATGTTTAAAGATGTATGAAGGAGGGAGAAAAAACCAAAAAGACAAGAACTAAAACATAGACTCTGAAAAGTTCTATAGACGAATGTGAAGGATGAGACGATGCTCATCTAATGAAGTCGGGGAAAGGATTTCAGAAGAAGAGGCACAGTGGGGGCCAAATGCATATGGAGAAGTACAAGAGGCCCATGGGAACACTCACAGGTAGCAGCAGCAGGAGTGGCCTAAAAAGGCCATGATGAGCAATTGCATTTATTGCTAGAGGTATTAGAAGCTACCATGGGGCAGAACAAGACTGAAATACAAGAAGATGAAGCTGTGTTTCTCTGCTTAGGACAGAGTTGATCTATGAGGCTGGCTGCAAGGGGTATGAAGGGAAGAAGGAACAAATAAAATTAAGACCTGAAGCAGACCAAGGAATGAAAAGAAAAACTGGCACCACGTGGCAGTCTAGATTGGGAGCCAGAGCAAAAGGGACAGATGGAGAAAGGAGCAAGGAACCAGGAAACAAGGCTCTATTGCCACTCCCCTCCAGTGAGCTTCCCAGGGCTCCTTTCTCAATGGAAAGCTCTCTGGCTTTAGAATCTTTATGCAAATATGCAAATACATACAAAACCTCCCCACACCTGCCCCTCTGGATCCAAGTCACTCAACAAAGAAATAACTGAACAGATATTTTTAAATATAATACAAAAGTATTAATTTCTACATGATTTCTAATGGGATGACAGAAGAGAAATGACAGTTTAGGGAACAATCTATCCCTGACCACTAAGGTGAAAGGTTACTAAGAAATGTTTACAACTAAAAGAGAGAAGGGTGGGAAATCACAGAACTCACATTCTTGTGACCAGGTAATATGTCTCCAGTATCTGAGAGCCAGAGAAGGAACTCAGTCCCATCTACTAGAGGCACAGAGCCACAGTACACAAGACTTGGTAGGCAGCACTCCTCTCCTAACTGTATTTGGGTAAAGGAGCACGTGGATAGAAAGAATACCAAATATGTTGGGGGAGGGGAGAATGACCTGAAAATAGGAAAAAAATATTTAAGTAACCACGGTGAACAACAAGTAAGAAGCAAGCAAAAACTAACCTCTAACCTGGTATTTCCCTTTTAATTTCAGAGATCCATAACCAATGAAAGCATTAAGTGTTCTATACATTGTTTGTAATACAATAGATGAGATGTATTACACTGGAAATTCTCTGAAGACAAGGGAAAGCTCTAAAGTACAAGCCTCAGGTGATCAGAAACAAGAAATGGAGAAGTCCAGATCCCACACACACCTCAGACCTGATGCGTTCACTGGCAAAACAGAAACCAACACGTGACACGCTTGCCAAAATGACATCATCTGCCATTTTAGATATTCCTCTAGAGTAGTACAAGACCTGAAAACTTTTTTTTTTTTTAAAGACAAGGTCCTGGCTCTCTTATCCAGGCTAGGGCACAGTGGTGCAATCTCGGCTTACTGCAACTCCGCCACCCAGGCTCAAGTGATCCTCCCACCTCCTCCGGAGTAGCTGGGACACAGGCACACGCCACACACCCTGCTAATTTTTGTAGCGTCGGGGTTTCAACCATGTTGCCCAGGCTAGTCGCAAACTCTTAGACTCAAGAGATCTGCCCATCTTATCCCACCCTCCCCTCCAAAAGCCAGCATTACAGGCATGAGCCATGGAACCCAGCCCTGAAAACTTTAAATGTACATGTAGAATACCACCATTTCATACTAAAATACCCACTCATCTTTCTTATTCCAAGTTCCCAAGAGCTGTTCCACAGAACAGGATGATATTCTGGTGGATTTGGCTAAGCCAAGTGATGAGGGCAGAGAGGACAATAATTGCCATTTTATTGAACAGCAGAGTAATGAAACCGAGAACGGTACAGTAGTTTAAGTACCCTGAAGACCAGCAGGTCTGGATTTGAGTTGGGAACAGATGGGAAGCTCTCAAAAAAGGCACAAATAATTGAAGGATGAATACCATGGCATATGTTAACCTGTTGAAAGGAAAATAAGAAAGCCAGGAATCTGAGGAAGTCTAGCTCTAGATGGGATGGTAGCGGTGAAGAAACTTTATCTCAAGACCATAATCGCTGTGAAAATGGGAGAAGATGGCAGCAAGTGTGTCTGCACAGAGAAGAAGCCTATTATCAGTTGATTAATGCACTCAAAGATGGAGTATCGGCTTATGAGAGCATAATCTTTTTGGCACTCCTGGAGAAACGACATCAGGAGACTACAACAGCAGTTAGATGGGGTTCAAGGAACAACTAGCTTCTCAGCCTGACTTGAAAAATGGAACAAATCACAGAGACTCAGAAGTCCCTAGAGAAAGTTGAAATGAAGATTCTCTTCTAAAATAGTTGATCACCTTTCGGGGCACAGGAAATGCAACTTGAAGTAGACAAAATGGGAACCAAACTTGGAGGGCTGTGAGTGGAACAAACCTGAACAGTGGAGAGTTTCGGTTTGGTTTGGAAATCTGCATAAATCATGAAAATAGAAGATTTGAAATTCATGGAGAAGAATATACAGACATTCCACTTTCAGATAGTAACAGAGATCACACTATAAACAGGCAGCAAAGGTCAACTAGTCCTGTGGCCAGGCAAACAAGAAGCCAAACCTCAGTGAATTTCATGGTAGTAGTTCCAACACTTTGGAGAGCCGTTCGACTCACAGCACTCCAAATTTGGTTCCCATTTTGTCCACTTCGAGTTCCAACATTTCAAGGACTAGGCTGGCTTCAGGGGGGCAAAATCCAGCTGAAGGATCTTTCTCAACATTGGGAACATTAAGAAATAGAACTGGGGGAGCAACTGGCATTCCTAGAGCTAGTGCTTCACGTACTAATTTCAGTAGTCACACAAACCAATCAAGTGGTAGTGAACTCAGGACAAGGGAGGGGCACAGTTTAGGAAAATGGGGCTAGAACTAATGTTACAGTAAGAAATACAAACCAAAGATTAGACCCAATAAGATCTACTTTCAGTAGCCAAAGCCATTCACCAATTCAGAGACATAGTGGCACTGTTTATCATAATTCCAAAGGGAAAGTCGACCAGCACAGCAAACAATCAGAAGATCTGTTAGAAGAGAGGTATAACTCTACAGCAAGATAGAGAACGCAGAGGTACTACATATACCCCATTCTCTAATTCAAGATTTGTGCCAAGAATAGCAGTAGAAGAAGAAGAATCCAGCAGATCCTCAACTGCTATATAACATCATCCAACAATCACACTGGACCTTCAAGTGAGAAGGATCCATCCAGGAGAAAATAGAGATCAGGTTAGTATAGCAAAAAGAACTCATCCAGAGTAGGGCTAGCAGAAAACACAGTCACTATTAACAAAGGCAATAGTGGGGGCTTTTGCTGAACCATTTCTCGTTTAGAGCAGTCATGTATTCAAACCTATATTGGTACCATAACAGTTTCTCTTCCTAGGATTTCTGAGAATACGCTTGTTGAGCCATCATCAGTGGCTCTTCAGTAAATTTTAAGGCATATTACGATGGGGTTTGGAGAACCTAGTTCTCTAATGAAGGGTTCAACCATTAGAGAGAAGCTCTGGTTCTCTAAGTCAGAGCTTCAGAGAAATGGTCAGCATTCACCAGAGATGCACTCTTAACTGAGTAACGTAGGTACAGTTAATGACAGCAGCCAGGACAGGGAAGCCTCCTCTCTCAAGACAGGCCCAAGGAGACAGCACTGAAATGCATGGTGAAAATGAGACCACTCAGCCTCATACCTGAAACACTGACAATAGGGGTGGCAGGCAGTAGCGAAATTCAAATGATCGATCTCGGCTCACTGCAACCACTGTCTCCCCGACTCAAGCTATTCTCCCGTCTCAGCCTCCTGAGTAGCTGGGATTACAGGCATCCACCATCATGCCTGGCTAATTTTTGTAATTTAGTAGAGATGGGGTTTCACTATGTTGGCCAGGCTGGTCTTGAACTCTTGACCTCAGGTGATCCGCCCGCGTTGGCCTCCCAAAGTGCTAGGATTACAAGCATGAGCCACCATGCCCAGCCAAACACATAATTTAACCAAAGAGCAGATTAACATTCTTCCACCCAGCACTAGAGCGTAACAGTATTGATAGTGAACTAGATAAAATCTGTAGTATTTGTAGAAGTGACTAAGCAACTGAAAACAAACTCAGGCATTTATCTTGCCTGCATAAATTTAATATTCACTGTACTGACCGATGGCTCTCAGAATTTCACTTGTCCGGATCTGCCCGACTATTTTAGGGACCAACACAGCAACCAATGGTAAAGTGATGGAATCTACCCAGATACTGTATTTTAGAAGAACTGAATGAATGTCCAAGTATTGTTTTGCTGAGTTGTGATAAGCTAACTAGGATGAAAAATAACAAATTACATATAGTATGAACTGTTTTTTGTGTGTTTTTTAAAACATGTTAAAAAGAGGAAATTTATATAAAATTTAAAATACAAATGTTAAATTATCCAGAAACACAAAATAGTTAACATTGCTAGAACCAAATAACCTCTAAAATGTTTTTATTTTGGCCATTGTGTCATGCTAAGCACTTTTGTATCTGCACAATTCAGTAGGTTAAAAACCAATCTTTTTCCTAATAGCACAGCAGACTTTACTTTCAAGTTTCATAGGCTTAGTACTTATGTCTAGACATTTGTGTCTAAATAAGCTTTTCATCAACTTTTTATTTTAAGAACAGTATCTTTTCATGAAAGAGTATTTGGCTGAATGTTTGCTATATATATGTTACCTGAAATACAAATATACAGCATACCATATATGCATATATAGGTATATAATTTTAAGGTTAAAATATTCAGTCTACAAGTTCAGTTCTTATTTAAGCTTTTGGGCTAATACTGCATATGGCACAATGTTTAATATTGGCAAGATCATCTCAGAGAGAAAGGGGATTCAGATATAATTTTACAATAATTTACTGAAGCATCTCTTGACAATCTGACTTACTAGACAGCAAGAAATATATAATACTGAACAAGTATTTACTCAGTTAATGGAAAATTTAGGACATATAGGTTATTTAGTTTGTGTTCAGCCTTTTTGTAACTTTTTCGAAAGTGCAGACAATTCTTTTGATTATTAAATAAAGTATACAATATGCATGATTTCCCAAATTTAGTTTTAAAACCTAAAAAAAAAAAATCCATAAAGAATCAATTGCATAGATAATATGTCAAGTTCACTTGGAGGCTAAAAATTTCCAGTGAAAACAGAACAAACACCTTTAAGAGAATGCAGAGTTTATATAAATGCAAAGTATGCATTGAGTATCTAATTCTACCAATAAACATTAAAACAAACAAAAAATCTCAGATTTCACAACCACTGGAAGAGCTAGACTTAAAGAGGGGTGTTTATTTTATAAACACCACTACCTTCAAGTGAACTGGCTGCATCTCCACGACATTCTGAGACATCAGCTTTGAAGTGCTAGCTTACTGAAGGAGTTTCTTTTCTGGCAAAAGGCAAACCTATCTTTCCCAAGCGAAAGAAAATCCAAACAGAATCACCACGCCTTCTGCCTGCTCGAGATAATCCCACCATTCCATCAGGCAATGGTGTAAATGGGGCTAAAAACAACTTGCTTCAGGCTTGTCATGACGATGAAAGAAATCGTTCACAGAAAGTACACGGCTCTAAGCCTGGCATAACCTGGTTTTTCGAAGTTAAACTGTTTTTCATCATTATTCCTCAGATTCCAATCCCCTAAAAATTATTTTCAAAGTTTACTCCTATTTTGTCCATTCCCTAAGAATTACCAGGGATATAAGCAAGCATGGAGGAAGAAGAGTGGCCTGCTCTCTAAGTAAGAAACAACTCCAGACAAGAGATTCCTTAAGGGTATTATCTGCTTCCAGACTGTGATTCAAAGGTTTAAGCCCATGCCAATCATTTTATGACTGCAAGTCTGCTATGGCAACACACTTATACAGCCAAATTCTCAGCAGAATCAATTCCTTTTATCCAAGTTATCACTAAGTCAAAACAAAATCACCTGATTTGCATTTATTCACCTTTCTCTATGTTCTCCAATAGGAACGTTTTTTTAAAAAATATGTAAATAAAGTAACAGTTAAAGGGGAAAGAAAAACAAAATTGGCTTTTAAAAACTAATACAGCCATTAATTATATTGAGATGCATTTCTCTCCAGGCCATAAAACATTTATCCATTGGTTGGCTGCTCTATGAACAAAGGCTTTTTTCCAAAAGTGACACGGGGAGCCATGGGGGGCACTGATTATTACTGTTGCTGACTATTATGAAAATCAACTTTTCTCCTCTGCATTTACATCTGTGTGTATCACATGACAACCCAGAAGACAGATCAGTAAACTTGCCAACAAGAAATAAAATAACCAATAAAGTCGACAATAGCATTAAATTACACTGACAAGTTAGAATGCTGAGCTTAAAAATCCTTTTTGTTTTTCTTTTTAATAAGGAAATGTGTTTGGAGACAGGCACAGAAATGTTCGCTGACTGTGTCATATGAACCACACCGTAAGTGACAAGTTCTGAAAAAGGTATGATGGTCTTCGGCTGCATTAACCAACGTACAATTTCCAGATCACAGGAAAATAAAGTCTCACTACCCTCAGAACTGGCTACACTATATTTAGAGAACTAGATGAGCTCCTAATTAACACACGTTAAGAAGGACATTGATAAATCAGAGCACATCCCATAATGAGGATGGGGTCCAGTTCTGGGAACCATGGTGAAGAAGTTTCCCAGGCCAGGCATGGTGGCTCATGCCTGTAATCCCAACAATTTGGGAAGCTGCAGCAGGAGAAAAAAAAAAAATTTTTTTTTTTTTTTAAATTAGCCAGGCTTGGTGGCACATGCTTGTAGTCCCAGCTACTTGGGAAGCTGAGGTGGGAGGACAGCTTGAGCCCAGGAGTTTGAGGCTGTAGTGAGCTATACTCCAGTCAAAATGACAGAGTGAGACAGTCTCAATGAATAAAAATAAGAAATAAAACATTCCTTATTTCTGGAGATAAGGGGATATGTGGCTTAGCCCCAATTCTAAGATTTCATGCACCTGGGAACTATTATCATATCAACGCCTGATAGTACCATCAACAGAAAACAGGCCGGGAATATGATCAAAGCTGTTAAAAACTAATATTGCTTTAAAAAGAAATCACTCAGGAAGTTCCTAAGAGCAAAGAGAAATATGGTACACTACAGGAGTTTCACGAAAAGTTACTCAGAAATTGCAGCAATGCTTTGCTTTATAACATCTAAAAATTGTGCTTGCACCTATCACTTATAACAGATTGTGAGTCAGTTCTGATTCTTATCAATAGCACTCTGAATAAAGGGGGCAAGGTGGGAATCCCAGGGCCAGAGTATTCATCTCATCATAAATTAAATGGTGGCTAGCCAGAGAACTTGAGGAAGGGAGGGGTGGGGGTGACAGATGACACAGCATACGAATTTAATACTTTTCAAAGTTTATCAAGTCCACTCAAATTATTTTTTGGAAATTTTGATAGTATATGGAATCACCCACTCCCTCAACCTAGAATCGTTTTTGATAAGCATGTAATGGAACATGCAATCACAACTTTCAATGAGTTTTTCAAGTAATGAAAATAACTGTTTCACTGGAAATTATGCATATAGTTTTTATGTATATAACACAAATATTTCTGGCAATCCATTAGTTAGAAAATTTAACAATATACACTGCATATTAAAATCTGTTTTCTATAGCTCTTTGCCAACCAATCATAAAACATGGTTTTGGATGCTAGGCAAAAGTAACAGAAAGTCTAGTAATATATAAAGTTTTGATTGGATAAATGTAAATCAGTAGAAATGAAAGTACTTTTTATTGTGAGAGATTAAGTGGATTATCAGTGAAGACAAAAAGGCTTAAAGCTTTAATGCAATGAAATTACCGCACTGAATTGAGAAAAACACAAATGAACATGTTATATTAATTTGGATTCAAAGTGGGGAAAAAAGAGGAAACAAAAGCATTATCTACCTACTATAAATGTGGCATGTTGCTAAGTTATTTATTATGACCTAGAATATGACATGCACAAATATACTAATGATTAAGTACTAAATTCATCATCCAAAAACTCTAACTCAAGGGTCTCTTTCTCCACCTAAAGAAAATAAAAATAAATACGGGTATCAACAATTTTATACTGCTTGTGGTTTCCAATGCTGATGGATTACTTTTCAGAAAGCCCAGCAAATTCTAAGCATTGCTCAGTGTAAGTGTCCACAATTTCCCACTATTAATACTCAAGACAGAAAGAGTAGAAAATTCTGCTATAAAACAGAGTTTTTTTATAATACTCCATTCTCCATTAGCTTAGACTCAAAAAGAGAGTCTAGGCTGCTCTGCCTATGGAGTAACCATTCTTCATTCCCATACTTTAATAAACTTGCTTTCACTTAAAGAAAAAAAAAAGACAGTTTAATTTTCCGGGGATGGGGGTAGGGTGATTATATGGTCTTATAATTTTACATAAGGCAATAAGCACTTTAAAACATTTTAGGAATAAATTAAAGGAAAACGTGGCATATAATACGTAATGACCTTCCTCTTACCATGTGAAGAAGGCAGGCCTTAGCACTTAACATTTTCTTTTTTTTTTTTTTTGAGATGAAGTTTCGCTCTTGTTACCCAGGCTGGAGTGCCATGGTGCGATCTCGGCTCACCGCAACCTCCGCCTCCTGGATTCAGTCAATTCTCCTGCCTCAGCCTCCCAAGTAGCTGGGACTACCGGCGTGTGCCGCCACGCCCAGCTAATTTTTTGTATTTTTAGTAAAGACGGGGTTTCACCATGTTGACCAGTATGGTCTCGATCTCTCGACCTCGTGATCCACCCACCTCGGCCTCCCAAAGTTCTGGGATTACAGGCATGAGCCACCGCGCCCGGCCAGCACTTAACATTTTCAAAAGCAATCCATGGCAGTACAGTTTATCAACCCTATTTTATGGAGTCTTAAATTGAAACGAGAGTTTTAAATTATGAACCAAGTCCCCAACCAGGGACTAGGAGAGAAAGTCATCTTTGTCTTCATTACTTTCTATTTTATTTTGTGAGATAAAGTCTTGCTATGTTGCCCAGGCTGGTCTTGAACTCTTGGGATCAAGCAATCCTCCCACCGTGAACCATCACACCCAGCCTTACTTTTTATTTTAAAACCTAAGGCTATTTCAGAAAATGTCTGCTATATGACATATTCTATTTAAATAGAACAACAGAATAACAATCCTAGCCAGCAGACATTCTGGTAATAGGATATATTTTTAACTAATTTCACTTCTCAGGAAAAAACATCATAAAAACTTTAAAGGATTTAATTATTCACAAGTCTCCTGACAAAGCAACCAAGTAAGAGCGCTGGTCTCAGGAGGTTATGATGGTTTAACGTAAGTGATAAACAGTTTACAACACTGAAAGCCTAATGCCTTCTAAAGCTGTCCTACTGTTGAGACAACTTATGTCCCACACTCTGAAATGCTCTCTACTCAGATTTAGTAAAAGAAAGTATAAATCCATGTTTGCATTCCAGAGGTTACTGCATGTTACTAAATAGGATTTTTTTCTTATATAGAAGATTCAGAGTAACTCCTTGCACTTAGTAAACTGTTACACACCTACAGAAATGATAACTAGGCTGCATAACAAAGATTATAGGTTCCACCAACCTTTCCTTAAAGTCAATGTCTCCACATGCTCTCTCACTGGGGAAAGATGCCTGTTTCACTTACAAAGACACAGGCCAGTGAACTTCCCTAAACTAGGCCCACCATACTCTACCCTGATGATACCAGTCTCAATTCCTAAAGGTAGAAGACAAACTTTCCTCTATCTAAAGCTATGAACAAGCACCCAAGGGTGACTTTATTGGCAACTACCCAACATGCACTGAATTTCAATTTGGCCACTGGGTCCCAAACTCCTAAAATTTCACAACCTTTTTTCTAAGTAGTTACGTTCAGGGGTGTCAGAGTGTACAGAAAGAAGAAACGAATGCATAACAATTCCTGGATATAAAACAGCCCTTTCCCAGTTTTATCTTTATAGCTCCCTGCTCTTTCTTTCTCTAATTTTCCAGAACACAAGCATTAGGACCCTGCAATCACCTCTGCTTTTTTCCACGTCCATCCGTGTCTAAGCAATTTTACCAATAATACCCCCACAACCACAGCTTCTACCAACCTAAGCCTGTAGGAATCAGAGCCCTAGGCCATTGCCTCCAACTTCCTCCCCACCACCTGTATCCACCTCACTCACAACTGTTCAGCCTTCCCAAGCCCAGATAGAACACATTCACCCACCTGCTCAAAACCCTTGGACCAACTAAAAATAGTTGGTCTGGTTTCTTCCAAGGTGTCGATGGCATGAAAGTCTGAGGGCCAGGCACGGTGGCTCAAGCCTGTAATCCCAGCACTTTGGGAGGCCAAGGCGGGTGGATTACGAGGTCAAGAGATCGAGACCATCCTGGTCAACATGGTGAAACCCCATCTCTACTAAAAATACAAAAAATTAGCTGGGCATGGTGGCGCGTGCCTGTAATCCCAGCTACTCAGGAAGCTGAGGCAGGAGAATTGCCTGAACCCAGGAGGTGGAGGTTGCGGTGAGCGGAGATCGCGCCACTGCACTCCAGCCTGGGTAACGAGCGAAACTCCATCTCAAAAAAAAAAAAAAGAAATTCTGAGGAAAATTTTAAATCAAAGGTAACTCAAGAAAGGAACACTCAAATGTACTGTATAACACTGGACTGGATTCTGTACACGGAGAAAAATGTCCTTGCTATTAAGGACATTAATAGAAAACTGACAAAACTGGAACATAAAAAAAAAATAATGTATGAACAACTTTCCTGAATTTGATAGCTGTATTACAGATCCATAAGAAACTATTCTTGCTCTTTGAAAATATGCATTGAAGCATTAAGGAATACAGCAACACCACTCATAAAAGCTACTCTAACTGGGTTGGCAGGGGAACCGTGTGTGCACACAAATGTATGAACGTATAAATACATACATACACATGTATGCATATATACATATGTAAAGGATGCAAACAAATTACCAAAATGTCAAAAACTGGCGAATCTGGGTAACAGGTACATAAAAGTTTTTTTTTATTCTTCAAACTTACCACTTGAAAAAATGTTTTTAAGAAAAGCCCTTTTGGGGGGCAGGAGGAGACCTTTCAGGGTCATGAATAATGTTCATCATTCTCTTGACTGTGGTGATGTTTCACAAGTATACACACATCAAAACTTAACCAAACTACATTCCAAATATATGCAGGTGATACATCAGCTATTCCTCAAGACAGCTGATTCTACACACACACACACACACACACACACACACACACACACACACACCCCTACCTGTGAGGGTTTTGGTCTTCCTGGGTACTCTCGCAACTTACCGGGACAAACCTTGTCACTGTACAAACCCCTCAGCCCTTTCTGCACTTTTCACCCTTCCTTTCCCCAATCCCAAAGAACTCACTGTGCTCTCAGTCTGTCCTCTTCTGCTTTTCTGTTCACACTACCACTTCCTAGAAAATGTGTAGTGGGATTGACACATACGATTGAGATCCAAATCTCTGTTGCACCAAGCCACGTGCTTAGAGACCAGTTTCCTCATCCGTGAAATGAGGACATGGCCAACCTACTGACAGAAGCAGATGGGACCTGGAAGAAGGCATGTAACAATGGTATAGAAGTACTTTGAAATAATACAAAACACTATTGAGAGTCATTACTTTCACACATCCAAAACGCTGCACGCTCAACCTTCCTCCCCAGGTTGTCCCCCAGGAGCCTGCCTTGAAACAGACTCACCTCTCACTCCCTTGAATCATATAATAACTGTACTACTACAGACACACTGTGAGGCCACCTATGGCCTATCATGTATATTTTGTTTGTTTGTTTTTTGTTTGTTTGTTTGTTTTAAATTTTTATTGCATTATAGGTTTTGGGGTACATGTGCAGAACGTGCAAGATAGTTGCATAGGTACACACATGGCAGTGTGTTTTGCTGCCTTCCTCCCCTTCACCCACACTTGGCATTCATCCCCAGGCTATCCCTCCCCAGCCCCCTCTGCTGTCCCTCCCCCATTCCCCCCAATAGACCCCAGTGTATAGTAGACCGCCTCTCTGTGTCCATGTGTTCTCATTTTTCTCACCCACCTATGAGTGAGCATATGCGGTATTTCTTTTTCTGTTCTTGTGTCAGTTTGCTGAGAATGATGTTCTCCAGATTCATCCATGTCCTTACAAAGGACACAAACTCATCATTTTTGATTGCTGCATAATATTCCATGGTGTATATGTGCCACATTTTCCCAGTCCAGTCTATCATCGTTGGGCATTTGGGTTGGTTCCAGTTCTTTGCTATTGTAAACAGTGCTGCAATGAACATTCGTGTGCATGTGTCCTTATAGTAGAACGATTTATAGTCCTTTCGATATATACCCAGTAATGGGATTGCTGGGTCAAATGGAATTTCTATTTCTAGGTCCCTGAGGAATCGCCACACTGTCTTCCACAATGGTTGAACTAATTTACACTCCCACCAACAGTGTAAGAGTGTTCCTATTTCTCCACATCCTCTCCAGCATCTGCTGTCTCCAGATTTTTTAATGATCGCCATTTTACAAGTGTATCTCGTGAATAAAATACACTTATGCAAACTCCCCAAGAGCAGGTCCTGTGGGTGCCCCCACCTTTATGTGCCAGCCCAAAGTCTTGCTCATTCATCATAAGAGCTCAATACTTGAATTCAACAACATATAGAACTAAGTGATTAGATCACAATGGTTGAAGAGGCCCAACCAACAAATGGTAATAAGTAGGTAAAACAACATGACTTTGAACTGCCTAAGATTTCACAACCTCTAGAGATACATCAAATACAGGCTGACTATCCCTTATCCAAAATGCTTAAAACCAGAAGCAGTTTGGACTTTGGATATTTTCAGATTTTTTGAACATTTGCATTAAACTTACCAGCGAAGCATCCCTAATCCAAAAATCCAAAATCCTCCACTGAGCATTTCCTTTAAGCATCATGTTGCCACTCAAGAAGTCTCAGATTTTGGAGCATTTAGGATTTTAGATTTTTAGATTAGGAATATTCAACCTGTATATGGACGTAAGACCCATTCACCAGTGGTCCTCACTTCACATGCTTGGTGGGCTGTGGGCTTCGGCTAAAACCTGGGAGGAGACCAAAGATTCAACGTTTCCTTGTGGAGCACTGCATTCTGTAAGAGGAAGCTACAGTTGGAGAAGGTTCAAGGCGACTAAATATGTGCCAGTAAAGTGAGTATAAATCATTCTGAAACCAGAGGACCCACAAGTAGCCCGGTTTGCACTTTTCTTGTGCTCAGCACTCAAGCCCATCAACGTATGGTGTGATAAGAACCTTTAACTACATCACAGCTAGCATCTGGAAATTTATGAAATAATGCCCACCACTTCAAAAAAAAAAAATTGGTAGCATTATATCTTGTACCTTTCTACCTCCAAAAAATAAGGGAAGGAGGTTTAAAATATAAGTAGCTAAACCAGGAACTCCAGTCCTGCTACAATGCTAGGCCTTTTGTTCTAGGAATTGAAGTCCTGCTAATTTAAACAGCGAGGGGAACTGAAACTCTGAGAATCTCTAATTATGCAGAAAATCTGGGTGAAGTTTATACACAGGGCAAGCCAAGGGGATCTTTCAGCAAACAGTCTGGGGCTGTTTGCTTTTTTATTTTTGTTCCCACTAAAGAGCAAAAATTATTTGTCAACAGGGAAAAAAAACAGCCAGGCGCAGTGGCTCACACCTGTAATCCTAGCACTTTGGGAGGCTGAGGTGGGTGGATTATCCGAGGTCAGGAGTTCAAGACCAGCCTGGCCAACATGGTGAAACCCCATCTCTACTAAAAACACAAAAATTTAGACAGGTGCAGTGGCACACGCCTATAATCCCAGCAACTAGGGAAGCTGAGGCAGGAGAATTGCTTGAACCTGGGAGGCAGAGGTTGCAGTGAGCCAAGATCATGCTACTGCACTCCAGCCTGAGAGAAAGAGTGAGACTTTGTCTCAAAAAAAAAAAAGGAAAAATCAGGAAAGGCTTGTCGCTTAATGACTGGCATGGCAAACAGGAAAAGAGCCTAAAACTATTTTTCCCTTGCCAGACTGTGAAGACTATGAGCTTTGCCAACACCACTCCACCATTTTTCTTTGTTTAAATCTTTTTAATTTCTTAAAGGGAAGGAATTTGCCTTAAGGTATAATACCAAGATTCTCTAAGGGCACCACTCTGCTAGAATGTGGTTCAGAAACCAAGACTCAAGGGGCAATGCCTCCACACAGGTGAGGCTTTTCCACACCAAAGAAGCTTACTAACTTAGGGGAATTTTCCACCTAACATAAATTATGTTGTGGGATGGATAAGTGAGAAAGAATAAAGTCGTTGTGATTAATGAGGAAAAATGAAATGGATATAAAATCATTATTGCCAAGGTCTTTGTTCCAGAGTTCTCAATCGTTCAGGGCCAAGAGGCTGGACTTAGGGTCCTGCAGGGTGATGGAGTGGTAGCATTGGGGAGGAGGGATCCTTGCAAAATATGTTTATGCTCCAACTTTTCAGCATAACCAAAGCAGACTAACAACTAAAGCTTAAGTTTAGAGCCGCCAATCCATGAACCATGACTGTAACCTCAAGGCATATACCAAAATTAACTCCAAAGAATCAAAGACCTAAATGTAAGAAGTAATATATTGGCCAGGCGCGGTGGCTCGCGCCTGTAATCCCAGCACTTTGGGAGGCCAAGGCGGGTGGATCACGAGGTCAAGAGATCAAGACCATCCTGGTCAACATGGTGAAACCCCGTCTCTACTAAAGATACAAAAAATTAGCTGGGCATGGTGGCGCGTGTCTGTAATCCCAGCTACTCAGGAGGCTGAGGCAGGAGAATTGCCTGAACCCAGGAGGCGGAGGCTGCGGTGAGCCGAGATCGCGCCATTGCACTCCAGCCTGGGTAACAAGCGAAACTCCGTCTCAAAAATAAAAATAATAAAAAAAAGAAGTAATATATTAAACTCTCAGAAGAAACATAGGGATAAATCTTTGTAATCTTGGGTAAGGCAATAGTTTCTCAGACATGACACCAAAAGCACAAGCTACAAAAGAAAAAAATAGATACATTGGACTTCATCAAAATTAAAAACTTTTGTGCTTCAAAGGACATGACCACAGTTTGTGCATCCATATTCATAGCAGTACTATTCACAACCACTACAAGTTATCCACTGAGGGATGAATGGAGAAACAAAATGTGATATATACATGGAATAGAGTAGATCACATGTTACAACATGGATGGACCTTGAGGACACTGTGCTAAGTGAAATAAACCAGTCACAAAAAGACAAATACTGTATATTCCACTCACATACAGGACCTAAAGCAGTCAAATTCAGAGACAGAAAGTACAAGGGTGGTTGTCAAAAGCCTGAAAAAGAAAGAAATGTGAAGTTACTGTTTAATGGACACAAAGTTACAGTTTAGAAGATGAAAAGCACTCTGAAGATGGATGGTGAGATTACAATGGGTTGGCCAAACAAAATGAAAGTATCTAATGTCATGGAACAGTGTATTTTAAAATAGTCAAGACAGTATATTTTATGTATATTTTACCACAAATTTTTAAAAAATAAAGACACTACCACCAAAAAAAATTAAAAGAAAACCCACAGAATGGTAGAGATTTGTAAATTATTTATATAAAGGATTTTTACCTAGAATATATGAAGAATTCTTAAAACTCAGTACTAAAAGAACAAACACCACAATTTAAAGACGGACAAAGGAATCACTTGAGACCTGGATGTAGTCGTGTAGACATGAAGACTAGCCTGGGCAACATGGTAAAACCCCATCTCTACTAAAACACAAAAATTAGCCAGGAGTGGTAGTGGGCACCAGTAATCCTCACTGCTTGGGAGGCTGAGGCAGGAGACTCTCTTGAGCCCAGGAGGCGGAGGTTCAGTGAGCCAAGACTGTGCCAATGTACCATAATCTGAGCAAGAGCAAGAACATCTCCAAAAAAAAGTGGGGGGGAGGGGGGAGTGCCAGGCACAGTGGCTCATGCCTGTAATCCCAGCACTTTGGGAGGCTGATGTGGGTGGATGACCTGACATCAGGAGTTTGAGGCCAGCCTGGCCAACATGGTGAAACCTGTCTCTACTAAAAATACAAAAAAATTAGCCAGGCGTGGTGGCGCACACCTGTAACCTCAGCTACTGAGGCAGGATAATCACTTGAACCCGAGCCAAGTCGCACCACTGCACTCCAGCCTGAGCAACAAGAGCAAAACTCTGTCTCAAAAAAAAAAAAGAAAACAAAAAAAAGGGCAAAAGATCTGAGTAAATATCTCTCCAAAGAAGATATACAAATAGCCAATAAGCACATAAAAAGATGCTTAACATGTGGATTTCTTTATCCATTCCATACTAAAAGCTACATAGTCACCGTAACTTTATCAATGCCCAAGGAAAGAATTCACAAGTCTCCTTATGCTCAAAACTTTCCTCACCACAGGCGCACATCAGTAGAAATGCATGCTATTCCTATTTTGCCAAGCACCCAGGGTCATCAAAATAAACTTACAAAGTACTGTACCAAGTAAAGCACTCACTATCAAGGTTGGAAACTGAATTATGAGAAGTTTCATGCCTATTCTCTGGATGAGGTACTTTACAATCTAATAACTGACAACAGTTCTTCAACAGCAGTGTTAGCATGATAGGTATATGACAGGGTACCAAGGCTGTGTGATTTTATAGTAAAATTTGAAGAAGTTTCGCTTTGCTAATATAACCACCCATGACAAAGTCCCTTTAGTTTTTCCTAACGACACCACAAAGCCTTGCTTTGTATTGGAGTAATGTGCAGCAGAGAACTCAACAACTTAACTGGTTCATCTCCACATGACTACATACAAGGAAATGTAATTATTAGACTTTGCTGTACAGATAGTACCAAATCTCACTTAGGCATTAACAAATGAACACTCCCACATTCAATGAACTGAACACAAACCTAAGAAGCTGCAGAATATACACAATTTAAGTCACTCTAAGTGTGTTAGTAAGAAAAGTGAGTCTGGGCAACATAGTTAGACCCCATCTCTACAAAAAATTTACACATCAGCACCCAGGAAGCAGGAGCGAAAGAATTGCTTGAGTCAAGAGACTTGCTTAAGGCAGGGCGATCACTGGAGCCTGGGAGGCCAAGGCTAGTGAGCCGTCATTGTGCTACTGCAGTCCAGTCTGGGCAACAGAGCAAGACCCTGTCTCAACAACAACAATAAAAGAAAGCAACAATGGTGGCTTTAGTACCTTTTTTTTTTGAGATGGAGTCTTGCTCTGTTGCCCAAGCTCCAGTGCAGTGGCACCATCTCGGCTCACTGCAACCTCTGCCTCCCGGGATCAAGTGATTCTCCTGCCTCAATCTCCCGAGTAGCTGGGATTACAACAGGCGCCCGCCACTGCCCCCAGCTAATTTGTACATTTTTAGTAGATACAGGGTTTTACCAACTTGGCCAGGTTGGTCTCAAACTCCTGATCTCATGATCCACCCACTTCAGCCTCCCAAAGTGCTGGGATTACAGGTGTTAGCCACCGTGCCCAGCCCCAGTTTTAAAAAACAAAACGAACAACAATTCTCTATAATTTCAACATCAATTTAGCATCATTCATTAAAATGTAAACCTCTAAACTCAACTCACATCATTTATAATTCATAAGCAATCATTTATATAAAAATCTACCTGGTAAGGTATATGGCATTATTCGTTACTGCCCGAAACAAAGTATTAGATATCAGACAAAGAAATCCTAATACCTAATTATGCATTAACTAATCAAAAAATTTTTAGAAAAATACTGGTTCCCATTCACTGTTTATTCCTCCTACGAAGAAACACAGGAGTAAATTTGAGATAAATTTTTTTCTGTGGGCAAATAAGTATACAAATAACACTATAATTCTGTAGCATTACAGAATCAATAGAAGCTTCTTTTAAGATTTAGGGAAAAAAAAAAAAACTGTTCCTAATAAAGAACACCTTAACCCACGAAGTGCAACTTTTAGGGACTGAATTTCCAGTTTAATCCTGCATCCATGGGGACCAGGTAGAGGCACTGTTTACATCACTTAGTTTTCAAAATATCATCATCCTGGTCAGCTTTGCTTTTCCTCAGCTTTATAATCTGTTTGTAAAACACTTTTGAAACAAATACCCTGCTAAGACTACAATGAAAATATTTTCATCACCACGAGTCTGGCAGAGTATTTTTACAGAGGAAAATTTAGATCTCATGTCTGGGTAATCCCTTAAGCTAAATTTCTTATCTCTAATCACTGCCCTCTAAAGTCAATGAGGGTGGTCCTTTGTGCAGGAAGGGCCTCTGGACATCAGGCATACCACTGAGAAGAGTGAGTCCTCTGCCCTCTGAGGGCCTGCCCTGACCACTTCTAGGGGCCTGACAGAGGTACCAGCCATCAGGATGAGCTATACTCTACGTGCTGACCCTCCTTGGGGACCACATGCATGCATGTGACAGACCCACAGTAGCAAATACCTGTAAAACACAGTGGGACCCGGGAGCGGTGGCTCACATCTGTAATCCTGGCACTTTGGGAGGCTGAGGTGGGCAGATCACCTGAGGTCAGGAGTTCAAGACCAGCCTGGTCAACATAGCAAGATCAGGCTGGGCGTGGTCGCTGAGGTGGGTGGATCATGAGGTCAAGAGATCAGGACCAGCCTGGCCAACACAGTGAAACCCTGTCTCTACTAAAAATAGAAAAATTAGCTGGGTGTGGTGGTGCATGCCTGTAATCTCAGTTACTTGGGAGGCTGAGGCAGGAGAATCGCTTGAACCTGGGAGGCAGAGGTTGCAGTGAGCCAAGACTGAACCACTGCACTGCATCCTGGAGACAGAGCAAGACTCTGTCTCAAAAACAAAGCAAAAAAAAAAAACCAACAACAGTAACAAAAAACCATAAGATCTCATTTCTATTTTTAAAAAATAATTTTTTTAAAGAATGAAATAACAATAAACCTCGCACAGTACCTGGTGAGTACAAGTGCTAGGCTGAATAAACTACTTTAATTATAAACAATGATATTTCCTGAATACTATGTGCCAGATACTGTTCTTTAGACACCTTACCATGTGTTATTAATTTATGTAGTTCTCATAACCCTTGATCATTATTGCCCCAATTTACAAATGAGGAAACTGAGACACAAATATTGAGAACTTCATTCACAAGTCAGGGGAAGCTGGATTCAAACTTGACAGAAAGATCACCCACTCAACACAGTGGCAGCCTTTCTGGTAGCAGTAGTAATTGATCCCATATAAAAAGCCTACAGCTGGGCACAGTGGCTCACGCCTATAATCCCAGCACTTTGGGAGGCCGAGGTGGGCAGATCACAGGGTCAGGAGATCAAAACCATCCTGGGTAACATGGTGAAACCCCATCTCTACTAAAAATACAAGCATGGTGGCACATGCCTGTAGTCCCAGCTACTGAGGAGGTTGAGGCAGGAGAATCGCTGAAACCCAGGAGGTAGAGGTTGCAGTTAGCCAAGGTTGTGCCACTGCACTCCATCCTGGGTGACAGAGTGAGATTCTGTCTCAAAAAAAAAAAAAAAAGGTCCTGCTGGGATTTCACCCTTGACCTTAAGTCTTCCTATCTGTCAAATTTTAAGCAACTCAAACAATGTCAGCCTATTTTCTGCTTTCTATATAAACCTGTACTTCGCCAAAGTCATGATAATAATAGCTACCATTTATAAAACACTTCCTACACACCAAACACTGCTCTAGAACACATTTCATGTTTTGTTCCATTCTCAAAACCTGTAAGGGTTACTATTTACATTCTTCATACAAGTAAAGAGCAGCACAGTGAGGTCAACTGCCCAAGTGACAAAGTTGGTAAGCACTGAAGGCAGGACTCCACCCAGGCAGTGTGACTGGCAGACCCAAGCTCTTAAGCACTCTACTGTATTGACTTCCTCAGCAACTACTCACTCTATGGGAATAACTGGTTATTTAGATAAGCAATACCAAATAGAACTGCAGAAAAAGTTCGTGGTGTTTATCTGTATTACAGATAAGACTAAGATACTGGAGGCACCACACGTAGGGTTATTTCCAAGTTGCAGTGCACATTTTACTACCAACGGTCCACTACTGAGTTAACAGCGACAGGTCTACCCACTTTAAACTTTTTGTATTTTAAAAAAATTCTTGAAATTTGCTTTTCTGTCAGCAGAGTTCAGTGGCCGAAAGGCTGGAATGTTGTGAAGAGTTCTTTTCCTCTCTAAATTTAGGAACAGCAAGGATTGGTTTAGGGTCAGTTTAGTACAATCACAGCAGTGAACCAGATAATTTAATTTGGGGACCTAGTAATTTAAAAGGTTGCACTAGAAAAACATGTCAAGCCAGATGAGAACCTCTGGCACCACCATCATCACCATAATGAGATAACTTATAGAGAGGATTGTTAAAGTGATGTAAGGAAGACATTTTATGAAAGAATACATTATTTTTGCTTCTCCAACAACAACAAAAAGCTAAATTTCTCATTTTTAAAGGTCTGTTTCTTCTCATTATGTGTGAGAAACTATACTAAAACGTTTCCAGGGACCAGGAAGGAAAAGTGAATAGGATTCTGCCCTTAAAAGCGAGAGACTAACTCACAGAAAGTTCCAAAAGAGAGCACACCTGTTATGGGGAATCAAAGGAAACAGAGAAATCCCATTCAACTGGGGAGGAAATTAAAACAACAAGCTTCATGAAAATGGCCACAAAACAGGCAGGCTGGGAGGATGAGGGGGAGGGCATAAGGTTTCAGAAGGTGGCAACGGCCCTAGGAAAATACATGCCCACTTATGACAGTGGTGAGAAGGGGTCATCAGAAGGATGTACACGGAGGCACTGAAGGCAGTAGAAACTTCACGCCATCACTGGAAGTTCTTAAATGGAAGGAATGGGGGCAGGGCAGCACGCCACCTCTGTAACTCCAAAACAGTAACTTAGGCCAGGCACGGTGGCTCACACCTGTGATACCAGCACTTTGGGAGGCCAAGGCGGGTGGATCACCTGAGGTCAGGAGTTCCAGACCAGCCTGGCCAACATGGCAGAACCTTGTCTCTACTAAAAATACAAAAATTAGCCGGGTGTGGTGGCATGCACCTGTAATCCCAGCTACTCGGGAAACCAAGGCAGGAGAATCACTTGAACCCAGGAGGCAGAAATTGGAATGAGCTGAGATTAGACAGTGCTACTGCACTCCAGCCTGGGTGAAACTCCATCTTAAAAAAAAAAAAAAATCACACAGTTACTAAGACAATGAAAAGGGAAGCAGGAATACAGAGAAGGTTCAAGAGCCAGGGGAGCAACTCTTTCATCTCTTCAGAGATCACAAGCCTCAGGGCTGATGGAATAGGAGGTCTGACCCTCTGACAGTCTAACCCTGCTTGACCCTACCAGAGGGTCACCTGTAAGCAGTCCAGAGCCCTTCACATCATTCTTCTAGTTTTAGGTGCAGTAATAAAGACAGTAGGAACTAAGTTAGGAATTCTCTCAGTTTTTTATTCCAATAGTTTAAAGTCACTCAGTAAGCAACAAAAGCATTTTCGTGCAGGAAAAAAGACAGTAATTTTGCCTAGAGCACAAAGGGTTTCACAATCTCAGCACTACTGACATACATAGTGGCCAGCACTATCAGATAATTCTGCTGTGGGAAGTCGGTCCTATGCATTACAGCGTGTTTAGCAGCATCCCTGATCTCTAATCACTAGATGCCAGTAGCAACATACCTCCCCACCCAAGCTGTGACAATAAAACATGTTTCTTGAATTGCCAGATGTCAGAGGGACCAGCTGAGAACCACCTACCCAGTCTTTAGCAGAGGAAGAATTGAGACCTAATTAGAAGTTTTTTCCTTTCTCCATTCTATCTGAAAAATCTTCTAAAATAAAATGACTGAGGACAGGGGAGAGAGCAACCTTTGCCTTATGGGGCAACCTCAATACCTCAACCCTGACAACAATCCCAGGAAGTACTATCCTCATGATACAGATGAGAAAACCTATACTTAGATGTTAACTCATCCAAGGGTAAGCTCAACAAGCCTGAATGGATTTGGTGACAACACTCAAGGTTCTAAACACTACAGAACCTCTGTCCCCAAAGGGCCATAGATTCCACTCCTTGAATAAAACAACTATTAATAACGCTAGATAATTCTACACTAAAATAGCACAAACCCCATCATCTATTAGGAACCATTTACTCAAGAAAAAGCTTAAGGGCCACAACTTCATGCAAGCATTATACGTAAAGGGAATTAAAAGAATCACTTTACAGTCATTAGAATGAACCGGCAACCAACAGAATGGGAAAAAATTTTTGCAATCTACCCATGTGACAAAGGGCTGATATCCAGAATTTACAAAGAACTAAAACAGATTTACAAGAAAAAAAACAAGTAAGTCCATTTAAAAGTGGGCAAAGGACATGAACAGACACTTTACAAAAGAAGACATATATGAGGCCAACAAACATATGAAAAAATGCTCATCATCACTGGTCATTAGAGAGATGCAAATCAAAACTACATTGAGATACCATCTCATGCCAGTTAGAATGGCGATCATTAAAAAATCTGCAGACAGCAGATTCTGGAGAGGATGTGGAGAAATAGGAACACTCTTACACTGCTGGTGGGAGTGTAAATTAGTTCAACCATTGTGGAAGACAGTGTGGCGATTCCTCAAGGACCTAGACACAGAAATTCTATTTGACCCAGTAATCCCATTACTGCGTATATACCCAAAGGATTATAAATCATT
The DNA here is from genome assembly GCA_031835075.1 of Saguinus oedipus. Lineage (NCBI taxonomy): Eukaryota > Metazoa > Chordata > Mammalia > Primates > Cebidae > Saguinus > Saguinus oedipus. Next base: position 171,445,219 of record CM063173.1, read on the forward strand.
CTACTATAAGGACACATGTACACGAATGTTCATTGCAGCCCTATTTACAATAGCAAAGACCTGGAACCAACCCAAATGCCCATTGATGACAGACTGGACAGGGAAAATGTGGCACATATACACCATGGAATATTATGCAGCAATCAAAAACAATGAGTTCGTGTCCTTTGTAGGGACATGGATGAACCTGGAAACCATCATTCTCAGCAAACTGACACAAGAACAGAAAATCAAACACCACATGTTCTCACTCATAGGTGGGTGTTGAACAATGAGAACACATGGACACAGGGAGGGGAACATCACACACTGGGGTCTGCTGGGGGGATTAGGGAAGGGACAGCAGGGGGTGGGGAGTTGGGGAGAGATAGCATGGGGAGTAATGCCAGATATAGGTGATGGGGAGGAAGGCAGCAAATCTCACTGCCATGTGTGTACCTATGCAACTATCTTGCATGTTCTTCACATGTACCCCAAAACCTAAAATGCAATAAAAAAATTATTATTATTTAAAAAAAAGAATCACTTTAGGCCACCGTGATTTCTTTTAAAGGATACATAAGAAAGGGAGGAAGGATGAACATTATTTGGAAGCAGAGCCCTAAGCCAAGCAATGTCTGGCTCTGAAGGTAACCCTGGCTACCACCACCTCCGAAGCACGCTACACTCTATGTGTCGTGCAAAGCAAAACCAAAAGATTTTCTCAATGAAGGCCCTCCTGGGAGTTATGCTGCTCATCTGATGATCCAGTTAGAAGGGCGGCTTTCACATCCCCCAAGCCCTGAGTCTCAGGAGCTCAGTCTGGAACAAGTCACTTCACTTCAATTGGCCTGTTTCCCATCCATGCAACAGAGGCAGTACCCAATGGGAAGGACTGACCTGTTCTTAGTAAAATGTGAATGACAGCTTGAGGATTTCATTTTGTCCTTGTCCCTTAACTGAAGAATCACTAGCCTTTCTGAAGCTTAAACTCACCCCAAGAACAAAGCCTTTTCTGTCCAAACAGGTCCGTGTTTGTTATTTCTTTTTTTGTTTTGTTAATTTTGAGACGGAGTTTTTGCTCTGTTTCCCAGGCTGGAGTGCAATGGTGCAATCTCGGCTCACTGCAACCTCTGCCTCCTGGGTTCAAGCAATTCTCCTGCCTCAGCCTCCAAAGTAGCTGGGATTATAGGCACCTCCCACCACACCTGGCTAATTTTTGTATTTTTAGTAGAGACAAGGTTTCACCACGTTGGCCAGGCTGGTCTTGAACTCTTGGCCTCAAGTGATCCACCCGCCTCGGCCTCCCAAAGTGCTGGGATTACAGGCATGAGCCACCCACTGCGCTAGCCAGTGTTGGTTATTTCTATGTGCCAACCCCACAGCATCAATAAGGACAAGTTTCCATTCCCCATAAAAAGAGGTTATTTTCCTTCATCTTCCAGGCAGTATGTGCAGGGGGTGACAGAGCCAACAGTGAAGCCAACTAAATAGAGCCTTCCTATCCATCTGATGAGGCAACATGGGCAGCTCCTCTTCACCACACCGTGCGCCACGACAGGGTTACTTGGTCAACTCCTCCCAACCGCTCATTAGTCATCACCACAAACACACCTGAATTTTTCTCCTCAGAGAACAAGAGAATTCATTAATACTTTGATATAAGTATCATTATATCAAAGGGTTTTTTCATCTTTAAGAGTCTAGTTAACTAGCTAGATGAGCTAGTATGACTTTATCATAGGACTGTATGTCCATTAATTGTTTAGATTCTGTTACTTAACTGATTATCTGTTAATTTTATTTTACTTTAGTATTTCCAGTTTCAAATTTAAGTCCTAGTTTTCTTCTCCAAAATTCCAAAAATGATGATTCTCTTTGATGTAGTAAACTGGTTAAGAATAAGAGAACTAGGTTAAAAACCCACTGGCAGTCAGGAGCAGTGGCTCATGCCTGTAATCGCAGCAACTTTGGGAGGCCAAGGAAGGCAGATCATTTGAGATCAGGAGTTCAGAACTAGCCTGGCCAACATGGTGAAACCCCGTCTCTACTAAAACTACAAAAATTAGCTGAGCATAGCGGCGCATGCTTGTAATCCCAGATACTTGGAAGGCTGAGGTGGAGACTGCACCATTGCACTCCAGCTTGGGAAACAAAGCAATAATCCATCTCAATAAACAAACAAACAAAATAAAAACCCATTGGCATCTTAAGTCCATTTACTGGGGGATATTCAACAAATTACTCAACTTTCTGTCTGTTTCCTCATCTACAAGTTGAGGATAGTGGGAATATCTACATTATATGTTTGTGAGACTAATACATAAAAAGCGCTACAACAGTGCCTGTTACAGTAAGCACACAATAAATACCAACTTCTTTTTTATAGATAGTATAACTTCGCTGCTTTGAAAACAGCTCTAATTCTATAGATTTTTTTTCACATTCTTAAGCATTGTTAGGATATGTAGCAAGTGCAACCAAACCCCAATCTAGACGTATGGTCAGCAAATACCCTCTCAAAATGGACTGTACACTGTGTACTCCCCTCAACCAGTGTCTTCACCTTTGCAACAGCAACTATACTCCAAAAAGGTATCTCTCATGCCTGTCACCACATATAAATACAAAATTTCACTTTCAGTGCAAATTTACATCTATACATTTAGATTATCAGATGCCAGATATAAAATTGGCAAACCTACCCTTTGGAATCCTAACGTGATCAGCTCCGTCCTATCTCACTGCCTATCCCACAAAAGACCCTCAAAAGTTTAATTCCAGCCCTCTACTCCTCCCTTTAACATAAATAGGCTGGGCAGGATGGCTCATGCCTGTAATCCCAGGACTCTGGAAGGCCAAGGTAGGTGGATTGCCTGAGTTCGGAACCAGCCTGGGCAACATGAAAAAACACCATCTCTACCAAAAATACAAAAAATCAGTATGCCACGGTGGCATGCACCTGTGTCCCAGCTACTCAGGAGGCTGAGGCGGGAGGATCGCTTGAGCCTGGAAGGTGAAGGTTGCAGCACGCTGAGACTGCAACCACTACACTTCAACCAGGGTAAGATGGAGAGAGATCCTGTCTCAAAAATAAAAATAAAGTGAAAATAATCTCAGGTTTGACTTGCTTGAATACAAAATTCTCTCCAGGAGGGGAGCCTGAAAACCACAAACTGCATTTTCATTTCAAAATTCTTAATATTCTATTAGAAGTGTTTGTTACTTAAAATGTAATATAGGGCTGGGCGTGGTGGCTCATGCCTGTAATCCTAGCACTTTGGGAGGCCGAGGTGAATGTATCACTTGAGGTCAGGAGTTTAGAGGCCAGCCTGGCCAACATGGTGATGGCTAAATATAAAAATTAGCTGGGTGTGGTGGCACTTGCCTATAATCTCAGCTACTTAGGACACTTAGGTGGAAGAATCACTTGAACCCAGAAGGCAGAGGATGTAGTGAGCCGCAATCACTCTATTGCTCTCCAGCCTGGGTGACAAAGTGAGACTCCGGCTCAAAAAGAAAAAAAAATGTATAATACACATATATAAAACTTACCCATACACTCCAAATACAACCCACTGCAAACTTTGGGTGTATTTCCTCCTGAGTACAGCTATACAATAGAGCCTAAGATACTTCACACAAATGAAATCAGTTGACATACAATTTTATATTCCACTTTTTCATGCTGCCAGGTTATTTCCCCATTCCATCAGAAATTCTTCTGAAGCACAAAAACAATGTAAGTCTTCAAGAGCGCCCTTATCAAACTAGCTACACAATTACTAGGAAAGTTAGGAAAGACAGGTCTAAAGGTTTTGTTTCTTTCTTTGGTTCTTATCTTATGTCTTTATCTAAAAACATTCCATACAATCCTAATATCCATAAATATTTTTTAAAAATGAAAGCCCCAGAATCTCAGGTCCGCTAAGTTTTAAGTCCAAGTATTTTGGCTAGCGGCAAAATATGTAATACAGCATAATTACACAGCTCCTTCCTCTCAGCCCCTCAACTTGTCCTACAAGTACTTCTCAGCAGTATCATTAACCCCATTTTACAGATGACGACACTAGTACAGCAGCAATATGACTTGTCTAAATATGAATTATCTGGTTACCAATCTAGAAACAGAACCAAAAACTCCTAATATTTACTGCAAAACTATAGATCTAGGTTAGGCTCATGGGGGCATTTTGAAGAGCAAATAAATTCTAGAGGGAATTCTGATAGTTTTACCGGGACCCAAACACACATTTTGGAATACTGTAGTGATCTAAGGACATCCTCCCAGGGCATGCCAGAAAATACATCTAACCAGAACCTTTCATCCAGTGATCTTGAAGTAAGTTTTCTGTTGTTGTTATTGTTGGGTTCTTTTTGGGTTTTTTTTTGTTTGTTTTTTTTTTTTTTTTTGAAACGGAGTTTCGCTCTTGTTGCCCAGGCTGGAGTGCAATGGCGCGATCTCGGCTCACTGCAACCTCCGCCTCCTGGGTTCAGGCAATTCTCCTGCCTCAGCCTCCTGGGTAGCTGGGATCATAGGCACATGCCACCATGCCCAGCTAATTTTTTGTATTTGTAGTAGAGACGGGGTTTCACCATGTTGACCAGGATGGTCTCAATCTCTTGACCTCGTGATTCACCCGCCTCGGCCTCCCAAAGTGCTGGGATTACAGGTGTGAACCACCGCACCCAGCCCCTTTTTGGGTTTTTTTGAGACAAAGTCATCTCTCTCTGTTGCCCAGGCTGGAGTGATGTGGCAGGACCTCGGCTCACTGCAACCTCCACCTCCTGGGTTCAAACAATTTTCCTGCCTCAGCCTCCTGAGTAGTTGAGATTGCAGGCATGTTCCACCAAGCCTGGCTAATTTTTGTATTTTTAGTAAAGACGGGTTTTCACTATGTTGGCCAGGCTAGTCTCGAACTCCTTACCTCATATTATCCACCTGCCTTGGCCTCCCAAAGTACTGGGATTATAAGCGTGACCCACCATGCCCAGCCTCAAAGCAAGTTTTGCAGGCACTAGTACTGACTGGCCTATTATCATGCTTCAAAATTACAGGTGAGGAAAGTGAGACAAAAGGAAATTAAAACAAACATCCCCAACAATCTGTGATTAGCACAGGACAAGACTCTTCCTCTCACCTCACCCCATCCCAAGGGGAGCCAAGTAGGCAGAGCTTCCTGGTGGACTGACGAGGAGAGTGAGGACTTTACTGCCTCTAACAGAAAGGAAAAACCTACTGGAAGGGAAAGGTAGGGTAGGAGAATGAAAAGAGGACCAATTAGAAGCCAGAGACAGAGTATAAGCCAAATCTAACTGGAGCCAGAGAAAAAAATCACAATGTAAGATGTGCACATTAGTCCAGTGGGATATACCAGGTCACACATACAATAATGGCTCAGGAACTTCTAAAGCGTTTTATAGGCACTTAGAGGCCTTGGTATATACAATGCCTGGTCTGACTAGGTTAAACCTCTGTACTCTCAACATGTAAAATGTCTTTGGGATTATTCACCCAAAACACAGAGAATGGCAGTATTGTCTCCCATCCTCATTCAATCACAAAAACCAAACAACCCTGAGAATTGAACTCCTTTTATTAACGTTAAGAGACTTCTCCAGTCCATGATCTCATATTCTCTAAGCCATAAATTAAAATTAAGAACTTTGGAATGTGAAGGCAGCCACCAACACTTCTCATCTCAAAGTTACTAATCTTAGCATTCAACACAGATGAGGCAGGAAGGTTGCAAAATTTGCTAAAACAGACTACAGCTGGAGACAGAGTTGAGACAACACTGAAAACACAAAAGCATTTAGTTCACTGAGAATAGCTGGTGACAATGCACGTCTAGAATACTGAAATGACTATAATTTCTTATCTCTCACCTTGGTATTTCTGCATTTTGTAGTTCTCTCTTCTCAAAAGTCAAATATGAGTTAACTACATGTCACAGTACGAAATGGATTGGGTAGATGCAGTTTCAGAGGAAATTTATACCTATACATCCAAACTATCAGATGCCAGAAAAACTGTTTGTCTCCCCTTCCCATTTTAAAGGTCCTAATTACCAGAACACAATGAAAGTAGCAAAACTACAGTAAGACAAACACATACTTACACACTTCCAGTTTAAAAGGTGAAAATACACAGAGGTAACTTCCATTTAGCTCACTCCCCTAAGTCATTCTCCTTGTGGATCTCCTCTTTATGGGCTTTGTTTAAGGTGATTTGCAGCATGTTCACACCCAGTGTGAAGTGTATCATCATCACCTGCAAATATTTCTAAGTGGGATCAGTTCTGTTAACAAAGACTATTTCTAAAGGCAGTAATAAGTACAACAGGATTGTTGCAGCAGACTTAAAACTCATACCAGCAGCCAGCAATGACCTTTAAAGAAACTTTTCATCTAACGGAAGTTAGAGAAATTTATTCAAGTCAAATATTTTAAATGAGGGGGCTGGAAATAAGAAGGAAAGCAAAGAAGAGATGAAAAACTAGGGAAGGAGAGTAGGAGGTGATAAAAAAGTACTCATTTTTAATATCAGCCATTTAGCTGTGTACCCTCAAAAGTCATGACACTCTTCATTTAATGAATAATTGAGAATACAAAAGACAGACTCCCCACAATCTATATTTTTAAGTAGTCTATCATGGATATCAGCCTTAGATGGGAAACGAAAAAATTAATGAACAAAAAGCAAGCCTACTAATTGATTATCTGGGGGGTGTGAGGGAACTGTCCTTTTCTTGTTAAAGCAAAAGTTGACTTCTAAAAGGTAAATATTAAATTCTAGCTTCAACAATTTCTCTCCACTTCATCAAATTTTGGATATTTGAACTTCATAACATTTCAAAAGGGATGTTGGGGCCCAGGACACACTACCCCAAAATATGACGGCAGGAGATCAGAATAGGCCACCTCAAAATATACTTTCTTGGTATATTTTGAGCTGGTTATTTTGAGATACTGCAGACACAAAGATGACAAGAAAAACTGTCCTTTTTTTTCTTTTGTAAAAAGAAATTTGCATCTATAAAGGAAATCTACATTAGTAAAATATCTGTACCAGGAATAGGGCTGCTCCACACAACTTTTATTACTTGAGACTTTATTTCCAAGAGCAAGACAATTTTTTTTTTTTTTTTTTTTTTTTTGAGACGGAGTTTTGCTCTTGTTACCCAGGCTGGAGTGCAATGGCGCGATCTCGGCTTACTGCAACCTCCGCCTCCTGGGTTCAAGCAATTACCCTGCCTCAGCCTCCTGAGTAGCTGGGATTGCAGTGCCACCATGCACAGCTAATTTTTGTATTTTTAGTAGATACGGTGTTTCACCTTGTTGACCAGGATGGTCTCGATCTCTTGACCTCGTGATCCACCCGCCTCAGCCTCCCAAAGTGCTGGGATTATAGGCGTGAGACACCGCGCCCGGCAAGCAAGACAATTTTTATTCATCATATAATTCTTCCCCTCATCCTTGTATAACCTGTGTGGCCACCCCCCTTCCAAAATACCCCAAACCCTAATTCTTTTCTGTAGCTCAGTATACAATACAAGCTTCAATCAAGCAACCTGCATTATATTTTGTGGGACTCTTGTGCAAACTTAGGTATAAATAAAATGCTTTCTTTCTCCTGTTAGAGTCTACCTTGTGTCAATTTATTTCTTCCCGCCCCCACCCCCAACAGAATCTTGCTCTGTCACCAAGGCCAGAGTGCAGTGACACAATCTCAGCTCTCTGCAGCCTCCACCTCCTGGGTTCAAGCAATTCTCATGCCTCAGTCTCCCAAATAACTGGGATTACAGGCGTGCACCACCACACCTGACTAATTTTTGTATTTTTAGTAGAGATGGGGTTTCGCCATGTTGGCCAGGCTGCTCTCCAACTCCTGAGTTCAAGTGATCCACCCACCTGGACATCCCAAAACGCTAGGATCACAAGCACAAGCCACTGTGCCCAGTTATCTTCTATCAATTTAAATCACGGTCCAGCCAAAGAACCTAGAATGATGGGGGAAGCAATGTTTCCCTGCCATATAGCTTCTGGTGCCCAATTTGGAGCATCCTTCACTGGCTGGGACACCACTATCTCCAGGACTGCTCCAGCTGCAAGATCCTGAGACCCGTGGCAAAACGCCAGCTGCAGCTAAGACTTTTTACCACATCGGGCTCCCACATCTCTGCCTGCAAGGTCTGGTCAAAGCAAGAGTGGTAAGAGCCTCTTTGTCTTTTTCTCTTTATCTGTATAATCCCCACTAACTTATAGCTGAGGATACTCCATAAGCTTCAATCATCTGACTCTTCTTCAAGTCACCAGTGCATACAAAACTACAATTTTGTTTTTATCCTGTTAGTCTGTCTTATGTCAATTTAATTCATGGCTCAGCCAAAGAACCTAGAGTAGAGGAAAGCCATTTTGTGTTCCCCTACAGGGATAATTATTGATGAAGGTTCTGATTACATTCAGAAAACAGAAGCACAGTCATAAACTTTCAGTTAGTAGCAGCAGAACACTCTCTTCCTCGGGTCTAAATAGAAATACGAATGGGCTAAGGGTTTCCTTTTGCAGCTCTTTCCCACTGTTGATACTTTGTATTGGCGATACTAGTAAAGGAATCACAAAAAATTCTTTCTACCATGCATACTTAGATGTGAAACAGTTCAAACACCCCAAAATGTCAAACTCATCAAAAAAATAAATTCAAATTTAAAAACACAAAAACTAAATGTGATTTTTAGCATTTTCTTATTATTGTGCACTATTTTCATAGGCTCACGCTTCCATAAAAAGCATGGGCATTCAACTATACACAGCAGAAATAAAATTATTACTACTTTCTTACTGCATTCCAATTTTACTTTTTTCCTGTCTTCCTCTGCTGAAGGAGCCAAAATGTGTATTTCCCCACACTATCACAGGAAACAAAACAAGGGAATTCCATCTAAGTTGAAGGATGTCAAATTCCCAGGCATCGCCAAGCAGGATGTCAAAGGTCATGCCCCATATCTGGCCAGCCCAAAAATACTGTTAATATATTTATAGACAGAATGAGTAATCACAAATCCAAAAGCTTTAGCCTGATGAAAGACAGAAAGGGCATTAAAAACGAAGTTTTAAAAAAAAATAAAAAATGAAAAAAAATTTAAAAATTAAGTTTTCCTAATTTTTCTTAAGCCTATGTGGATATGCTGTCCTAGTAACATTCAGGTTCATCTGCACAATAAACATGACCTAACAAGTCATTATGGTCTAATCAGCAGCCCTTGACGTGATGTGCCCTGTGCAGGGCTGCAGGAAGGTGGCTATTAACTTGTTTCAGGCAAGAGTAACAAGACAGCAACCTGAGGGAGCAGGGACACATCCCCTGGAGAAGTGGGCTTTTGTGCAAAAAGCCCATCACAAACCTTAAGGTTTAATAAAAGTCAATGTCATTTTAAGTGAGTCTCAGCAAGCCACATAGAAACAAGCTTCATCAGGGCACATGACTAAGTGGGAAGGGGATGTCTTCATTTCAAATCCCTGGAGTATAGTCACACAGTTAAGGATCACAGACAAGTCTGTCTTGAAAAGAATCCCTCTGATGCATTACCCTAGATTCTGAAGTGTTTTAAGTTCTCATTTTCTCTGACTAGTTACTTCTTCCTCCCGATATCCTTTAAAATGAATTATCTGAAACAAAAATGGGGGGTGTAAATGAGGCTTAATTGGAGGCCTCCAAGTTGTCAATCATGACAGAATTGATGACTTCCGTGGATAAAAGTGTTTTCCTTTTCCCTTCTTGCTATAAACACAGGAGGAAGTCATGGTTAGTCTAAGAAACATAACCATCAACAGCTTGACTTTGATTAAAATGTGTCCGTATTTTCATCACAAGGGAAATTATTAAGTAGGTTAAGCATTTTATATAATCCAAGATCATTTACATTGTTCAATGAGACCACAGGGTACAATAACAATTTTAATTTTTTCTTAGAAATATAATGTATAAGGCATATAACCAAATTAAGTAATAAATTGAGAAACTGATTGACTTCAAACATACACCCTCCAATTGTTTGAGAAATGAGAAATTCACCATAAATTATGGGCTCCATCTGTATTGATATATTCCCTTCAGTTTATTCCACATCCCCCATATTCTCTACCCCTAGTTCAAAATAAAGCAATCACACTAAAGAATGCAATGGCACAAACTTTCACATTCAAACTGTTACAGGAAAGGGGTCCCCGTCCAGACCCCCAAGTGACAGTTCTTGGATCTCACACAACTCTGGGCAAGTGCCTAGAGTAAAGTGAAAGCAAGTTTATTAGGAAAGTAAAGAAATAAAAGAATGGCTACTTCATAGACAAAGCAGCCCTTAGGGCTGCTGGTTGCCCATTTTTATGGTTATTTCTTGATGATATGCTAAACAAGGGATAGATTATTCATGCCTCCCCTTTTTAGACCATATAGGGTAACTTCCTGACGTTGCCACAACATTTGTAAACTGCCATGGGACTTGTGGGAGTGCAGCAGTGAAGACAACTCGAGGTCACTCTCGTGGCCATCTTGGTTTTGGTGGGTTTTAACCCGCTTCTTTACTCCAGCCTGTTTAATCAGCAAGGTCTTTATGATCTGTATCTTGTGCTGACCTCCTATCTCATCCTGTGACTTAGAATGCCTTAACCATCTGGGAATGCAGCCCAGTAGGTCTCAGCCTCATTTTACTCAGCTCCTATCCAAAATGGAGTTGCTCTGGTTCACACACCTCTGACAAAACTACTTTTTGAAAGATCTGATTCTCAATTAAGATGAACAGATTAAGAATATTTATTTCTGTAGGCCAGGTGCAGGGGCTTACGCCTGTAATCTCAGCACTTTGGGAGGTGAGGCGGGTGGATCACGAGGTCAGGAGATCGAGACCAACCTGGTTAACACGGTGAAACCCCATCTCTACTGAAAATACAAAACATTAGCCAGGCATGGTGGCACGCACCCATAGTCCCAGCTACACAAGAGGCTGAGGCAAGAGAATCGATTGAACCTGGGAGGTAGATGTTGCGGTGAGCAGATACTTCACCACTGCACTCCAACCTGGCAACAAAGCAAGACTGACCCTCAAAAAAAAAAAAAAAAAGAAGGATATTTATTCTTGAATTAGACACCACAGGGAGAACTGCAGGCTAAAAAAAAGATCACAAAGAACAGCAGTGACACCCTGAGGGTCCACTCTTCAAGCACAGGGACAAGCCCAAACGCTCAAGAACAGGCAGGTAATTCTTGAAGCCTGTGACAATCATGCTTTTTAATTTTTTTTTATTTTAATAATCTGGATTCTGCTTTTGTTTAGCTTTTTTTTTTTTTTGAGATGGAGTCTCAATCTATCACCCAGGCTAGAGTGCAGTGGCGTGATCTTGGCTCACTACAACCTCCACCTCCTGGATTCAAGCAATTCTGTCTCAGCCTCCCATGGCAGGGACTAGAGGCTTGCCCAGCTAATTTTTGTATTTTTAGTAGAGACTGGGTTTCACCATATTGGCCAGGCTGCTCTTGAACTCCTGACCTCAAGTGATCCACCGCCTCTGCCTCCCAAAGTGCTGGAGTTACAGGTGTGAGTCACCACGCCAGACTAGTTTTTTTCACTTTTTGGTTTTTGTTTGTTTGAGACGGAGGTGTCGCTCTGTCACCCAGGCTGGAGTACAGTGGCTTTGGTTTTTGTTTGTTTGAGACGGAGGTGTCGCTCTGTCACCCAGGCTGGAGTACAGTGGCTTTGGTTTTTGTTTGAGACGGAGGTGTCGCTCTGTCACCCAGGCTGGAGTACAATGGCTCTATGCAACCACTGCAACCTCCGCCTCCCAGGTTCAAGCAACTCTCCTGCCTCAGCCTCCTGAGTAGCTGGGACTACAGGCACATGCCACCACACCCAGTTAATTTTTCGTGTTTTTAATAGAGGTGGGGTTTCACTTCACCATGTTAGCCAGGATGGTCTTGATCTCCTGACCTCATGATCTGGCCACCTTGGCCTCCCAAACTGCTGGATTACAGGCATGAGCCACCATGCCCAGCCTGGTTTTTGTTTTCTTAAGAGACATGGTGCCAGTGTGTTGCCTGGCCTGGTCTTGAACTCCTGGGCTCAAAGGATCCTCTGGCCTCAGCCTAGCGAACAGCCAAGGCTATCGGCGCACACCACTCTCTCTGCCTGGCTTGGATGGACTCTGCTTTCTTTTTATTTATGAAAATTACAATTTAGGTATAGCTCAGAACATTGAAAGTATCAAAATGTCATTTCAAGAAATACAAAGCACCTTAAAGAAACATCCAGAATTACTGGAATATAATACCCTAGAACAACCACAGAGCACAGAGGTCACAGCAGGGATAATATCCACTCCAAAACCAGAAAAGATGTCAGTGACATCAAAACACACCTAATTACAGGTATCTTTAACCCTGATAATCTTCCTTAGCATTTATCTTTTTTAATTATACCAAATACTTCAAGAGGAAAAAAAAAACAGTAAAATTTTGATATCTCTAATATGTAGTTGTCACCTAAGTGTTTAAAAAGTGTTTTATCATAATCAGAAAGCTTTCATGGTAATACAAATGCATGACATATATACATATAAATATAAATTTACAATATAATTTATTATAAATAAATCCAGGTCCTACAAAATTCATTCTATCTCACAAATGTCACAAATCGCACAAACTGCTCCAGGCACACCAGTAACAGAAGACACGGAGTATAGGAATCTTTCAAATTCAACGTATGTAAATGTCATAATGGGCCACTAAAGAGAAAATTAAATCCTAAAAGGTTGAAGGAGACAGACCAATTCAGACACAGATTACAGAACTCTCAGGGTAGGATGATCCACAGGAAGCTTTCCCATTCATCACATGTAAATTTCATGATGGCCTACATACCTACCCATCCAGAGAGAAAAGTTTCCAATGCAACCAGCTTGGTGCCAAGTACACAAACAACCCCAGTTGATATTTACAAGTTTTGCAAGTTCCCCTCTCCTCCCTCCCCCCTCCCCACTTAGGAGGTAACCCTGCAGAGAGTTCTGCTACAAACAGATGAGGTAACTGTAACTCAAGATAGCTGGCTTTCTCCTATATTCAAATCACAGTATAGTATGATGGCAGAATGAAATCTACTGATGTGGCAAATAGGTGATTTTTTTTTTTTTTTTGAGACTGAGTCTCCCTCTGTCGCCCAGGCTGAAGTGTGGTGACACGATCTCGGCTCACTGCAACCTCTACCTCTCAGGTTCAAGCGATTCTTCTCCCCTCAGACTCCTAAGTAGCTGGGATTACAGGGGCCTGCCAACACACCTGGCTAATTTTTGTATTTTTAGTAGAGATGAGGTTTCGCCATGTTGCCCAAGCTGGTCTCGAATTCCTGACCTCAGGTAATCTCCCAACGTATTGGGATTACAGAGGTGAGCCACCATGCCGGCCCAAATTGATGATTCTGCAAATTAAACCTCACAGGTCATGAAGCCACATCATCTCTGACACAAAATTATGGTGACTGAACATACTTATCTTGATGTTACCTATGCAACCCTACCCTGAAGGTTAAAGAGAAAAAAACTTTTTCATGTCAATGTAGAATAATTAAATCCACATTGTGACAGTCACTGCCTCAAGAATCCGCCAAAATAAGAGCTTCTGGCTAAACCATATGCAAACCATTTCCTTTGACCTTGCTTCCAAGCAACCAAAATGTCTCAAGTATTTGACATGTACTTGTATGGACCACGCCCAAATGTTTATGTGGTTATTCTGTTTTCCAGTTTTGAAGGACACAATATTTATGAGCCTGGGAATTAGGTGTTCAATTATAATTTCTCCCTTCAAACTAAATTTGAAATCTAAATGCATTTCTTCCCCCTGAGGCCCGCCTCCCAAGACAGTCTCTGAGTCTCTGTCACCCAAGCCAGAGAGCGATCTCGGCTCACTGCAACCTCTGACTCCCTGGTTCAAGGGATTCTCCTGCCTCAGCCTCCTGAGTAGCTAGGATTACAGGCACACACCACCACGCTCAGCTAACTTTTATATTTTCAGTAGACACAGGGTTTCACCATGTTGGCCAGGCTGGTCTTAAAACTCTTGACCTCATGATCTGCCCGCCTCAGCCTCCCAAAGTGCTGAGATTGCAGGCATGAGGCAGTGCCCAGCCTCTAAATGCATTTCTTTTCAGATACAGAATGCAGGGTTCCTTGTCACTCTCACCCTTGCCACCACTGCAAAGATGAAGACCCTCTCATTCTGTGCTGGGGATTTCTCACTCAAAGAGGGTTTTTCCCTCAGCCACTTGCACGGCAGGCTTCTGAGCATGGTAGGCTTCATGGGCATGGTTACCAGCACAGGAAAGACACTAATTTTTTAATTAAAAAAGGAAAACCATTATGAAAGGAGAGGGCAGAAACACTGAGGAGACAAAGCCCAGTGCCTCCAGGCCTCAGCTAACTCTTCAGAATGCCAAGCCACTGAAGAAATCTTTATCTTCCCATATAATCCACATGTGGATTAGCCAGAGGCTCTTATTTTGGCAGATTCTTAAGGCAGTGACAGTCACAATGTGGATTTAATTGTTCTATATTGACATAAAAAAAGTTTTTTTCTCTTCTCTTTTTTTCCTTTCTCTTCCTCCTTTCCTCATTAGGCCCAAATAAGACTTAGAGGATTAATCATGCACTTTGGCTTTTTTACTGCAGTTACAAAATGCAACCACTGAGTTTCCCTCCCTTTCCTGATGCCAGGTTCACTTAGCTACTTTCACATTTTTAACTGAGCAAATTCGGCCCCTCACCAGTATATACTGTGTAAGTGCTCACCAGTATTTACAAAGGCAGTACTCTTAACACCTTCAAGATGGGGGAACCATAGCTGTAAACAGAAACACATCTTCTTCCCTCAACTTGGATGCTTTATCATATCTCTCACATAGAGATATGGTAATAGAGATCCCCAAAACCATCACTTATTTTCCAGATTGTGAGGATGAGCAATTGAGAAAAACTGCTTATCCAAGAAATATCTTTAATCAAACAAAAAAGAACAAAAGGATACAAGGGAAATCTTCTCTTCCACCCTCTTTCTCATCACAGGTTTGCTTTAATCAGGTAAGATGGGTAGGAGCTCCACAGCTGTTAAGTTCATGGGATATATAATTAGGACCAGCTTTGTAACTGGAATTGCACAAAGAATGAATGACATTGTTATTAAGACAAATATCATCTAGGGAGAAAATACATCAAGGCAGAAAAATATTTTCTCTTTAGGTCTCAAAGATCTGTATAGAGACGCTGGAACCACATCACACTAAAAAGGTTGGCAGCATGGAAATTTCTGTGTGGCTGGCCAGAGATGTATGAAAGATAGAGTGGGGCTTGTTGGAGATAACAGCACTTCCCAGATGAGGGGTGCTGCAGTGTAGACCAAGGGGCCATGACACTTTAGAGGTGGTACTGGCCTCTGAGAAGGCAGAGGTCTCTAAGAATTAAAGAACTCATATGACTCAAGGTCAGCAGAGATAGGCTACCTTGGAAGAAAAGATCTACCTCCCCTCCCTAAGGAAGATAAGACCCTACTACATTTCTTCCCTTCAAAATTAGAACGAAGATGAGAAAAGAGTTGAAGGATGAAGATGTCTTACATAATACCTTTACTTACAGAAATGAAAAGACCAAAGATGAGCTGTTAATTCTGAACTTCACTGATCTACAAACATCAATAGTGGTCGGCAGGGCATAGGAGCTCACACCAGTAATCCCAAGACATTGAGAGGCCAAGGTGGGCAGATCACTTGAAGTCAGGAGTTTGAGACCAGCCTGGTCAACGTGATGAAACCTCATCTCTACTAAAAATACAAAAATTAGCCAGGCATGGTGTGCCTGTAATTCCAGCTACTTGGGAGGCTGAGGCAGGAGAATTGCTTGAACCTGGGAGACAGAGGTTGCAGTGAGCTGAGACTGGACCACTGCATTCCAGCCCAGGTGGCAGAGTAAGACTCCATCTCAAAAAAAAAAAAAATGAGGCTGGTCAATTCCATATCGTTTCCTAGTTGGTTTTGACTAGTTTTCTCTGACATCATTAACAATCATGCAACTGTGAGATCCTGGTATGCTTTGAAAGCTATTTTTTCCACATGGAAGGTAACTTAGACATTTAATAAAAACTCATGGTAGTGGGCTTTTCATTTACTTTAACTGTCTCCCATGACTGAGCAGCAGTGTATCTTTTAAATAAAATGTTTGCTTCTATAGGGACAAACATATTATTAAAATAGCTTTCTGCATTTTTTTTTTTAAGGCAGAGTTTCACTGTCACCTAGACTGGACTACAGTGGCTCAATCTCAGCTCACTGCATCCTCTACTTCACGAGTTCAAGGGATTCTCATGCCTCAGCCTCCCAAGTAGCTGAGGCCACAGGCATGCACCACCACAACTGTTTTTTGTATTTTTAGTAGAGACAGGATTTCACCATATTGCCCAAGCCAACTCCTGGCTTCCAGTGATCCATTTACCTCAACCTCTCAAGGTGCTGGGATTACAGGTGTGAGCCACTGCGCCCAGACAGCTTTCCTCAACACTTGTCATTTCTAAATGGCTGATGAGTTTTAATTAGTCTATATCTGTGCCTTCTGATGTGCCACAATGCTCTTTTTACTGCATAAACCTTTTGGTTCAACATGAGCTAGTCAGACTCACTCCAAGTACACTTAACACTGAATACATTCAGTCCTGTTGGTCTGCATGGTGTCAATTTTGAGTCTGGCTTAAATTTAACCTCTTCTGGATCTACTGAAATGCCCCATATTATGATCTTCATTCTTGCACTTGGGTTGGTGGGATGAGAAACATTACAATGAGAAAGCTGTCATGAATATCTAATATTTAGCTAGTGCAGTATTAGAACCGACAGTTACATTGTGAAGTATCTTTTCAAGCCAATATAACCTTCCTTTGCAATTGTCTTACGTATATTTTGAAATTCCTGACTTCAGAATTTCTCATTTTTCAAAAAAACAAGAATTATATTTAATAGTAATCTTTCTTTCTTTGAATCACTCTGTTACCAGGACCCTGGACCTCATTGAAGTTAATTTTAAAGAACAGATCAAGCAAAAAGCTACATTGTAAATGCCAACTATTCGCATTAAGTTAATTACATAATCGGTTCTATGTAAAACCAAATTCCATACGTCAGTTTCAAAACTGGCTATAGGACACTGGCTTTAAATTGCATCCCATAGGTCTCCATATTTACACGTGTGTTCCTAAGAAGTTACATTTTAAAATGTTTTAATGTAATCATATTTTCATTGCTTATTTTGCAAAAGCAAAGATATCATTTCACAAGTTTGATCTATAACAAAACGTTATTTTTATGTGTCCTTCCTACCTAGACTTTTTTTTTTTTTTTTTTTTTTGAGACAGAGTCTTGCTCTGTCCCAGGCTGGAGTGCAGTGGCATGATCTCAGCTCACTGCAACCTCCGCCTCCCGGGTTAAAGCGATTCTCCTGCCTCAGCCTCCCAAGTAGCTGGGACTACAGGCATGCACTAGCATGCTCAGCTAATTTTTCTATTTTTAGTAGAGACAGGGTTTCACCACGTTGGCCAGGATGATCTGCCGGCCTTGGCCTCCCAAAGTGCTGGGATTACAAGCCACCGCGCCCCGCCCCAACCTAGACTTTTCAAACTTTGTATGTATTTCATATGTCTATCACTCAGAGAAACTGATGCTTCCTGTATTATCAGACCTTTATGAATTCCAGTCTACCATCCCAAAAATATATCTTGAAAATCAGATGAAGTGATGGACAGAAAGGTGTGTGTGCATTCACACAAATATATGATCAAGCAAGTATAAAGAAATGGTAATGGTAGAAAAGGTAGTAGGTATTAGAGTGTTCAATTTAAGATTCTTCCAACTTTGCTGAATGGTTGAAGACATTCATAGCAAAACTGTAAGGGAACAATCTCTCATCCCATTTTCTTTCTCTTTTTTCTTTCTTTTTTTTTGTTTTTTTTGTTTGTTTGTTTTTTTGTTTTGAAAGTCTTGCTCTGTCGTTCAGGCTGGAGTGCAGTGGCATGATCTCGGCTAACCACAACCTCTGCCCCACAAGTTCAAGCGATTCTCCTGCCTCAGCCTCCCAAGTAGCTAGAACTACAAATGAGCACCACCACACCTGTTTAATTTTTATATGTTTAATAGAGATGGGGTTTCGCCACGTTGGCCAGGTTGGTTTCTAACTCCTGACCTCAAATGATCTGCCCACCTCAGCCTCTCAAAGTGCTGGGATTATAGGCATGAGCCACTGTGCCAGGCCCATTCTCCCATTCTCAATGCCTGGTTCACTGGCCAATACAGAACTTCATTTTCCTCTAAGACACTTAACGCTTCCCACTGTGTATCACAGTTATTTATATGTCGCATCTAGTCTTCCTACTGGATCTATGTTTTGGGTCACTGCTACCACTCAAAAGCACCTAGCACATTTTGTACACAGTAATCAATCAACAAATAAATGGGGAAAAAAAAGTACTTTGACAATCTGTTGAAAATAAAATGATCCCTGTTCTTTATACTATGACAATCTGTTGAAAATAAAATGATCCCTGTTCTTTAGTTACACCACTTCTTAAACTATCCTCACATGATACAGACTGTGATACTCTCAACACACAGGAAGCTGAAATATAAAGGACTCATGTTTCAAAACAGAATTTTTTTCCTAACGTTATTTACAACCGAGAAGCCAAGACATGCATACCTTACAGTTAAGTTATAGATAATACACAGCAGCACCAATTAAATGATTATAAGATACTCACTCAGAGGGCAAAAATTCCTCTAAGCAGGAGCCAAAATTGGAAGTTGGTGAACTGACTTGAGCCTTGCAGACTGAGCAAGATCTGCAAAATTTTGGGGCACAAGATGATCTAAGCTCTGGGAACAGGATGGTCTAGGCCTGAAATACTAAAAGCTAAACTAGGGGAATGGTTACAGGGTGGGAACTTAAAGTCTCAGCAGACCCTGAGAAAGAAGAGTTAACAGACTTGGGAACACTAAACACCAGGAGAGTGCTCAAGAGGACATCAAGGTTTGAGAACTAGGGAAAGAGCTAACTAGACCATTAACCCAACTGGGGACCTCGAGATGAGCCATCTGAGGACAGGGGGAAATACAGGATGTTTGGTTTTAGACATACAGGATTTGAGGCAAAAGTGGGACATCCACAGTCTTTAGGTAATTGGACACACAGGGGAGTAAGTTACTTAGGGAAAGACCAGAGAAGAAGTCCATAACTAGTCCTGAGGTATATTGATGATTGAGGATAGGAGAAGGAAAAATAAGTGAACCAACTGGAAAGCCAGATGACAAGAGGACCAGGGTAGTACACTGCAATGAAATCCAAGATAAGAAAGGATTTCTCAAAGCAAAGTTAAGAAAAGGAAGACTTTGACACACACACACCCAAGTCCCACAAAGAGTGCAGCTTTAGTGACCATCAGAACCAAAACCAGAACTGGGGGCTACGGAGGCTACTTCCCTGCATAGTTCTCCCTCGACTTTTTTTCCTGTAATGAACATGGCTTGAAATAAAGGACACATTTTGAATTTATGCCCTTATTAAAGTAATACATGAAGGTAAAAATTCACTGATATGATAAGGAGCTGCAGATTTACCGTTTCAGTTGTATTAGGCTTAATGTCAAAACTAAATTGCTTTTTTCTTTTTAGCTTTTGTCAAAACTATACAAAAATGGTAAAAGGAAAAAAAACGTAGCCCAAATGCCTGCCTAGTGGCAAGAATAAGTCAACCCAAGACTCAAGTATTTGCAGTGCTTAACCTACTAAGTTGATAAGCCATAGGCAGACTGAGTGGAGTAAACTGGGATGCTAATGAAAAAAGAGTTTTTAAAAAGCTTGAACCACATAAAATAACCAACGTACAAAATGTATTTTTCAAGTTTCAGATGTTCCTTTTAAGACTACAGATATCAAGTAGTAACATCTACAAAGAATTTCTGTGCCACTGACTTGATTTTTGTTCATCCTCATCAACAACTGGCAAAGAGGAAGATGTCTTCCACACAAAGTATTTGTACACAGTATATCCCTCAGGCACCAAAACAAACACTTTTTCAGGTGCATGTGGTCTACTCAGTTTCACAACTGAGGACCACCACCAGAAGCATCAGAATTCCATATGCACCAAGAAAAGATGGAAGGTTATATGACCCCAGTGAGATCCTGGGGGGTTGAGCGAGTCTCTTCAAGTTGTTGCTACAAAGGCAAAGGCAAATCTTGAACTGCAGGGAAGCAGACAAACTCCCACACAATCGAAAATTCTGCTTTCCCCATTCACTATGAGGTATTTACACTGCCTTTCCAAGAGGAAGCCCCAAAGCTACAGCACATATAGGCCAAAAAATGGCTGGGTAAATTCCCATGATGCCAGAGAACTGGGTAGTTTCCAAGGGCAGAGTGTTCCAGAAAAATGCAAATCGTTCAGGCTTCCCCAAAGAAATTCCAGCCAAACACAGCTGCTATCTTAGAAAGTCTAATACAAAACTGCAGTTTAGACGCTTGGATGAAAGGGCTAGAAGCACAGGACAGGCAACATGTTTACAGTCTACAAGGATTCTAACTCACCACTGAATATTCTTCTCCCTCATCCCCATTTCATATTGCCTCTGAGAAGATTCCCTGTGTGTGCAGAGCATGAAATCCATCAATACCTGTGTCTGCCGCCAATGTGATACCTTTTCAGCAATTCTGGGGTCTTGAAGACCTTTAACTTTTTTCATATTTACAGTTAAAATTGAGAATTAAAACGCCTTATTCTCAGTAGTCAAGTGTTTTTCATTTAAAAAAAAAACAAAAACAAAAAACTGGGCCTGGCTCCCACCTGTAATCCCAAGTACTCTATACTCGGGAGGCTGAGGCAGGAGGATCACTTAAGCCCGGGGCAGGCAGAAGCTACAGTGAGCTGAAATCAAACCACTGCACTCTTACCTGGACAAGAGAGTGAGACCCTCTCTCAGAAAAAAAACAACAACAACAAAAACAGTATCATTCAAAAACTGGCCAATCTTCTCACCATCCCCAGAACCGAGGACTTGCCACAAAACCATGTATAAAAAGTACAGTTCTTGGGAATCTGAAATAAAGTATTCTGATTTGGCATCTATTTTGGAATTTCTGAACAAAATGTTTCAGCTGTCAGACACACCCAGGTAACTTCCAGCCTTTAATAAGACACTACATTTAGCTGCATAACCCCTCAGCCATTTTGAATTCTTTCTTCATTCTCATTTCCCCAAATACGTATAAATGATTATCAAGGCTTTCCTTAAGGTAATTTCAGTGACAATCCAGAAGTGGGAAAGACGGCTCAGATCCTCTAACCACTCAGTCTCACCAGGATTCTCTAAGTCAAATGTGACCATGCAACAAGAAAAGCAGCCATCTTTCTAACGGGACCTCTGTGGCTGGTTAAATTACTCACCTACAGATTATACCCAAATTACAGAATATTTATTTTAAAATGTAAGAAAATCCACTGTCAGTTCCTAGGTCAAATATAAGAAATGTCACTCCAAATTAAAAATTTATCTTAAAGATAAAAAGCTTTGGAGCCAGGCACTGCAACTTTGGGAGGCCAAGGTGGGTGGATCACGAGGTCAGGAGTTCGAGACCATCCTGGCCAACATGGTGAAACCCTGTCTCTACTAAAAATTTAAAAATTAGCTAGGCGTAGTGGCACTCGCCTGTAGTCCCAGCTACTCGGGAGGCTGAGGCAGGAGAATCGCTTTAATTAGGGAGGCCGAGGTTGCAGTGAGGTGAGATTGTGCCACTGCACTCTAGCCTGGGCGACAGAGGGAGACTCTGTCTCAAAAAAAAAAAAAAAAAAAAAAGATTAAAAGCTTTATCTTCAATTAAAATCAAAGAGGTATCCTCTAGTAAAACAATTTCTGTATCCAGAGTTAAGTGGCATAAAGTCATTCTTTTAACATAAACAGTGTTCCAAATAATATCAAAACAAAAGAGTCAACTCAAAACTGCCATTTATTTTAAAATTCAGAGTTCACAAGACCACTTCCCAAGTTTTAGAAGGCTTTCTATGTGAGAAAGCAGGTCATGAAAATGAAGTTTCATTATTTATAAATATTGCACTAGATTTAGAAGATCCCGGGTTTTCCCAAAAGCCTTAGGTCCCACCTTGTGTGTGACTTGATGGCAATTCTAGCCAATATTAAAACAAGTATAAGACATTTAACATCTCATCCCCACAAACACAAAATGCATGTCCTTCAAATATAACCAGCACTTAACTATCTAAAGAACGACATTAAAAGTTTTTGAATTCATTAACAGCTTCCTAACTAGTTTGTCCTATGCAAATGACTCAAACTTTCAGGCAGTCCCCAGGAAGTAACACACAAGAAACTATTTAAGATTCAGTCTAATTCCCAGTAGTAAATCACAGGAAATATTTTGTTCCAAAGCAACTTCTCGGTCCTAAAACAGGTAAGTTTTGGTTGATTTGCATTTAAAAACTGGATTTAAGTTAAAAGTCATAATAAAATTTCTCTTTTATGAATCTTAGAACAGGAATCTTTCAAATCTGAGAGTGAAACTTGGTTTTAACAAGTAACTCGTTTTTATGAAACTCTAACCAGGAGACCAGTTATGAGTTACAACAGCTCAGGTTGTTTCTTTTCTTCTTAAAATACTCTTTTACTCAAACTGAAAAAGCACTTGCTGTAATCCGACTTAAATCAACCGACAGTACACCTGAAACATTTACTCATTTGAGAAGCAGCCCGCTCCAGAGCACAGCCCCATTAGGCTCCCACTGGGAGCTGCCAGCCGGCCTCCAATTCCAGAAAGTTAGTCCTTAACAGGTCTCCTAGCTCTGGCAATTCAAAAAAAAAAAACAAAAATAAAAAAACTAAATTATTCTCCCATTTAAAAAAAAAAATGAGAACAAGAACCTGATAAAATGGTTGCAAAGATGATTTAACATCAGAATCTATTTTTTTAAAACCTAAATCTTATAAAGTGTAAGTTATATTCCCAGTTTAAGACTAACACTCTGCCAATGCCATCTGAGACGCAAAACTACAAATATCCCAAACACTGCCTTTATCTTTAAAGAAAGGCACTCCAGCAAGTTGAAGTAGGTTGTATCCATTTCCAAGGACTAAAGAATGGTGTAAGTATACACTACTTTGAATGCAAAAAAAAGGGGGGGGGGATTTTATTTAATGGCTAATACTCTGTAACAGCTGAAACAGAATTGATAAATGAGCAAGTAAGTCAAGTACTCAAATTCAAATGTTAAGTAAAACAAGACTTGGCAGACAATTTCGATTTTGTGACTTAAAAGAATATATGCTGAGCTTAAAGATAAGAAGGCACTTTACCTTTTTCAAACACTCGGCAAAATTGCATGTAATGCCTGGTAATGAAGCGATAAGTGATACCTTTACTCTAAAACATACTTTGGAAAAAATAAAATGCATCTTGAACTCCTCCAGGAACTTCAATACGGTGTGAGTAACTTAACCTTTTTGACACGCTTTAACCACAGGGATGACACTGTATGTAAAATAACCTTGGTTTAACAACTGCGCGGCAAACACCAATCTTTATTATGCTATACAGTCGACATGAGAGGCGAGGAAAGTTTGTTTAAAAAGGTGTTTAGCTCGGCCGGGCGCAGTGGCTCACGCCTGTTATCCCAACACTTTGGGAGGCCGAGGTGGACGGATCACGAAGTCAGGAAATCGAGACCATTCTGGTCAACATCGTGAAACGCCGTCTCTACTAAAAATACAAAAATTAGCTGGGCGTGGTGGTTCGTGCCTGTAATCCCGGCTACTCGCAAGGCTGAGGCAGAGAATCGCCTGAACCAGGGAGTCGAAGGTTGCAGTTAGCCGAGATCGCGCCACTGCAATCCAGCCTGGCGACAGAGCCAGACTCCTTCTAAAAAACAGTGTTTACTCAACTAGTCAGCCTTTACAGCAATTCTGCCACCGGTGACCGTGAGAAACTGTCAGCTTGGGGAGGCCGCGCGGCGACTGAACCTCGCCCCCGGGAAGCCTCCCCGGACCTAGCCGAGGCCCTCCACGGAGTCGGGAAGTGCCTGCCCCCACGCTGAAGTGTCTCCTGGCCACGTTCTGAAAGGCAAAAATCCTCCTTCGAGGCTCCGCTCCCCCAATGCGCACCGCCACTCCGACTCCGTCAAAACACTGGTCGCAAAGCCCCCCGTCTGGCCCCCAGCTCCCATCTGGTACTGGTACTCCACGCTCAAGAATAGGGTAGCAAGGCAGGAAAAGACGCACACATCCCAGCCCCCGGCACCCCAGGGCAGCCTCTGTGTTTCTAACTAAAAGCCTCGTGCCAGGGGCAAGACTAGATTCGGGCTCTTCCCCAGCGGGGAAGCGCGGGCCCCAAGGAGCCCGGCCCGGACGCGCTGGCCCTTTAAAGGCGCCAGCTTCCTGCGCCCAGAGCCCCTCCCTCGTCACCGCCCGCGCCCGCCCCGCCAAGGGTCACACTTGAACTTTAGCTCGCCCCGCGCGGCCGGGCGCCGGCGCTCCGCAGGCGGTGGCCGCCCCTTCGCACGTGTCGGAGGCGCCACCTCGGGATCGGGACGCCCGGCCCCCTGAACTCGAGGCCACTCCGGAGAAAACCAAAACAAAGCAAAATGCGCACCGCCTCCAGAAACTGCCTGGCCGGCCTTACACCGTCCCCAGCCGGTCGCGCTCTGCCAGTCCCCTCCACCTGCAGCCCCGTCCCGGGGCAGGGAGGCTCCGGGGACCCTTTCCGTGCCCTCCCCCGCCGCGCCCGGCGGAAACAGCTCCGCGGCGCGGCCGGACAAGACCCGCCCTCGCCCCGCGGAGGTCAAGGAGGGAAGGGGCAGCCAAAGCAGTCAGCGCGGGCCGTGGGGGTGCCGCTCCCAGCGAACCCCTTTCTCCTTTCACTGGCAAACTTTTCGGCCGCTCTGACGTCCACTCCTTGACGCACGTTCTTAGTTCCCCAACGAGCCCCTTTCCGCGCCCCACGCGGTCTCTGGCGCGCGCGCACACCTACTGCGGTCCCGGACCGACCCCGGCGAGCCCACTGCGACCACCGATTCTCGCCCGCCCTCCTGGGCACGCGCTGCCCTCCTGCCCCGCACCCTCGGGCCGAGCTAACCTGCACAGCTGCGCCCTCGCCTGCCCCACCGCGCCCCCAAGGTCCGGCCGCGCGCCGAGGCCGCTCACCTTCCAGCCCGCGGAGCTGTTGCTGTCACCCTTATCCTTGAAGTAGGGCACGCTCTTGACCATCCACTCGTAGATCTGCGACAGCGTGAGCCGCTTCTCCGCCGAACTCTCGATGGCCTTGGTGATGAGGTCAGCGTAGGACAGGTTGCCCCACGCGTTGCGGCGGGACGAGCTGCTCTTGCGCGGCTGTCCCGCGAGCGGCCCGGCGGCGGCGGGGGGCACTGGTGGGTGCTGCGGCAGCGGCCCGGGCGGCGGGGGCTGCGGCGGCGCTGGGTGCAGGCAGCCCGCCTCCGGGCCCTGGAAGTCCCCGCACAGTCCCCCGGCGGCGGCCACCGCAGCCGCCGCCACCGCCGCCGCCACGGAGCCGGGCGCCTGCGGGAAGTCCTCGTTCTCCTCCAGCAGGCTCAGGTTGCTCATGAAGTCAGCGCTGACAGCGGCCGCCGAGGCCGAGGGCAGGCCCGCCGCGGCGTCGGGGTTGGCAGCCGCGCCGCCCGACGGCGCCGGGCTGGAGGTGGCCGAATTGGACTGGCTAAACTCCGGCCTGGGCAGCGGCCAGGTGCACGAGCGCGGCCGGGGCAGCGGCTCGAAGTCCGGGTCGATCTCCACCACCTGGGGCGCTTCGGCCATGGTGACCCCCGCCCCTCCCCCAGCCGCGAGAGAGCCAAGAGGGGAAGAGCGCAGCACTGGGGGCAGAGGGAGAAGGGGCGCGAAGAGACGGTCCGAGATTTGGGGGGACGAAGCCGGTGCGCCGAGCGGACGGAAACTGGGAGGAAGGCGCGGCGGAGTGCAAGCGCGAGCCCAGAACTTAACTTCGCGGGGCCATCCACATCCAGGCTCCTTGGGGTCTGCCTCACGGACTGGACGGCGGGCCAGAGCCGCCGAGCCGGGGCAGAGCCTGCGCCGCGCTCCCGCTGACAGGGCCGCGGACGGAAGGACGGACGGACGCCGCGGGCCGCTTGCTTTGCCCGGCGGCGCGGCCGCTGCGCTGCTGCCTGTTGAATGTGGCGGCGGCGGCGGCGGCTGCAGCAACTACGAGGCCGCCCGACTTACGGGATCTGCCGCCGCCCCCCGCCCGCGGCGGCGCGCGCGCCGGCCCGCCCCTGACCGACAGTTCACGTAGCCAATGGGCACGCGGCACCGCCGCCCGGGCAGCCAGTGCGCTCCGGGATGGGCGGGGCCCGGTTTTCCACCGGGAGGCGGCAGTGGGCTGGTGGGGGGTAGTGGGGTGTTTTTCTCTTTCACACACCTTTTTTATTTTTTTGGATCTCGGTTATTTTCTGGTAAATCTCGAGTGTTTCTGTGATTTTCTCGCCGCCTCAGTGTTTTGATTGCTAGGAAGCAAACCAGCGTGGAGGTGGCGGCGACACTTTGTTTACTACGGAGCTGCAGAGCCGAGTACTCTGGAAGCCCTGGTGGGACGAGGCGCTCGCTACGCCCTGACCTCGGCTGCGGGCCGAGACCGGCGAGCGGGCAGGGCCGGGGGCCGGGGGCCGGGGGCGTGGGGTGGACGGGCGGAGGCGGCCGCGCAGAATTCTACTCAATAGCTCCCTCCTGGCTCCACCCACGATGTCTTTGCTGAGCAACGTGGGGAATCGGTGGGTTTTGTTTTGGTTTAATGTTTTCTTTCGCTGAGATCTGTCAAGTCCTCCGGCCCCCGCACGGGCGGCACACGCCCCCCGCCCCAGGCGCCGCGGCCCCCTGCGGTGGAGTCCGCGCCTAGGGTGCCTTCTCCGAGCCCCGCGCCCACCTGTCCGCACCCCCGGGCTCAGCCTGTGCCTTTCTGTCTAGCTGGGGACGCGTCGCGCAGCCGAGCAGCCTCCAGCCGGATTCACTGTATTCTTGACCTTTTTTAAAGGGCTAAACATGAACTGGGACTCCGGCGCCGGGAGGAGGTACTCCGGTCTCAGTGCAGACATGGGTCCAAAGGCACCCGCAACCGCCTGCCCTCCGTGGGAACTTCTTCCCCTGGGCGGGAACTTCCAGCTTCGTCCACTGAGTTCAGGGCCCGCAGCGAAGGGCTTAGGAACGCAGTTAGCGAGAACCAAATCACTTTACTACCTACCCCTAATTAAATTTAACTGTTTGTTATTTTTTATTTACAACGGAAGTGATCAGGTGTTAAGTAAAAACGGCAGGGGGCGGGGGATAGGACCAAAGCCTTGGGGCGCAGCCTGCCCCACCCCCAAGTTCTTGAGGCTACTTGCTGTGTTCGTCAATCAAACCCCCACCCACACCCCATCTTTCCTCATCTGGGCTGCAGGTCCAGGACATCCTGTCAAGGATCAGTGGGGCCAAAGGTAGGAAGATAATGGCCCTTGTGTCTCAGGGAGCAGAAGAAACAGTTTTCCAGTTTTGTTTTGTTATGCCTTTGCTTTTTTAGGAAGAATATGGAAGGCATTTCCTTTTAGAGGGATGGGACCACTTAGAATGGAAGATGGACAGTAAGATTTTTAATATCTTGTCCAAAAGGACAGCTTCCAACTCTTTAAAAAAAAAAAAAAAAAATCCCCTTTCTTTCTTACAAGTAACTCTGCAATAGAAAAAGTAGCATCTAGGCGGGGCGCGGTGGCCCACGTCTATAATCCCACCACTTTGGGAGGCCAAGGAGGGTGGATCACGAAGTCAAGAGATCGAGACCATCCTGGTCAACATGGTGAAACCCCATCTCTACTAAAAATACAAAAATTAGCTGGGGGTGGTGACGCGGGCCTGTGGTCTCAGCTACTCGGGAGGCTGAGGCAGGAGAATTTCTTGAACCCAGGAGGCAGAGGTTGCGGTGAGCCGAGATTGCGACATTGCACTCCAGCCTGGGTAACAAGAGCGAAACTCCGTCTCAAAAAAGAAAGAAAGAAAGCAAAAGTAGCATCTAGAGAAAATTAAGTCTGTTGGACGAGAGATTGTTGGGAAAAAAAAAAGAGGAGAAAATGGAAAAATTAGGCCTTTTAACTTTTTACAAAAGTTAAAGAGATTTAGAGAGAGATCTGTTTCTTCTTTTATATTCTTACTATCCTCTCTCTAGTCCGGGCCCCTGTTTCTTCATAATCCATTTATCACTCCAGCTTCTTACTGCTACTAGGAATGGGTGGGGTGGGGAGCCTGAGCCGGATGGACTGGGGACGGGTGGAGAGTGGTTCCCACCCTTGCCTAGTGGTCTCCTCACGTTTACGGTCAAATTTGGACAGTCTGGGCCTCCTCTGCCAGCCGCTAGGGGACCTCAGTAACCCAGATGATGAGCTCCAAGGCAGGCCCCAAAGTACAGCTGTTGCTTCCCCCAACCTTTCCAGTTACACTCCGCAGAAGCAGCCCCGATCCAGACAGCCGCACCCTAAAAATAGGCGGTGCCCTAGTGGATCATTCTTGGCAAAGGAAGCCAGCTTCAAATTTGGCCTTGCCTTCATTTCTATTCCGGTTTTTCAGGGCGTCAATCAGAGAAGAATATTTATTTGGTTAAGGGAGGCTTCCTACAGACTTTCCCCAAATCCTTGAAATCTTTGAGGCTCTCCCACCCAATTGTTTCTTCAAATGTTATAGTTTGGTTTTCTTTGGTCTTTAAAAAAAGAAAAATTGAAGAGGCAGGCACAGAGAACGTATAACACCAATGTCCCTGACACATAGGTCCAAAAAATATATACTGAAGGGTTTTTACAGCTAACTACCACACCGCTGTATCTAAGTATCAATTTCCTGAACCCCCGGATGTTGGTGAATATGTGACTTGTTTCCAGTCTTGAGCTATCGCGGACTATTCTATAAGAAATAACCTTGCATAACTTCATTTCACATCTCTAAAAGTGTATCTACAGGAGGAATTTCCAGAAATGGGAGTCACTGGGTCAGCAGGTATACCCATGCATGATTTTGAAAGGCTCAGCCAAATTGCCCTTCATCAGGGTTATATCAAGCTAAACTTTCTTTTCCATTAGACCCACAGAATGTTAAACTTGAAAGTAAACTTGGGGATCACCTTGGTGACCCCCTTTAACTTAGAAAAAGAGAGGTACAAAGAGGCTGATTTGCCCAAGCTCACATAAGAGTGGTGATGCCAGGGCTGCAGCTCTGATTTCTCACTTCCCCATCAGTAACCTTCTCAACACACAGATGAAAAATTATAAATATCCTGTAATCCCACTACAGCTATAACCATTATAACTTCATAATGTATTTCCTTTCAGTCAACCCGCAGATCTTAGTAATAACAGATGAACTCCACTAAACCAAACGAAGGTTTGATTTAAAAGACCAAGTAGAGGGCCGGACGCGGTGGCTCACGCCTGTAATCCCAGCACTTTGAGAGGCCGAGACGGGTGGATCACGAGGTCAAGAGATCGAGACCATCCTGTCAACATGGTGAAACCCCGTCTCTACTAAAAATACAAAAAAATTAGCTGAGCATGGTGGCGCATGCCTATAATCCCAGCTACTCGGGAGGCTGAGGTAGGAGAATTCCCTGAACCCAGGAGGCGGAGGTTGCGGTGAGCCGAGATCGCTCCATTGCACTCCAGCCTAGGTAACAACAGCAAAACTCCATCTCAAAAAAAAAAAAAGACCAAGTAGGCTGGTCGCAGTGGCTCATGCCTGTAATCCCAGCACCTTGGGACGCTGAGGTGGGCAGATCACCTGAGGTCAGGAGTTCCAGATCAGTCTGGCCAACATGGTGAAACCCCGTCTCTACTAAAAATACAAAAATTAGCCTGGCATGGTGGCGAGTGCCTGTAATCCCAGCTACTTGGGTGGCTGAGGCAGGAGAACTGCTTGAACCCCAGAGGCAGAGGTTTCACTGAGCCAAGATCTCACCACTATTCCAGCCTGGGCGGCAGAGCAAGATTCTGTCTCAAAAAAATTAAAAAATAAAAGATCAAAAAAAAGACATAAAGCAATCATAGTGATAGTAAGATAATGAAAGAAGAGATTACAAGATAAGTGGGTTTTGTTTTTGTTTTTGTTTTTGTCAAAAATGTAAACGTTGCTCTCTCTGAAGGGTGACAACATATTTGGGTCATCCCTGGTTCCGCTTCAGAGAAAAAGTTATTTTCTCCTTCGTTGTGTTTTGTGGTTGCAGCTTGCTTTGAAGGCTTTTTCTGCTGATGATCGCTTA
The DNA here is from genome assembly GCA_031835075.1 of Saguinus oedipus. Lineage (NCBI taxonomy): Eukaryota > Metazoa > Chordata > Mammalia > Primates > Cebidae > Saguinus > Saguinus oedipus. The sequence goes on from CM063173.1 coordinate 171,475,578, forward strand.
GCTGCTGCATGTGGCTGAACTGGGAAGAAAATGGGGAAGAAAAATGTCTCATGTCAGGTAAGGACAATTAAAATGAAAAAGGAAATTTGTCCTTACAAAACTCTGTGACGCTCCTTTCTGTGCCTGGTTTTCAGGGTAACTATTGCCTCACCCTTCACAGAAAACAGAGGAAAGGTTCCCTTTGATCAACTCCCAGGCAGAAACTTCTACATTTACCCCTCACCAACACATGATGGATCTCTGGTTTAACTTTTTACTTGTCTAAATAGATCATTTAAGTTGCATTGAATGAGTAAGTGAAAAACTTGGATGCTGATTTTTCAGTCAGGGCATTTTACTTCATATTTCACATTCCCTTTCCCCAGTAACTGTCCATTTCCAACATTTTGTCAGAATTACTAGCAGGTACTGCTATCATCCTGAAACAGCCTTTTTTCACTTGACCCATAGACAGTAATAATCTGGGCCGGGCGTGGTGGCTCATGCCTATAATCCAAGCACTTTGGGAGGCCAAGGCAGGTGGATCACTTGAGATCAGGAGTTCAAAACCAGCCTGAACAACAAGGGGAAACCCTGTCTCTACTAAAAATAAAAAAAAAATTAGCTGGGCGCAGTGGCGCATACTTGTAATCCCAGCTACTTGGGAGGCTGAGGCAGAAGAATTGCTTGAACCCAGGAGGTGGAGGTTGCAGTGAGCTGAGATCACACCACTCCACTCCAACCTGGGTGATGGAGCAAGACTCCATCTCAAAAAAAAAAAAGTAATAACCTGAAAAAAATACATAGCCTTGGGTCTTCTTTAAACTAATGTCCTGAAAGCTAGCATATTAACTGATAGCTGTAGTAAGATTAGAAGTAATCATTTGTTTCTCTTAAGGAATAATTTTCTTTGGATTTTGTTACTAATTCCACAAATATCTACAGAACGCCTCCTATATATATGCCAGGTGCTGTGCCTCTTAAAGTCCATTCTTTTGATGGTAAATTCCTTGGGCTCAAAAATGGGTATTTCCCTGGGATATTTTCCCTGATATGATATTTGCTATCAGAGTTAAGAATGCTGTTCTTTCCTAATCAGTAATGCATAGTGACAATATTTATTTGGAGGAATTACACAAAAATGTTTTTGAATAGGCCAGGCGCGGTGGCTCACACCTGTAATCCCAGCACGTTGGGAGGCTGAGGCAGGTGGATCACGAGGTCAAGAGATCCAGACCATCCACGTCAACATGGTGAAACCCCGTCTCTACTAAAAATACAAAAAATTAGCTGGGCGTGGTGGCGCGTGCCTGTAATCCCAGCTACTCAGGAGGCTGAGGCAGGAGAATTGCCTGAACCCAGGAGGCAGAGGTTGCAGTGAGCCGAGATCGCACCATTGCACTCCAGCCTGGGTAACAACTGCAAAACTCTGTCTCAAAAAAAAAAAAAAAATGTTTTTGATAGATAGAAGAAATGCTAAGGCAGGAAAAAATGAAATATAGTCACCATTTTGGAGGAAAATAATGAGACGAGGTGGAAAAGATTAAAAAATGCACCATCCACAGGCACTGGGAGTATGAGTCCTGGCCACTAAGCCTCTGGGTTGGGATGATCTTATTCCAAACTGACAAAAGAGGGAGACTGCCTCCGGTTATCTGTCTACTAACCTGTAACAGAAAAGAAGCACTGGAGAAGCAGTGAACCACTTCTTTTGTCAATTCTGTTGTGAAGGGCCAATGTTTGTCAACTTCAGTAAACCATTCCTTCACTTTAGGTATTAGTGAGTAAACTACTTATGGGTCTCTGCAAGAATGCTAACACCTGTTTGTAGATAATCTAAATGACCAACTATAGAGAATGGTTAAATAAATAATGGCATATCTATAAGGTTGAATTTCATATAGCTATTTAAAATAAAATTTTTGGGCCGGGCGTGGTGGCTCAGGCCTGTGATCCCAGCACTTTGGGAGACTGAGGCTGGTGGGTCACTTGAAGTCAGGAGTTCCAGACCAGCCTGGCCAACATGGCAAAACCTTCTCTCTATTAAAAATACAAAAATTAGCCATGTGTGCGGGCACAAGCCTGTAGTCCCAGCTACTAGGAAGGCTGAGGTGGGCGGATCACGTGAACCCAGGAGACAGAGGTTTCGGTGAGCTGAGATCATGCCACTGCACTCCAGCCTGGGCAACAATAAAATAAAATAACTTTCCCAAACTGCAAAGGACATACACATTAGAATTAAAATTCTTTCTAACATTGAGAACTCATAGAATTGCCATAAAATTAATGATGGCATATGAAATTCTAAATCCTCTGAATGTCACAAATCTGAATCTTATATTCATGGTTGAAACACAATGTGTTTTCACTATTTTATTTCTGTTTCTTGTCATATTAAAGCTCTTAACACACTTCCAAAAATGGGGGGACATATGTATTAAATGAGAAAATGCTGCCATGTCGAACACAGACGGTAGAACATTTGTGGCAGAAAGGAGGTTTAACAAGGCATTTTACTTATTTACTTGGAAAACTAATATGCATAAATGTTCAAGTGAAGCAGCAAGTAATTAATTGTTGTTTTACGATAATCAGTTTTTCCAATCTAATCATCCCATTTCCATACCGTGATAGTAGAGAAGGGGAGTCTAGTGTGATCGTAAACAAACTACTGACTAAGAGAATCCAGGACAGTAATGAAGGAATGAAGGACGAAACTTAGCATTTTGTAACCAACCAAGTTGCTTGTCATTCATTGATAAAAATCAATAACAAGAGGTAATGACTGTGTAGTTAAGAGTACATGTGTTTTCTGTATGATCTATACAGCCACTGACTGTGTCAGTTAGGGTGTAAAAGCAGGAGGCAAGAGTTTATCACATTTCAGATTTGGCTGACTCACACGGCCCACCCATAAGCAAAGTCTACTCTGGCAGAGAGTCAACATAGATGAATAGTGAGTATTTCCCTGGGATATCAGGTTTCTACTTTGTGGCAAATACAGTCTTTAAAATACACTGAAATATTCTATATTCTAAGGTTTAACATTTAAAAATGGAATTTCTAATTAGCTGATTACTGATATAGTGCTGGAGGAAAGATTAATTTGTCTCATGTGATGCCATGTGTACTTTAAATAATTTCGTGTTTCAACAACAAACTGAAAACAGAACATTTGACGGCTATGTTGCATGCCTGCACTCTAGAGTATTCCAACCTGGAAAAATTCTTCCTATAATCCAAGACTAGGCTCCGACAGCTCTCTCCTCATTTTTCAAATTTACAGATCATCTGACACAAGATGAACTATAAGTCAATGAATATACATATAAGTCTACTTTTAAGATATTTTCATACATAAACTGTAAATCCTTTTTTACCCAGAATGAGGATATACACGTGAAAGTTTTCTTTGTGCCCCAATGTTAATAAAAACTGCTATTTTTCAACATTATGGACCAAGCACTTTACAGCTATTATCTGAATCAGTCCTCCAAACCACCCAATCATATAAGAGTTATTATGGGGGAATGATCCAAGATGGCTGACCGCTAACATCTCAAGATTGTAGCCCCCAGTGAAAATGCAGAGAACGAGAGGACACCACACTTTCAGACAAATTTTGGTCGCTCACGGAGCAGAAGATTCCCAGTGGAGGAGCTGCACGGGTCGCCAGTGTGACTCTTGTGGCCGGAGCAGCAGTTTTGCTGGCACCTCGGCGCGGCAGCTCTTGGAGCCGAGTACACGGGACTGGTTCCCCTTCTGACCGAGGTTTGGAGCTCCGGGAAGGCAGAGTCGCCTATACGGACTCAAGAAGGAAGTCAGACTGGAGAATCCCAGGCAGAAAAGCACCATCAGTCTTAACACCGCTGTTTTGGCTGGCGCAGTGGGTTGCTCATATTTCGGCCCTGGGAACTAACAACTTGGACCTCTACTCAGAGACCTAATTTGAAAGGTGGTAATTACAAAGACGACAGGTGGATAAACTTACAATGATGGGACGAAACCAGCGTAAAAAGGCTGAGAATACTCAAAATCAGAATGCCTCTCCCTCTAAAGAGGATCACAGTTCCTCATCAACAAGGGAACAAGGCTTGATGGAGAACGAGCGCATCCCAATAACAGAATCAGGCTTCAGAACATGGATAATAAGAAACTTCTGTGAGTTAAAAGAACATGTTGTAGCCCAACGTAAAGAAACTAAGAACTTTGAAAAAAGGTTTGACGAAATCCTAACGAGAATAGACAATTTAGAGAGGAATATAAGTGAATTAATGGAAATGAAGAATACAATACGGGAACTCCGAGAAGTATGCACAGGTTTAAACACTCGAATTGATCAAGCAGAAGAAAGGATATCAGAGGTCGAAGTCCAACTTAATGAAATAAAACGAGAAGACAAGAATAGAGAAAAAAGGATAAAAAGGAATGAGCAAAGTCTCCAAGAAATATGGGACTATGTGAAAAGACCAAATTTACGTTTGATAGGTGTACCTGAATGCAACGGAGAGAATGAATCCAAGCTGGAAAATATTCTTCAGGATATTATTCAGGAAAATTTTCCTAAACTAGCAAAGCAGGACAACATTCAACCCCAGGTAGTACAGAGAGCACCACAAAGATATTCCTCAAGAAGAGCAACCCCAAGGCACATAATCGTTAGATTCACCAGGGTTGAAATGAAGGAGAAAATACTAAGGGCAGCCAGAGAGAAAGGTCAGGTCACCCACATCCTTAAAGAACAGAACTTTCAGCCCAGAATTTCATATCCTGCCAAACTAAGCTTCACAACTGAAGGAAAAATAAAACCTTTTATGAACAAGCAAGTACTCAGAGATTTTATTACCACCAGGCCTGCTTTACAAGAGCTTCTGGAAGAAGCATTACACATAGAAAGAAACAACCAGTATTAGCCTTTCTAAAAATATACCAAAAAGTAAAGAGCATCAACATAAAGAAGAATTTACATCAACGAATGGAAAAAACAGCCAGTTAACAACAAATGGCAGTAATCCTAAATTTAAATCGACTAAATCCCCCAATCAAAAGATACAGCCCAAACCCAACGGCATGCTACATCCAGATCCATTTCACATGCAAGGATACACAAAGACTCAAAACAAAGGGATGGAGAAAGATTTACCAACCAAATGGAAAGCAAAAATAAATAAATAAATAAATAACAGGAGTTGCAATTCTTGTATCTGATAAAATGGATTTTAAAGCAACAAAGATATAGTGGTAAAAGGATCAATGCAACAATAAAAGCTAACGATCCTAACACCCACATACATAGAGACTTAGACTCAATGAGGCAGAAAATTAATAAGGATATCCAGGACTTGAACTCAGATCCCGAACAAGTAAACTTAATAAATATTTGTAGAGCTCTCCACTTTAAACATACAAAATATACATTCTTGTCAATACCACATCACACCTACTCATAGGTTTAAATGAAATTGATTGGCCATTATTAATACCCATTTCTTTTAGAATAAAGCAACATTTCCGTTCTCTCTCCCTCTTTTTCTTCCTCTTTCTTCCTCTCCTTCACTCCTTTTTTTTCTTTCCTTCTCTCAAAAAAAAAAAAAGAAAGAAAAAGAAAAAATAGAAATCAACTTGTAGACCTCTAGATCCAGGTCGGCAATGTCTCTCTCATTGCCTGATTTCCTTTCTTCTTTTCTCTCTCTCCCTGCCTCCTTCCCTCCCTCCCTCCCTCCCTTCCTTCCTCCCTCCCCCCCTTCCTTCCTCCCTCCCTTCCTCCTTTCCTCCTTTCCTGCCTGCCTCAAAAAAAAAAAAAAGAGAGTTATTATGACTCACATTTTATGAAAATTGAAACTAAGGTACGAAGAGCTAAGAAACGTACCTGAGGTCTTATCTTAGTAAGAAGTGTATCTAATTATAATCAGACTTGAACCTACTGTTATCCAAATTCAGAACTCATCTCCTGTTTAACTTGATACTTTCTGCCTCTATAAAATGTTGGGTTTTTTTAATTTGAGAGGACCAGAAATTAATGAGAGATTAATTTGAAGTTTCAATTTTTTTTTCCGGAAAATCGACATTTGGACTTTTTTGGGTTCAGTCTATATCAGCAATCATCTCTGCCCAAAGCCAATTCAGTTTATGTTAATGAAAGAAGCCCAGAGACTTAATGTAAATAACAATAGTAATGCAGATGTTTGCATGTGTATAAGACAAGCCATGTAGGGGATTTCAAGCCATTAGCACTTGCTTATTTAAACAGCCAACCTAAGACCAAATACAATAAGAGCAGCCAGCTTTTCCAGAAAGGTTGGTTTATCTGGAGCTCTTTCCAAATCTCTCCTCATCCTGAATAAAGGCACATCAAACCGTATTGAGCTCTATCCCCATCAAAAAGGGACTAGCATTGGATATTTATCAAAAAGCTTCTGAAACTCAGCTGAGTTTCAGAAGCTTGCAGTGAGATTAGAACAGATGAACATGTATTTTACAGTTAGAAGGTGGGCCTTATTCCAGTAATATGTAATCCACCCCTACTGCCTGGACCTACTCAGGAATTCGGCAGAGCCATAAGGTTTACTTTCATGAGGCAATAAACTAAAGCAAAACAAACAAAGGCCTTGTGTTTCTCTCTGTTTTGAAGTTGGCTTCAAAGCTGAATTGCAGAGTGTCCCTCTCTCCCACCAAATGAGCATAAAATATCAGAAATATTTTTAAAGCACCGTTGGAAAAAGTTAACTGCATCAGACATAGTGGTGTGTGTCCATAGTCCCAGCTACTTGGAAGGCTGAGGCAGGAAGATCGCTTAGGCCCAGAAGTTCCACATACCAAGACCTTGTCTCAAAAAAGAAAAACCTGGCTGGAGGCTGGGCAAGGTGGCTAATCCCAGCACCTTGGAAGGTCAGGGCAGAAGGATCACAGCACCTTGGGAGGCCGGGGCAGGAGGATCACTAGGGGTCAGGAGTTCAAGACCAGCTTGGCCAATGTAGTGAAACCCCATCTCTACTAAAAATACAAAAATTAGCCAGGTGTGGTGGCGCATGCCTGTAATCCCAGCAGGAGAATTGCTTGAACCTGGGAGATAGTAAGAGAGTGAGAATCCATCTCAAAAGAAATGGGGTGGAATCAGGTGTTGATGTCCCCAGTTATCATGAAAAGCATAAATAAAACCTCCCTCAGCTAAGAGTTGAGGTTGTATTCTCTTTCCTTCAGCCTCACATCACAGAGAAGCATGGGAAGCCCCCATCAATTCCAGACAAGAGGCTAGTACTAGTCAGAAGAGCTTATTTGTGGCTATTTTCTGTTCAAGTGGGAACAGTTTAAATTGCCAATAAATCACAAAAGGAAAATCGCTCCTTGGTGTTTTCCCATCTCCAGGAGATGTGCTAGTGTTTTGCTTTTTGTTTTGAGATGGAGGCTCCCTCTGTGACCCAGAATGGAGGGCAGTGGCGTGATCTTGGCTCACTGCAACCTTCACCTCCCGAGTTCAAGTGATTCTCCTGCCTCAGCCTCTCAAGTAGCTTGAACTACAGGTGCGCGCCACTACGCCCAGCTAATTATTTGTATTTTTAATAGAGACAGGGTTTCACCATGTTAGCCAGGATGGTCTCAATTTCTTGAGCTCGTGATCCACCCACCTCGGCCTCCCAAAGTGTGAGCCACCGTGCCTGGCAGAGATGTGCTAGTTTTAATGGCCCATTGGCCATTGGCCGGTGCATCCACTGATGTTGGCATCAGTAGATGCTGAAGATTAATGCCAACTATTATATGACAACCCAGTAAAATAAAATCAGTTAATTATCTCAATATATTATCTCTCTTCTTTAGCATCTATACATTTGACTGTGATTTGATTTTTCCCTTTTTCATTGTAGACACAGCTGTGTTAGGAGCCTGACAGAGGCCTGGGAAGATAGTGTGGAGGAGGAAAGGAACGCCTGCCCCTCCCTGCTGTGCTCTGGATATGACAGCACACCCTGAGTCCCTCGGTCATCTCCAACCATGGCTGGGGTGAGGAGAAGGCAAGGGGAACACGGGGGGTCTTTACAGATCATGGCAACCCCTCATCAGCTTTGCCATGATGCTGGTCCTATATGCAAAATATGAAAAAGTGAAATCACAAACATCTTCCAAGAAAAGCAGAAAATCAACAACGCATGATCAGTTAGAACCTCTTTTATTCCCTAAGTAGTGTTCCATTTATTTTGTATTTCAAATTTTTATTTTGGTGTGACTTGCCACCTACATACCTCAAAGAGGTATTGTAAAGATTAAAATAATGCCTTAAAGCACTTTGAAACAGGGATGAAATGTTTGTTCTCTGACATTGGTACAACCTCGTGGGTAGGTTTTTGTTAGTGTACAAATTACTTTAACTCTGGTAAATACATGATTTTAAATCACTGATATTTCTTCTGAATTGTTTCTCAGCTCCTCCATATTCACGTGTTAGGCACACTGCTTGCCAACCAGTCCTCTGTGAATTTAGAGATAATATGTATAATCATGGCATGTCAGAGCAAGAGTTTAGGAAGGCCTCTGGTCTCAGGGATTGTTACTACCTATTCATGCCCTACAGCTTTGTGGGGTTTTGTTGTTGTTATGGTTGGTTTTGGGGTTTTTTTGGTTTTGGTTTTGGTTTTGAGACAGTCTCACCCTATTGTCCAGGGTGAAGTGCAATGGCACAATCTTGGCATACTGCAACCTCCGCCTCCCAGTTCAAGCAGTTCTCCTGTCTCAGCCTCCCAAGTAGCTGGGATTACAGGCGCCTGCCACCATGCCCGGCTAATTTTTATATCTTTAGTAGAGACAGTGTTTCACCATGTTGGCCAAGCTGATCTCGAATTCCTGACCTCGTGGCCCACTTTGGCCTCCCAAAGTTCTGGTATTACAAGCGTGAGCCACAATGCCCAACCACTGGTTTGTTTTGTTTGGAGACAGGGTTTTGCTCTGTCACCCAGGCTGGAGTTGCAGTGGTGCGATCATAGCTCACTACAGCCTCAAATTCCTGTCATCTCAGTCTCCCTGATATTTAAGACTACAGATGCTTGCCACCATGACCAACTAATTTTAAAAATTTTTGTAAAGATACGATCTCCTTCTGTTGCCCAGGCTGGTCTGGAACTCCTGGCCTCAAGGAAATCTCCCATCTCAGCCTCCCAAAACACTGGGATTACAGCTGTGAGCCATCACATCTTGCCAGTATGAGTTTTATGTGGAAGTAAGTTGAGAATTTTGAATCTTTGATCTATGTTTTTATATGATCTGATATACCAGAACTTTGCTGGAAAAGCTTTAAAAATCCTCATATGAGTCTTGATAGTCTCAGCAGGCAATTACAAAGCAGTTAAAAATAAAATTAGCTGACTCATTTCAGGAGTTTATCTGACAATAGTACTGGTGGCTTCAATTTGACAGATAATATTATCATAGAAAGCAGCACAACAGCTTTAACAATCATGTGAATTTCTCTAAAATAATTGCAAAAGAGAAGTGATACAATGTATTCTTTGGTTTTCTCTGGCTCTATTTTGGATAAAATTCTCAGAAGCTAAACCTACTCAGACACCCCAAAGTATTTTTTAAGAGTTAGATGTCGCCTTTAAGAAATATAAACAATTGAAAAACAAAACCAACAAAACAAAAAACCCAAACAAACAAATAAAAAAAGAAATATAAAACTTGGGGCCAAGCGTGGTAGCTCATGCCTGTAATCATAGCACTTTGGGAGGCTGAGGCAGGAGTATCCCTGAAGCTCAGGAGTTCAAGACCAGACTGGGCAACATTGGAAGAAGAAGAAAGAAGAAAAGAAGAAAAGAATAAGAAAAACAAGAAGAAGAAGAAGAAAAATTCTTATAAAAGAATTTTAAAATCTTAGAAAATTAACTCTCTCAAATAAGAAAAGCAAAATGTATAAAACAGCAATAACAACAAAATGTAGACTACTTGAAGGAAATTGGAATATAATGGCTTCTAAGTCTGGAATCTGTTTTTCTGGGTTTGATTTTTTTTTCTTTTCTTTTTTTTTTTTTTTTGAGAGATGGAGTTTCTCTCTTTATCCAGGCTGGAATGCAATGGTGCTATCTTGGGTCACTGCAACCTCTGCCTCCCAGGTTCAAGCAATTCTCCTGCCTTAGCCTCCCAAGTAGCTGGGATTACAGGCATCTGCCACCATGCCCAGCTAATTTTTTTGTATTTTTAGTAGAGATGGGGTTTCACCATGTTGGCCAGACTGGTCTTGAACTCTCAGCCTCAGGTGATCCACCCGCCTCAACCTCCGAAAGTGCTGGCATTACAGGCATGAGCCACCGTGCCTGGCCATGATTTCTTTTTTTAAGACTAGTCAAATTCTTATTTAGGAAGAAGGCAACAGCTTAATTTTAATGTTCACTTTTAAAATTAAAAAGTACTCATGTCTTTTCATGCAGACAAATTATTTCTAATGAGGCAGATTCTGCAGTTATTCCTAGATTCGTTATTTTTGGCAAACCACGTGTCAACTTGTGTGTGTGTAGACACGACGCTTCTATTAAAAGATGTCGTAAATACCACCTTATTTTCACAGCCCGATTAAAATATACAATAATTTTAGTCACTAACAAACAAAAATTGATGAGAACCATGGAAATGTCTTAAATTAGAAACCAGGAAAACCTGAAATTTAAAAACAAAAGAAGTTGCTAAAATTACAGTCAAAGTAAAAATTTATATTGTAAATGTTACCAAAACACATTTAAAGGTGTGAAAGGTTTTCTTTTTTTTCTTAATTAGCAAGGGCATTCTTACTTCTACCTTTGATGATCAATTCTTAAACAGGTCATAATGAAAGCATTATGGTTTTTTTTAAATTTTCATTTATTTATTTATTTTTGGATGGAAGTTTCACTCTTGTTACCCAGGCTGGAGTGCAGTGGCGTGATCTACACTCACTACAACCTCTGCCTCCCAGGTTCAAGCAATTCTCCTGCCTCAACCTCCCGAGTAGCTGGGTTTACAGGCACCTGCTACCATGCCCAACTAATGTTTGTATTTTTTGTAGAGACAGAGTTTCACCATGTTGGCCAGGCTGGTCTTGGACTCCTGACCTCGTGATCCACCCACCTTGGCCTCCCAAAGTGCTGGGATTACAGGTGTGAGCCACCGCACCTGGCTCGAATTTTTTTTTTTTTTTCCCTTGAGGAACCTGATTATTCTGAATTGTGTTCTGCCTCCCCAAATTCATATGCTAAACTTCTAACCCCTAGTAGGTCAGAATATGACTGTATTTGGAGACGGGGCCTTTAGAAAGCTGACTAAGTTAAAAGGAGACTCTTAGGCGAGGCCTTAACCCAATCAAACCTGTGTCCTCACAAGAAAGGGTGATTTGAATGCATAGACCCCAAGGATGCCGGCACAGGGAAAAGACCACGTGCGAACAGGGAGCAGGCTGTCGGCTGCAAACCAAGGAGCGAGGCATCAGGAGACAGCAAACCTGCTGGCACTTGACCCGGAACTCCAGACTATGAGAAAGTACCTTCCTGTTGTTTAAGCCGCATAGTCTGTGGTATTTTGTCAGGGCAGCACTCACAAACTACAATGACTCCATGGTCAGTTAACGTTTCTCCAAACATAGGTTAGGTTTTCCACATTCAATGGAGGAATGAAAGGACCCTAATTCAGGGAGGCAGTTAAGCAAATGCACTAATTTGAGAGGCAGCTCAACCAAACCCTCGCTGCTAATGCTTAACAAAGCGGCACAGTCGGCAAGGACAGGAAAACGGACTGACTGTGCGCCAGGCATCATTCTAAGCACTTTTCTTTTTGAGATAGAGTCTCGCTCTGTCGCCCAGGCTGGAGCACAATGATGCGATCTCGGCTCACCGCAAACTCCACCTCCCAGGTTCAAACAATTCTCCTGCCTCAGCCTCCTGAGTAACTGGGATTCCAGGGACGCGCCACCGCACCCAGCTAATGTTTGTATTTTTAGTAGAGACGGGGTTTCACCATCAGGGCCAGGCTGGTCTCAAACTCCTGACCTTAAGTGATCTGCCTGCCTTGGCCTCCCAAAGTGCTGCGATCACAGGCCTGAGTGGCCTCTAAGCACTTTTCTCTATCAACTCGTTTAATCTTCACAATACCCTACTGGGCAGGTATGACTGGAAACTGAGGCACGGGGAAGTTACGTTACTTGTATAGCTAGGATACAAACCCAGGCAGGCTAGAGCCACAGCTTAGCTTCTAACCAGCAATCCATGCTGCTTCCTTAGTTAAGAGCTCTAATGCTTATTACCCTTCCCTCACCAACCAAACACTCAGCAGGACTAAGTGGTAAATTCAAATTCTTGCTCTACTCCTTATTCCTCCAGGCAGTTTCCTTATCTGAGTATGTGGCATGATAATATCTTCCTGCTCTGGGAGTCACCTGAGATACTGATATGGGTGCTTGACAGTGGGACCGGCCCCAGGCACTGCAGGCTTGTTTGCAGCCCCTCTGTATCTCAGGTCTCACGTTCCATTGTATGATATTCAGAGAAACTCCACCAGGGCCTTAGGTTTCATCAAGGGCTTATATCTTCTTTCAGATCACCTTGTATCTGTAATGCACGATGATTCAGCCACACCCATCCACAAAGGCTCTTCACCTCTTGCCTGCAGTAAACCAGACTGAAGACAGGTAAGAATGGGAGAAAAAAGAGGCCCCAACGTATGCTTCCTGACCCTTGCATCTCTCCCCTAGGCTTCTAGAGAGCCTGCCCTAGGTACTGGAGAGCCCTCAGAACATTAGAAGAAGAGAGATTTTGGATAAAAAGTATTTGTGAGGAGAGCTTATTGAAGGGAAAGGGCAGCCTAGCCTATTGAATTCAAGTTAAGCATAGACCAGATCCTGTGGATGTTCTCCTGATATGGAAATCCTCCGGATATCCGATGTTGGGATAGCCATAGGATCTGGTCTATGCCTGCAGAGATGTACCACCCTCCTCCCCACACCCAGTAGCCCCTAAGTGCAATTTATGCTCCCCAGGCGCCCTGGTTTGCTGCAAGACATCCTAATACCAGCCCTGCCTTTCCTGGAGCTGGCCTCAGATGGCTTCAGCTGGATCCAGTTCGTCCAGATTCTAAGCTCTGGCCCTCCAGATAATCCCTGTGGCTTCCCCCAGGCCTCCCACAGTTGGGAACTCTTGGAATCACAGTTGATAATGTCAGTTGCAAGCAATCACCCTAATCTCTAAGACTTCATCTCAGTGTTTTCTGCTCCTTTGCCAACCACCTGCTCAGGCTGATGATGACATTTAATGAATTTCCTTCCTAACCTTGATAACAGCACAGGTCCCTCAACAGAAGGAGAGAAACAGCCTTTGAGAAGCTGCTTTGGAAATCGGCACTCTCGACATACAGCTGCATTCCATTCAGTGCACATTACTGCAGCTGCTCCAATGCCTGCATCTCAACCATCTCATCTTGTGTCCAGTGCAGTGAAGTCACCTTGTGGGAAGAGCAGTCAATGTGTTGGTAGGAACTCATGGCCAAGCCTACCCCACTGGAAACTGGCTGGGCCGGGCCCTGTGTTTGATAGAAATCCTGACATATTCAGAGCCATAGGAATTTTTTTTTCTTTTTTTTGTGCTGATAGTTTCCTTCCATATTACTAAAATTTGCAAAACAAAATGCCATAGAGTAGGCTAAATACAGTGCATATTCTCTTTCTTTTTTTTCATTTTTTTGAAATGGAGTTTCACTCTTGTCTCCCAGGCTGGAGTGCAATGTCACTATCTTGTCTCACTGCAACCTCCATCTCCCAGGTTCAAGTGATTCTCTAGCCTCAGCCTCCCAAGTAGCTGAGATTACAGGTACCCACCACCACGCCCAGCTAATTTTTTTGCATTTTTAGTAAAGATGGGTTTTCACCATGTTCGCTAGGCTGGTCTTAAACTCCTGACCTCAGATCATCCGCCTGCCTCGGCCTCTCAAAGTGCTGGGATTACAGGCGTGAGCCACTGCGTTCAGCCACAGTACACATATGTAGCTTTGCTGCATGACCACAGGGAAAGGCACAAACTTTCTTGTCCCCCTCTGTCTGATGGAAATAAACAGTCCAGGAAACAGAGCATTCACTTTTTCAGGATCAGATTTATTCATGGTCTTGGCTGCCCTGCCAGTAAATGAGCTGGGCCTCCAGGAATCCAGCCTGCCCAGGTAAACCTGGCACCTCGACACCCGAGAATGTTATCTGGCCACTCTTCACCGTATGCTCCTGCCACACTACAAATGGACAGCTACATAGTTCATGCCCAAACTGTCTATCTAAACGCTATTGCAATCTAGATTTTTAAAGTTACGTATTCTAGACCCACAAAAGGTATAGCAGACTATGTGCACTGAAGTCTGTTACTTTTGATCTTTCAATTGAACTATATTTCTCCATCTTGCCAGTGTCTTCAATCGTTTTATTTTGTGAAGGGGGAAAAGAAAGGCTATCCAAAAAATTCTTTTTCCACTCTGGGAATGTTCAGATAATGCCTAAAAGCAATGTTTTGTCGCCCCCTACTGGTATATAACATTAATAGCCATTTGCAAAAAAAAAAGCAAAACTCTTAAGTCAAAAAAAGAGGGGTCTTTTATGTGCCTTTAAAAATTGTTTCATTTTTGGCCGGGCGCAGTGGCTCACGCCTGTAATCCCAGCACTTTGGGAGGCCGAGGTGGGCGGATCACGAGGTCAGGAATTCGAGACGAGCCTGGCCAATATGGTGAAACCCCATCTCTACTAAGAATACAAAAAAAAAAAAAAAAAAAAAAAGGCCGGGCGCGGTGTTTCAAGCCTGTAATTCCAGCACTTTGGGAGGCCGAGGCGGGTGGATCACGAGGTCAAGAGATCGAGACCATCCTGGTCAACATGGTGAAACCCCATCTCTACTAAAGATACAAAAAAGTTAGCTGGGCATGGTGGCGCGCGCCTGTAGTCCCAGCTACTCAGGAGGCTGAGGCAGGAGAATTGCCTGAACCCAGGAGGCGGAGGTTGCAGTGAGCTGAGATCGCGCCATTGCACTCCAGCCTGGGTAACAAGAGCGAAACTCCGTCTCAAAAAAAAAAAAAAAAATTAGCTGGGCTTGGTGCGCTGTAGTCCTAGCTACTCGGGAAGCTGAGGCAGAAGAATCCCTTGAACCCGGGAGGCAGAGATTACGATGAGCTGAGATTACGCCATTGCACTCCAGCCTGGGCCACAGAGCAAGACTCCGTCTCAAAAAACAAAAATTGTTTCACTATTATTTTTTTAATATATATATATATGTTTTTGAGACTGAGTTGCCCAGGCTGGAGTGCAGTATGGTACGATCTCGGCTCACTGCAACATCTGCCTCCTGTGTCTCAGTTCAAGTGATTCTCCTGCCTCAGCCTCCCAAATAGCTGGGATTACAGGTGCATGCCACCATGCCCAGCTAGTTTTTGTATTTCATTTAATGTTTTAATATTTAATTTTATTTAAATTTTAGATTTTAAATTTTTTTTTAGACGGAGTCTCATTCTGTCTCCAGGCTGGAGTGCAATGGCGCGATCTTGGCTCTCTGCAACCTCCAGCTCCCTGGTTCAAGCGATTCTCCTGCCTCAACCTCCCGAGTAGCTGGGACTACAGGTGCGCACCACCATGCCCAGCTAATTTTTGTATTTTTAAAGTAGAGACGGGGTTTCACCTTGTTAACCAGGATGGTCTCGATCTCTTGACCTCGTGATCTGCCCACTTTGGCCTCCCAAAGTGCTGGGATTACAGGCATGAGCCACTGCGCCCGGCCTATTTATTATTTATTTATTTATTTATTTATTTAGACCAGGTTCTGAGGCTGGCTCATTTTCATATTTTTGGTAGAGACGGGGTTTTGCCATGTTGGCCAGGCTGGTCTGGAATTCCTGACTTCAGGTGTTCCACCCCACTCCGCCTCCCAAAGTACTGGGATTACAGGCATGAGACACTGCACCTGGCCTCATCTTTTTTTTCTTTAATCCTAATTTTACTTTTAAAATTCACTGGAGGAGAAGCATTTGAAGTACGTTTGTCACATAACTTTGATTTCTATCATTTATTTCCACCTCTCGTTTTTAAATCTGTTAAGTGAGAAGTGAACGTTTAATCAAGGCATATAGTTAAAATGTCCAAAACCATGGAATGTCTCAGTGTGTTCTGCCAAAATCTTAATTCTAGGTGTTTTAGCTTCAATTTTAAAAACTGCCATTATTAGTCATACTGTAGGGGAAAAAAAGCTGCCTCAACTGACAGTGCTTCTAGAACCAAACCTACCCCATTATTATTTCACAGGAATGAGTCAACTTGAAAACTGCGCTTGCCTCCGTGGATTCTTTCTCTTAAGGTCAGAAACACAGTGTAACTTCATGTCTTAGCTTGTGCTCTAAGGAAAGGGAAGGCACTGGAAGAAGAATACTTTTTTTGAGTTGGATTTTCATTCTTGTTGCCCAGGCTGGAGTCCAATGGCACGATCTCGGCTCACTGCAACCTCCACCTCCCAAATTCAAGTGATTCTCCTGCCTCTGCCTCCTCAGTTGCTGGGATTACAAGTACATGTCACCATGCCCTGCTAATTTTTGTATTTTTAGTAGAGACAGGGTTTCACCATGTTGGCCAGGCTGGTCTTGAACTCCTGACCTCAGGTGATCTGCCCGCCTTGGTTTCCCAAAATGCTGGGATTACAGGTGTAAGCCACTGCGCCAGAATACTTTTTATGACCAAGGCTTTTAAATTCAAATCATTCTTACTGCATCCCATAGTTTTACTAAAATACCTACTTCAAAGAATACGGAGAGGCTGACACCTGCAGGCAACCGCATTAGGGCCTGTGCCACCTCGTTGAATGGAAGGTAGGGTCTCCTTGTGCTAAAAGCACAACTCCTACAGGTGGAGAAACTTGGAAAACCTGATTTAAAAAGCAGTTGCCCTGAGTTTGTTTTTGTTTTTGTTTTCTGAGTTCCACCACTAACTTACTTAGAGAAAACCTACGATTGGCTGGGTGCAGTGGCTAGTGCCTGTAAACCCAGCACTTTGGGAGGCCGAGGCGGGTGGATCACCTGATGTCAGGAGTTCCAGACCAGCCTGGCCAACATGATGTAACCCATCTCTACTAAAAATACAAAAATTAGCTGGGCGTGGTGGTGGGCACCTGTAATCCCAGCTACTTGGGAGGCTGAGGCAGGAGAATCGCTTGAACCTGGGAGGCAGAGGTTGCAGTGATTTGAGATTGCACCATTGCACTCCAGCCTGTGGGACAAGAGTGAGACTTTGTCTCAATTAAAAAAAAAAGAGAGAAAACTTATTGCGTAGTTATTCCACAAGAAATTTACTGACGCTTGCTTATCCTATGTTAAAAGCTGTAATAGGGATAGGCCACTGAGAGCGACCATTTAGTTCATACTTACTGTGTGCCAGGCACTGTTCTAAGTGCTTCATTCATATTATGCAACATATCACAAGTTCTGTAATCGCTATCACATAAAGCAACCAAGGCTCAGAGGTGTTAAGCAATTTATGCACAGTGACACAGCGAGTCAGCCATGGGACCAGATCTGTCTTACCTTGCTGAGCTAACAGTAGGGCCCTGTGACTGATGCTGAGCCCGCGGGTACAAAAGGAACACCATGGGCTGGGCACGGTGGCTCATGCTTGTAATCCTAGCACTTTGGGAGGCTGAGGTGGATGGATCATTTGAGCCCAGGAGTTTGAAACCAGCCTGGGCAACATAGTGAGACCCCATCTCAATTTAAAAAAAAAAAAAAACAAGAGGAACACCAGGGCCAGTCCTTCCTGGAGAGCCTAGGAGGGAAGCTCAGAACAGCCAGCTGCCAAGCTGAGTCTTGGAGGGGACGGGTTGGTAAGATGTTTCCCAGTTAGAGAAGGAAGGTGGTGATTCCAGCACATGGAAAGGTACAGAGCTGTGAAGTTCACCGTTTAATCAATGCAGGATCATTAAAGCCTTTTTTTTCCTTCTTTTTTCTTTTCTCTTTTTTTGAAATAGGGTTTCCTTCTGTTGCCCTGGCTGGAGTGCAGTGGCAAAATCATACCTCATTGTAACTTTGATGTCCTGGGCTCAAGCCATCCTCCTGTGTCACAGCCTCTCTTAGCACTGGGATTAGAGGCATGAGCTACCGTGCCTGGCTCTGAAAGCCTTTTTAAATAGGAGATTATCATTATCAACACAGTACTTTTAAAGATCACTCTGGAGAAACTGTGACTTCTTGTGGGTTCTTTCAGTTGATGCGCGCAGCAAGTTCATCCCCGTCATTCTTGGGGAAGACGGGATGTGATGCTTCAGAAGAAGATGCAAAGTGCTCCACGTGGTCTTCCTGCAAGATCATGCGCAGGAAGTTATGTTTCCACTATGGAGCTCGCTCACCCCAGTTCTGGGTTTCGCTGGCTCTAGGCTAATAGATGTAGGATGATTTTACAGACTTCAGTGTGTTGAGCAGGTACACACAGGTGTGAGGATAGAGGGGATCTGGGGTTCGATCCTGTACACCTGCGCTGAGGGCAAGACAAGGGCTGGGCAGCCCTGGGCTGAGGTATCAGTGGCCCTCAAGTGGGAAATTGAAGAAAACAGTGTAAATGAGACAGATTTCAGAACAAGGAAGTAGGCAGATGTTTTCACCTACCTAGTCTGTCATATTATGATAGATTAAGAAAACCTTATTTCCTCTCTAAACTGCTTATTGAAAAAAAAAAGAAAGAAAACCTTATTGTTTTGTTCTTTTTTTTTTTTTTTTTTTTGAGACGGAGTTTCGCTCTTGTTACCCAGGCTGGAGTGCAATGGCGCGATCTCGGCTCACCGCAACCTCCGCCTCCTGGGTTCAGGCAATTCTCCTGCCTCAGCCTCCTGATTAGCTGGGATTACAGGCACGCACCACCACGCCCAGCTAATTTGTATTTTTAGTAGAGATGGTGTTTCACCATGTTGATCAGGATGGTCTCGATCTCTAGACCTCGGATCCACCCACCTCGGCCTCCCAAAGTGCTGGGATTACAGGCTTGAGCCACCGCACCCGGCTGTTTTGTTGTTTTCATCAAACATTTATCAGCTGTCAACTCTGCCAGCCAGCATGCTAGCCACTGAAAATGAATAAGATGATGCATTTTAAGACTTTGGGACCTTTGCTTTAAAAATAAAAGAAAGCAGGCCAGGTGCAGTGGCTCACGCCTGTAATCCCAGGACTTTGGGAGGCCAAGTTGGGTGGATCACCTGAGGTTGGGAGTTTGAGACCAGCCCGACCAACATGGAAAAACCCTGTCTCCACTGAAAATACAAAAAATTAGCTGGGCATGGTGGTGCATGCCTGTAATCCCAGCTACTTGGGAGCCTGAAGCGGAGGTTGTGGTGAGCCGAGATCACACCATTGCACTCCGGCCTGGACAACAAGAGTGAAACTCTGTCTCAAAATAAATAAATAAATAAAAATAAAAGACAGCAAGCTCTTGGTTCTATTCTTCAGGCCTCTGCCTCCCAAAGTGCTAGGATTACAGGCATGAGCCACCATACCTGGCCCCATGACATAATTTCTGTCTTAAAAAATATATCTTGAACCTGTCTGTCAGGCAGACAGGAATTTCCATACCAACTTCCCTTTCTACGTGAAACCAACCTGCCCATAGCCCCTGCTCTGGGAAGCTGCCCTGGACTGAGTGGAACAGGGTTGACATAATCAGACAAGAGGGACCAGGGGATCTGATCCAGGGCAGGCCCTTGAGGTGGCCTGAAAGGATGGTTCTGGTCAACAGGGACTATGGTCATTACTAAGCCAGCCAGGCTGGCTCCTTCCATGTTGAAGTTTACAAGGAGGAGACAACATTGGGCCAGGCATGGTGGCACATGCCTTTGGTCCCAGATACTGAGGAGGTTGAGATGGGAGGATCACTTGAACCCAGGAGATCCACGCTGTAGTGAGCTGTAATTACGCCACTACTCTCCAGCCTGGGCAACAGGAGTGAGACCTGTAATCCCAGGTCTTTCTTTTATTTTCTTTATTTTATTCCCTTTCTTTTATTTTCAAAAAAAAAAAAAAAAAAAAAAAAGAGGGCCGGGTGCGGTGGCTCAAGCCTGTAATCCCAGCACTTTGGGAGGCCGAGGTGGGTGGATCACGAGGTCAAGAGATCGAGACCATCCTGGTCAACATGGTGAAACCCCATCTCTACTAAAATACTAAAAATACAAAAAATTAGCTGGGCATGGTGGTGCGTGCCTGTAATCCCAGCTACTCAGGAGGCTGAGGCAGGAGAATTGCCTGAACCCAGGAGGCAGAGGTTGCGGTGAGCTGAGATCACGCCATTGCACTCCAGCCTGGGTAACAAGAGCAAAACTCCGTCTCAAAAAAAAAAGAGAGACAACATTGCCCATTGGGTAGAGGGAGGAGGCCAGGGCACTATAGCGGGAGAACAAGGACCATGAGATCCAGACAGAAGAGCTGGCCCTAGACCAGCCTTAGATCCAGGTCCAGTCCATGTGAGCTTGCCACAAACCTTTTTTCTCTTAGAAAGGTTGAGTGAAGCCAGGTGCAGTGGCTCACAGCTGTAATCCCAGCACTTTGGGAGGCTGAGGGTGGCAGATCACCTGAGGTTGGGAGTTCAAGACCAACATGACCAACATGGAGAAACCCCACCTCTACTAAAAATACAAAATTAGCCAGGTGTGGTGGCACATGCCTGTAATCCCAGCTACTTGGGAGGCCGAGGCAGAAGAATCTCTTGAACCCAGGTGGTGGGGGTTGCAGTTAGCCATGATCACACCATTTCGCTCCAGCCTGGGCAACAAGAGCCAGACTGTCTCAAAAACAAAAAAAAGGTTGAGTGAGTGAGTCTTTGCTTCTAATATAACTAGCACCTAGCAACCATTCCAGAAACAGTGTAGAGGATGGGTTTGCAGAAAGGCAGATTTTTGACAACTCTGCATTTGATAAAAATACTTCATTGAACTCTTTCCAAATTATTACTGATTTGCATTAGACACTGTCACATCTCCTATAAGCTCTAATCTTTCAGGCACTTTCTCTTCACTTTGCACTCCGAGTGGCTGAGTTGTTTTTCTTTTTTGAGACAGTCTCACTCTGTTACCCAGGCTGGCGGGCAGTGGCGTGATCTTGGCTCACTGCAACCTCTGCTTCCCAGGTTCAGGTGATTTTCCTGTCTCAGCCTCCTGAGCAGCTGAGATTACAGGCATGTGCCACCACAGTTGGCTAATTTTTGTATTTTTGTAGAGACAGGATTTTGCGATATTGGCCAGGCTGGTCTTGAACTCCAGACCTCAGGTGATCCACCTGCCTCAGACTCCCAAAGTGCTGGAATTATAGGCATGAACCACCATGCTTAGCCTCATGTTCTTTAAGCTTTGCATGTAGTGGGTTTTCTATAAATATTTATTAAATTAGAAAATCCTAAAGACTGCCAAAAGTTTCCTGGGACTAATAAATGACTTCAGTAAGGTTTCAGGAAACAAAATCAATGTACAAAAATCAGTAGCATTTTTCTATGCCAATAACGTTCCAGCTGAGAGCCAAATCAAGATGCAATTTCATTTATAATAGCCACAAAAAAATAAATAAGTAAAATACTTAGGAATACATCTAACCAAGGAGGTGAAAGACTTCTATAAGGAAAACTATAAAACACTGCTGAAAGAAATCATAGATGACACAAACAAATGGAAAAACATCCCATGTTCATGGACTGGAAGAACAATATCATTAAGATGACCATACTGTCTAGAACAATGTACAGATTCAATGCTATTCTTGTAAAACTACCAATGTCATTTTTCACAGAATTAGGAAAAAAAAAAAATCTATCCTAAAATTTATATAAAACCAGAAAGAAGAAAAAAAAATAAAAATAAAAACAGGCTGGGCGCAGTGGCTCACACCTGTAATCCCAGCACTTTGGGAGGCCGAGGTGGATGGGTCACGAGGTGAAGAGATCGAGACCATCCTGGTCAACATGGTGAAACCCCGTCTCTACTAAAAATAAAAAAAAAAAAATTAGCTGGGCGTGGTGGCGCGTGCCTGTAGTCCCAGCTACTCAGGAGGCTGAGGCAGGAGAATTGCCTGAACCCAGGAGGCGGAGGTTGCGGTGAGCCGAGATCGCGTCATTGCACTCCAGCCTGGGTAACAAGAGCGAAACTCCGTCTT
Organism: Saguinus oedipus; assembly: GCA_031835075.1. Classification (NCBI taxonomy): domain Eukaryota; kingdom Metazoa; phylum Chordata; class Mammalia; order Primates; family Cebidae; genus Saguinus; species Saguinus oedipus. The sequence goes on from CM063173.1 coordinate 171,497,691, forward strand.
AAAAAAAAATAAAAAATAGGGCCGGGCGCGGTGACTCAAGCCTGTAATCCCAGCACTTTGGGAGGCCGAGGCGGGTGGATCACGAGGTCAAGAGATCGAGACCATCCTGGTCAACATGGTGAAACCCCGTCTCTACTAAAAATACAAAAAATCAGCTGGGCATGGTGGCGCGTGCCTGTAATCCCAGCTACTCAGGAGGCTGAGGCAGGAGAATTGCTTGAACCCAGGAGGCGGAAGTTGCAGTGAGCCGAGATTGCGCCACTGCACTCCAGCCTGGTAACAAAAGCGAAACTCCGTCTCAAAAAATAAAAAATAAAAAATAAAAACAAATTTATATCAAACCAAAAATGAGCCCAAATAGCAAAAGTAATTCTAAGTAAAAAGAACAAAGTTGTAGGCATCATACTACCTGATTTCAAACTATACCATAAGGCTACAGTAACCAAAACCACCTGGTACTAGTACAAAAACAGACACATAGACCAAAGGAACAGAAGGGAGAACCCAGAAACAAAGCTGCACACCTACTTCTGGTCTTTGATGAAGTTGACACAATTAAGCAATGAGGAAAGGGCTCCTTATTCAATAAATGGTGCTGAATGTAATAGCTGGCTAGCTATATGCAGAAGAATGAAACTGAACCCCTATGTTTCACCATATAAAAAATTAACTGATGATGGATTAAAGAACAAAACGTACAACCTCAAACTATAAGAATTTCAGACCAGGCTGGGTACAGTAGGTCATGCCTATAATCCCAGCACTTGGGAGACTAAAGCAGGAGGATCATTTGAGCCCAGGAGTTTGAGACCAGCCTGGGCAACATGACAAAACTCTGTCTTTACCAGAAAAAACATTTTTTTAATTACCCAGATGTGGTGGCTTGCACCTATAGTCTCAGCTCTTTGGGAGGCTGAGATGGGAGGATCACTTGAGCCCAGGAGGTCAAGGACGAAGTGACCCCAAATCACATCACTGCACTTCAGCATTGGTGACAGAGCAACACCCTGTCTCAAAACAAGAAAGAGGGAAGGAAGGAAGGAAGGGAGGGAGGGAGGGAGGGAGGGAGGGAGGAAGGAAGGAAGGAAGGAAGGAAGGAAGGAAGGAAGGGCAAGCATGTGAGAGAGAAAGGAAGGGAAGGGAAGGGAAGGAAGGAAGGAAGGAAGGAAGGAAGGAAGGAAGGAAGGAAGGAAGGAAGGAAGGAAGGAAGGAAGGAAGGAAGGGGAAGGGGAAGGGAAGGAAGAAAGGAAGGGCAAGCATGTGAGAGAGAAAGGAAGGGAGGGAGGGAAGGAAGGAAGGAAGGAAGGTAGGAAGGGAGGGAGGGAGGAAGGAAGGAAGGAAGGAAGGAAGGGAGGAAGGAAGGAAGGAAGGAAGGGCAAGCATGTGAGAGAGAAAGGAAGGGAAGGGAAGGGAAGGAAGGAAGGAAGGAAGGAAGGAAGGGAGGGGAAGGGAAGGGAAGGAAGAAAGGAAGGGCAAGCATGTGAGAGAGAAAGGAAGGGAGGGAAGGAAGGAAGGAAGGAAGGAAGGGGAAGGGGAAGGGGAAGGGAAGGAAGAAAGGAAGGGCAAGCATGTGAGAGAGAAAGGAAGGGAGGGAAGGAAGGAAGGAAGGAAGGAAGGAAGGGAGGGAGGGAGGGAGGGAGGAAGGAAGGAAGGAAGGAAGGAAGGAAGGAAGGGAGGGGAAGGGAAGGAAGAAAGGAAGGGCAAGCATGTGAGAGAGAAAGGAAGGGAGGGAAGGAAGGAAGGAAGGAAGGGAGGGAGGGAGAGAGGGAGAGAGGGAGGGAGGGAGGGAGGGAGGAAAGGAAAAAACAAAAGAAAACCTAGGAAACATTATTCTGTACATCACCCTTCAGAAATAATTTATGATTAAGTTCTCAACAGCAATTGCAGCTTTGGTGCGGTGGCTCATGCCTATAATCCCAGCATTCTGGGATGCCAAGGTGGGAGGATTGCTTAAACTGTGGAGTACAAGCCTGGGCAACATAAGGATACTCCATCTCTATAAAAAAAAATTTTGGCCAGGTGCGGTAGCCCACGCCTGTAATCCCAGCACTTTGGGAGGCTGAGGTGGGCAGATCACAAGGTCAGGAGTTCAAGACCAGCCTGACCAATATGGTGAAACCCCGTCTCTACTAAAAATGCAAAAATTAGCCAGGCATGATGGCATGTGCCTGTGATTACAGCTACTCAAGAGGCTGAGGCAGGAGAATCGCTTGAACCCAGGAGGCAGAGGGTGCAGTGAGCCGAGATTGTGCCATTGCACTCTAACAGCCTAGGCAACAGAGCAAGACTTCACCTTTAAAAAAAGACAATTGCAATAAAAACAAAAATAGACAAGCGGGCCTAATAAAACCAAAGAGCTTCTGCACAGCAAAAGAAACTATCAGTTGGGTGCAGTGGCTCATGCCTGTAATCCCAGCACTTTGGGAGGCCAAGGCAGGCAGATTACCTGAGGTTGGGAGTTTGAGATCAGCCTAACATGGTGAAACCCTGTCTCTACTAAAAATACAAAATTAACCTGGTGTGGTGGTGGGTGCCTGTAATCCCAGTGACTTGGGAGGCTGAGGCAGGAGAATCGCTTGAACCCAGGAAATGGAGGTTGCAGTGAGCCGAGATCGCACCATTGCACTCCAGCCTAGGCAACAAGAGCAAAACTTTGTCTCAAAAAAATAAAGAAGAGAAAGAAACTATCAACAGAGTATGCAGATGACCTACAGAATGGGAGAAAATATTTGCAAACTATGCATTGGACAAACAACCCCGTTAAAAAGTGGACAAAAGGCCAGGTGTGATGGCTCACGCCTATAATCACAGCACTTCGTAGCACTTTGGGAGGACGAGGCAGGCAGATCACCTGAGGTCGGGAGCTCGAGATCAGCCTGGCCAACATGATAAAACCCTGTCTCTACTAAAAATACAAACGTTATTGGGGCATGGTGGTGCACATCTGTAATTCAAGCTACTCAGGAGGCTGAGACAAGAGAATTGCTTGAGCCTGGGAGGCAGAGGTTGCAGTGAGCTGCGATCTTGCCACTGCACTCCAGCCTGAGTGGTAGAGCAAGACTGTCTCAAAAACAAAACAAAGCAAAAAAAGTGGACGAAAGGTATGAACAGACACTTCTCAAAAGAAGACATACAAGGGGCCAAGAAATATATGAAAAATGCTTATCATACTAATCATCAGAGAAATGCAAATCAAAACCACAATGAGATACCATCTCACACCAGTCTGAATGGCTATTAATTAAAAGTAAAAAAATAACAGATGCTGGCAGGCTGCAGAGAACTAATTTACATTCCCATCAACATTTATACACTGTTGATGGGAATGTAAATTAGTTCAACCACTGCAGAAAGCAGTTTGTAGATTTCTCAAAGAATTTAGAACTACTATTGTTCAACCCAGCAATCCCATTACTGGGTATATATATATTTTAAAATATAAGCTGTTCTACCAAAAAAAAAAACACATACACTCATGTTCATCACAGTGCGGTTCACAACAGTGAAATCACAGAATCAACCTAGGTACCCATCAGCAGTGGAGTGGATAAAGAAAATGTGGGGCCGGGCACGGCGGCTCACACCTGTAACCCCAGCACTTTGGGAGGCCGAGGCGGGCGGATCACAAGGTCAGGAGTTTGAGATCAGCCTGGCCAATATGGTGAAACCCTGTCTCTACTAAAAATACAAAAATTAGCCTGGCGTGGTGGCACACACCGGTAATCCCAGCAACTCAGGAGGCTGAGGCAGGAGAATCAGTTGAAATGGGGTGGGGGCGGGTGGGGAGGTAGAGTTTGTAGTGAGCCAAGATCATGCCACTGCACTCCAGCCTGGGCAACAGAGCAAGCAAGACTCTGTCTCAAAAGAAAAAAGAAAGAAAGAAAATGTGCTACATATACACCACAAAATACTACACGGCTATAAAAAGGAATGAAATGGCTGGGCACAGTGGCTCACACCTGTAATCCCAGCACTTTGGGAGGCTAAGGAGGGTGGATCCCCTGAGGTTAGGAGTTCAAGAGCAGCCTGACCAAAATGGTGAAACCCTGTCTCTACTAAAAATACAAATATTAGCCAGGCATGGTGGTGCATGCCTATAATCCCAGCTACTTGAAAGACTGAGGCAGGAGAACCACTTGAACCCGGGAGGCGGAGGTTGCAGTGAGCCAAGATTGTACCATTGCACTCTAGCCTGGGCAACAAATGCTAAACTCCGTCTCAAAAAAAAAAAGGAATGAAATCATGTCGTTTGCAGCAACGTGGATGTAGCCGGAGACCAGTATCCTAAGCAAATTGACACAGAAACAGAAAACCAAATACTGCATGTTCTTGCTTACAAGTAGGAGCTAAACGTTGGGTACTTATAGACATAAAGATGGCAGCAATAGAGAGTGGGGACTACTGGGGGAGCAGGGGTTTAAAAATCAACTATACTGGGCACTATGCTCAGTACCTGGGTAACAAGATAAATCATACCCTAAACCTCAGCATCAAGCAATATACTCAGGTAACAAACCTGTGCGTGCACCCTCTTAACCTAAAATCTAAGTTGAAGTTATTTTATAAAAATGAGTAAGTATGGTGTGCTTAAAGGCAAAGCTCAACTTCATTCCTCATACATAAGCTTTCTGACCAATAGGAAATTCAGATTTCAGAAACATGGTGAACGCCTGTTTGCAGGATGGAGATGATAGAATGTGTGTAAGGCACTCAGCATTCTTTTGTCTGAACATTCGTTGTAGTTGCTGGTCTTCACTGAGCACCTGCCATACGCAGGCTTAATGTTCTGTTCACTCCTTTTACCCCTTCTTCTCCTCACAGCAAACTGTGACGTATGTCACCAGGAATCACACTCCCATTTTACAGATAAGGGAACTGAAGTTTTTTTGTTTGTTTTTTTGAGACAGAGTCTAGCTTGTTGCCCAGGCTGGAGTGCACTGGCACAATCTCAGCTCACCGTAACATCCACCTCTGGGTTCAGGCAACTCCCCTGCCTCAGCCTCCCCTGTAGCTGAAACTACAGGCACGTGCTATCACGCCTGGCTAATAGTAGAGACAGGGTTTCGCCATGTTGGCCAGGCTGGTCTCGAACTCCTGAGGTCAAGTGATCTGCCTGCCTCAGCCTCCCAAAGTGTGGGATTACCAGCATGAGCCACCATGCCTGTCCTAAAGCCAAACAATATTGAGTGACACAAAGTCTCCAGGGTAGAAGGTGTGGAAGTTAGGGCTGTGAATTGAATATGTCTGGTAATTTTTCTGTCACACCCAACTTTCAATTTAACTGTCCCATCACGGCTTTCTTTTCTTTTTCTTTTTTTTTTTTTTTTCTTTTTTTTTTTTAGATGGAGTCTTGCTCTGTCGGCTCACTGCAACCTCCACCTCCTGAGTTCAAGCAATTGTCCTGCCTAAGCTTCCTGAGTAGCTGGGATTACAGGCATAAACCAGCAAGCCCAGCTAATTTTTGTATTTTTGGTAGAGATGGGGTTTCACCCTATTGGCCAGGCTGAACTCCAACTCCTGACCTTTGATCTGCCTGCCTCGGCCTCCCAAAGTGCTGAAATTACAGGCGTGAGACATGGTGCCTGGCCCATCACAGCTTTCAAAGGGGCAGCCTAGCATGCCAATTAACCTTTACTCCACACATGCCTAATTAGGCTGAGAAAGGGCCCCTCACCCAGGGGGACCAATCCACAGGGTGACCAGTGGCCCACGATGTGGATAAAGATAGAGGTTCTGCCCCAGTGGAGACAAGATGGGCCGATTACATTTTGACTTTTTCAAGAATTTAAACTACAACACAACATTATGAGCTGATGGTGGACCTTCAAGCTAAGAGGTTATGATTCAGACTTGAGAAGCCACAGTCAATGCAAGACAGAAGCAGTGATAAAAAGTTAGAGGCCAGGTGTAACTTGGCAGTGATAAAAAGTTAGAGGCCAGGTGTAACGTGGTGCCTCACGTCTGTAATCCCAGCACTTTGGGAGGCTGAGGCAGGAGGATCACCTGAGTCCAGGAGTTCGAGACCTGCCTGGGCTACATAGTGAGATCTCATCTCTATTAAAAATTTTAAAAATTAGCTGGGTGTGGTGGCACACACCTGTAGTCCCAGCTACTTGGGAGGCCGAACCTGGAATGTACAGCAAGCACTCCAGTCTGGTGACAGAATAAGATCCTGAGACCCTGTCAAAAAAAACAAAAACAATTGGAATTTCTCCAAGATGATCTCTCTCTCTCTCTCTCTCTCTCTCTCTCTCACACACACACACACACACACACACACACACACACAGTCTCTACCCATCTATCTGGGATGGGTGGATGGATGGATGGATGGTTATTGTGAGAGTAATGTGAGAGATGAGTGAAACAGACCAGAAACACAGCTTTTTGGACAGAAAGTCCATGAATATATTCATGGCCCTGTGCTGTCTTAACAAAGTGCATCCACTTACACAGCAGGGCCTTTCTAATCCCGGAGGCCTCCAAACTTGTATTGTGCACAACTGATTTTCAAATCACACTCATTTGAGGCTACGGAGCCAACATTTCCCCCTCCCCTTTTACACTGTGAGATGTTGTATTACAGATGATACCATTTACAAGGCAAAGGCTTTGTTACTCACAGATTAGGAACTCCGGCACAGATCATCCAGAGACAAGGGGTTGTTAATGAAAGGACGGCACTCAGCTATAAGTTAAAACAGCAGGTAGACGAGGTTAACTTCACACTCCACACTTGCCCTTTGAATTCCTGAGAAACTTCCCAGAAACCTTTTCTCTAATTCCCACATGTGTGTATGATAAGGCGCTTATTATACACTGACTTTACTAAACAGTGAAGCTCTAGACAAGCCTTTTGGATGTCTCTTCCATACTTCACCTGTGACCTCACTCTAAAAAGATGGCATTTATGCCTTTTTATTTTTTATTCTTTGAGACGAGGTCTTGCTCTGTTGCCCAGGCTGGAGTGCAGTGGCTTGAACATGGCTCACTGCAGCCTCAACCTCCTGCGCTAAAGTGATCCTCCTGCCTCAGCCTCCCAAGTAGCTGGTAGTACAGGTATATACCATCATGACTGGCTATTTTTTTTTTTTTTTTATAGAGACAGAGGTCTCCCTATGTTGCCCAGGCTGGTCTCAAACTCATAAACTCAAGCAATCCTCCCTCCTCAGCCTGCCAAAGTGCTGGGATTACAGGCATGAGCCATCACACCTGGTCAAAAGGAATTTTTTAAAAAAGGCATAGCCATAAATAGCTTTTATTATTTTGAGATACGTTCCATTGATACCTAGTTTATTAGAGTTTTTAGCATAAAGCGTTGTTGAATTTTGTTGAAGGCCTTCTCTGCATCTATTGAGATAATTAAGTGGTTTTTGTCTTTGGTTCTGTTTGTGTGGTGGATTACGTTTATAGACTTGCATATTGTTGAACCAGCCTTGCATCCCTGGGATGAAGCCTACCTGATCATGATGGATACACTTTTGATGTGCTGAAAACACCAAAAGCATTGGCAACAGAAGCCAAAATAGACAAATGGGATCTAATTAAACTCCAGAGCTTCTGTACAACAAAAGAAACAATCATTAGAGTGAACTGGCAACCAACAGAATGGGAAAAAACTTTTGCAATCTACCCATCTGACAAAGGACTAATATCCAGAATCTACAAAGAACTAAAACGGATTTACAAGAAAAAAAAAAAACGCATTCAAAAGTGGACAAAGGATATGAACAGACACTTTTCAAAAGAAGACATACATGAGGCCAACAAACATGAAAAAATGCTCATCATCACTGGCATTAGGGAAATGCAAATCAAAACTACACTGAGATACCATCATCTCACGCCAGTTAGAATGGTGATCATCAAAAAATCTGGAGACAACAGATGCTGGAGAGGATGTGGAGAAATAGGAACACTTTTACACTGCTGATGGGAGTGTAAATTAGTTCAAGCATATGGAAGACAGTGTGGTGATTCCTCAAGGATCTAGAAATAGAAATTCCATTTGACCCAGCAACCCCATTACTGGGTATATACCCAAAGGATTAGAAATTGTTCTATTATAAAGACACATGCACACGAATGTTCATTGTGGCACTGTTCACAATAGCAAAGACCTGAAACCAACCCAAATGCCCATAAATGAAAGACTGGACAAGGAAAATGTGGCACATATGCACCATGGAATACTATGCAGCCACAAAAAAACGATAAATTCGTGTCCTTTGTAAGGACATGGATGAATCTGGAGAACATCATTCTCAGCAAACTGACAGAAGAACAGAAAATCAAACAATGCATGTTCTCACTCATAGGTAGGTGTTGAACAATGAGAACACATGGACACAGGGAGGGGAGCATCACACATTGGGGGCTGTTGTGGGGGTCTAGGGGAGGGACAGTGAGTGGTAGGGCAGTTTGGGAGGGATAACATGCGGAGAAATGCCAGATGTAGGTGACAGGGGGATGGAGGCAGCAAACCACATTGCCATGTATGCACCTATGCAACAATCCTGCATGATCTGCACATGTAACCCAGAACCTAAAGTACAATTAAAAAAAAAAAGGCATAGCCAACACCATAACTCATGCCTGTAAATTCCAGCATTTTGGGAGGCTAAGGTCAGTGGATCACTTGAGGTCAGGAGTTCAAGACCAGCCTGGCTAACATGGTGAAACCTTACTTCTACTGAAAATACAAAAATTAGCTGGGCCTCGTGGTGCACACCTGTGGTTCCAGCTACAGGAGGCTGTGAACTCAGGAGGCAGAGGTTTCAGTGAGCCAAGATCACACCACTCCCCTCCAGCCTGGGTAACAGAGCGATATTCTGTTTAAAAAAAAAAATCAGCCAGGTGCAGTGGCTCACATCTGTAATCCCAGCACTTTGGGAGGCCAAGGTGGGTGGATCACGAGGTCAAGAAATTGAGACCATCCTGGCCAACATGGTGAAACCCTATTTCTACTAAAAATACAAAAATTAGGCCGGCATGGTGGAACATGCCTGTAGTCGTAGCTACTCGGGAGGCTGAGACAAGAGAATAGCTTGAACCTGGGAGGCAGAGGTAGCAGTGAGCTGAGATTGCACCACTGCACTCCAGGCTGGCGACAGAGTGAGGCTCTGCCTCAAAAAAAAATCACTTTATTGTTATTTTACTGGGGCTTCGGGAAGGAAAGTAGATGGCATGGGTTCAATCTGTTATCTTCTGTCTGGTGTAGACTGCAATAATGACATACCTCAAAATGTTTTATTATGGAAAGTTTCAAATATATACAAAATACAGAGAATGTTCATGAAACTGTCCCTACAACACACACACATTACCCACCACCCAGCTTTAGTAATTACCAACTCATGGCCAATCTTGTTTCATCCACATTCCTCCCCATTTGCCTCTCCTCTTGGGTTATTTTGAAACAAATCCCAAACATCATATCATTTCATTTGTAAAACAATAACGGATTTGGAGAGCTTATGTAGCTGTCTCTAGGAACTGAATTTCTAATTAGGGTACTTCACATACTAAGTAATACTCTCTAGAGTGTGGGTTCCTAATTAGGGCACTCCAAATGTGAACTGTGTCTAGGGCATAAAGTTAATCTATACAGACATACATCACACTGGTAATACTAAAGTACTTCAAAGGAAATTGCCATACAATCTACCACTGTGAAACTCAAAGGTAGAGAATCCGTGGGTCTTTTCTGAGTAGCAGGAGCTTGAGAGACACTGCACTTAGGGTTGATGACTGTATTTTGCTCTTGGGAGAATGAGAGAAGAGAGGTATCAGGAAAAGGAGGTAATTTGTGAAGAAAGATGAAGAACTTGAGATAATGTTGGACACACAACAAGAAACAGAGCACTGTGAATACATGATTGGGGCTCAGAGAGAAGTCAGGCTGAGTATTCGCATGTAAGAGTCATTCTTATGGAAATAAGAATTGAAACAGCAGCACAAGTGGTTTCTCCAACTGAGAGTGGGAAGAGAATAAAATAACCAGAATTTATTTTGGCTGGGGAGATGAAAAGGCGCCGCTTATCTGACAGAAAGAGAGCTGGGCCATGACACCCACAATTTACATTACCTCCTTCATCACAGTTCAGTAGAAAGGGTTGTATGTTACACTCTTGGGCAGGGTTCTTAGCCCCTTGCACACAGACTCCCTCGGTAGTTGGGAGAAACCTGTAGACTCCATCTCTGTCACCAGGATGGAGTGAAGTGGCACGATCTCGGCTCACCGCAACCTCTGCCACCCGGGTTCAAGCGATTCTCCTGCCTCAGCCTCCTGAGTAGCTGGGATTACAGATGCGTACCACCACACCCAGCTAATTTTTGTATTTTTAGTAGAGACGGGGGTTTCACCATGTTGATCAGGCTGTACTTGAACTCCTGACCTCATGATCCAACTGCCTCGGTCTCCCAAAATGCTGGTATTATAGGCATGAGCCACAGCACCCAGCGAACAGTGTTCTTAAATACATAAAATAAAATACATAGGATTACAAAGAGGATGCCAATTACATTGAAATACAGTTATCAAAATATTTTAACGTGATACAATAATAAATGTTATTCTTTTATTGACACATTAACAAGATCTAGTGGTGGGTATAATTACTGTAATTTTGAAGCAGTAATGAGTGTAAATTGTATTTTGAGACACGTGCAACGACTCTGTGAGATTAAAGTAACTGTGACTTCCATGGGTGACAAAGTCATAGGTACTGCTAACACTACTGTCTTTTGTTGCGAGCATTCATAATGGAAGGAAGTGCTGATTTTCAGTTAGAGGTGAATGGAAATAAGAAAGCAGTTTTTTCCTTTCCAAGTTCACCAACCGCCCTCCCACCCCCCAACTGTGATGGGACCTACAACCCCTGGTTAAGATTTCTGTTCCAGAGTTAGTCGGTCAAATTACTTCATTCATTTAACAACTATGTTTTGAATGTCAGTCTGGGCTAGACATGGAGCTATGAGAATAAAGACGCTACAGGGAGCTCATGGTGAAGTTAGGGAGACCAGCAAATAAAGAGATGCAGCAATGCAGGGTGAGGGTGCACTGAAAGCTCCGTGTGTGCAGTTCAGAGGAGGTGGGAGGCCTCTGGAAGCCGTGCTGTGTGAAGTAAGTGAGTGACCTGAGGTTAGCGTGAAGCTGGGTCTGAGTCTGGGGTCCACAGTTAGTCTGTGGGCTACAGTGAAGATCGTGGCTTTCTGTGTCCTCCCATGAAGCCCAACATACTTTCCTTTTTTTTTTTTTTAAGACAGAGTCTCTCTCTGTTACCGAGGTAGCCTCTGCTTCCTGGGTTCAAGTGATTCTTGTCCCTCAGCCTCCTGAATAGTTGGGACTACAGGTGCACACCACCACTCCCAACTGATTTTTGTATTTTTAATAGAAAAGAGGTTTCATCATGTTGGCCAGGCTGGTCTTGAACTCTTGACCTCAAGTGATCTACCCACTTTGGCTTCCCAAAGTGCTGAGATTACAGGTGTGAGCCACTGTGCCTGGCCCACAACATGCTTTTCAAGGCTCTGTACCATCCACCTCCACATCCTTCTCCAGTTCCTTTTTTTTTTTTTGAGACAGAGTCTCACTCTGTTGCTCAGGCTGGAGTGCAATGGCGCTATCTTGGCTCACTGCAACCTCTGCCTCCTGGGTTCAGGCAATTCTCCTGCCTCACCCTCCCAAATAGCTGGAATTACAGGCATACACCACCTTACCTGGCTAATTTTTGTATTTTTAGTACAGACAGGGTTTCACCATTTTGGCCAGGCTGGTCTCGAACTCCTGACCTCAGGTGATTTTCCCACCTCAGCCTCCCAAAGTGCTGGACTTATAGGCGTGAGCCACTGCACCCGGCCTCTCCAGCCCCTTCTTAAGCTCCTCTTCCTCTCCCTGTCTCCTAACCTCCGAGTCTTGGACACACCATCATCTTGCCTCAGGGCCATCCTGTGTGGCATAGCTTGTCTTGAATGCCCTCTCCTCACCCCAACACACATACACAATTCACATAGCTTGTTCCTACTCATCTTGCCGTTCGTTCACAAATTAAACATCACTTCTTCTAGGAAGCCTTCCACGACTTTCCCCAAGCTGTGTGATACAGTGGTTCAAAGTATTTAACTAGTCCTTCTTGATGGACACTTCGATTATCTCCAGTTTTTCCAGCAATGCAGGCACATGCACACACACAAACACACACACCCCATTGTATACCTGTACTTATATTTCTGATGGAAACTTTTTAGAAGTGGAATTGCTATGCTAAAGTAAATGCACATTTTACATTTCCATCAATACTACCAATTGCTCTCAAATAGGTACTATAGAGAATCTGCTTTTTCTCATACTCTTAATTTCTTTCTTTTTTCTTTTTTTTGAGACAGAGTCTTGCTGTATCACCCAGGCTGGAGTGCAGTGCTGCGATCTTGGCATTTTTCAGTAGCAAACATGTGGCACACCAGACTCCCTTCCTCCCGTTCCTTCTCCTGATCCCTCTTGGTGAAGGTCTGGGGATTACAGATGTCCTCAAAGCCAGAACTCAGTGGCCTAAATCACCAACCCTTGGATTACCGCAAGCTCACCTAGAGTCTAAAAGAACAATTCTCCTTAGGCCCATTGTGATCCCGGAAAAATGACTTCTCAATTGCTGTTTCCCACTTGGCATCTCATTTTGAAAATCTTTGTTTCTCTGTGGCCGCTATGACGTTTGCTCCACTGAGCTTTCTGGCTTTAATTTTTGCCACCTCAGTCAGTTCCCAATGTCCCTACTGAAGTAGCCCAGAAAGTCGCATTGCTATTCCACTCTTTAATGATTTCTCCTCTAAATAGTAACTACCACTCCAACATTCCTGCATTTGTGGCCATGTTGTCAGCACATCTCGCTGAACCTAAATGAAGAAATTCCTATTCCTTTTACTGCAGATTATCCATATAATTCTTCTTAAAAGCTATTCTTGGTTGGCCGTGGTGGCTCACGCCTGTAATGCCAGCACTTTGGGAGGCTGAGGCAGGTCATCTGAGGTCAGGAGTTTAAGACAAGCCTGGCCAAGATGATGAAACCCTGTCTCTACTAAAAACACAAAAATGAGCCAGGCATGGTGGTGGGCGCTTATAATCCCAGCTACTCGGGAGGCTGAGAGGCAGGAGAATCACTTGAATCAGGGAGGCAGAGGTTGCAGTGAGCTGAGATCATGCCACTGCACTCCAGCCTGGGCAACAAGAGCAAAACTTCATCTCAATAAAAATAAAACAAAAACAAAAAGCTATTCTTAGGATGTATGAGGAAAGCACCTGACTTTAGATCTGCTGATCTAGGGTTTAAGTGCTGGCTGCACCACTCACTTAGGAAATTTCAGAAAGGTATTAAATTCCTATAAACAGGAATAATGCCTACTTTATAAGACGTTTCAAAAATGCAGTGATAATGTTATGTGACATACACAGCCCAAGGTCAGTCTGTCAAGAAGGACCCTGTCACTGGTGGCTGTGAAGATGATAAGTGCTTATGGACTGCCATGAACAGAGCAGTCAACACTGCTGACCTCAGCCACCAAACGCCAGCCCTTCCAGCTTTCCTGGACCTTGTGCTTTTTTCTGAGATAGTAGGTAGTTCTCTATTTGGCTTGAGAACAGAACATTCCTTCAAATGGTTGAAGTGTCTTTATTATATACGTGGTCTGTGCTTTATCATACTAATTTTCTTTTTTTTCAAGACAGGGTCTCTCTCTCTGTTGTCCAGGCTGGAGTTGCAGTGGCCTGATCACAGCTCACTGCAGCCTTGAACTCACAGGCTAAAGCAATCCTCCCACCTCAGCCTCCTGAGTAGCTGGGACCACAGGTGCATACCGCTAGGCCTGGCTAATTTTTAAAAATTTTTTGTAGAGGCAGGGTACCTCACTATGTTGCCCAGGCTGGTCTCAAACTCCTGGGCAAGTGATTCTCCCACCTCGGACTTCCAATTGTTGGGATTACAGGTGCGAGCTACCTTGCCCAGCCCTAAATGTTTTTTCTTATAGTAAAATACACAAAAATATACCATCTTCACCATGTTTAAGTGTGCGATTCAGTAGTGTGAAGTACATTCACGTTGTGCTGCCATCACCGTTATCCATCCCCTGAACTTTTAAAAATTCATCCCAACAGAAAGTCTACACCCGTTACCCACTAACTCTCTATTCTCTCCTACCCCATCCCCTGGCAACTACCATTCTTCCTGTCTCTATGAATTTGCCTATTCTAGGTTCCTCACATAAGTGAAATTATATCTGTCCTTCTGTGACTGGCTTATTTCACTTAGTATAATGTCCTCAAGGTTCATCTATGTTGTAGCATATATAAGAATTGCAATTCTTTTCAAGGCTGAATCATATTCCATTGTGCATATATACCTCATTTTGTTTACCCATCCATTCATCCATGGATGAAAACATTTGGGTTGTTTCCCCACTGTGGCTGTTATGACTTTATCCTACTGTTCATTCTGCCGCAATTTACATCTTCATTTTCATGCCTATTCAGTTTCCTCATACTAATAATTTTAGGAAGAGACTCATGAAAGACTTTTTATCTTATTTGATTTCCTTTTTTGGCCATTATTTATTTATTTATTTAAGCAGCCACAAAGACTGGGATTTCTAATTCTATGCTATGATAAGTGGACAACTGAAGTCATTTATCTTTTTTTCTGTTTCCTTTTCCAAAAAAGAAAATAGTATTTTTCTAAAATATGATTATGTCAGTTTGGTCTATTTGTATGTGTTAAGGAGAGCAATAACAGACAAAAGAATAACATAATACAATAATTAGGAGTTTAGTTAACAAAAAATAAATGGAGACTGGGCATGGTGGCTCACACTTGTAATCCCAGCACTTTGGGAGGCTGAGGTGGAGGTCAGGAGTTCAAGACCAGCCTGGCCAACATGGTGAGACTCTGCCTCTACTAAAAATACAAAAAATTAGCCAGTTGTGGTGGCAGATGCCTGTAATCCCAAGTACTTAGGAGGCTGAGGCAGGAGAACCACTTGAACCTGGGAGGCAGAGGTTTCAGTGAGCCAAGATTATAGCACTGCACCCAGCCTGGGCAACAAGGTGAGACTCTGTCTCAAAAAAAAAAAAAAAAAAACCAAAGATGGTGGGGCACTAGATAGCCTGCCTCTTCTATAACCAACTGGTGAACTGTTTAAGAAATAGACATTAGGCAGGGTGTGGTGGCTCATTCCTATAATCCTAACACTTTGGGAGGGCGAGGTGGGCAGATCACCTGAGGTCAGGAGTTTGAGACCAGCCTGGCCAACATGGTGAGACCCTATTTCTACTAAAACTGCAGAAATTAGTCGGGTGTGGTCCTGTATGCCTGTAATCTCAGCCACCCAGGAGGCTGAGGTAGGAGAATCACTTGAACCTGGGAAGCACTTGTTGCAGTGAGCTGAGATGCCTCTGCACTCCAGGCCACATATGAGACTCTGTCTCAAAAAAAAAAAAAAGAAAGAAAGAAATAGACAATAAAGAGTATGGCAGGGTCGGGCATGGTGGTTCATGCCTATAATCTTAACACTTTGGGAAGCCGAGGCAGGCAGATCACCTGAGGTCAAGAGATCTAGATCCCAGGCACGGTGGCTCAAGCCTGTAATCCCAGCACTTTGGGAGGCTCAGGCGGGTGGATCATCTGAAGTTGGGAGTTTGAGACCAGCCTGACCAACATGGAGAAACCCCATCTCTACTAAAAATACAAAATTAGTGGGCATGGTGGCACACACCTGTAATCCCAGCTACTCGGGAAGCTGAGGCAGGAGAATTGCTTGAATGCAGGAGGTGGAGGTTGCAGTAAGCCGAGATTGTGCCACTGCTCTCCAGCCTGGTGACAGAGCAAGACTCTGCCTCCAAAAAAAAAAAAAAAAGAGTATGGCCAGAATATTACTTTTATGAACTAAGCTGATTTAGGTGAATGCAGCTTATTTCTACTTGCAGGCAGATGGCCGTCTTAATTCTATACGCTAGAATTAAACAGGTCTCCCAGCCACTCATAGACAGGTCTACTGCAGGGGAGGAAAAATTATCAACTGACATATAGTGTGATTAAATGCTTGCCTCTTCTACCTGCTATGGATTGAATGTATCTCCTCCAAAACACAGGTGTTGCTAATGTGATGGTATTATGAGGCGGGGCCTTTAAGAGGTGATCAGGCCACAAGCGCTCCTGTCTTGTGAATGGGATTAGGTACCTTTGCAAAAGGGCTTGACGATGGGAGTTTGTCCCTTTTTGTCCTGCCTTCTGTTATGTGAGGACACAGCAAGGATGCAACAGTCAAGGCGCCATCTTGGAAGCAGAGAGACCAGACCCTCTGCCAGTGCCTTCATCTTGGACTTCCTGACTTCCAGACCTGTGAAGAAACAAATTCCTGTTTTTTTATACATTACCCAGTCCGTGGTATTCTGTTACAGCAGCTCAAAACAGATGAACGCAACGCCCTCAACCCACCTCTCTGCCTTGGTACCCACCACATTGTGTAGTAATGGCCTGACTTGGCCTGTCTCTTTCCTATGAGCATGCTGCCTTCATCCATTCTTCTACTCACTCAACTAGTTTTACTGAGTGCCTATTTTGGGCCTAGCAATAGCTAGGTCTTACACTCAGGACCTCACAGAAGTGAAGGAAACAGACACAACCCCACGCTTAAAGAGATCAGCACAGAAAATATTGTAAAGGAGATAGGGTGTGGTGTTAGACAATAACAAGGACGGAGTGACTTAAAGCAGAAGAAGGCTTTCTTGGGAAGTCACATTTATGATGACACCTCCAGGTTGAGGAGTACTTCAGTATACTATACTCTGGTGACTCGTAGAGGCATAGCACGTAGCAGAGCTCAGTAAATGCTTAACAAGTTAATAAGAGATATATGTGCAAATACTTTATATGCAAAGTACCACACAGACGTTAGCCATTATCACTGAGTTAATATGGAGAGATTTACTTTTATTCAGTTCTCTGAAACACCCAAAAAGATATTACAGCACACGATAGAGAAAACTCGATAAGGACATCTACTCATTTGGACACACCCAGAGTCCTGTCTTCCTAGGAGAGAGTTTGAAACTGTTAGGTGTAGGGCTGAATACAGAGAAATTAGAGAACCAGTCATCCCTTTTCAATGTTTGACCAATTCTATCTTTCTCCACGCAAAAGCAAGAGTTCACAAAATTGATTTTTAAAATAGCGATAAAATGACTTTAAAGATATTAGAAAATGAGAGAAATAAATAATAAAGTATTCTATTTCACTGATGGAAGGTAATGTTAACTAGATCTGAAAATAGCTGCCACTCCCAAACTGATACTGAACAGTGAAGAAAATGGCTCATTCTGTGTCCGTTGTGGCACTGGAGTTCTGACAAGCATGTGGAAAGAGACGAATATTATTTTTGAAGCATGTAGTATGTATTAATACATTACCTCATTTAATTCTAACACTTACAAATCCTGTGGGATGAAAATTATACCCATCATTTACGAAGGAGGAAACAGGCTGAAAGATTGTTATGTTCACATGTCAGGGATTTGAATTGAAGTTTCTGACTCCAAAGCAGAGAATAAAAAAAAGCTGAGAAAAATACAGGAAGGCTACTGTCAAATTGTTTTTTTGTTTTTGTTTTTTGAGACAGAATCTCGCTCTGTCACCCAGGCTGGAGTGCAATGGCACAATCTTGGCTCACTGTAACCTCTGCCTCCCGGTTCAAGCGATAGTCCTGCCTCAGCCTCCCGAATAGCTGGGAATACAGGCACATGCCACCATGCCCAGCTAATTTTTGTATCTTTAGTAGAGATGGGGTTTCACCATGTTGGCTAGGATGGTCTTTATTTCCTGACCTCGTGATCCGCCTGCCTCAGCCTCCCAATGTGCGGGGATTATAGGCGTGAGCCACCACATCCGGCCAGAATTGTTTTTTTTTTTGCAACCTAAAAATATTTTATCAAAACTATATTAATACTTTAACAAACTGTACAAAAAAGGTAATGAGACAAACATGTGTGCTTTATGGAACTGTATGTCAGTCAACCAGTTTCCTGCAGAGGGAATTCCCAGCATGACCTCATTCATCTGTGAGGACACAGCAGTCCCTATTTAGACATACACATTCATCTACTGCTCCAGCATGGTCAGCCCTTGACTTCCTGATGGTTTCCTTCTGCTATGAATGCACATATCCAGTTGTCTGCTTCTTAGAGCAGCCATTGGCCTTCCTCATCCACTAGCCACTGCAGAAGGACTGGGGCCACAAAGATGACTGATTCTACCCATTCTTTGGGGAAGGTTTCCCGGTGGCCCTCTACCATCATCCTACCTGGAATCAGATGAGTTTCCATAGCTCCTTCTGTTTTCATATCTTGCTGAAGCAGAGTTTTGAAAAACAAAACCATAAACTCACCTATTCCCCAGAAGGAATCTGTTATCAAAGATAATCTCCATGGAGACTGACTCTAGCTGTCCAACACTTGTCCATTCGAGATGTAAACCATCTTGCCCCACTTCCCTGCTTTGGAGCGGTGTAGAACTGCGCACAATTCAGGAGCTGACAAGCAAAGACACACTCAGAGCATTGCTCTTTGCTTCCTTGCCCTCTGAGTTGTTCAGTAAGTAGTGAAGAATGCAAAGCTACCTGCAGTATTTATTTCCGATCTGCTCCTGCTCTCTAATTTAAAAGCAAGACAAGAACATTAAATTTTTCAGTTTAAACTGGCGAAGGTAGACCTCAATCAGACACAAGTGCTTCTTGACTTATGATGGGTTTATTGGGAAGAGAAAATATCATAAATCAAGTGCCTTTAATACACCTAACCTACTGAACATCAGAGCTTAGCCAAGCCTACCTTAAACATACACAGAACACTTACATTAGCATACAGTTGGGCAAAAATCATCTAATGCAAATCCCGTTTTATTATAAAGTGTTGAATAGCTCATATAATTTATGGGAACAAGATCCAGAACATGAAAAACAGAATCGTTGTATCGGGACTTGAAGTATGGTTTCTACTGAATGTGCATCGTCTTTGGAACCATCATAAAGTCGAAAAATGTTAAGGCAGAGCATCATTAGCCCCAGAATGTCTGTGTATGAAACACTCCCTTGGGTGCACTGTGCCAGATACCATGCCTAAGTGTTTTCTAACTTTCTGTACTACATTGAAAAGCAGCATTTTCATAAAGGCGTTACTGGAATCGTGAAGAATATTAATCCTTCTTTCTTTTGCAGCTAACTGGGTTTCTGAAAGAAGCTCTAAACCACACGCATATTCCATTCTGTTTGTTCTTCCAAGTATGAGCTACTTCCTCCCTCTGCCACCATCACTCATTTTCTAGTTTGAGAAAATATTAAGAAGCATAGTAAATCAGTCTATTTTCAGAAATTGCTTAGTCCTTGAATTAATGTATTTTATAAATCAGGTTGGCTTTAGCTTCTTAAGATTTGGCTACTTAGAATAAAATCTTCCCAATTTGTAACCAATTTGCATATATGCATAAATGCCTGAATTTTAAAAACACCTTTAGGATTAAGAGAGTTTTGGTGTCTGTATTTACATAATTTAAAGCTGATTACTTAGGCGAGTTTTAGAGCAATTTTAACAACAGTAATGAGACAAGAGTCTTAATACATTCTTGCCAGGCAAGGTGGTGCATGCCTGCAATCTCAGGACTTTGGGAGGCCAAGATGGGGGTTATCACTTGAAGTCAGGAGCTGGAGACCAGCCTGGCCAACATGGTGAAATGCTGTCTCTACCAAAAATAACAGAAATTAGTGGGGCATGGTGGTAAGTGCCTGTAATCCCAGCTACTCAGGAGGCTGAGGCAGGAGAATCGCTCAAACCCGGGAGCTGAAGGTTGTAGTGAGCTGAGACTGCAGACTGCACTCTAGCCTGGGTGACAGAGTGAGACTCCTTCTAAAAAAAAAAAGATACTACATTCTTTAGAACCAAGAATCTAAGGATAATACATTCTTTAGAACCACATGTGTAAATGGTCAAAGGATGCTTTTAACAACATGGTCCCAACTGTGGAGGTATCAGCATCTTTCAAAGCTACCTGCAAAAAAGGGACAACGTTATCACTGGCTAGTGAAAAATTAGAAAAATGTAAGGAATTCTCAGCAAATGTCTTATCTGTTAAAATACCAATGGTCATCCGACTACGAGAGTAAATGCACCTCTCTTTTCTGAAAACAAAGCAAAACCAAAACAAAACTCTACAGAAATATATTATAAAATCAAGGATTAAATTTCTGTTGATTAATAAGTGATCGAGGTTATAAGTAATACTACCTCCAGGAATTTTTTTTTTCTTTTGAGACAGTTTCGCTCTTGTTACCCAGGCTGGAGTGCAATGGCACAATCTCAGCTCACCGCAACCTCCGCCTCCTGGGTTCAGGCAATTCTCCTGCCTCAGCCTCCTGAGTAGCTGGGATTACAGGTACGCGCCACCATGCCCAGCTAATTTTTTGTATTTTTAGTAGAGACGGGGTTTCACCATGTTGACCAGGATGGTCTCGATCTCTTGACCTCATGATCTACCCACCTTGGCCTCCCAAAGTGCTGGGATTACAGGCGTGAGCCACCACCCCCGGCGGGATTTTTTTTTTTTTTTTTTTTTTTTTATGGAGTCTTGCTCTGTCACCCAGGCAGCTCACTGCAACCTCCACCTACTGGGTTATCCTGCCTCAACCTCCCGAGTAGCTGGGACTACAGGTGCCCGCTCTCACATCCAGCTGATTTTTGTATTTTTAGTTGAGACGGGGTTTTACCATATTGGCCAAGCTGGTCTCGAACTCCTGATCTCGCCTCGGCCTCTCAAAGTGCTGGAATTACAGGCATGAGCCATCTCACCCAGCAAGGATTTTAATTTAATTAATTATTCATTATTTTTTTAAGAGACAGAGTCTCACTCTGTTGCCCAGGCTTGAGTGAAGTGGTGCAATCCCAGCTCACTGCAACATCCACCTCTCGCGTTCTAGCAATTCTCCTGCCTCAGCGAGCGTCCTGGGTAGCTGGGACTACAGGCACATGCCACTACGCCCAGCTAGTTGTTTGTATTTTAGTAGAGACGGGGCTTCACCCGTCTCGAACTCCCGAGCTCAGGCAATCCACCTGACTCAGCCTCCCAAGTGCTAGGATTACAGGTGTGAGCCACCATTTATTTATTTGTTTGTTTGTTTGTTTATTTATTTTTTGAGACAGAGTCTCGCTCTGTTGCCCAGGCTGGAGTGCAATGGTGAGATCTCAGCTTACTGCAACCTCCACATACCGGGTTCAAGTGATTCTCCTTCCTCAGCCTCCCAAGTAGCTGGGACTACAGGTGCCTGCCATCACACCTGCCTAATTTTTGTATTTTTAGTAGAGATGGGGTTTCACTATGCTGGCCAGGCTGGTCTCAAACTCCTGGCCTCAAGTGATCTGCCTGCTTTGGCCTCCCAAAGTGCTGCAATTACAGACATAAGCCACCATGCCTGGCCTACCTCCAAGATTTTTAATTTCTCGGCAGGGATAATCTGACATTAAAAACAAGCTTATATTTTATTAATAAGGAGAAGATTTATTCACAACCAATTTCTGCTTCAAAACACTTCCAAGCATATAACATATGCCATCCTTCAAAGAAGGATTTCCTATTTAATCATCTCAAATCAAATACGGATGGTCTTTTCATTTGAGATCACATGCCCTTTGTTTGCTTGTTTCTGTATAGGAATTATCTTGGAATCTGATAATTCTGAGACTCACCTGATGGCTAAGCACTGCATATCTTCATTATGTGCCCATTTCCTTTCATTCCTTAAAATATTATGAAACACTGCTACACACAAAATATGTATATAATGTATAATATTAATAACATATTGTAATATAATATATTCATCATATAATGAGTATACACAAAAGCATGATGAAAGGACCACCTGTGATCCTGCCATCCAACTTGAGGAACAGAATGATAGTACTGTAGAGGTCCCTATGTCCCTCCTCAATCACCATGTTACGTTGCTCATTCCTGTGCTTTTCTTTATAGTTTATCACATTTATAGCTAAGAAAGTATACTCAAAATTTGGCTTTTGAATTTTACAAAATACTATTTATTATATTGCATGCATTCTGCTGCAACTTACTTTTTCACTCAGCATTGTTTCTGAAATCCATCCATGATGATGTGTATAGCTCTATTTCAACCATTTTCACTTCCATATAGTGTTCCATTGCATGGATATACCACAATTTATTATCAGTTCTCCAGATGTTGGGCATATTCTCCCCTGATTTGTACTGTTTTGATCATTTCTGTGCTTGCTTCCCAGCCCTTATCTGCAAGGTTTTTTTTGGTGGTATGTTTCCCAGGAACGGGACTGATTGTATACAAATTATGTAACTACATACATAAATATATAATACATACACATAATTATTTTATATTCATAAATATACTTGTTTAATATGAATATGAAAAATGTTATATAATTACGTATTATAGAATATATACTATATATATTACAGAGAATATATATATATTTTGGAGAATAGAGAATATATATTATTCATATATATTCTCTATAATATATATTCCATATATATTCTCTATAATATGTAATTATATGTAATAATTACATGTGAATACTGATGATTTTCCCCATGCAAGAATATCTTTCAGTTGCCATATTTTTTAAAACAATGTAGCACTTATACCAGCCAAATCAAATGTAATAATCAACATAACATATACAAAGTAGTAGAATTATTTTATTTAGTTGTAATATCCATCTCTAATTGTTTTAAATAAAATCTCCATGGTCTTAATTGAATTGTACATTACTTTGTTTGAGAATGTCCTGTTTTTCATTAAAGTAATTTCTAAACCACTCTATGTGTTCAACCTTCTGTTTAACACTAAGATACGGGTTTTTGGAAAGGCCACAAGTCACCAGCTCCATGAAGTGGCGAATTGGTCCTTGTTTTGGAAAGCCCTCCAGGTGTTTCTCCAGAAATATATGTTCATGAAATTCTGAACCATCATCATCAAAACCTAGGAAATAAGACAAAATACTTTAAATTATAATTTTAAATACAAAATCTACATCATAAAAATAATATTAATGAAGTAACATATTACATTTTAAGGCATGTGCTTTAGAGTTAAACCTAGGGGTTTTTTTTTCTTCTTTTTTTTTTTTTGAGATGGAGTCTTGCTCTGTCACCCAGGTTGGAATGCAATGGCATGATCTCAGCTCACTGCAACCTCTGCCTCCTGGGTTCATGCGATTCTCCTGCCTCAGCTTCCCGAGTAGTTGGGATTACAGGTATGTGCCACCATGCTTGGCTAATTTTTGTATTTTTAGTAGAGGCCAGGCTGGTCTTCAACTCCTGAATTTCAAGTGATCTGCCTGTCCCAGCCTTCCACAGTTCTGGGATTACAGGCGTGAGCCACCTCGCCTGGCCCAGAGTTAGACCTAGGTTTGCCCACCAATTTTTTCAGGAGGCTGAGGCAGGAGAATTGGCTGGACCTGGGAGGTGGAGATTGCAGGGAGCCAAGATTGCACCATTGCATTCCAGCCTAAGCAACAAGAGCGAAAAATTTCATTTACAATGCCTAGCATGCTGTAAGTATTAAAAATGTGGCAGCAAGGCCAGGCACAGTGGTTCAGCCTCTTGAGTAGCTGGGATTACAGATGCTCGCCATCACACCCAGATAATTTTTGTATTTTAGCAGAGATGTGGTTTCACCATGTTGGTCAGGCTGGTCTCGAACTCCTGACCTCAGGTGATCCACCTGCCTCGGCCTCCCAAAGTGCTGGGATTACAGGCGTGAGCCACCGTGCTTGGCTGCTAATGAATATTTTCATAAATAATGGCGACCATCAAGAACATTCTACAAATTATGTATTTAAATATATAAGTAAAACAAGATGGAATTGTGAAAAATGTTCAGGCAGCTCACAAAAAGCCAAGAGGCCAGGTGCTGCGGCCCACACCTATAATCCCAGCACTTTGGGAGGCTGAGTCAGGAGGACTGCTTAAGCCCAGGAGTTCAAGACTAGACTGGGCAACATGGTGAAATCCTGTCTCTACAAAAAATACAAAAAAAAAAATTATCCAGGTGTGGTAGCAAGTGCCTATAGTCTCGGCTACTTCAAAGGCTGAAGTGGGAGGATCACCTGAGCCTGGGAAGTCGAAGCTGTAGTGAGCTGTGATCACACCACTGCCTTCCAGCCTGGGCAACAGAGTGAGACCCTGTCTCAAATAAAGACAAAAAACAAAAACAAAAGCCAAGAAAAGACAAAGAAACAAGAAATAAAGAAAACAAACAGAAAATAATACTTTAAATGTAAATGATCTAAGTATACCAATCAAAAGACAGAGTTTGGCACAGTGGATATAAAAACATGAACCAACTATATGCTGTGCATAAGGAATTCACCTTAAATACAACATAGGTAGACTGAAAGTAAAAAGAATGGTTAATGTTATCTTGGCAACATGAATTTTGTTCAAAAGTATGATAGGCTACATAAATACAAGATAAAGTAGATCAACAGTCTTTTTAACTTAGAATGCTCCAGGAGGGCAGAATGAATAGATCCTGAATGAATCAATGAATGACTGACAGCCAAGTGGTACTGGCACATACAATGCCAAGGAAAAAAGAGAGCAATAAAGAGGGTAAACTATATACAAAAATAAGTTCTAGACAGAGTAAACGGAAAAAGGCTACAGAGCTATGTACAAATTAAATCTCTATTCGCTAAAGACATTCTATACATTGTAAATTATCTTATCAAAAAGGCCTGAGCCCAAGAGTTTGACACTAGCTTGGGCAGCCTGACGAAACCCCATCTCTACCGAAAATACAAAAAAATTAACCGGGCATGGTGGCATGCACCTGTCATCCCAGCTACCACACTTAAGAGGCTAAGGTGAGAGGATCATGTAAGCCTGTAGGTCAAGGCTGCAGTGAGCTATGATTGTGCCACTGCACTCCAGCCTGGGTGACAGAATGAGACTCGCTCAAAAACAAAAAGCCACACACACACACACTAAGCAGCAAGGACTCAAACTGCGGCAAACCGAATCCATGCTCAACTCCGCTCCTTTGTGACACCTACCAAATGGAAAAGGTACAGAAGCACAAAGATGAGAAAAGAACAGGCAAGAGGCGGCAGTCAAACTGTGGAAGACGGAAAGTGCACATATGAGTAGTAATTGACTTAGCAGAGAAGATACTAAAACTATCTGTAAAAGGAGAAGACAAGAAGCAAAAAGGCTTCAAAAGGCCTTCAAAAATAGAGGATTCAGGTACCGCTGAAGTTATGAGTGGGGATAAGGAACAAAAAACAGGAGGATTAATTGAAAATGGGTTTAGGAACAGTTGGTTCTTCCACGTCCCATCCCCCACACACCTCCAGATGCCTATCCCCCTCCATTCCTGAAGAAGATGGGCAGTTTACTTTTTGGAGAAATGAAAATGGAAAGAGGAAGTATGTTGTTAGATGATAAGAGGAAAATTAAGTGAAAGTCTGTATGCTGAACAGTGAGACAGTCACCTCACCCCAATCCTTTTCCCCCATCCAGTTCTCAGCATGCACTCAAGGTCTATAGCCTCAAGTCAGGTGGTTGGAATATTTCTCATTGGAGAAACTCAGTGAGAATTATACATATGGAGTTACGGAAGTCCCCAAATGAAGAGGTTCCTTCCCAATTCCTCTCAAATGAAGCCACCAGTTAACTAGTCCCATCCGTTCACACACATCTAACAAACGGCTTTTCATGACTTTCCTCTCAAGTATAAAAACATTCAAATAACAGTAGACACTTTAAGAAAGTGCCTAACATAAGTGACAGACACCTTGGCAGGAACTGATATCTACCTCTCAAAATCCATTCTGGCTTTTTATCTTGGTAAAAAAATTAAAAATCTGTGCATGGGCAGGGGATGGTGGCTCATGTCCGTAATCTCAGCACTTTGGGAGGCTGAGGCAGGATAGTTTGAAGCCAGGAGTTTAAGACCAGCCTGGGCAACAAAGTGAGACCCCATCTCTACAGAACATTTAAAAATTAGCCAGGTGTAGCGGTGTGCACCTGTAGTCCTAGTATGTGAAAGGCTGGGGGCAGGAGGATCAATCATTTGAGCCCAGGAGTTTGAGGCTGCAGTAAGCTGTGATCGCATCACTGCACTCTAGCCTGGGTGACCAAGTGACACCATACCTCTTTTTTTTGAGTGACACCATACTTCTTTTTTTTTCTTTTTTCTCTTTTTTAATTTTTTAAAAAATTTGCTTCATCAGTTGCTTAGAAGAGACCATACCTCTTAAAAGAGAGAAAAAAAACCTGGACATAGCTGTTCAGCAACATTACATTTCTTAGCCACTTTTAGGCTAGGCATGGGCATATGTTTCAATTATCACCAGCAGAACCTAAACAAAGGTGATGTGTAACATTTATAGCCCAGAGCCTTTCAGAGACTGAAACTGGGCTGGGCACAGTGGCTCACGCCTGTAATCCCAACACTTTGAGGAAAAAAAATCTAATACTAAAAAGAACAACAACAAAGCATTTAGTTAGGTGGTTTTTTTTTTTTTTGAGAGGGAGTTTCACTCGTTACCCAGGCTGGAGTACAATGGCACAATCTCGGCTCACTGCAACCTCCGCCTCCTGGGTTCAAGTGATTCTCCTGCCTCAGCCTCCTGAGTAGCTGGAATTACAGGCCACTGACATCATGCCAGGCTAATTTTTGTTTTGTTTTGTTTTGAGACAGAGTTTTGCTCTCGTTATCCAGGCTGGAGCGCAATGGCCCGATCTCAGCTCACCGAAATCTCCATCTCCTGGGTTCAAGCAATTCTCCTGCCTCAGCCTCCCGAGTAGCTGGGACTACAGGCGTGCGCCACCATGCTCAGCTAACTTTTGTATTTTTAGTAGAGACGGGGTTTCACCATGTTGACCAAGATGGTCTCGATCTCTTGACCTCGTGATCCACCCGCCTCGGCCTCCCAAAATGCTAGGATTATAGGCCTGAGCCACTGCACCCAGCCCGTTTACTATTTTAAAAGAAGGTAAAGAGACAGACTAGGAAACATATTTCCAACACATGTAAGAGTTGAAGAATTAAAGTCCGTAATATATTGAGTTCCTATAAACAGTATTAACAAAGAGCCCAACAGAAACAAAGGACGTAAAAAGGTAAGTCACACAGGAAGTAAAAATAGCCAATATACATATGAAAAGATGTGTAATCTGGATATCAATGGGGAAATGCAAATTCAAATTTCAGAAAAAAAGAAGAGAACTGAAGGGTAAAGTATAATATTCTTTTACACTGTTTGACTTTTTTGCAAGTAAACTTTCATTATTATTTATGTAATTTAAAATGTTTTTAATAAACCAAAGAAGCACAATACAGTAAAGAAGACATAAGAGATAGTGAAACATTAAACATAAGAAGGAAATCCTATATGATGCACAATCAAATAAGGTAACAGGTTAATTGTGTCTAATTCTGCCTTAAATATTGAATACGCTTTTAAAATATGGTACGAAAAATAAAGAGTGAATTCCAGTTAACAGCAATGA
This sequence comes from Saguinus oedipus, assembly GCA_031835075.1. NCBI lineage: Eukaryota > Metazoa > Chordata > Mammalia > Primates > Cebidae > Saguinus > Saguinus oedipus. Next base: position 171,525,293 of record CM063173.1, read on the forward strand.
CCAATGATGTTTGAGAAGGGCATAGTAGGGTGCGAGCCAAATTCAGTCATTTTCACTTTGAATTATTGTTTCCACTTCCATGCAGTATCAAAACTATTATTTCTTTTCCTGTCGGTACTTTACGGCTCTTGTTCACAGGCTATAATCTCATCTAAAACAACAAATAAATCCTGCTATCTTTTTTTTTTTTTTTTGAGGATGGAGTGCAGTGGGACGATCTTGGCTCACTGCAACCTCCACCTCCTAGGTTCAAGCAGTTGTCTCCCTCAGCCTCCCAAGTAGCTGGAATTACAGGTGCCTGACACCATACCTGTCTAACTTTTTAGTAGAGATGGGGATTCACCATCCTGGCCAGGCTGGTCTTGAACTCATGATCTTGTGATCCAGCCACCTTGGCCTCCCAAAGTGCTGGGATTACAGGCATAAGCCACCGCACCTGGTCCTGATACCTTTCAGTCAGCACATACCTAATAATCTTCATACTTCCCCTAATTTTCTCCACATTATACTTACCCAAATAACACAGCCTTTCTTTAGGGTTTTATGGCAGTTTGAACTTTTCTCACTGTTCTTTTTGGCTCATATTACAGCACATATTTCAGATACCATAGAGGACACATAAGAAGTGAAAAACTTTATACAACACTCTGCCACCATTGCTGCCTCGACCTGGACTGCACGCCAGCACCCGCCAGCCAACAGCTCTGCCACTATGGAGGACAAGAATGAGTTTAGCACATTGAGGAATTCGCAGAGAGATCCAAGATCAATGTGAGCAACAATCAGCAGGATGATGGTAAAATGTTTATTGGAGGCCTGAGCTGGGATACAAGCAAAAAAGATCTGAGTATTTGTCTCGGTTTGGGGAAGTTGTAGACTGCACAATTAAAACAGATCCAGTCACTGGGAGATCAAGAGGATCTGGATTTGTGCTTTTCAAAGATGCTGCTAGTGCTGATAAGTTTTGGAACTGAAAGACCACAAACTGGATGGCAAATTGATAGATCCCAAAAGGGTCAAAGCTTTAAAAGGGAAAGAACGCTAAAAAAAGCTTTTGTGGGTGGACTGAGACCGGATACTTCTGAAGAACAAATTAAAGAATATTTTGGAGCCTTTGGAGAGATTGAAAACATTGAACTTCTCATGGATACAAAACAAATGAAAAAGGATTTTGTTTTATCACATATACTGAAGAGCTAGCAAAAAAATTGTTAGAAAAAAGATACCATCAGATTGGTTCTGGGAAGTGTGAAATCAAAGTTGCACAACCCAGAGAGGACATGGGCAGCAACAGCAACAACAAAAAGGTGGAGGAGGGGCTGCAGCTGGTGGATGAGTGGTGTGAGGGGTCACGGCCGAGGTCAGGGCCAAAACCGGAACCAAGGATTTAATAACTACTACGATCAAAGATATGGAAATTATAACAGTGCCTATGGTGGTGATCAAAACTACAGTGGCTATGGCAGATATGATTTTACTGGGTGTAACTGTGGAACTATGGATATGGACAGCGATATGCAGACGACAGTGGCCAACAGAGCACTTATGCCAAGGCATCTCTACGGGGTGGCAATCAGCAAAACAATTATCAGCCATACTAAAGGAGAACACTGGAGAAAACAGGATATGTTAAAGTAACCCATCCTGCAGTAAGACGTTGAAGACTGGTCTTCTGTTGAACTAAGATGATTATTTTGTAAGACTTTCTAGTGTACAAGACACGATTGTGTCCAACTGTATATAGTAGCCAATTAGTTTTCTTTGTTTTTACTTTGTCCTTTGCTATCTGTGTTATGACTCAATGTGGATCTGTTTAAATACATTTTATTTGTACGAATTCATGTTAAACTTCAAATAAATGCTTATGTGAAAAAAAAAGTGAAAAAGTTTAAACCAACTAAAGAACAGAAACAAAATTGTGATCGACATCCATCCTGACCTTCTTTGCCCACTGAAGCCTCTAAATTGAGTTACTCTAGAAAAGCATATAAAACATAGCCTTAGACTAGCCATATGCAGAAGGCTGAAACTGGACCCCCACCTTTGACCATATACAAAAATCAGCTCAAGATGGATTAAAGGCTTAAATGTGAAACCTAAAAGTATAAAAACTCTAGAAGATGATCTATGAAATACCATTCTAGACAACACCCCAGGCAAGGACTTCATGACAAAGTCAAAAAGCAACTGTAGGCCAGGCACAGTGACTCAATTCTAGTGCTGTAATCCCAGCACTTTGGAAGGCCGAGGCAGTCAAATCACCTGAGGTCAGGAGTTCAAGACTAACCTGGTGAACATGGCAAAGCCCTGTCTCTACTAAAAATACAAAAAAATTAGCTGGGCATGGTGGCAGGCACCTATAATCCCAACTACATGGGAGGCTGAGGCTGGAGAATCACTTGAACCTGGGAAGCAGAGGTTACAGTGAATCCAGATTGTACCACTACACTCCAGCCTGGGCAACAAGAGTGAAAACTCTGTCTCAAAAAAAAAGCAATTGTAACAAAAACAAAAACTGACAAGTGGGACCTAATCAAACTAAAGAGCTTCTGCACAGCAAAAGAAATTTCAATAAACAACCTACAGAATCAGAGAAAATATCTGCAACCTATACATCTGACAAAGGTCTAATATTCAGACTCTACAAGGAACTCAAACAATTGAAGAAGCAAAAAAAAAATCAACCCTATTAAAAACTGGGCAAAGGACATGAACAGACACTTCTCAAAAGAAGACACCCACATGGGCAGCAAACATGAAAACATTCAAGATCATGAATCATCCAGCAAATGCAAATCGAAACCACAACAACATACCACCTCACACCACTCTGAATGGCCATTATTAAAAAGTCAAAAATAACAGATACCGATGAGGTTGCAGAGGAAAGGGAATGCTTATACACTGTTGGTGACAATGCAAATTAGTTTAGCCACTGTGGAAAGCAGTATGGAGATTTCTCAAAGAACTTAAAACAGAACTACCATTCGACGTAGTAATCCCATTATTCTATCATAAAGATACATGCATACGTATGTTCATTGCAGCACTATTCATAATAGTTAAGACATGGAATCAACTTAGGTACCCATGAATGGTGAATTGGATAAAGAAAACGGGGTAAATATACACCACGGAATGCTATGCAGCTGTAAAAGTGATATCATGGCTTTTGCTGCAACATGGATGGAGATGGAGTTTTATTATCCTAAGTGAATTAATGCAGAAACAGAAAAACAAATACTACACGTCCTCACTTGTAAGCAGGAGCTAAACAGTGAGTACATATAGACACAAAAAAGGGAACAACAGACACTGGGGCTCATTTGAGGGTGGAGGGTAGGAGGAGAATAAAGATTGAGAAACTACCTATCAGGTATTATGCTGATTACCTGGGTGACAAAATTATCTGTACATCAAACCCCCATGACACTCAATTTACCCATGTAACAAACTTGCACACGTACCCCTGAACCTAAAATAAAAGTTGGAAATAAAAGAAAGAGAAGAAAACACAAATTAGAGAGGCAAATGAGAGTTTTAAAAAGGAGACATACATTTAAAAGTGAACATTTAGCTATTCGAAAACAATAATATACAATTCCCTAACAACATATGATGTTTTCATATGCCATCCTTATATGTTCTTTGGTAACATACCTAATCAGATATTTTACCATTTTATTTTTATTCATTACTTATTTATTTATTTTTTGAGATGGATTCTCGCTCTGTCACCCAGGCTGGAGTGCAGTGGCGCAATCTCGGCTCACTGAAACCTCTGCCTCCTGGGTTCAAGTGATTCTCCTGCCTAAGCCTCCTGAGTAGCTGGGATTACAGGCGTGTGACACTACGCTCAGATAATTTTTGTGTTTTAGTAGAGACGGGGTTTCACTGTGTTGGCCAGGCTGGTCTCAAACTCCTGACCTCAGGTGATCTGCTCACCTTAGCCTCCCAAAGTGCTGGGATTACAAGCATAAGCCACCGTGCCCCGCCCATTTTATTTTTATTTTTATTTTTATTCTTACTTATTTATTTTTGAGACACAGTCTTGCTCTGTTACCCAGGCTAGAGTGCAGTGGCAAGATCTCGGCTCACTGTAACCTCTCCATCCTGAGTTCAAAAGATTCTCGTGACTTAGCCTCCTGAGTAGCTGGAATTACAGGTGTGCACCACCATGCCTGGCTAATTTTTGTATTTTTAGTGGAGATGGGGTTTCACCATGTTGGCCAGGCTGGTCTCAAACTCCTAACCTCAAGTGATCCACCCGCCTTGGCCTCCCAAGGTGCTGGGATTATAGGCATGAGCCACTGCGCCCGGTCATATTTTGCCATTTTATAACTGGGTTTTTCATTTCTCATTGTTGAGTTTTAAGATTTTTTTTTTTTTGAGAAGGAGTTTCACTCTTATTGCCCAGGCTGGAGTGCAATGGCGCAATCTTGGCTCACTGCAACCTCCACCTGCTGGGTTCAAGTGATTCTCCTGCCTCAGTCTCTCAAGCAGCTGGGATTACAGGTGCCCACCACCATGTCTGGCTAATTTTTTGTATTTTTAGTAGAGATGGGGGTTTCACCATGTTGGCCAGATTGGTCTTGAACTCCTGACCTCTGGTGATCTGCCTGCTTCAGCTTCCCAAAGTGCTGGGATTACAGGCTTGAGCCACTTCGTCCGGCCAGTAGTGCATGTTCACAAAAGAATTTTTAATATATATTTTGTAGAACTGTCCTTTATCACAGATACGTGTTTTGCAAATATCTTCTCCTACTCTGTGGCTTGTCTTTTATTTTTTGACAGTGTCTTTCACAGTGCAGACATCTTATTTTTAATATAGTTCAACTTACCACTTTCTTCTTTCACGGATCATGCTTTTATGTTGTATTAAAGAAGCCAACACTCTCCCCCCACACACCCCCTCCCCCATAAAAACCAGCCTTAGAAACACTCTATTATTGGGTAGCCATAAATATGATTAATTTTAGTTAAAATCAAAGTAGAAGCTACAATAAAAACAATGTCATTAACAATCCTAACATATAAAACTAGTACCAAATCTAAGTGAGAACAATTCCACCTAATATACCTAATAGCTCTTGTAAATCTCCATGCAGGCAAAGCACAAGAGAAGAGACTAACAAGTTCTTTTTTTGTTTGTTTGTTTGTTTGTTTGAGATGGAGTTTCACTCTTGTTGCCCAGGCTGAAGTGCAATTGTGCGATCTTGGCTTACCACAACCTCCGCCTCCCGGGTTCAAGCGATTCCTGCCTGAGCCTCCCAAATAGCTAGGATTACAGGCATACACCACCACACCCAGCTAATTTTTATATTTTTAGTAGGGATGGGGTTTCTCCATGTTGGTCAGGCTGGTCTCGATCTCCTGAACTCAGGTGATCTGCCTGCCTCAGCCTCCCAAAGTGCTGGGATTACAGGCATGAGCCACTTCACCCAGCTGGGACTAACAAGTTCTTAAAACAGAAACAGAAAAAAAGCTAAACTAGAAAAATAATTTCTACACATTAAGTGGCAAAACAACAAACCTTAATTTTTTATATAATGGAAAAACACAATACTTTGAACTAAATTGTAAACACACGACATGTCATTTTGTCATTTTCAATATTATATTCCAATACCGACCCAGTGAGCTACTAAAAACAGAGCATCTTTCCCCAAAAGCATCAAAGTAAATCTTCATAAAGCTAATTATTAGCAGGGAAAGAAAGGTATTTCATTAATCTCAACATTTAAGTGTAAGAAATATAAAAGAGAGTTATTGAATTGTTGAGGCTCCAGGTTACAATACCAGTTTCTCAAAGTACAAGCTTCTAAGTGTGTGCCCAGGGCAGTGATCAAAGTGAGAGTTTCCACAGTCTTTTGCTATTTTTACTCCAGGTAACAATTGCCTTACGGAAATGAGTTTCCCCACCACCTCCTTTTCCAGCCCTGAAATATCAATAATATGCACAGTGTCATATGGATAGTTGTCACATTTATTTCCCAACCAGGCCAAAAAAACATGTTTATCTCCTTTTTTAGAAATTAAATTTTCTCAGAAACCAGGTCAAATTTAAGATAAATTCCATTGGAGTTGATCACTCAAAATTTCACTGCTGGTGACAATATACCATGAGTTGGCACTTTCCTAGCACCTGGTGGACCACTAGGTTAAGAGATTGAGACTATCCTGGCCAACACGGTGAAACTCCATCTCTACTAAAAATACTAAAGTAGCCCAATGTGGTGGTGTGTGCCTGTAGTCCCAGCTACTCCAGAGGCTGAGGCAGGAGACTCGCTCGAACCCGGGAGGTGGAGGCTGTAGTGAGCCAAGATCTCACCACTGCACTCCAGCAGCCTGGGCAACAGAGTAAGACCTCGTCTCAAAAAAAAAAAAAAAAAAGAAAATGTTATAGTATACAACCATAAATAGTTACAGAAGCAAACCCCCTCACGATGTTGTTGCTGTAGAAACAGGGATGACGATGGTGATGATGCTTTACTTATTTAACCTGACTTACTCCTCACACCAATCTCGTATAATGAGTCCTATTATTATTCCCATCATTTTAGAGATGAAGGAAGTGAGGGTTGGAGAGATCAAGTATGTAACTCACTCAGGATCTTGAACTTCTAACCCCTATGCTTCACTGACTCTCCTGAATAAAATCACTCACTCCTTCCTTCCTTCCTTTTCTTTCCTTCCTTCTTTTTCCTTCTTTCTGTCCTTCTTTCTTTTTTTCCTTCTTTCTTTCTTTCCTTCCTTCTTTCATTCATTCATTCAAGACAGAGTTTCACTCTGTCACCCAGGCTGGAGTCCAGTGGTGAGACCTTAGCTCACTGCAACCTCTACCTCCCAGGTTCAAGTGATTCTCCTGCCTTAGTCTCCCAAGTAGTTAGGATTACAAGCATGAGCCACCATGCCCGGTCTAACACTGGGTTTTTAAATCAGGTTTTTAACCATGAGGACTTGGAACACCCACGTTTCTTCAAATAATAAAATCCAAATATGTTGTCAGAGTAAACCAAATCTTTCCTTAATATCAAATATTATTTTACAGAAAAGGAAACTGAGGCCCAGGAGCTTAAATAATTTCCTCAAAGGCAAATAATGGCTAATAATGGACAAAGCTGGTACTCAGGTTTGCACAACTAAAAAGGCTTTGGTCTTTTTACCTTACCCTGATAACTTCCAGAACATAGAAACCATACTTTAAGCAATACACAGGTTAGGTAATACATGAAACACAGTATGCTATATTATTGCAGGTACAATATAAATATACAGGCTGGGTGTGCTGGCTCACACCTGTAATTCCAGCACTCTGGGAAGTCAAAGCAGGTGGATTACCTAAGGTCAGGAGTTTGAGACCAGGCTGGCCAACATTGCAAAACCCCATCTCTACTAAAAATACAAAAATTAGCTGGGTGTGGTGGTACACACCTGTAATCCCACCTATTCGGGAGGCTGAGGCATGAAAATTGCTTGAACACGGGAGGCGGAGGTTGCAGTGTGCTGAGATCTTGCCACTGCACTCCAGCCCAGGCGACAGAGAAAGACTCTGTCTCAAAAATCAAAAACAAAAACAATATGAATATACAAAATATTAAGAATTTGCTGAAAGAATCTGTAAGTCTCTAATGTTTTCCTATAAAAGGTAACACTTTATATTAATTATATTATTTACATATAAGACTAAATATTTCTGATATTTAAGCTTCAATTCTACCTATTAATCCAACAAATAAAAGATTAACAAAAATTAAGATGTTACAATGATACCACATCACGAAGCTTAAAATATGGACTACGTTTTCAAAGACTTATTTAGGCTTTTCCAACTTCTAGCTAATCTTATCATAAGTTAATCTTTTCTGATTCAAAATACATCTATAAATTCAATTAAAATTTTTAACTGACGACAACATGGGTATCATACAAAATAAATAGCACAGTAATACTGTTTTCCTTTTGATTTAGGAAGAGGTAACATCTCCAAAAAATACCCAGTAAAGTAGATCATATTCTGTTGCCAGTTCAAAGCATCTATATTCTGCAGGCAAAGATTTTCATAGCGTACTAATGTGTTTGCTTTGAGTGGCTCATACAAGTTCCTTGGACCTCATTTATGCAATGGTTTTATGACTAAAGGACTTTAAGAGTTGTAATGTTCTCCAAAATTGAAGTATAATCTCAGACCCCTTATTCAATACTTAGAAGATTCACCCAGTAATATCCTGTTTAGCAATTAGCAAAACAATATCACTTGCAGTTCTCAGTCTTTTTATGTCATAGAAATTCATGATGCATTTTACTTCTTTATTTTCCTTATCGAATATCTAAAAATAAGTGAAATTCTAACTTTTTTTAAAAAAACCTCATCAGATTCTTTTTAGGACACCATAAAGATATCTACAAAGTGTTTTGAAATTTACCTGAGTACACTCTAAAAGTGAGTATCTGGCAGAAGTAATCTCAATGAATAAATTTTATAACCTCCTGAAATTAACACTTACCTGCTTCATTGTTAATTGGGAACTCCCACAGTTTCCCCTCTTTCGTCCACTGGATCAGCTCTTCAAACCCATTCTGAAGGGGTTGTTCATTTACTGTGGCTAACTCCTTAGCAAATTCCACATCCCAAAGTGAAGGTACAGTGTCTGCATAATAAAGACATTTTAATTAAGAATAAGTCAATGTAAATATATATTTTTAAAAAGTTATAACCAATCCTGAATTGATCATATATTTTTCAGACCTTGACACTCATAATTAAATAGTATATAATAAAAAGTTACTGAGAGATAACTGCAAAAATTACATTAAAAATGATAAGTACAATAATGGCAAGCTCAACTTTTCTTTTACAATGCCAGGTAATCACTGCCCCCTCTACTGGAAAGAAAAAAATAAATTTGTATTTTGTTTAAGAGTATTTTTAGGAATGTGAATGTGTTTTGCACAACATGTGACTTTGATTTTTAAAGTCTAGCCTGTTTATCTTATAGTCTATCAAAATTAGTCACTAATGTTACTACTGTTAACAACCAAAGAAAGTAAATGAACAGAATAAAGATAAAACTGCTAATGAATACTGAGTACTTCCTGTATGCTTAAATGCTTTTTATGCATTAGTCTATGTAATCCTCACAACCAACCCTGTGAGTAAGGTATTATCATATTGGCTAATTACCACCATCATGTTACATGTTTCAATAACTTATTTACTTTTTTTTTGTTTTTTTTTGAGACGGAGTTTCACTGTTGTTACCCAGGCTGGAGTGCAATGGCGCGATCTCGGCTCACCGCAACCTCCGCCTCCTGGGTTCAGGCAATTCTCCTGCCTCAGCCTCCCGAGTAGCTGGGACTACAGGCACGCGCCACCATGCCCAGATAATTTTTTGTATTTTTAGTAGAGACGGGGGTTTCACCTTGTTGACCAGGATGGTCTCGATCTCTTGACCTCATGATCCACCTGCCTCGGCCTCCCAAAGTGCTGGGATTATAGGTGTGATAACTTATTTACTTTTGAAACTTCAGATCATCTTTTGAGAATGAGCCATATTCCCACCAGTTACTGCTGCTGGGAACGTAAAACGGTACAACCACCTTGGAAAACAGTTTGACGGCTCCTTAAAAAGTTAAAAATATATCTATTATTCAACATAGCCAATTCATTCCTGGATATTTACCCAAGAGATATGTAGAGATAATACATATCTACAGAAAGACTTGTACACAAAAGTTAATGGCAGCTTTCTTTATAACAGCCAAATGTGGGTTATAATTTGGGAAACAACCCAAATGTCCACTAAAAGGTGAAAAGGTACAAAAATGTGATGCATCCATACAATTGTATACTATTCAGTAATAAAAATGCATTATTAGTAGTGTAACAGCATAGATGAATCTCAAATCATTATGCTGAGTGAAAGAAGCCAGATGCAAATGAGGACATACTGTGTGATTTCAATTATGTACAATTCTAAAAGATACGAACTAATCTATTGTAACAGAAAGCAGATCAATGGTTGCCTAGGAACTGTGTGTGTGTGTGTGTGTGTGTGTGTGTGTGTACTGCAAAAGCACACAAGGAAACTTTGGAGGGTCATGAAAATGTTCAGAATTGTAACTGGCAGTTTCATGGGTGTATATATTTGTTATAACTAGTCAAGCTATATACTTTAAATATGTGCAGTTTGTTGCACACAAATTATACCTTAATAAAACTGTAAAAAGAAAATGAGTATCAATGTCTATCCCTTGGCTACCTTTTTCTCTATATTCTACTTCTTTAGTTATTTTTACCAACATTTTTGATCTTTCTTTTTTTCTGTGTGATCTCACTTTTTAAAATAAATGAGAATCGTATAGTTTGGTAATCTACTTTTTTCACTGAATGACTCCATCAGTATTCCATTTTATCTCTTTTAAATACTATAGTGACAAATATCCTTGTAGTTACACTTTTGTGCATATCTGTAATATTTCCTTAGAACAAATTGCTAGGAACACAATTTCTGGGTTAGAGGCATAGACTGCATATGATCTCTCCTCCAGCTTACCTCTTTACCCACTTTTGCCATGCCCTCTAAAGCATATCAACAAATAGCTCATTTACTCTTCTACCTGGGTAAGCCTTATTTTATCTATTTTGCTTTTTCTGAATCTGTCTCTATGAGCCTTTACGTGCAGAAATGTGTCTAACCACAAACTGACTGCTAGATATTAAGTGTTCTGACACAGATGATCTGTACTGAAAAACAATCAGTTGTTAGCCTTAACTAGCCACATTTACAGAACAATCCAGCCAGTAAAATAACTTGTCTCAGTTATCTTTTACATGGTGATGACTGACCAACCTGTATCTTCTCCATCATCATTAGGATCATCACTATATTTTTACACTTGCTAATAGTTGCAAGCATTTATTAAATATGAATTATGTTACAGGCACTGTGCCTGGCACTTTTCTCAGATGACCTCATTTAATCCTTGAAATGTATATACTAGCCTTCATTTTATAGATGGGGAAAGGTTAATGTGGCAGAATCTGAATTTGAATCCAATTCTACACAACACCAGCACTCTTCCTGTTAATACTGCCTGTCAATTGTAGGATAACCAGTAGGGCCTATGACTATATCCTTTGTAGCAGGTGGTAAGAACTTAGTGGGGAACAAGATGTGGGAATCATGGAACAGAATAACTCTTTCAATCAGTCAATAAAAAATTACTAAATGCCAACTATATTTCCAGCATTATTTGAGGTGGTGGGAAAACAATAGTGAACAATTGCTAAACTTACGTTTCTACATATTGCTTTTCCTGTATTTAGTTGGGAACAAAAACCATTCTTTAGACTCATGCAAGTATAACATATTCAAACAGTATCTTCATCAGAGTAAATTATTACATAAATTTGTGTGCTATTTTCCTCACCAGAGTATAATCATTTGATATTGTTTGATAAAATAAATAAAACTTCAATGCTTCCTTGCCAACTAACTTCAGTTTTAGAAATAGGATTTTTTTTTGTTTTAAAAAGTAAGCTGGCTACTTCAAGAATCTCAAGAATATTCAAGTGCAGCTGTCCTGACAACAAATTTCTTTCTTCCTTTTTTTTTCTCCTTCACCTGGGTGCAGGTGGACTAAGGCAGAAAAGGGCATTAGCCACCTCCCTCTTGTGTTCAAGTGATTCTCCTGCCTCAGCCTCTGGAGTACCTGGGATTACAGGCACCCACCACCATGCCCAGTTAATTTTTTTATTTTTGCAGAGACAGGGTTTTACCATGCTGGCCAGGCTGGTCTCGAACTTCTGACCTCAGGTGATCCACCCATCTTGGCCTCCCAAAGTGCTGGGATTACAGGCGTGAGCCACTGCACCCAGTCAATGAATTCCTTTGTGATATATGCTTAACCATTTGAGCAGGGGAGAGGCAATTCATTGCCCCTATGGATTTTGCACTTCCTTTTTACCGTACACAAGAGAATGCAGTTTTTGCAATACAAGAACGGGGGTTGTGCTCTCTTCGGCAGCACACATATTAAAACTGGAACGATACAGAGAAGATTAGCATGGCCCCTGCACAAGGAGGACACACAAATTCATGATGCGTTCCATATTTTTTTTAAAAAAAAATTATAAAAAAGAAGGGGGGTTGTTCTTTTAGCTTCGACTTCAGTTCAAATGAACAAACACTGAATTAACGTCTTTCCTCTACAGATGTACATTTTATAGTATAGTTTGTTCAAAAAATAATTTAAGATTTAAGATAACCAGTTCCTATGATCTGTAAGCCACATGAATAGGTGCTACATGAATGAGATATAATCCCTAATAGTCCATTAAATAGGGGGAAAATAAAAAGTTCCTATAAGTAACCGGTAGAAAGATTAAATGAGCCCTTGGAGGCTGGCCTTATCTATCATATACAACATTTTTTTTTCCCTTTGAGATGGAGTTTCACTCTGTTGCCTAGGACGGAGTGTTATATCACAATCATAGCTCACTGCAGCCTTGAATTCTGCGCTCCAGTGATCCTGCCATCTCAACCTCCCAGGTCACTCGGATGACAGGCATGCACCACCATGTCTGGATAATTTTTTTCTATTTTTTAGAGAAAGGGGCTCACTATGTTACCCAGGCTGATCTTGGAACTCCTAGTCACAAGCCATCCTGTTGTCTCAGCCTCCAAAGTCCATATACAACATTATTTCTATCAAGATCCAAAAAACAAACTTCTACTCTTTAGAAATGCTCGTCTTTTATATGCTGAAGACATTCTGTATTGAGTTGCTTCATTTATTTTACTAGTAAACCAAATTTAACGTCAAGCAGGAGGACACTTTTATTTCTCTTTTAAATTTAAAATGGCAAATTTCTTACCCAAAGAAAACACTACAAGTCTCTTAAATAGATTTCTTGAATATTCTTTCCATCTCCTGAACAATCACTGAGTCACTTCAGTAAGTTATTTTATAAATACTATCTCCACTTCTCGACAGTAAGCTGCCTAAGGGCAGGAACCAGTACCTCTTTATGTAATAGCACAGAGATACACTGTAAATGATAGTTGATTATTAATGTTCTCACTCAAATTAGCAGCTCATCTGGACCTCTGGATTTGGTAACTGGTAGTACTTACCTCCCACTGTCTCACAGAATGCAACATTTCAAGGGGGAAACCTGACCAAAACTAGCAATGTTGACAAGTGTAGTATGATGTGTCCTCCGTCAGGTTACTTAAGAGTGTGTGTGTGTTGCTTTGATCCTGAAGGCTGGGCAGGGAGCCAAGGCCATAGTGCCTACCTGAGGAGCAGGTGTCCCTGAGAACTCAAACATCCCAGGGCATACCTGGGAACATATCAAAGAAAACACTGTCATCACGCATGCAGAGTTGACACAGTCAGAGCATTAGCTTCAAGGCAGCTTAGAGATGGGAGGCGGGGAGACTCTAGAGCTGCCCAGGAACGTCCAGTATATAAGTTCTAGTAAACTCATCTATTCGTCAAGCTGGACTTGCCCACAATATTCTATCATGCATAAGAGAATGCAGTTTTTGCAGTACAAGAAGTGGGGTTGTTCTTTTAGCTTCGCTTTCAGCAAAGGTCTCTCGATGCCTTCCCAGTTTGGGGGGACGTGACAGTCCCGTCTTCCTTATAACAACTGCCACATTTGTAAGCAGGATCCAGGCCAATGACAGGATGGAATATTAAAATATCCAACGATTACACCATCAGAACACTAAGGACATCTTGAAAGGTGAAATGTTTCTCCACCTGAGAAACGCGTTATTCTTAACAAACCTGTTTCAGGGTCTTCCTTAGTAGCTGCCGTCATGTCAAAAATATAAAGTCTTTTCCCCTTGAATAAATTTTTCGTAATTCTAAAAAAAGAAAATAACATTTTAATGAATATATTTTAAACTGTCAATAAAAACTACGAGAAAATATCTTAAGTGAAATATTCTATGTAGAAATGAAAAATAACCAAGTGTGGGTGAAGGGGAGGAAGGCAGCAAAACACACTGCCATGTGTGTACCTATGCAACTATCTTGCACGTTCTGCACATGTACCCCAAAACCTATAATGCAATAAAAATTTTAAAAAAAAAAAAGAAATGAAAAATAATTCCACTGATCCACATCAAACATCTTAGCTAAACCGCCACATTTTTAGGACCCATAAACTAAAAACAGAAATGTGCACTTGAGTTTTGCTTCATAATACAACAAATCAGTTAAAGCAATTTAATTGCCAAAATACCTAATTGAAAAGATTAGCTTAATTTGCCAAAATTTTAATTTTTTCCCTTTTATATTAAGGTTTTAAAAACTCCATATTGTGAAAAACTATAAAACTATGCTAAAATAGATAGAAGCTATAAAGCCAACATTTATCTTTAAGGGCAGAAAACACTGCAATTTTTAATTAGAAATTATAAAAGACTGCATAGGTAAACCACAACATTCCCCTTCATAAAGCAATTATTCTGTAATTTTAAAATAATTATTCACTATCTTTACATGACTATTTAAAATTAACTACTGAAATTAATATCAGGGAGTTAACAGGTAACGTTTTCTTGTATACTTGATAATCAATTGTTTTATGCATCAATTCACATGTTTACTTGAATAAATTTACTGGCAGATTAAAATCAAGTTTATAAACTGGAGGGCTGGCCAGGTAAGGTGGCCCATGCCTGTAATCCCAGAATTTTGGGAGGACAAGGCAGGTAAATCACCTTAGGGCAGGAGTTTGAGACCAGCCTGGCCAAAGTGGAGAAACCCCGTCTCTACTAAAAATGCAAAAAAAATTAGCTGGGTGTGATGGCTGGTGCTGTAATCCCAGCTACTGAGGAGACTGAGAAGGGGGAATCCCTTGAACCCAGGAGGCAGAGCTTGCAGTGAGCCAAGATCGTGCCACCATACTCCAGACTGGGTGGTAAAAGCAAGATTCCATCTCAAAAAATAAAAATAAAAACTAAAAAAAAAATAAACTGGAGAATTAGCTTTAAAAATAATTTTGAATTAAAAAAAAATTACTTCTCTCTACTAAATAGAAGTAACTGGAAAAATGCAAATACCATATGAACGTTAAATAACATGATCTCAAATCATATAATCTTTACTTTAGTAGGTTCCCAAGTTATTTGTAAACAAAGGCTTTTATGCTCCAGAACTCCAGTGCCTTGCATTCTTCCCCGTCAACCGCACATCTGGTAAACAGGATAGTGGATTAAAGCAAGTCACAGCAGAGGGAGAACGCCTTGGTAAAGTATTGAATTTCAAAAGAGGAATGTACTACAAAGAAAGGGAATGGACATTTGCTGAGCACCTACTACGTACCAAATAGTTTACACGTGTTTCTTTTCTATTCCTCAAGAAAGCCATTTAAGCTAGGTTTCACTTTCAGCATTTTATAGCTGGGGAAACAGGCTAATGGAGGCTATAAAGGGTGCCCAGTCACACAATTAGTCAGTGGCAGTGCCAACATGCTGAGGCAGGCCAGTATAAGAACAGAAGGAATCAGCCCAGGCCTGGGTTGCCTGGGGTTGATACCCCAGAACCTGCCCCAGTCATAGCAGGGTGAACAACTTGGTGTCTCATCATTGCTTCCCCTTACTCCCCTCTAGCTGGCATTTTAACAGATTGAAGGCACAGAAACCCCTTTTCTACTTTAGCTTCTAATTTTAAAAATACCAAATTATAATATACCATCCTAATGTAGTTGCACAGAATCATGTCCAAGATGAATGATTCAGTTAAATATTCTCGAGGATTAACTGATTTAGTTAAATATTCTTTTTTTTTTTTTTTTTTTGAGACAGAGTTTCACTTTTGTTACCCAGGCTGGAGTGCAATGGTGCGATCTCGGCTCACCGCAACCTCCGCCTCCTGGGTTCAGGCAATTCTCCTGCCTCAGCCTCCTGAGTAGCTGGGATTACAGGCATGCACCACCATGCCCAGCTAATTTTTTGTATCTTTAGTAGAGATGGGGTTTCACCATTTTGACCAGGATGGTCTCGATCTCTTGACCTTGTGATCCACCCGCCTCGGCCTCCCAAAGTGCTGGGATTACAGGCTTGAGCCACCGCGCCTGGCCTAGTTAAATATTCTTAAGTAAAACTCCAAGTACACCTTCTCCTTTATTCAATAATATATAACAGATACTAAATCACTTTAAATTAGTAATTCAAACAATCTTCCAAAGTCACTATAACCTCTTGAAACTTCCTGTGTTAACTGCTAATCACCTTTTCCAACTTTCTGGCATAAATCAGTAGTTTAACACCCCAGAAGGACTTAACTCAAGTTCTGATTTTAGTTAAAACAAATCCACAGAATACACAACGCACTGAAAACACTCCAATTGTGAGCATATCCTGCTATAAAGACAAGATAATTTTTATCAGACCATGCCAAATATCTGGTTCCTCCTTCCTAGCTCTCATTTTCAGGGTTTAAAGGAGAGAAAGAACAGAAACTTTATGCAAATACAGAACAACTTTAGATTCCAAAATAACTATGTAAGGCATGGCTCAGTATCTTTAAGAACTTCAAATCAGTAAATTCAAAGGGCCACAAATAATCTACCACTTTAAGGTATTGTATAAACATTTTTCCTCTTGCCTCTCCTTTGCGTTGATGGTGGGTTATTTCTCTAATGTATACAAAAAGACAAGCATGTATTGAGATATAAAGGGTATATGAATACACAGTATTAGACACATATTTAAAATGAAAAATAATATTTCTCACAAAATACTTATTTGCTCAGAATTCAGTCAGCTCCATTATTTTAAATCAAAAGACCCCGATTCATCATGGGTAGATGTGAGCACAGCCCATTTTGATTTAAGGTAGGGAAAACTGCAGGACTGGCTAAATCCAGCACGTGGTTCCTTCTCCAGGAAGTGGTATACAGAGAATAAGAACACATATGTAAATGCATTCACAATGCTCAAATATCCAACAGCAATAATATACACAATAAGATAAATCTACAGCTAAAGTAAAAACAAACTACACAAACAAAACCCAGCAGATTACCAAGCCTGATACCTTTTTCTAAAATCAGCGGTCGTCTGCTCAGGATAATTGTCATGGCCTTCATCAAATCGAATCTGATGCTCTGGTCTTAAATGAACTCTAGCTGTAGCAGATCTGGCAACTTTCATATCTGATATTATGTTACTGAAACTGGAAAAATAAAAAGGTCAACTGTATTAGAAATCTTCGCTACAGAACAGTCAAACTTACTTAAACAGGAGACTGATATCATTTAATTCTTATTTCATTTTTATGCACTAATTATACAGCATAAAAAAAAATTTTTTTTTTGAGACGTAGTCTTGCACTGTTGCCCGGGTTGGAGTGCAGTGGTGCAATCTCAGCTCACTACAACCTTCACGTCCCAGGCTCAAGTGATTCTCATGCCTCAGCCTCCCGAGTAGCTGGAATTACAGGTGCCTGCCACCATGCCCAGCTAATTTTTTGTATTTTTAGTAGAGACCGAGTTTCACTATGTTGGCCAGGCTGGTCTCAAACTCCTGATCTCGTGAATTGCCTGCCTCAGTCTCCCAAAGTGCTGGGATTACAGGCGTGAGCCACCATATCCAGCCAAAAAATGTTTAAATAAAAAATGTCACCTATTAACATTCACATAACACAGAACATTACAATTTATGTTTACTTTAATCATTTAAAGATGTTCTTTAGAAATCCTCATTTAAAACATAAAACATTTCTCATGAAAAATTATTCAAAGAAAATGATAAGAAAGTAAAATCAGTATCTGTATACCTATTGCCTACATTCGATAACTAAATTAAAACCAAGTTAGCCATGTTTATTTGTTTGTATTTCTTCAAAGAAAAACAAAATGAGTCACTGAATTGACAGTCCAGGTATCTGTCTTCCTTTTTTTTTTTAAACTTGACAATTTCTTTTAGAGATAGGGTCTCACTCTTATTGCCCAGCCTGGAGTGCAGTGGTGAGATCACAACTCAATGCAGCTTCAAACCCTGGACTTAAGTAATCCTCCTGCCTCAGCCTCCAAAGTTTTGCTAGAACGACAGGGACATGCCACCATGCTCAGTTAATTTTTTTATGTTTTGTGGAGATGGGGTCTTGCTTTGTTGCTCAGGCTGGTCTCAAATTCCTGGCCTCAAGTGATCTTCTTGCCTCAGACTCCCAAAGTGCTGGGATCATGGGCATGAGCCAGTGCACGTGGCCATTTCTTTTAACTTCTTGAAATAAAGCTGGTACACACACTCTTTGAGAACAATTGATTTTGATCACTCTCCAAAATGAAGCAGGGTTACCACTTACTATAATGTAGGCAGCAAGTAGTATAACATGACATAAAATAATGAGAGATGAAGAGAATAAGTGGAAAGACATCAGCTGAATGTAAGAATAAGAGGAAAAAGAGAAGGAAACAGACCTGAAGATTATCATACCGTGCATAAAACCAGCAAACTATTTAACTGAAAAAATTACTTTTCTCAGAGAAGCTACCTTGTTCCGTTACTGATTTTTAATAACATTACTGAATTTACCATTTCTTTTTTTCATGGACAAGAAACTGTAACTTCCTAAAAGGAAACTTTATTCAATTGGTTTCTTGAAAACTATAATCATATTTAAGACATATGTTTTTAAAAAGCTGAATTGCTAAAATTATACAGTATATTTTATATACGAATTCTACTGATGTGGTATATATTATGTGCATTACTCACCAGCCACATGAAAATGGCCCATTTTGAGATATAAACATTACTGACCTAATGGTTTGATTCACTCACCTAATTTTAGGTCTCTCTGCATCGCTCTGTGCCCTTGACTCTTCCTCATGCTGCTGGAGCTGTCTCAGCAGCTCTGACTTGGTTGTTTGCTTGTCAAAAGGGAGAGAATCTGCCACAGCAGACACAGCTGCCACCAACTCCGGACTCAGGGGCTCAATTCTGAAAAAGAAAATGAAAAACAAATGAGAAATAAAAAAGAGAGATTGGCCAGGCATGATGGCTTACTCCTGTAATCCCAGCACTCGGGAAGCCAAGGCAGGCAGATCACTTGAGGTCAGGAGTTCAAGACCAGCCTGGCCAAAACAGTGAAACCCCCATCTCTACTAAAAATACAAAAATTAGCCGGGCATGGTACTGCATGCCTATAGTGCCAGCTACTTCGCGGTTAAGTCAAGAGAACTGCTTGAACCGGGAGGTGGAGGTTGCAGTGAACCAAGATCATGCCACTGCACTGTAGCCTGGGAGGCAGAGTGAGACTCCATCTCAAAAAAAAAAAAAAGAAGAAGAAAAGAAAAGAAAAAAGTGAGATTGCTTATTGTGCCCTTAGTTTAGTGAAAGGTAAAATGATTTTGGTGGGACAACTGTGGTGTTCGAAAAAGTATTTAATTCAATTTCTGACAAAAGCAAGAATTTTCAACTATTAGGTAGCAGTTTTATATAAACTTTGAAATGTTAAATGTTAAAATTAATATTTGCTGAAGCACAACATGAACTCCGAACAATATATTAAGGTGGAGGGGTGAGGGAAAGATCAGCCTCAAAAATTATAAATTAGTGGCATTTTAAATTAGATGCTATTGTATTTCAAAACCAATATATACTGTAAGCAAATAGAAAGGCAGGTTAACCAGTTCACAGACGCTTTACCAGAACCAACCTAAAGATCTCTCAATAGAACAGAAAACAAATTGTGATATATCCATACAGTGGAAGAATACTCAGCTCATGTCAACATGAATCACTTTCACAGGCATTAGATCAAGTGAAAGAAGTTGGACACAAAGAATATAAAGTCCAAACATTAACCAGGCATGGTGGCATGTGCTTACAATCCCAGCTGCTCCAGAGACTGAGACATCAGAATCACTGGAACCTGGGAGGCGGAGGTTGCATTGAGCTGAGATTGTGCCACTGCACTCCAGCCTAGGCAATAGAGCTAGAGACTCTGTCTTAAAAAAAAAAAAAATCTGTATGATTCTATTTATATCAAGTTCTAGAATAGGCAACACTAATCTGAGGTGAAAAAACCCTCAAAACAGTATTTGTCTCAAGACAGATGGCTACTGACCGGAAGGCGACCATGAAAACAGTGTCTTGGTAGGTGTGTGGGTCACAGGGATTTGTCTGTTTGTCAAAATCCTATACCTAAGATTTGGTACACTTTAATATATGTAAATTTTAACCTTAAAAAAAAGCCATAAACCATTATCAAGTAGGAGATGGAAAAAGAGTGAAGGCATAGGTAATACAAGAATGGCAAAACATTGATAACTGTTGAAACTGGGCTACAGTATAAAGGGGTTAACCACTTTGTGTACTTTGCATATGTTTTAAACTTTTCATAAGAAAAAGCTTTTAAAAGCTTCCTAAATTAGAGAAAGTTAATAGAAGAACATTCTATTTTAAAAAGAAAATAAATTATTTACAACATTTTTTCCTTTTTTTTTTTTTTTAAAGATGGGGGTCTCAATATGTCATCAAGTCTGGCCTTGGACTCCTGGGTTCAAGCAGTCTGCCCACTTCCTCCTCTTGAGCAGCTGTGACTACAAGCATCTGCCACCATGCCTGGCTATTTGCAATTTTTTAACTCACTGAGAACTGCCATCTCAATGAATGGAATCTAAATTAACGTTCTATTATGCCTGGCTTTCCATATTATCTGTTACCTAATATGCAAATTAAACTTCCCAAATTCCTGAAGTTCTTAGAGAAAGATTTTAAGGACTTAAGTAAGGCTTGGAAGATCTAAAATCTGATAGAAGAAAAATAGAAGAATGAGACAAGGAGTCGGGCATGGTGGCTCATGCCTGTAATTCGAGTCTTTTGGGAGGCTGCAGCAGGAGAATCACTTGAGCCCAGGAGTTTGAGACCAGCCTGGGATAGGAAAAAAAAAAGAGAAAAGAAAGAAAAAAAAATTAGCCAGGCATGGTGGCACTTGCCTATAGTCCCAGCCACCAGTGAGGCTGAGTAGGATGATTGCTTGAGCACAGGAGGCTGAGGCTGCAGTGAGCCATGACTTTTCCATTGCACTTCAGCCTGAGCCACAGAGTGAGAGCCGATCTCCAAATAAATAAATTAATTAATTAATAAGAAAAAGAAATAAGGAAATATAACACTTAAAACGTGCTTTCAAAACTGTTTTTTTCTTATTGCATTTTAAGTTTTGGGGTACATGTGCAGAACATGCAAGATAGTTGCATAGGTACACACTTGGCAGTGTGATTTGCTGTCTTCCTCCCCTTCACCCACATCTGGCATTTCTCCCCAGGCTATCCCTCCCCAGCTCCCCCCGCCGCTGTCCCTCCCCTATTCCCCCAATAGACCCCAGTGTGTAGTGCTCCCATCCCTGTATCCATGTGTTCTCACCATTCATCACCCGCCTATGAGTGAGAACATGCGGTATTTCATTTTCTGTTCTTGTGTGAGTTTGCTGAGAATGATGTTCTCCAGATTCTTCCATGTCCCTACAAAGGACACCAACTCATCATTTTTGATTGCTGCATAATATTCCATGGTGTATATGTGCCACGTTTTCCCAGTCCAGTCTATCATCGATGGGCATTTGGGTTGGTTCCAGGTCTTTGCTATTGTAAACAGTGCTGCAACGAACATTCGTGCGCATGTGTCCTTATAGTAGAATGATTTATAGTCCTTTGGATATATACCCAGTAACAGGATTGCTGGGTCAAATGGAATTTCTATTTCTAGGTCCTTGAGGAATCACCACACTGTCTTCCACAATGGTTGAACTAATTTACACTCCCACCAGCAGTGTAAAAGTGTTCCTATTTCTCCACATCCTCTCCAGCATCTGTTGTCTCCAGATTTTTTAATGATCGCCATTCTAACTGGCATGAGATGGTATCTCAATGTAGTTTTGATTTTCATTTCTCTAATGACCTGTGATGATGAGCATTTTTTCATGTTTGTTGGCCTCCCTCATGTATGTCTTCTTTTGTAAAGTGTCTGTTCATACCCTTTGCCCATTTTTGAATGGGTTTGTTTGTTTTTTTCCTGTAAATCTGTTTGAGTTCTTTGTAAATTCTGGATATCAGCCCTTTGTCAGATGGGTAAACTGCAAAAATTTCTTCCCATCCTGTTGGTTGCTGATTCACTCTAATGACTTTCTTTTGCTGTGTAGAAGCTGTGAAGTTTGATTAGGTCCCATTTGTCTATTTTGGCTTTTGTTGCCAATGCTTTTGGTGTTTTGGTCATGAAGTCCTTGCCTACTCCTATGAGAATTTTGATTTCTTTTTTTTTTTTTTTTAAGATGGGGTTTCACCATGATGGCCAGGCTGGTCTTGAACTCCTGACCTCAGGTGCTCCACCCACCTCGGCCTCCCAAAGTGCTAGGATTACAGGTGTGAGCCACCACGCCCGGCCTCAAAACTGTTATCTGTGAATAAAGCTTTAACCTTATTCCAAAGTCATTATATTTCTTTCATAAACTACTTGTAAATTTCATTTTCAAATTTTAATATATGTATTTGATCAGAGTGCACACAGAACATAGATGAATATTGATTTTCTAGAATCATACATTTTGTAACAATAGTTTCCTATATAGTCATACTCTCTGGCTTTATAATTTGAAATGTTCTAATTAATAAAAATTGTGGGGGAGCCTCTGTCATGGAATAATTTTTACATATAGGAATCTTCATAGATTTTAATAACGTAAGGAGAACTTGTTAAAGTATCTTTCAACAATCTATTCTATCCTGTAATTAAGACTATTTCATAACATTCTGTACATTTAAAATTTCTTTTTTTTTTCTTTTTTTTTTTTTGAGACAGAGTTTCGCTCTTGTTACCCAGGCTGGAGTGCAACGGCGCGATCTCGGCTCACCGCAACTTCCGCCTCCTAAATTCAGGCAATTCTCCTGCCTCAGCCTCCTGAGTAGCTGGGATTACAGGCACGCACCACCATGCCCAGCTAATTTTTTGTATTTTTAGTAGAGATGGGGGTTTCACCGTGTTGACCAGGATGGTCTCGATCTCTTGACCTCGTGATCCACCCGCCTCGGCCTCCCAAAGTGCTGGGATTACAGGCTTGAGCCACCGCGCCCGGCCTGAAATTTCTTTAAAATAAACTGTATGACATACAATTTCAGAAAAGGACTCTGATGAGGGAAAGAAACTACTGAGTGGACACTTAAATTGACACGGCTTCTGGCAGGCAACTTGGTGACAGATATCAAAGGCAAAAAAAAATGTAAATCTTTTTACCTAGCAATTCCATTTCTAAGAATATGTTTAAAGAAAATAAACCAAAAATGAAAGAAAGAAAATAAACAGCTGGGCGTGGTGGCTCATGCCTATAATCCCAGCACTTTGAGAAACCAAGGTGGGCAGACTACTTGAGTTCAGGAGTTTGAGACGAGCCTGGACAACATAGTGAAACATCTTCTCCACAAAAAGAAAAAAAAAAATTAGGACGGGCGCGGTGGCTCAAGCCTGTAATCCCAGCACTTTGGGAGGTCAAGAGATCGAGACCATCCTGGTCAACATGGTGAAACCCCGTCTCTACTGAAAATACAAAAAATTAGCTGGGCATGGTGGCACATGCCTGTAATCCCAGCTACTTGGGAGGCTGAGGCAGGAGAATTGCCTGAACCCAGGAGGCGGAGGTTGCGGTGAGCCAAGATCGCGCCATTGCACTCCAGTCTAGGTAACTCTGCCTCAAAAAAAAAAAAAAAAATTAGCCAGGTGTGATGGTGCATGTCTGTAGTCCTAGCTACTCGGGTGGCTCAGGTGGAAGGACTGCTTGATCCCAGAGGTGGAAGCTGTAGTGAGCTGAGATTGAGCCACCATACTGCAGCCTGGGGACAGAGCAAGACTCTGTATCAAAAAAAGAAAGAAAAAAAAAGAAACAGATTTGTGGAATTTGAAGGATACTGCCTACTCCAACCTCATTAACCTTTCAGATATCTGCATGGCTTTATCTCTAATTTGATTCTGATCTTTACTCAAATGTTACCTTATCAGAGTTCTTCCCTGATTATTCTTAAAAATAGCACCTCTCAGCTAGGCACGGTGGCTCCCACCTGTAATCCCAGCACTTAGGGAGGCAAAGGCGGGGGGACCACCAGAAGAGGGTGGGAGTTTCAGACCAGCCCGACCAACATGGAAAAACCCCGTCTCTACCAAAAAAATACAAAGTTAGCCAGTGTGGTGGCGCATGCCTGTAATCCCAGCGACTCGGGAGGCTAAGGCAGGAGAATTGCCTGAACCCAGGAAGTGGAGGTTGCGGTGAGCCAAGATTGTGCCATTGCACTCCAGCCTGAGCAACAAGATCAAAACTCCATCTCAAAAAAAAAAAGCACCTCTCCAGCCTCCTCATTCATTTTTTTTTCCACTCAGGCTGGAGTACAGTGGACATAACCATAGCTTACTGCAGCCTCAACTTCCTCATCTCAAGCAATCCTCTCGCCTCAGCTTCCTGAGTAGCTGGGACTGCAGGTGCATGATACCACACCCAGTTATTTTATTTTTTATTTTTTTTGTAGAGACTGGGTCTCACTATGTTGCCTGGGCTGGTCTTGAACTCCTAGACTAAAGTAATCCTCCTGCCTCAGCCTGGGATTATAGGCTGTGCCTGGCCCAACTCCATCATTCTTATTTTTCTTCATGTTTCACTACCTTACATAGTATAGACTGTGTGTGTGTGTGTGTTGTACATACATCTCCTTTCCCATATCCCTCCCCCCATTTTCTTTTTTCTTTTTTCTTTTTTTTGAGACAGAGTTTCGCTCTTGTTACCCAGGCTGGAGTGCAATGGCGTGACCTCGGCTCACCGCAATCTCCGCCTCCTGGGTTCAGGCAATTCTCCTGCCTCAGCCTCCTGAGTAGCTGGGACTACAGGCACGCGCCACCATGCCCAGCTAATTTTTTGTATTTTTAGTAGAGATGAGGTTTCACAATGGTGACCAGGATGGTCTCAATCTCTTGACCTCGTGATCCACCCGCCTCGGCCTCCCAAAGTGCTGGGATTACAGGCGTGAGCCACCGCGCCCAGCCTCCCCATTTTAATGTAGGAAGCAGAGACTGTTTTCTTCAACGTCCATCTCTAGCACTTTCGATGGTGTGTGAAATATAACGGCAAGGGAAAGTTGCTGAATGAATTAACAATGTTAATCATAGTATCATTTCATGCTAGTGAAAACTAGAAATAATCTAAATTTCCAGCAGGGATCAATTAAGTGAGTAATGGCTGACGCCTTCCAAACGAATGATCAGGTTAAGAGAAAGTTAAAGCAGATGCTAGAAATTTTGGTTACTGCTGCACCACCAGGGATCTTTTACGTTCCACTAAACATTCAGACCCAAAGGACCACCACAGATGACACCTGGCCCGGTCCATTCAGGAAGATGAAAGACAGAACCACAGCAGGCCGGCAGGGCAGCCCTGGGTGTCCTTCTCAGTTCCTGCAGTGTTCACGCAGGTGACACTTCATCTTAGAATTAGGATATGAGATCTGCACCATGAAGGCATGGGAGCTGCCTGGCTTACTGCCTCGCAGGAGCCAGTATCTCTTGTAACAGAGCCACATGCAGTTTCCAGGGTCCCTGCAAAGGAAATGCAGTAAGAAGAATCACTGCATTTAAGTCCTAAATATGGTATCCCCATAGGGTACCTATAGTTCTCCCAGGCCAGATGCAATTTATCAATTAGGGGTCAAGTTTGTCCTAACAATGTTGCCTATAATATAGCTGACATTCTACAGTTATCAGGTACCAGATTTATAATCAAAGCAAATTAACTTTCAGAAAATAGTGACAGCATTACTTCTGGTTCCACATACTCTTCCAAAACATTGCCACATATCCATTAAGAGAGAGCATCTACCTTTCCTCCCTGAAAAGCAGGGGAAACTTTGTGACTGCCTTGATGAACAGAACAAGACAGAGGTAACATACTGTGACTTCTGAGGCTAGATCAAATAATGCGATACAGCTTTCACTTCACTCTCTCAAGTCATTTGTCTGCAGAACCCAGCTACCAGGCAAGAAGCCCAGGACACAAGGAAAGGCCATGGGTAAGTGCACTGGCCAAGAGCCCTAGCTAAAGCCTCAGCCAACAGCCAGTATCAACCATTGGAAAAGTGCACTCAGACAATTCCAGATCCCAGCCTTGAATCTACCTTAACTAAAGGTGAGTAGAGAAGACACAAACTCTCCACTTGGGACCTGGTTCCCAAACTGTGCCCTAAGGCACTCTGGGGCACCACAGGAAAATACAACCACATGGTGATTTAAACTAGGCAGTTCACTGTAACAGTACAGCTGTCCCTTCATATCTGCAGGGGTTGGGGAGGGTGGGGCTATGGGACACAGGCATTGTTTCCACCAACAAGCTCTGCCCCACCCCCCCAGGATGGATGCATAAGCCCCTTATATAAAATGGCAGAGTATATGCATGTAAGTAATGCACATCCTCCCAAATACTTTTAAATCATCTCTAGATTACTTATAACACCTAATTATGTAAGTAGTTGTTATACTGTATCTTTTTCTTTTTTATATTTTCAATCAGAGGTTGGTTGAATCTGCGGATGCAGAACCTGGGCATACAGAGGGCCAACTGTATACTGCTCCATTCCTATCAATGATATTGTATCTTTGTTAAGATGGTTTCTCAGGAGTGGTTGTGATAAGAACAAATATCCCAGGAAAATCAGTGTGGAACGGGGGTGAACACGGTAATGTCCAATCTCATTACAAGGTTAGGTCATTAAAAAGAAAATACAGCTTTCTCTTGACTCACTTTCTCTTGAGACACCTGCCCTGGAACCCAGCTACCATGCAGTGAGAAAGCCCAGGCCACAAAGAAAGTCACATGTAGCTGCTTCTGCTAACACCCTCAGCTAAGGTCTCAGCTGACAGCTGGCATCAACTGCCAGATCCATGAGTGAGCAAACTTCAGACGATTCCAGCTTCAGACTTCTAAGTCTTCCAGCCAAGGCCCCAGACATCATAGAGCACAGACTGGCCATCCCCACTGTGTTCTAGCCAAATTGCTAACCCACAGAATCTGTGAGCAAAATGGGCCAATGTTTTATGCCACTAAGTTTGGGAGGCATGGTAGCCATATTAATGAAGGTTCAATATATAATACAAAATAAGAAAAGCAGACTATGTATGAAGCAATGATGATAGTGCCTCATGAAGCAAAGATCATGACTAACCTAATCCTGTGCACCCTGGAGTCCTTAAGAAAGGGGTAGGGGAGGCAACAGTCATTAAAAGACACCTTTTAAAAACTCAAAACAAATGTAACTCATTCACCAGTCTTTTGATGTGGACCAAAGCCTCTTCTTTGAACATAGGTCCACTGACAGAGGTTCTAAGACATATCTTTTATATACATCACACCCATCCTCCAATACTTTCAATTTTGGTTTAAATGGAAAGTGGAGCAAGAATGTAAGAAAGCTTACAAAGCAATTTAAGTGTGTGATCCTCCCACATACGTATGTTTGCCTCACTCATACCTAATTGGAAAGAAAACTTTAAAATGACCTTTACTGACTCTTTCCAAAGCATTCAACTCACTGTACCATTTCTGTAACAGTTAATTCAATTATAATAAAGCACATGATGGGTCATAAACAGGACTAGGAGCTTTAAAACTGCCATTCTTGATAAGTATTTATATATGTTTGTATTATTTATTTCCATATATTTACATATAACCATTCTGTTTCTAAAAGCAGGAGGAGGATGCCTATTAAGGGAACTGACTGTCTGAATTAGCTTACTCTACCACCCAATCATACGTTCTAGAGGTATTTTTGATATAATGCAGAAACCAAGAAGTTGCATTAAAATGTTAAATAATTCTGGCAAACAGAAGACTCTATTAAAATCTGTTTGTTCTGGTAAGAGAAGTCAGTGATGGGTATCCTAAAGCCACACCCCTTACTACTTGAATTAATAACGTCATTGGGATACATCATTACATAGCACTAAAACAAAATACTGCCATTTAACCTACTGCACAACTCCAGGATATCACTGATTGCACTTAGAATTAAATATAATACTCCTTTGACATACACAAATAATTATAATACTCTGAGGAAACCACCAAGAAATCTAAAAGCACTTGTAGGTATTGCTCAAAGGAAGTCATGTAAGCAGTTGTAATTAACATGTTAAAACTTTATTCCAGAAATCTTTAAAATGGAAAATTTTAAATAAGCAAGTCCTTTACAGACATTAAGCTATCTTCAAATCAAGATGTAAATAATTGTTAACAGCTTAAGGAGGCAATTAAATGGCAGTTATAACCCTGATAAATATGTACGTGTGAAATTCTCAATGAGATCTCCTTTCCTTTCTCTGAATTGTGTAGAGATAGGGTCTTATTATTTAAATATAATACACAACTGTATTTCTCAAGTTATTATTATTGTTGTTGTTGTTGTTGTTTGAGACAGAGTCTCACTCTGCCCCCAGGCTGGAGTGCAGTGGCACAATCTCAGCTCACTACAACGTCTGCTTCCTGGGTTCAAGTGGTCCTCCTGCCTCAGCCTCCCAAGTAGCTGGAATTACAAACATGCACCACCATGCCCAACTAATTTTTGTATTTTTAGTAGAGACAGGGTTTCACCATGTTGGCCAGACTGGTCTCGAACTCCTGACCTCAAGTGATCCACCTGCCTCGCGAACTCCTGACCTCAAGTGATCCACCTGCCTCGGCCTCCCAAAGTGCCAGCATTACAGGTGTAAGCCACCATGCCCAGCCTTGAGTAATTATTAGAGTCCCTGTGTTTGCAAGCTGATATTTATTCTTCATGAATTCAACATTTCCCAAGTACTCATATTAAAAACATGTTTTACCAAAAGAAAAAGCTTACTGGAGTTTCAAACAACATTCAAATTATAATTCAATTTACCTCTTCTTTGGAGGATGTTCCGTAGCTCTTTGAAGCCTGCCAAGTGCACCTTCCAAACCTTTAAGTGGTCTTCTGTTGGGGGGCCTTGTTGTTTGTACATTTACTGTGCTTAATTCAACTTTCATGCCCTTAATAATGCTTAACAAGTCTTTTTTTGGGTTTTCCTTCTCACTGTCTTGGCTCTCTGAAGTCACCTTGGAAGTCTCATCAGTTCCAACAGACCGGTCACCTTTCTTGCTACAGATCACGCTGTTAGTGCCAAAATATCTTTGGATATTATTGTTTGTCCTGGAAAGATGCATTAAAGAAAAAAATGAAAAATCTAATGCAGGCTAAGAAAGTAAAAAACTATGTATCTAAATTTTTTTCAATTTGAGCCCTTTCCATTTGCTTTTTGTAATTATTGTAATTACCGTAACAGCAGCAACTTACCATTTATTAGCATACACTACACACCTCACCTTGTGCAATATACTTTATGAGCATTTCTCACACCCACATTAACTCCCTAAGGTCTCCTCTGCAGATAAGGAAACTGAAAATCAGGGCAGTAACCAAAACTCATGGAGCTCACAGCTCACTAAGAACTAAGATACACTGTGTGCCACAAATAAGTAGAGGTGTGCTGAAACACTGGTCACCTGCTCTTTGGGGTGGCCAGGGCAGTTCTGGGGGTGCTAGTGCTCCCAAGTCTGTTCCCTCCCTCCATTTATCCCAGGGTTTGGTAGAAAAGCACTAATATGGTTCATCAATGGCAATTTATTATTCTCAAACCTGAATCTGACTGCAAGTCCTTGCTCTTAACATAATAATACCTTTTTAAAAAGTTCTAATTAAACAATAAAAATAAATTTCTATAAATAAAGATTATTTCAAAAAAAACCTTGAGTGTGTGTTATTCTAATCTGATCAACATTCTCATCAAGGTACATGGCATTTACCACATAACCATTTGTAAGGTACGCTAAAATGGAACAGAAAAGAAAATAATCAATGGCTAGAAATGTCATTTTTGCTTTCTTAGATAAATTTATGAAAAAGAACAACATAAATGATTACATCTATATTAGATTCATGCAAAAGATTTCCTAATTCTTTTTTACTTTTTTTTTTTTTAATAAAGATGGGGTTTCAAAGACAGAAAAAAAAAAGGAAAAAATACAAACAAACAAACAAACAAATAAATAAATAGAGATGGGGTTTCACCGTGTTGGCCAGGCTGGTCTTGAACTCCTGACCTCGTGATCCACCCGCCTTGGCCTTCCAAAGTGCTGGGATTACAAGCGAGAGCTACCACACCTGACCAAGATTTTCCAATTCTAAGTAACCCAAATATCCAATTGTATTCTGTGGGGTTAAAAATCTGTTTTGGTATTTGGTTACTGAAGAACTTTAAAAACTCTCCACGAATCAGTTTCAGTAAGAAGGTAAATTAAAAAATCATTTATTAAATATAGTGAATATCTACTCTGTGGTGGTACTATACAAGGTATTGACAATATATTAGTAAATAAGAATTTCATGGTCCCTGCCTTTATGAAGCTGATGTACTAAAGCATTGCTTCTCAAACTTTCATATGCATAGTTTTTTTTGTTTTTTGTTTTTTATTTTTGAGACAGGGTCTCTGTCGAATAGGCTGGAAGTGCAGTGGTATGATCTCAGCTCACTGCAGCCTCGACCTCCCTGGGCTCAGGTGATCCTCCCACCTCAGCCTCCCAAGTAACTGGGACTAATTTTTTTCGTAGAGACAGGGTTTCGCCACGTTGTCCAGACTGGTCTCGAACTCCTACGCTCAGCGATCCGCCTGTCTCCCAAAGTGCTGGGATTACAAGCGTGAGCCATCATATCTGGCCCATAGAAATTATCTAGCTCCTTGCTAAAACACAGATTATTTGGTCCCACCAAAGAATTCTGATTCAGCAGCTTTGTCAAGGAGACACTTGAGAATTTGGATTTCTAATGAACTCCCAGGTGGTGCTAATGCTGCTGGTCAGAGGCCCACACTACAGTAGCTATGTATGTTACTTCATCTTTACAATCTTATAGAACAGGCTTTATTATTCTCACTTTACAGAACAAACTGTTGTCCACAGAAGTTATGTTATTGGTTATAAATCTCTAGAGGTTATACAAATAACTTAGGGAGCTGACTTGAAACATAGATTCCTGAAATTCTTACTTTGTAAGTTTGGAATTTAACTGACATTCAGGTGCTTCTCATGCAGGTGAGCTCAAGAGCCTGCATCAGACCCCAGGTTATCAAATTCGGCCAGGTGCAGCGGCTCACGCCTGTAATCTCAGCACTTTGAGAGGCAGAGGCGGGTGGATCACGAGGTTAGCAGTTCGAGACAAGCCTGGCCAATATGGTGAAAACCCCATCTCTACTAAAACTACAAAAATAAGGCGTGGTGTTGAGTGCCTGTAGTACTAGATACTCAGGAGCCTGAGGCAGAAGAATCGCTTGAACTCAGGAGTTGGAGGTTGCAGTAAGCCGAGATCATGCCACTGCACTCCAGCCTGGGTGACAGAGCGAGACTCCGTTCCCCCCAAACCCCCACAAAAAATATTCTATCAAGTTCTCAAAGCCAGGAATTGGCAGCTGCAGGCTAAGGATACTTACATGAAACAGAAAATGGCAATTTCAAAAAATGTCGAAACAAACTATTTGATCTGCTTATAAAAACAACAGAGGCTATTAAATCAGTCACTTTAAAATTAGAATTAAAAAATTAAAATTTATTCTAATTTTAAAATTAGAATAAAAAAAAATTTCATACTAGTATCCTGATAACCAGTACGCAGGACTCTCATTACAATATTCGATATATGGTACAATCTATTTAAGAAAATGGTCTATTATTTTACATTTAAAGTTAATATTCAAGGTATTTTCACAGAAAGGTGGTAATCAGGGGAATGAATGTCACATATAATCTTCACTACAATGTTTTCTTTCAAGACTGCTATCACACCATAGAAAGCAATCTACATTATAGGAAAATCATGTCTAAGAAACTCCCTAGCACCGAAAATAATAAAACTCTAGACCTAACCTCCCACCCTAGTTTGTTTCCACTGACAGCATCTCAGTACGTCAAATGCAACACCTTCAAAGCCACATTCAAGACTCCTCTTTCAGACTGACTTTCCATTTTTCACACTTCTATATTAAAAGGCCCCCTCACATAAGCAGATTTTATTGATTGATTGATTAAGAGACAGGGCTTCGCCATGTTAGTCACGTTGGTCTTGAACTCCTGACCTCAGGTGATCCGCCCACCTCGGCCTCCCAAAGTGCTGGGATTACAGGAGTGAGCCACCGCACCTGGCCGATATTTTTTGTTTTCTAAAAATTATAACATATGTAAAAACCTTTCTCAAGCCTGGCTCTGCATTCTTCTGTTAACATTAAGGATACCCTAATATTCCAACGCAGCCAGTTGAAATCTTTGCTGCGTCTGACCAATCTACCATTATCCTATGATGTCACATCCCCTTCATTCTACCTGTGCAATTTTTCTCCTCCATTCAGCTGGTCCTTCCCATCTTCACTGTCACTAACCTGCTTCAGCCCTGTACTTAACCAAACTGCCTTCTGAGTGTTATTCATGGAATTTCTGCAGTGGAATTAGGTTTTTATAATAAAGTTCTCAGAGGATAAAAAACAAAAACTATGCCGCAATTCCCTTTTTTTTTCCTGGCTAACTTCAACCAGTGGTCCTCCTTCAGATTTCATCAGACTTTTACAGAAACGATATCCTGAGTCTCCCTGCAGTGGTTAGATGTCCCTATTTGTTCCCTCAGCAATCATTTATGTTGGATAAACAGTGTACTCTGTGCTTACCTACACTATCTCAGCTATTACTTCAGTACACAGCACTTGAATTGTCAACTTGCTGGAACTACACGCTCCGTGATGACGGGACTGTCTTACTTGGGGTTTACAACCAATACTGGCACGCTGTCAAGTTTTTCAATAATTAACCAAATTAGAAACGAGGGAAACAGAAACGAGACTCTCAAACAAATCTTGGGAGGCAAAAGATAAAAAACGACTTCGCTTTTGGAGCTTGGATAAACTGACAGGAGATGATGACAAGAGGAATGAGGCGCCGCATGCATTAGAAATAACACAGCGATCAGGCTTTTAAGCATAGCTCTGTTTTCCACGCACAGTATGACCTTGGGCAAGTTATCTTTTCTTTCTGGGATTCCTCTTTCCTCAGATTTAAAGCAACAGTTTCTAAGGACCCAGCAGGTAATAACATGGACCTCAGGAAGTCGGAGGATAACTGAATGTACAGGACGGGACACGGGGTTGCCGGAGGTCCTGCAGGGCCAAGAGCGCTGAACTGCGGTACCTGACGGTTCCGTGCCGAGCAGCCAGTAGCACAATCGCAGCTGCTGATATCTCCGGGCTTCCAGAGGACAAAGGGTGGCGGGAAACGGGGCGAAGAGGTAGGAACGTCGCGACTCTAGGAAACATCGCAGAGACACAAACAGAACCCAGAAGGCAACTGAAATGGTACGTCCTTCTGCCAAACACGTCCTCCGCCCTCTCTTCCGTTTCCGGCCTGACGCCTTCCTCTTCCTTTGCGTTCCGGTGGGCAACAGGGGCAGGTGACTGTGTTCCGAACTCTCCTGCGGCCGGGCGGAGCCAGCTGCCTCCACGGGGACCCCACCCACCCCGGGGACCCCAGCTGCCTCCACGGGGACCCCACCCACCCCGGGGACCCCACCCACCCACCCCACGATTCTAGTTCTAGAGGCGGAGTCTTCGCCAGAGTTCAGCCAGGGTTCGCTGGCCGAGGCGGGTCCCAGGCCCGCGAACTGGACAGTGGAGGGCGTAATCCGTTGTGCGAAATACTGATGGGGCCATTGAAATCAGAATTTTATTTGACACTATTTTGCGTTGTTTGGAGGGCAAAGGTCTACAGCGTTCATCACGTTCTCAAAATGCGCCGTGGCCACCAAAAAGGTTTTAAAAAATTGCTGAAAGACCTGCTGCCCTATGAATTAGCGTTTCCTTTCAGTCTTTATTCTTGTCGAGTCAAAATGAGACATAGGGTTCATTTCTCGAAAACGGCTTTATGGCCGGGCACGGTGGCTCACGCCTGTAATCCCAGCACTTTGGGAGGCTGAGGCCTGTGTATCACTTGAGGTCAGGAGTTCGAGACCAGCCTGGCAACATGGTGAAACACCGTCTCTACTTAAAAAAATAATAATTAAAAAAAATTAGCCAGGCGTAGCAGACGCCTGTAATCCCAGCTACTCTGAAGGCTGAGGCAGGATAATCGTTTGAACTCGGAAGGTGAGGGCTGTAGTGTGCTGAGATCATGCCTTTGCACTCCAGGTCTGGGCTACAGGGCGAGACTCTTGTCTCAAACAAACAAATAAAAAAGGATTTAGGCCAGGGGCGTGGTGGCTCACGCCTGTAATCCCAGCACTTTGGGAAGCCGAGGTGGGGGGATCACTTGAGGTCAGGGGTTCGAGACCAGCCTGCCAACATGGTCAAACCCCGATTCTTCTAAAAATGCAAAAATTGGCCGGGCGTGGAGGTGTGCGCCTTTAATCCCAGTTACTCGGGAGGTTGAGACAGGAGAATCGTTTGAACCCGAGAGGCAGAGGATGCAGTGAGCCGAGGTAGTGCCACTGCACTCCAGCCTGGGCAACAGAGTGAGACCCGGTCTCAAAAATAAAAAATAAAAATAATAAAAATAAAAAGATGCAAGAGAGAAACTTGGCGTTTACCTGTCCCTCATGAAATGGGAAACCGTGGTCCCAGAAAACATCCGAGGTTCCCAAACTTGGAAGGGCATCAGAATAAATCTGGTGGGAAATGTTGGCTAATAGGACACCTGGGAACCACTAGCCTAAATTTCCGTAAAGGCATTCCAAAGTTTATATCAACATTTTCCCTGTCCTCTCAAAAAGTAATCAAGATGGGGCAGAGAGCTTCGGTGATGCTAAAACGGTTTACAGTGAGCCATCTTCCTGAGATCCAGTAACGCTGACAGAACCCTTGTGACTGAATTGAAGCATAACTTTGTCAAAAGACAAAAATTACGGCAAATTTAGTTAATTGGCTTTTATTTGTGATTCTAGAACAGGGCAACCTCTCATTCTATAAACTAGAATTAGTGTTCCAGTTAGCTGAGCAGA
This sequence comes from Saguinus oedipus, assembly GCA_031835075.1. NCBI lineage: Eukaryota > Metazoa > Chordata > Mammalia > Primates > Cebidae > Saguinus > Saguinus oedipus. Next base: position 171,560,386 of record CM063173.1, read on the forward strand.
GAGAGGGGTTTGCCTTTTGAAGAAAATAGAAACAGAGAACACAAATCAGATTGGTCATTTCAAAGTTACCTTCCTTATAGGGTTAAAACAGAGGAAATGTCCTGGTCATGCTGGCTCAGGTAAACTAGGCCCCCTCTGACTGGTGCTGTGAATCTCCTGCTTTTGGAAAACTGGCCCGGATTTCAAAGTTCAGTTTGATTACTTGGCACTTAGCACAAGTGACTATTCTGATTTGGTCTGGTGTGCTGGGGGCTGGTACAGGAAGCCCCAAAGGCTGTCGTCCAAAACTACAGCCTTCTATAAACTTTAGCAATTTCAATACAGAAGAGTACATGAATTCTAAATATGTTGATGAAAATGTACTTTTGCTATTGTTGACATGGAGTCTTGCTCTGTCACCCAGGCTGGAGTGCAATGGTGCAATCTCAGCTCACTGCAACCTCTGCCCCTGGGTTAAAGCGATTCTCTGGCGCTAACCTCTCAAGTAGCTGGGACTACAGGCATGTGCTACAACCCCTGGCTAATTTTTGCATTTTGGGTAGAGACAAGGTTTCACAATGTTGGCCAGGCTGGTCTGGAACTCCTGACCTCAGGTGATCCACTCACCTTGGCCTCCCAAAGTGCTGGGATTACAGACATGAGCTGCCGTGCCTAACCGAAAATGCGTTTAAGGAATGATCACAAAGTTAATTCCCCCATATAAACCTCCACCTGGACCAAGAAATAGAATATTAGCAGTAGGGCATCCTTTTCTTGGTATTACTTCATACCCAGTGGAAAATCCATTCTTGAGCATAATTAACAGTCCATCTGGATCACATTTAGTAGTTACTTCATCTTTTTTCAGTTTCTTATAATATTCTTCAAATGGGTTTTTTAAAACCCTAAAAACTCTTGACAAAGGAGAGGCAGACTTCCCCCTCAATTTCACAGTTTCTCTGGGGGAAGATCTTGTCCCAGTTACCCTGTTCTTAACCTACTCTAAGGTAGTGCAGACACAGTAAATTACTGCCCTCCTGCATGAGGCAGATAGGCTTTGACTATGTGAAAGTGCCTGGCTGAGGGTCACAAGTGGGAATTGAAATTTAGCCTACTCTACCATTCAGCGCCTTCAACTATCACTTTCTTGTGAAAGAGGCTTTCTTTGACTACCGGGCTTCATGGAGTTTCTGCCCCATCCAGTTGCACTCTGGCAGGGATTGCTGTTGTCCACCTATAGCCATTCTCTTCTTCTGGAATTTTAGCTGAACACAGGACCACAGAGGTAGAGACTACACTGCCCAGCTTCCCTTGCAGATAGATATGTCACGGACTGGAAGTTCTAATCAATAGAATGTGAACAGAAGTGATGTGTCCTTAAAAAAAATGGGCACATAGTCCCCGCAATCTTTTTCTCCTTCCTCCTAGTTGCAATACAGACCAGATGATAGGAGTTGAAGCTACCAGACAACAGCAAGATGAAAGGTTGCAGAGATGAGGGTGACAAAAGCATTCTGCATGTGTGTTTCACCACTTCCTTCAGACAGCTACGGAGGAAAGAGGAGGAACCCACTCCATCTTGTTTAAAAGTATTTTCCAGTCTCATTGTTGCAAGTAGCCTAAGCTGTACCTTAACTAAGGTACTTTCAATGTCAAAACGTTGTTTCATTTTCTGCAGAGTATTTATCGATGATCCGAAATCATCGCATATGTTTATGTGCTAAAATGCTTGTCTATCTTGCTGTGATGGGATATGTGTTTCATGAAGGCATAGACTTTGTCTTATCACCTGCTGCAATCTTAGTTCTTAGAACCGTACCCGGAAATAAAAATAGGCACTTAAAAATATTTGGTGAGTAAATTAACTGTTTCCAAGTAAAAAGGAAGAGACAGGTGCAGAGGGATCTTCAGTAATTTGCCCAACTTCATACAGCTAGTAAGTGGCAAAGCCGCATTCTAACTCAGGACCATCTCACTCTAATATTCTTGTTCATTCTGGACTAGCTGAGGGTCTCTTACGTTAGTCATGTGTAAAAGTCACATGTGGGTGTTTCTTAACACAGTGCTGAGTAGTAGCTCAGAAACACTGACTCAGTAGATCTCAGTCTGAGAATCTAACAAGCACCCCGGGTGATTCTGCAGGTGTTCCCCTGACGGAGCTTTGAGAAACATTGCCAAGGCCCCACGGCTTATTTAGCTATTCAAAACTCTGCAAGTCCTTGGAATATACATAAAGAAGTTGACAGAACTGGTACAGTACTAAAGGTAAAAATCTGAAACAGCATGGATGGATCTCAAAGGCATTATGCAAAGCGAAAGAAGCCAGACACAGGATGACCAACCTGTGTGACGCCATCTACACAATATAGGGAGGACAAAGCTACGGGGACCCAAATCTGATCGCTGCTTACCAGGAAAAGAAGAGGGAAGGAAGGAATTGATGACAGAGGGGCAGGAGGACACTTTTGGGGGTTACTAAAACAATCTATTAAGAGATTTCAAAGACTCTGGTGGGCTTATATCACCTTTCACATTTGTCAAAACTCATAAATCTGTACACTTATAAAGTGTGAATTTTACTGCACATAAATTATACCTCAATAAACCTGACTTTTAGGCTGAATGTGGTGGCTCATGCCTGTAATCCCAGTACTTTGCGAGGCCAAGGCAGGAAGATCACTTGAGCCCAGGAGTTCAAGACCAGCCTGGGCAATGTAGGGAGACCCTGTCACTATAAAAAAAAAATTAAAAATTAGCTGGGCATGGTGCACCTGTGGTCCCAGCTACTTGGGAGGCTGAGGTGGGAGGATCGCTTGAGCCCAGAGGGTGGAGGTTACGGTGAGCAGTGATTGAGCCACTGCACTCCAGCCTAGATGACAGGGTGAAACCCTATCTCTAAATAAACAGATAAATTTGACTTTAAAACAAAAGAGAATTAATAGGATAGTTCTAGTTGGCCATAAATTAAACCATAAAGAGAATTTCAATAAATTCCCCCCAAATTTCAAGTCTGTCCTTTGAAAAACTAATATGACTTGTGTAATTTTTTTTCTAGAGCAATCATTTATAAGAATGACAAAAATAGGCCGGGCGCGGTGGCTCGCGCCTGTAATCCCAGCACTTTGGGAGGCCGAGGCGGGTGGATCACGAGGTCAAGAGATCGAGACCATCCTGGTCAACATGGTGAAACCCCGTCTCTACTAAAGATCCAAAAAGCAGCTGGGTACAGTGGCGCGTGCCTGTAATCCCAGCTACTCGGGAGGCTGAGGCAGGAGAACTGCCTGAACCCAGGAGGTGGAGGTTGCAGTGAGCCAAGATCGCGACATTGCACTCCGGTCTGGGTAACAAGAGCGAAACTCCGTCTCAAAAAAAAAAAAAAAAAGAGAGAGAGAAATAAAGCTGGAAAGTAGAAACTGTTTTCCTCCTCTAGCTTTCCATTATGGTATTTGTTTCCCAGCCATTTTCTTCCCACGGACCCCTGGAAATGCACTTTATAGAAAGAAGGCACCTTTGGCAAGAAATAGAAAATCAACTGAAATTGCTCCTGGTACAGATCGGTGACTTTGTCCTACCCATCTCAAAATTCTATACGAATCGACTCAACAAGCCTTACAAGAAAATGAAGAAACAAAATCACGCCATATTCCAGTTATCCTTCGCTGCACGACAAATCACCCTAACACTTAGTATCTTACAACAACAGGTTATTATCTGTCCTGGTTCTGTGGTGGATGGAGCTCAGCTGGGCGGTCCCTACTTTGATCTCTCATGTGGTTGCCATCAGATAAGACTGAATGTCCAGGATGATTTTCACCCACACATCTGATGCCTCAGCTGGAATGGCTGGAAGAAACAGGGGCTGGCTGGGCCTCTCTCCACAACTTTGCCCCATGACCTTAGTACCTGGCTAGGTTGGGCTTCCTCACAGCATGGTATCTCAGCGTATTTGGACTTCTTACAGAGCAGCTGGCTTGCATTAGAGTGAGCATTCACATCAGCTAAAGCTGCACAGCATTGAAAGTCACATAGCGTCACTTCCATCGCATTGTATTGGTGCAAAGTGAGTAACAGGGCCAGTCCAGATTCAGAGGGAAGGAACTACGCTTCCCTTTGAGTACCAGCAGCAGTGGCTCACTGGGGGACCATTTTCAGAGACTTACTACCATATCCTAGGAAACTTAATTAATTCCATTCATTTCATCCGTGTATTCTTTTTTCAAACATTTATGTTTAAATTTTTTTGTGGGTATATAATAGGTGTATATATTTATGGAGTACATGAGATGTTTTGAATAGGCATGCAATGCATATTAATCACATCATGGAGAATGGAGTACTCAAGCATTTGTCCTTTGAATTACAAACAATCCAATTACATTCTTTAAGGTATTTAAAAATATGCAATTAAGTTACTGACTATAGACACTCTGTCGTGCTGTTAAATAGTAGGTCTTATTCATTCTTTCTATTTTTTGTACCCACTAACCACCCCACTCCTCCCTCCAACTCTCCACCACCCTTCTCAGCCTCTGGTAACCATCCTTTTACTCTCTATGACCATGAGTTCAATTGTTTTGATTTTTAGATCCAAAAGATAGGTAATAACAGACGTGGGTGAGGAGGTAGAGAAAAGTGCGAACATGAGATGCTTGTTCTGAGCTTATTTCATTTAGCATAATGACCTCCAGTTCCATCATATTGTTGCACAGGACTGGAACTCATTCTTTTTTATGGCTGAATAGTACTCCATTGTGTATATATACCACATTTTATTTATCCATTCATTTGTCGATGGGCACTTAGGTTGTTTCCAAATCTTAGCTATTGTTAAAAGTGCTGCAGCAAACACAGGAGTGTAGCTATCTCTTCTGTATTCTGATTTCCTGTCTTTTGGGTATATGCCCAGCAGTGGGATTGTTGGACGATATGATAGTTCAATTTTTACTTTTTTGAGGAACCTCCAAACTGTTCTCAGCAGTGGCTGTACTAATTCACCTTCCCTCCAACCGTGTACAAGGATTCCCTATTCTCCACATCCTCACCAGCATCTGTTACTACCTGTCTTCCAGATATAAGCCATTTTAACCGGGTGAAATGAGATCACATTGCAGTTTCGATTTGTACGTATCTAATGGTCTATGATGTTGAGCACCTTTTCATAGATCTGTTTGCCATTTGTTTGTTTTCTTTTGAGAAACGCCTATTCAAATCTTTTGCTAATTTTTTGATGAGATTATTAGATTTTTTTCCTACAGAGTTGTTTGAGCTCCTTATATGTTCTGGTGATTAATCTCTTGTCAGATGGGTAGTTTGCAAATCTTTCCTTCCATTCTGTGGGCTGTCGCTTCACTTTGTTGATTGTATCTTTGGCTGTGTAGCAGCTTTTTAAAAAATTTTTTTTGAGACGGAGTTTTGCTGTTGTTACCCAGGCTGGAGTGCAATGGCACGATCTCGGCTCACCACAACCTCCGCCTCCTGGGTTCAGGCAATTCTCCTGCCTCAGCCTCCTGAGTAGCTGGGACTACAGGTGTGCGCCACCATGCCCAGCTAATTTTTGTATTTTTAGTAGAGACGGGGTTTCACCATGTTGACCAGGATGGTCTCGATCTCTTGACCTTGTGATCCACCCGCCTCGGCCTCCCAAAGTGCTGGGATTATAGACGTGAGCCACCGCGCCCGGCCGTGTAGCAGCTTTTTAACTTGATGTGACCCCATTTGCCCATTTTTGCTTTGGTTGCCTGTGCTCGTGGAGTATTGCTCAAGACATTTTTGCCCGAACCAATGTCATGGAGATTTTTCTCAATGTTTTCTTGTAGTTTTATAGTTTGAGGTCTTAAGTCTTTCATCCACTTTGATTTGATTTTTGTATATGGGGGGAGAGAGTGGTCTAGTTCTATTCATTTGCATATGGATATCCAGTTTTCTCAGCATCATTTATTGAAGAGACTGTCTTTTCCTCAATGTATGTCTTGGCACCTTCGTTGAGAGTGAGTCACTGCGGTGTGTGGATTCGTTCCTGTGTTCTCTCTCTGTTTCAGTGGTCTATGTGTTTGCATGCCAGTACCATGCTGTTTTGGCCACTATCACTCTTATCATTTGATTATACTAGAGACTGGAGAAATCACGTTATAGTATAATTTGTTCCAATTTTGTTCTTTTTGCTTAGGATCGCTTTGGCTACTCTGAGTCTTTCGTGGTTCCATGTAAATTTTAGGATTGTTTTTTCTATTTCTGTGAATGATGTCATTGGTATTTTGATAAGGATTGCATTAAATCTGTAGATTGCTTTGGCTAGAATAGATATTTGAACAATATTCATTCTTCCAATCCATGAATATGGAATATCTTTCCATTTTTTGGTGTTCTCTTCAGTTTCCTTCATCAATGTTTTATGACTTTCATTATAGAGAACTTTCACATCTTTGATTAATTCCTAGGTATTTAGTTTTATGTGTGGCTATAGTAAATGGGATTACTTTTTAAATTTCTTTTTCGCATTCTTCACTGTTGACATATAGAAATGCTACTGACTTTTTTTTTTTTTTTTTTTTTTTTGAGACAGAGTTTCGCTCATTACCCAGGCTGGAGTGCAGTGGCGCGATCTCGGCTCACCGCAACCTCCGCCTCCTGGATTCGGGCAATTCTCCTGCCTCAGCCTCCTGAGTAGCTGGGATTACAGGCACGCGCCACCATGCCCAGCTAATTTTTTGTATTTTTAGTAGAGACGGGGTTTCACCATGTTGACCAGGATGGTCTCGATCTCTTGACCTCGTGATCCACCCGCCTCGGCCTCCCAAAGTGCTGGGATTACAGGCTTGAGCCACCGTGCCCGGCCACTACTGACTTTTTGTATGTTAATTTTGAATCCTGCAACTTTATTTATCAGTCCTAATCGTTTTCTTGTGGATTCTTTGGGTTTTTCCTCATCAGTCTGAACTGATGGCTTCGTTTTTTGGTTTAATTTTCAACCATCTTGATGATCTTTCAGCAACTTCAGATTTTGCTTCATATTCAGTTTTGTAAAGAACTGCCACACAGATTTGATTTTATCATCATAACGATCAAGGTAGGCAGGACAATAATTTTTTTTTTTTTTTTGAGACAGAGTCTCACTCTGTCACCCAGCCTAGAGTGCAGTGGTGCCATCTCAGCTCACTGCCACCTCCACCTCCCAGGTTCAAGTGATTCTTGTGCCTCAGCCTCCTAAGTAGTTGGGATTACAGGCACGTGCCACCACATACGGCTAACTTTTTTATTTTTGGTTTTGCCATGTTGGCCAGGCTGGTCTCAAACTCCTGATCTCAAGTGATCTGCCCACCTCAGCCTCCCGAAGTGCTGGGGTTACAGGCGTGAGTCACTGTGCCCAGCCTCCTTGACTCTTTAGTCCATGAAGACAGTTCTCAGGTAAAGAGGCGAAAGAGGGGCCTGGTACAATTTGTGGACTAAGCTATTTAAAGGGTGCCACGTGTTATAGACTGCTGACAAAATGCTCATCATTAGAAAAAGAAAATTCTAATATGTGTTTTTAAATGACTTGAGGTTTTCTCCCATGAAAGAAAAAGCAAGGGAATGAAGCCATCACACTAAGCCTCCACTGCTCAGGTGTTGAGTAGACGCAGCGGAATGCTGCCATGCTGCAGGATGGCACAATCAGGCAGCCAGGCTCCGCCCCCTCTGTGGACTCTAGGCAAGTGTTCGCACCCTCTCTGTGTCTCAGTTGCCTTATCTGTGGAAAAGGGAATAATGTTAGCACCTACCTTGAAGGATTGTCTAAGGATTAAATGAGTTAAAATATGGAATCATGCTTATACCAGTGTCTAGCACACAGTATACACTACATAAGTGTTTGCAGTTGTTATAGTCAAAATGGAAACATGAAACGGAAATATCCTTTGAAAGTCTGGGCACAGTGGCTCACACCTGTAATCCCAGCACTTTGAGAGGCCGAGACGGGTGGATCACCTAAGGTCAGGTGTTCAAGATCAGCCTGACCAACATGGAGAAACCCCGTCTCTACTAAAAATATGAAATCTAACCGGGCGTGGTGGCACATGCCTGTAGTCCCAGCTACTCAGGAGGCTAAGGCAGAAGAACTGCTTGAACCTGGGAGGCAGAGGCTGCAGTGAGCCGAGATCGCACCACTGCACTCCAACTCAGGCAACAGAGTGAGACTCCATCTCAAAAAAAAAAGTCTATTTAAAATCAAGGAAGCTATATAAAAAACCCAATTTTGCGTGAGGTTGTTGAATGATCTAGAAGGTTAGTAAACATGGTTCTTTATAAGGATATCTTCTGATTTTGAATGTAGTCGCTCCTAGAGAACACCAAAGCCAATTTTTTTTCTTTTGAGATGGAGTTTTTTGCTCCAGCACCCAGGCTGGAGTGCAGTGGCGTGATCTCAGCTCACTGCAACCTCCGCCTCCTGAGTTCCTGCCTCAGCCCCACAAGCAGCTGAGACTGCAGGCACCCACCACCACACCCGGCTGATTTTTGTATTTTTAGTAGAATTTGGGTTTCACCATATTGGCCAGGCTGGCCTCAAACAACTGACCTTGTGATCCCTCTGCTTGGCCTCCCAAAGTGCTGGGATTACCGGCGTGAGCCACTGCGCCTGGCTGCAATTACTCCTTCTGGACGTAAGCGTGAACTCTCATTAGTCAACCTTACGAAACAGTCCAGGAGAATAGATTGTGGTGAAGAATGTTAATATATTGCCACATGCAGGTGCTGAAGAAAAGGAAGTAATGTTAAGAAATGAAAATATTGTTTCCAGCTCTTAATAATTCATGGTGCTGCAGAATCTTGAATCTATTATTAAAAGGCATAAATCTAAGTGAAAACAGTGTTTCTCTTGCATTCAATTATATTATAAAGCAGTAAGTTTACTTAGCACTGGATGTTATAAAGAGTTTTTCTGGGCCAGGCGCGGTGGCTCACGCCTGTAATCCCAGCACTTTGGGAGGCCAAGGCGGGTGGATCACGAGGTCAAGAGATCGAGACCATCCTGGTCAACAAGCTGAAACCCCGTCTCTACTAAAAATACAAAAATTAGCTGGACGTGGTGGTGCGCGCCTGTAGTCCCAGCTACTTGGGAGGCTGAGGCAGGAGAATTGCTTGAACCCAGAAGGCGAAGGTTGCGGTGAGCCGAGATCGTGCCATTGCACTCCAGTCGGGGTAACAACAGCGAAACTCCATCTCAAAAAAAAAAAAAAAAAGCGAAGAGTTTTTCTGTATTCCAAAGTATAACATACCTTTGGATGAGGACAGCCTGAGAGCTTAGGATCCTGAGACACAGATAGGCATTCTCAGTTTTCTGCAGTGGGTGAGCAGATAGGAAGGACCAGTGCCAAGAATCTGATTTGCCCTGGGGGTTGCATGAGTGAAGAAGTCCCGCCACTTCTTCACTCGGTCAGTCTGGCTGCTCAAATGAAATATTTGAAGCCCTTGCTGACCAATATCTAGAGTCCAGTACAATAGTTGCATTTACTGCCATATAACCCAGCAATGCTCACTCACGTTTTACAAATACTACCCTGATTCCAAAAGACTCTGAATAAATGATCCCTTGGAAGTTGATGGCTAATGAGTTAGAGGTGGAAGTCAATGACTAGTGGTTCATAAAGCTGAGAAAGCGTATTATGCCTAGTGTTCAAAATAGTGTAGAGATACTGAAAGCAGGCGAACTCTTATGAAGCTACACAATCGCAGTGAGGACATCAAAGTAGCAGGTTAGTTCATGGTACAAGCAATTTCACTTCACAGCAATGAACTTCTTTCCCATAATATCGAATGTTTCCCAGATTCAGTTCTAGCATTACTTAATTACCACATCTTAGAAATGCCTCAGATCTAGTAAATAATGCATCTTGGAAAGATCTAAGTGAATAAATAATACATCTGGAAAGATTCAGAGAGATTTAGACTATTCTATCAATCTGCATGAAATAATCACTGGTTCCTGCTAGTGCATCACAAAAAAGGTAAACAGTGAAGCCACTTCTCCCAAGTGGCAGGAGGCAGAACACGAATGTCGCAGCACAGGTGAAGTTTACAGGCTCTGTAGCTACTTTGCTTGTGCAGTAAAATGTATCATATTCTGCTATTTGTTTAATGCCATTTTCCATCAACTTACTTTGTCTATGCATTTCATTGGCAACCAGATGCAATGTATTTTAATTGCTTTTTAGTCACTAGAATTACCCATATATGTAACTTCATTTCCCAACGAATATGTCTAGAAATCTGTGTATTTTATGTCCAAAGTAATCCTTTTCCCTAAAATCAACTCTGAATTAACTTTCAATGCCTCTGTGTAAAAAAGTAGGTAAGACTTTTTCCAATAAAATCAGGAGGCAGCATAAACACCCACAATATGGTAATGAGAACAATAACACCACTAACTGCCTTCATTACATACTAAATAATTTACATTCTTATCTCATTTAATTTTCTCAATGAGGATTATCCAATAAGAGCAGTCATGTGTCACAGCAGACGTATGAAACCCTGTACCAAGGAGTTCAGGGATGGTGAATATTTGAAAATCCAACTAGCCAGGTCAACAATGGCTCCAGTCTTCTGAGGTTTGCTCTCTGTGAAATAAGCCTCGGGAATAAACCCAGTTGTCCAGCATTTTGAGGTACCTGCTTCAATTTACTTGTGGCTCCACTAGCAAAAGTGTTAAAGGATTATGAACATCTTTCCAAAGGCAGTGTACTAGCTGAAGGCACAGAAAGAAGGAGAGAATGAGGCTGGATGGGCTCACTGCGGACATAACTTGTCACGAGGTTTCCTGATTTGCGTGATGGATGGTGTGCGTGGTACACTGGATATGGTATTTCCCTTCTTTTTTCTGAGGTGAGTTAAGAGCTGTTTTGTCTCTGCATCTTCCAAGTTGATAATTTTTTTTTCCCTTTCTGGATATATATAGCCAACTGGTCTATCTTATAAACCAGATCAAGCTACTGTATCAAACACAGCCTAAAACAGCACTTTAAGAGGCTGAGGTGAGTGCATTGCTTGAGACCAGGAGTCAGTGACCAGCTGAGCAAGCTGACAAAACCCCATCTCCCCAAAAAATACCAAAACAAATTAGCTGGACATGGTGGCGTGCACTTGCAGTCCCAACTACTTGGGAGGCTGAGGTGGGAGGATTGTTTGCACCCAGGAGGCGGAGGCTGCAGTGAGCCTGATTATGCCACTGCACTCAGGCTGGGTGACAGAGCAAGAGCCTGTCTCAAAACAAAAATAGCGATAGATGAACATGCATAACCTGTTAATATATAGATAGATGATATTAGTGTAAATGTATAACACTGTGTGGAAAATGAAGCTTTAGTCCCCTTGGAATACACGGTTGAATATGACTTGCTCCCTGCTTCAAGGGGCTGGTGATCTAGCAGAAATCACAGATGTGGAGCAGGTAATTGAACAAGATACGCAGTGCAACAGGTGCCAGGTCTGTGGGTGCCCAGAGAGTCTCCCAGATCCCACTACCTGCTTCACAAGGCCTTTAGTGCCTAAAGCCAAATGACAAAGTAAAGGAGGGGGCACGGAGAGGCCCGCAGCAGCACTTCTGGGAGATGAGACAGAAGAGGAAGTGCTTTCGTGCCCTTCAAATTAGATTGTCTACATGCTTGTGTTTCCCCTCCACGTAAGATGACTCATTGTTAGTATATTTATGTGTGAAATTGCTTTGGATGTTAAGTGCATAGAAGACCAGGATCATGTCACACTAATGTGTGCTGCACAGCATATGACATAGAACTGTGTTGAAGCGGTGCTTAGCACATACTTTTTGGAGATGACAGACATGACCAGGCAGAACAGTCCGCAGGTCAATTTCTAAAGCACGTGAAAATACTCTGGTTCCCCTAGCCCGTCCTCTTGACTTCTTGTGCTCATTCTCTCCTGTCCCTGTCCCATGTTGCTTTCTAACTTCTCAGAGCGTCCTTGCTTTGGGTCTCACCCAGGCCTGCCATCCTTGCCAAGACCTCTCTGAATCAGCCTTTCGTCCCCTCTCCTACCTGTCAAACTGCTCTCTCATCTATCCACCAGGGGGAGGGCTATATTATTAAACTAAGACTAATGTATGAAAGCCCACATTGCCAGCTTATTGTACTAACTCACTCAAGAAAATTTTATTTTTAAAAGAGGTGCTTTCAAATTTCAATAAGCCAAGGCTTCCGCTGAGATTATTTTCTTTTTTGCATTCCTGGCCCTCTCAATCTGTGCCTTTGGGAAACTGCTTCTCTTTCGTGCTAACCCAAGCTGGCCCTTAGATGCATTTGTTATGTTCAAGCGCCCTCTGGAGGCAAAAGCAGTCTCCTGTTAGAGAAAAGACAGGTCTGCCAATGACCCTCAAATGATTGGTCCCTGTGCTGTGGGGTCCATTCATTCCTTTCCATCTATTTTTGCGCAGGTCCAGCACAGCCCTAACTCGGGGCCTTCAGCTTAGGCACGGAAATCTTCTTTGGCCTGGAATAACCGTCCCAATGACTGTCCCACGATTGGTTCCTTCACACCACCCACTTTAGCTCAGCTGTGCTTTCTCAGTGGTTCACCGCATCTAGCCAAGCCCACCTTCCCTCTCCGTCCTGTGGCGCTGTTTTCTTGTCTTTCTGCAGGCAGCACTTTCTGAAATTACCTCCTTCCATTCATTCAACACGTTCACTGAGTGCCTGATCATATGCCCTGTCTTGTGCATTTGGGATAGATCAAGGTACAAATGCAACAGGTCCTCTACCCTGGTGGAATTCACAGGCCTGGGGAATTGCATCGTTTCTTTTTTCATTATCAGCCTCCTGGCTAGAATGTAAGCTTTAGGAGAGCAGAGACCTCTGTCAGCCTCGTTCACTACCTTATACCAAGAGCCTAGAACGGCGCCTGGTACATCCTTCATGGTCAATGTGGAATGAATAAACAAATGTTTATATTAGCCAGTCACAATGGTTAAAGCGAGAAGATAGCTTGATGCCAGGAGTTCGATACTAACCTGAGCAATATGGCAAGACCATCGTTTCTAAAAAAAAAAAATATTTTTTAATTTACATTTTCTATCAGGATATACAACTAGCATTTTTTTTTTCTTTTTTTCAGGCCTTCTGCTCTGCGGAGACAACTAACATTTTAAACTCTTTTTGCTGTGACAAAGTTAATTCATTCCATTATCACAACTATAAAAAATGAGGCAAACTATACACCTCATTATTATTCAAATGATCAATAACAATAATAGCATTTTTTTGACCACTTACTAAATACTAAAGGCTATAACAAGTGTTTTATATGTATCATCTCATCTTCACAAATTTTTCTGAGGCAAGTAACACCATTCTTCCCCCCCCCCCGCCCTTTTTTTTTGAAATGGAGTCTCCCTTTGTCACCCAGGCTGGAGTGCAGTGGCACGATTTCAGCTTACTGCAACCTCCGCCTCCAGGATTCAGGTGATTCTTCTGCCTCAGTCTCTGGAGTAGCTGGGAGTACAGGTGTGCACCACCACGCCCAGCTAACTTTTTTGTATTTTTAGTAGAGACAGAGTTTCACCATATTGGCTAGGCTGATCTCGAACTCCCGACCTCATTATCTGCCTGCCTTGGCCTCCCAAAGTGCTGAGATTACAGGCATGAGCCACCACGCCCAGTCCATTCTTCCCTTTTTAAGATGAGAAATTTGAGGCTTACAGGAACTTCTCGCCAACACAAAGTCATCAGGTGGGTGAACCAGCTTTTGGGGACTGGACAGAGGGCCCAGAATCTATGCTGTCAGCCTCCTCCACACAGCCACGTTCACATCACAATGTCTGCATTACTCAGCAGCTCCCGCTACCATCCTCTAAAGAAACTCTACACTCTCTTAGCAGGGCCTGTGAGACCCCTCAAGATCAGCCCTTCCTCCTTTGCTAGTCTCCTTCCCATTACTTTTCCTCCTACCCTGACCAGACGCCCTGTAGCTCCTGGGTATGGTCATGCCTCCCCCACCCCTTGCAGTTCTGTGGTATATTCCCTCCTTATTCCTTGCCTAACTCCTCCTACTCCTGCTTCAAGGCTCAGCCCTTGCCTCCTCCAGACCCTTTCCTGGTGCTCTGGGCAGGGTTCTGTGCCCCTGCACTGCCACTCCCAGCTCCCTGTGCCTGATTCTGTGACTCTTAGCGAAAGGAATGAGGTGTGGCTTTTCATCTCCAAATTTCCAGTGCTTAATTCGAACAGAGAGGTTGGGAAAATACTTTGAATGGTAGAGCATTTGGGAATTGGCTATGTTTTACAATTTTAGGCACAGTGCAGAAAATGATAATATCGTAAATAAGAGGGTTAGAACTGGGTAAAGTGGAACCAGCCTGGTCAACATCGTGATAACCCCTGCTTCTCTACAAACAAACATACAAACAAAATACTTTAAAAATTAGCCAGACGTGGTGACACGTGCCTATAGTTTCAGCTACTTAGAAGGCTGAGGCAGGAGGATCATTTGAACCCGAGAGCTCAAGTCTGCAGTGAACTATGATCAAGCCACTGCACTCCAGCCTGGGCAACAGAGGGAGACCTTGTCTCTAGAAATAGATACATTAAATAAAATAAGAGGGTTAGAATGTGGCCCATGGACGTCCTCAAAGCTGCAATCTCCTGAAGCTGAAAAGCAGCGGCATGGAGCAGGGGGTTCACAGAGCATCACCCTGCAGCACCTGATCTTGCCTCTCATTCCCATCCCGAGACTTTTCTGACTCATCCAGCTGGAGGCAGAGAGGCGAGGATTTTCCCCTCAGGTGTCTGACCCAGAGCCTGCATGCTAATTCCTAAGGTAACGACGTCTCAACTGTACTGGGCCTTTGTGTGTCCTCTCAATGGTTGTATCTGCCTGTGTATGACAAGAATAATTAATTTAATGAAAGCACTTTAAAAATGTTTATACATGGCTGAGTATCTAGCAATGGGTGCCATATAAGTATTTAGCTACAAAGGGTCTAAATTCAGATTATTTTTACTGGGGGAGCCATTATTCATGGATATGCTGGTTTCTGACGCTGCCCCTTCTTATGCCAGGGCCACAGCCTGGTAACTGCTGCTCCTCCAAAGCCTTGCGCCTGTGTTACCAGCATTGCCTGACACATCACTTCCACACCGTGTCCGCTGTCTTGTATTGCTCATCTCTAAGTTGCTATCTCGTGTAGACGCAGCTGATGGAGGGAGGCTGGGTCATGTGCCTGTACCCTGCTCTGCAAAGAAGCTTGGCTAAGTGCGATCTCTGACATCTGCCCTGGAGAGGCAGGACTCATTCTTGTGTTAGGAAATTCCCAGAATGTAGGCGGGGTTTTCAAACCTGACTACTCAGCAATAGCAGAGTACACTGCGGATATGTACACACAAGAAAGAGAGAGAAGCTGTGTACACTGGCTACTTCACAATGATGCAATTGGACAGATTGATGACAATGATTCCTTTAGACAGATACTACTAAAACTCACCAGGGGCAGGGCCCTGGGCCAGGCAAGGAGTAAGTCACAGCTCCTGGGCCTCAGCAGGGAACACTAAGATACAAGTACTTGCCCTTGCTGGGTACAGTAGGTCACACCTGTAATCCTAGCACTTTGGGAGGCCAAGGCAGGAGGATCACTTGAGACCAGGAGTTTAAGGCCACCCTGGGCAACATGGCAAAACCCCATCTCTACAGAAAAATACAAAAATTAGCTGGGGGTGGCGGCATGTACCTCTAGTACTCAGGACACTGAGGTGGGAGGATCCCCTGAGCCCAGGAGTTCAAGGCTGCAGTGAGCTGTGATCATGCCACTGCACTGCAGCCTGGGTGACAGAGCAAGACCCTGTTTCCCACCCCCACCAAGAAAAAAAGGTACTTGCCCTTGTGTTTGGAGCCACAGGGGCCATGAGTTCAGCAGGGATTCCTGCCTGCTGCTCCAAGCCACTCTCCCGACACTTGCTGCTCTAGTCTGCAGAACCAGACTGCTTACCGTTCCCCAGGCGTGCTCTGCGGTCCACACTACCGTGCCTTTGTGTGTTTCTTCCGACTGGAACGCTTGGTCCGTGCAGGGTGGACATGTGTCATGTTTTCTGGCTGCTTAGCAGGGTTTGAAAACCCCGCCTACATTCTGGGAATTTCCTAACACAAGAATGAGTCCTGCCTCTCCAGGGCAGATGTCAGAGATCGCACTTGGCCAAGCTTCTTTGCAGAGCAGGGTACAGGCACATGACCCAGCCTCCCTCCATCAGCTGCGTCTACACGAGATACCAGCTTAGAGATGAGCAATACAAGACAGCGGACACGGTGTGGAAGTGATGTGTCAGGCAATGCTGGTAACACAGGCTCCAGGCTTTGAAGGAGCAGCAGTTACCAGGCTGTGGCCCTGGCATAAGAAGGGGCAGCGGCACAAAGCAGCATATCCAGAGCTCGAGACAGGCAGCGGCAGTGGTTTCCACCGCAGGTCTGCGGTGGGCATCGGGCCTTGTTTCAGGAAGCTCTTCATGGCACTTTCCCTCCCCATCCAGCAAGCAGAAGTTACCCTATATCCTTTTAATCCTTTTAATCAATCCCTTTTGTGCTTTGTTGACCACAACTAAGACACTGGCTTAGCTGCAACTCCTCCAGTCCCTGTGGTAGGTGATACACCAGCCTAATTCATCCTCTTAATGAAAGGCCACTTGCTTTGCAAAGTTCATGTTGGCATGGAGGGCTCCTGTGGGCCTCCCCTGAAACCTCCTCTTCCATCCTTCATTCATGCCCTTCTGGGATGGCCCCCTACCCACATGCCTCTTGCCACATGCCCCCCCTGGATTATAATTGCTGGTTCTTCCTCCTCTGCTTGGACCATGGTGTCTTTGAGGCTAGCCACTGGCTCTTTCACTTCTGCATTTCCAGCAGTTGGTTTGGGTTGGCAGAGCCCAGCACAGGAGAGGTGCTAAGGTGAAGTTTGTTACTGATAGGAAGCCATACCCAGATTTGCTGTTGGAGAAGCGGGAATCAGAAATGGGTGCTATGAGGTGGCTGTGCCTGACATAGATCTGAGTGAATGGCAGGGACTTCAACAAGTGGGGATCATCCTGCCCATATGGCATGTAATCTGCTTTTTAAAAATGATTATATCCCTCAGCATTTTCCTGTATCCTTAATATGCTGTCGGGCACATTCTCAGTTGCCCAAAAACCCTTCCCTTGCCCTTCTTTTTTCCAGGTGTGGGTGGTGATGCCTCCAGGAAGGTGGACCCTCCCACAGCCATAAGAGAATGAGTCCTCATTGCTGTAAGCCAGGGGTTAACTGCAGCCTGCTAGCCAAATCTGGCTGCCACCTGTGTTTGTATGGCCTCACACCATACAAAATGCTTTTTACAGTTTTAAATGGTTGGGAAAAAATTCTCTGTGAGAGGTAAAAAATATATAAAATTCAGGTTTCGGTGTCCGCAGAGACGCTGGAGTACAGGCGTGCGAATTTGTTTCTGGTGTCTCTAGCTGCTCTGGCTCCACAACCGCAGGGCTCAATAGATGTGGCAGGGACCGCTCGCCCTGCAAAACCTGACGTATTTACTAGCTGGTCCTCTTCAGAAGAAGTTTGCTGACCCTGTTCTCAAGCAATCCCGCTAATGCTGGTCTCCTCCCAGTGTTGATTTTTGGGAGGAGCATGAGACCCATTTCTGGGCCAATGAAACACAAAAGGAAGCCCGACAGAGGGCTGCTGGCAAAGATTGTTTTCTCTGATGAGAGGGAGATACGTGAGTGTGCTTCCTTCTTTTTTTTTTGAGATGGAGTTTCGCTCTTGTACCCAGGTTAGAGTGCAATGGTGCAATCTCGGCTCACTGCAATCTCCACCACCTGGGTTCAAGGAATTCTCCTGCCTCAGCCTCCTGAGTAGCTGGGATTACAGGTACCCGCCACCATGGCGTGTTAATTTTCGTATTTTTAGTAGAGACGGGGTTTCTCCATGTTGGCCAGGCTGGTCTCAAACTCCTGACCTCAGTTGATCTGCCCACCTTGGTCTCCTATCTTCTTTCTTCTTAACTGTAAATACATTTGTGTCAGAGATGTTTTATGCTGTTGATCTGTTTGCAACTCCAATTAAACTCACCTTGTTAAAACATGCCCCGTGTGGTATCAGAACCAGGGATATGTTTTGTGAAGTTATTTCTCCTTTTAGTGTCATTAACCAGTGCATTGTGAAATTCCGTTGAAATAGCAAATGCTTGCTTTTCCATGCAGACATTCCACGTCTGTCCTTTCACCTGTGACCTGCGTCACGTCTGCACCCATCACAAAGCCAGCTGCAGTGAAATCTCTGACTCTTGCAATCCTAAGTGCAGCAAACAGTTACCTGGAGCAGAGAGGTCAACGTGTTGACGTGTTTCCTGTTTGGAACCTAGGTGTCAAACACTATTGAGCTGAGCTACCGACCTCTGTAGAGAGCAGTGATCCACGTCTCTAAAATGTTGTTCACAAGAGGCCTTAGAATTCCTAGAAATTTTTTTTTTTTTTTGAGATGGAGACTCACTCCGTCAACCAGGCTGGAATGTAGTGGTGCAATCTTGGCTCACTGCAACCTCCACCTCCTGGGTTCAAGTGATTCTCCTGCCTCAGGCTCCTGAGTAGTTAAGGTTACAGGCATGTGCCACCAGGCCTGGCTAATTTTTATATTTTTAGTAGAGACAGGGTTTCACCATGTTGGTCAGGCTGGTCTCAAACTCCTGACCTCAGGTGATCCACCCCACTCGGCCTCTTAAAGTGCTGGGATTACAGGTGTGAGCCACCAATCCCGGCCAGGATTCCTAGGAAATTACACTCAGAACAAAGTTTGCATGGACAATTTCTTGACTTAGTGCCAAGCAAATGATTTTATAATCAGTTCTCTGAGCATCTGAGACATAGGAAGCATTTTTAAATTTTATTTTATTCTTATTTTTTTTACATGGATCATAGGAAACAAGATACAAAGTATTTTAACATGTATATGTATATTTCTCTATTCCTAAAATAAAGATAGCAGAAAGAGTCGCTGTTGTGGGGGATTATAAGTTGTTGAGGTGATTTTTATAAAATATACGGAAGGAGATCTATTCCGGAAGTAAGAACGTCCAGTTCCTGCAGCCCTCTTGCTTTTCATAAGAAGCCTCTGGGAGGGAGCCCTGCCCAGTGTAGCTGCTGAGCCCCTGACCTTCAGAGTTGGACGGAACTTTGCTGACTCCCTGCTCTTCTCTTAGCACCTGTGTAACTTGGCCTCTCTAAGCCTTGGTTTCTTCCCCAACCTCATTCTTACTGGCCGTTGGGCTCGGCAAGGGAACACGGCAAGTAAATTGGACAGAAGACAAATGAATGAGAGTTTGTCCAAAAAAAAAAACCTAAGAAAGGTAACTTTGTAGACTAGGGATTAAAAATTGGAGCAAAATTCCGATGGTTTCTTATAGAACAAATTGAGGCTGATGTTTGCACAAGGGAGGCGTGGAGAGGAGAACTGTGGAAGGCTTGGGAGTCATGAGAGTTTGAAACAGCCCTTCTTGTGAGGACAAGAGAGAAAGGGGCTTGAGGAAGATAAGACAAAAGCACTAGGCTGGGGGCCAATGGCTCGAGGAGAGTATCAGGCGCCCTGCATCATGGATTGTTCCAGCAGGCTGATGGAACACAGGAGGTTCAGAAAGACTGGTGACGCAGTCATGCTGTGGCTGGGGTTTACAAAAGTCTAAGTGACTCACTAAAAGTCACGCAGGGACATTTCCACAAACATCCTGGCCCCAAGTCCAGTGCTCTTTCTAATCTGTAACAGGATGCTTCCTCTTTTTGTTCTTTTTTTTGAGACAGGGTCTTGCTCAGACGCCCATGCTGGACTGCAGTGGCGTGAACACGGCTCACTGCTCCTTCAACCTCCCAGGCTCAAGCAATCCTCCTGCTACAGCCTCCCTAGTAGCTGGGACTACAGGCACGCACCACCACAACAGGTTAAAATTATTATTATTTTTTTATTTTTTAGTAGAGACAGGGGCTCACTGAAACTGCTTTTGCAATAGATAGATAGATAGATAGACAGACAGACAGACAGACAGATAGATAGATAGATTTTTTTTTTTTTTTTTTTGAGACAGGATCTCATTCTGTTGCCCAGGCTGGAGTGCAATGGCAAGATCTCGGCTCACTGCAACCTTCACCTCCCAGGTTCAAGTGATTCTCCTGAGTAACTGGGATTACAGGTGTGCACCACCACACCCAGCTAATTTTTGTATTTTTAGTAGAGACGGGGTTTCACTATGTTGGCCAGGCTGGTCTCGAACCCCTGACCTCGTGATCTGCCCACCTTGGCCTCCCAAAGTGATGGGATTACAGGCGTTAGCCACCATGCCTGGCCAACATAATTACAAATTATAACAGAGAAAATTATGATGGTGAAAGAGATCTGACCTAACTGTCTCTATCTTGTTTCTAAACCCCAAACCGTCCTCGTTCTGGGTGTAGGGTGAACTAACTTTGGGAGCTTAGTTTATGGTTTAGTTCTGAAAGAGATGACAACAGTCCTTTCCCAAATCAAACCCCCTTCCTGCCTGGAGACTAGACTGCCTTGGTAGGACTAACAAATTAGCCACAAGATTACAAATTATGGTTTAGGAGTCATGCAGCTGGAGGCTGCAAGATTCTAAACCTCCCCTAATTACTCTTCAGGATGACATCACTATTGTAAACCCTAAGATGAGTGCTTCAGATATTTTGTAGACCCTGTACTTGATGGACTGATCAGCTGGTACTACCCAGATTGATAAACTGGCTCATCTGGTTTTGTGGCCCCCACCCAGGAACCGGGTCAGTGCAAAAGGACAGATCAGACTCCTATGATTTCATCTCCAACCTGACCAATCAGCACTTCACTCACTGGCCCCTTATCCACCAATTATCCCTAAAAACTCCAGTCCCCAAATTCTTGGGGATATTGATTTGAGTAATAATAAAACTCTGGTCTCCTGTACCGCTGGCTCTGTGTGAATTAAACTCTTTTACTGCAATTCCCCCATCTTGATAAATGGCTCAGTTGAGGCAGCGGGCGAGAAGAACCCATTGGGCAGTTACATCATTATGTTGCCCAGGTTGGACTGGAACTCCTGGGCTGAAGCAATCCTCCTGCCTCAGCCTCCCAACCTGGGGGGATTACAGGCGTGAGCACCGCACTCAGCCAAGTCTGTCCTTAATCAGGGTTCTTCTGGGTTTCATTCTCGTAAGCTGCAAAAGCCACTGGACCAGGTGATATTTTCAACCCTTTAGGCTGCTGTAACTGTAGTTTCGGCTACTGGATCTGCTTCCAATTAGTTACATTCCCCATCACTTTGAACAAGTCATCCCAACTCCCTGGCTTGTTTCTGTGACTTGATTATGGCCCAGAAGCCCAGTTCTAAAGTGCTGATTCTGATGAGTGCCCATTTACCAAGCACTCGGATCCTTTCATAGCATCTACGACAGCCGGGGAGTCTCTTCAGGTGTGCGTTCTTGCTAAGCACTAACACCAATCAAATCACTTAAATAACATACGTAATAATCCAACAGCACAGCTGGGCGAGGTGGCGCATGCCTGTAATCCCTGCAATTTGGGGGGCCAAGGCGGGTGGATTACCTGAAGCCAGGAGTTCAAGAGCAGCCTGGTCAATGTGGTGGAACCCTGCCTCTACTAAAAAATACAAAATTAGCTGGCCAGAGTGGTGCATGCCTGTAATTCCAGCTACTCAGGAGGCTGAGGCAAGAGAATCGCTTGAACCCAGCAGGCGGAGGTTGCAGTGAAGCGAGGCCATGCCATTGCACTCCCGCCCTGGCGACAAGAGTGAAACTCTGTCTCAAAAAAAGAAAGAAAGAAAAAGAATCCAACAGCACATCCAAACAAGGCTGAAAGTTGTAAAAGAAAATTACACCGTGTGGAAGGTGTCTGTGTGTGTGTCTGTGTATGTGTTTTAGAAACGAGGTCTCTCTGTCACCTAGGCCGAAGTGCAATGGTGCCATCATAGCTCACTGTGGCCTCCAATTCCTGGCCACAATCGATCCTCCTGTTGGCCTCCCAAGTAGCTGAGACAAGAGACCCATGTCACCACACCCTGTTATTTTTGTTATTGTTTTGCTCTGTTTCCCAGGTTGGAGTGTAGTGGGGTGATCTTGGCTCACTGAAACCTCCACGTCCTGGGTTCAGGCAATTCTCCTGCCTCAGCCTCCTGAGTAGCTGGGATTACAGGCACGCGCCACCATGCTGGGCTAATTTTTGTAATTTTGGAAGAGATTGGGTTTCACCATGTTGGCCAGGCTGGTCGTGAACTCTTGACCTCAGGTGATCCGCCCAGCTCAGCCTCCCACAGTGCTGGGATTGCAGGTGTGAGCCCACACCCTGTTTAAGGAAGGAAATAGTGTTGAAAATGAAAATCTATACACGAAGGCTGAACCAAAGCCACGGGAAGGTGGTGGCTGAATGTTATGTTGAGTGACTAAAGTAGATCAAAACCCTTCTGACGCTTTGTCTTAGAGCATTAAAGAAAACTACTCTGGGCAAACAACAACTTCTTTGAATACTTTCACTTGTTTAACAAAATGCCAGAGAACCACAGATATAACCTATAGTTCCTTAGGGACTACAAGATCAGAGCTGACATTGCTACAGTTTTCATCAGTGCGCTTGCAGAAATGGCATCAGATGGATTTCCTTGGGAGAGGGAGATTGGGAAATGGCTTTTTTTTTTTTTTTTTGAGTCTTGCTCTGTCGCCCAGGCTGGAGTGCAGTGGCACAACCTCAGCCTCCCGGGTTCAAGCGACGCCTGCCTTAGCCTTCCGAGTAGCTGGGATTACAGGTACGCCACCACGCCTGACTAGTTTTTGTATTTTTAGTAGAGATGGGGTTTCGCCATGTTGGCCAGGCTGGTCTGGAACTCCTGACCTTAAGTGATCTGCCCGCCTCGGCCTCCCAAAGTGCTGGGATTACAGGCGTGAGTCATCACCCCCGGCTAATGCCTGTATTTTCATACTCAATTGGATTTTATATTAGGGCCTTGAATCCCGAGTATAATTTTGTACTCAAATATAATTTATAAATAAGGCCTTGGCCGCCCAACGAGGTCACACTAACTAAAAACTAAGTCCTCTGAAGCACTGACATCCGCAGCCTCAGCCCTGCGGGCTAACTAGGGTCTCGCCTCACAGAGGGTCTCGGGGAGCCCGGAGACCGGACAGTTTCCGGAGCCCCAGGCCCTGCCCCGCAGCTTCACCAGGATCAGCCGCAGCGCCACGCCGGCTGGCTGGCCGGGCTGGGCGCGCCGCAGCCCCGCGCCCACTTCCGCTTCCCGTGCGGGGGGCGGCGGCGGCGGCTCCGGGTCCCGGCCCGGCGCGGCCCTGCGCAGCCGGCCCCCCGGCCGCAGGGGCGCTCCTGAGCTTGGCGGAGCGGCCGCCGGGGCTGCCTGCGCGGAGGGCGGGGCGGAGGGCGGGCCGCGGCCGACGTGGGTGTTAAGTGGCCGCCCCGGCCGGCGACCTGGAGCCGAGAGCTGGCGGCGGAACGTGAGCGGGACGCGGCCACGCCGGCGCGGCGGTGAGCGCAGCCCGGCCCGGCGCCTGCAGCTGCGGGGAGCGCGCGGGGCGGAGGGAGCTGGGCGCAGGGCGGGCCGCGGCGTCCGGGCGGCGTGACCTTCCCGGGCGGCTGGGGAAGCGGCCGGCGCCGCCGCGCACGTGCCGCTGGACCCCCTCCCCGCCCCGGGGTGCCCCGCCGGAGGATCTCGGGGTCGTGGGGCTTCTTCCCGCAGTGTCCCCACCTGGTGGGAAACTTTTGTCCGCCTTTGCCCCCAAGTCGTGTCATTTGGCCGCCGGGGCGCCGGCGCTGGGCAGCACGGAGCGGCTTCTGAATGGAGACTCGCGGGCTGCCTGAGAGTGGGCGGCTGGGCAAGGGCGGAGAGCGTTCAGCGCCGGGCAGAGAAAGTTGGAAGTCGTCTTTCCAACCCGTCCTTGCGAGGCCCGGGAGGAGACGCGCCTAGCCGGGCCCTTGGCGGCAAAACTGGTCTGCATCCCGGAGCCCTACAGCCCGGGCTCTGGGGACTGGATGGCGAGCTGGCCGGCAGCCCCTACCGCCCAGCTTTAGCCAGAAGCTGGGATCTTCCCGCAGCAGTTCGTGTTCCCTGGTGGAAAATGCAGCCTCATCTACTGACTCACCTCCAAAAAAAAGTTAATTTCCCCAAGGATCGAGAAGAATGGGCGGTCGGCGCTGTTGTTCCTCAGTCGCACCATGGTGTAATTTGAGAGAGGGGTCAAAGGCGCTGAAAGATTATTTTTTCTATTCCAAGTGCCACAGCAATCTCATAAATCCATTTTAATTCATGCCGGACTGTCTTGCCTCCTCCAAGCCGTGTGTCTTCTCCGAGCCAGAGCTACTCGCAATGTGAATTAGTTGCCTACTTCTTCTGAGTGAATGTGTTAGTACCCATCATCGTTTTCTAACCTAATAATTCTACTAGTGGCTATTTGTAGAATTAATTTATTTTTTGAGACAGAGCTTCGCTCTTGTTGCCCAGGCCGGAGTGCAATGGCGCCATGTCGGCTCACCGCAGCCTCTACCTCGCGGGTTCAAGCGATACTCCTGTCTCAGCATCTCGAGTAGCTGCGATTACAGGCATGCACTATCACGCCCGGCTAATTTTGTATTTTTGGTAGAAACAGGTTTCTCAGTGTTGGTCAGGCTGATCTCGAACTCCCCACCTGAGGTGATATGCCCAACTCAGTCTCTGAAAGTGCTGGGATTACAGGCTTGAGCTACCATGCACGGCCTATTTGTAGAATTTAATGTGCTTAAGTTTGGCTCACCTAACGGGGTTGAATTCACGTGGACAGATGGAGTGCAGTGTGATGTGACTTTCCTTCAAAGTAAAGAAGGAAGTGTCAGTGCCGAAAGAAGTAAGCGCATTGAGGTTTATCTGGGAGGCCTCACGGGACTTGCCTGTCTGTCTTCTTAGTTGCCTCCTTTTCTTTCTTCCCCTAAAATGCAGGGTTGGGTGTTTTATGTTGCTTTTGGCCAGGTTGAAATAGTCAGATTAAGTGTTGGTTTGTAGGCACAGACCTCAAAGGACAGGACCTTGAACTGAACCATCTGTCACTGACTGGCTGTGTGGCCTTGGATAAGACCTTGTCTCAGTCCAGGCCCCTTGCCTTTCGGAAGGGGATTAGGACCCTGTTAAACTTTAGGAAGACACCAGATGGCCACCACCTTTTCAGCCTAGTAAACAGTCCTGTCTCTTCAGATCTATCAACAGCATATAAATCGGTGTCTTGCACTTCTTAGTTGCTTTATTAAGTACTGTGCCTTTGTTGCCATTGGCTTTGAGTTTTTTGTAAATAAAGGAAGATTATTGAAGTCTGATCATTGGCAAAATGCTTCAAGAAGTTGGAAGAAACTTCTCCGTGGACATTGTCTTCTGCTGACGGTCAGGATGACGCTGGTGTTAGGAAGCTGCTTGGTACTTGGTGTCCATCTCTGATCCAGCACGACGGGTCACACGGCTCCTCAGTGTGACGAATAAATTATTCCTTATTAATCACAAATAAGTTAGTGACACCTTTTGAGAATTATACAGAATTAGTTGTTGAGTTGGACATTTTAGTCAACATTTATTAAGCCCCTGCCTCAGCAGTAGTTGACTTTTGTCAAAAGGGAGAGAAAGAAATTCTAGTTTTCCCCATGTCCAAGGCTCCGACCGAAACATACGAAATCAAGATTTCCAGAAGAAAGTCCTGGCAGTTCGAATATTTAAGAAGTACTCTAGGTTATCAAGCAATTCGGACTCAATGGCCCAGGTGTCGTATCTCTAAGTGTGCATTTGTGGACTGGTAGTTGCCACCTCACTTGGGAGCTCATCAAGACAGGCAGAGTCTCTGGTCCCGTCCGAGGCTATTGAATCAGAAGCTCCATTTTATTTATCAAGGCCCCCAGGCAACTGCCATCACATTTACAGTTGAAGGGCTAGTGGAGTGTGGTGATGGGAACATGTTTGGTGCTCTGTACAGGGCCTTGTTGTAAGAACACATGATGCTGTGCACAGTGGCGCATCCCACCGGTCCCATGTGGCTTTTTGTGACAGGCTTTGTTTTATTATTCACTTTGTACTGATGAGGACTCCCACCTGTAGAGGCCAAAGGGGCCACGCTGCAGGTTGAGCTGGCACTCACCAAGGCGTGTGTCATCCCAGGTGCAGCTCCCATCCTTGGCTGCCTGGGCGCCCCTTTCCAGTCCTAATGTCTTGTGACATCCCCTGAGGCACCCAGCACAGGCTGCTGTCTGAGTTTAGAACTGAGCCTGTTCAATTGATGGCTTAATGTAGGCCCCTTAAAACACAAGTCTGATGTGGTTTGGCACATCTGTGCTTGGTTTACTTACTTGGTGTTCATTTTTTCAGTCTTCAGAAAGGTTGGTTGAAGTGCTGCTGGCGGCTGTTGCATTGATACACAGGGAAGCTTTTTGATCTGTGAGCTTTCTTTTTTTTTTTTTTTTTTTTTTGAGACGGAGTTTCGCTCTTGTTACCCAGGCTGGAGTGCAATGGCGCGATCTCGGCTCACCGCAACCTCCGCCTCCTCGACTCAGGCAATTCTCCTGCCTCAGCCTCCTGAGTAGCTGGGATTACAGGCACGCGCCACCATGCCCGGCTAATTTTTGTATTTTTATTAGAGACGGGGTTTCACCATGTTGACCAGGATGGCCTTGATCTTTTGACCTTGTGATCCACCCGCCTTGGCCTCCCAAAGTGCTGGGATTACAGGCTTGAGCCACCGCGCCCGGCCGATCTGTGAGCCTTCTAGAGGGCAATTGCTAAGCTGCACTGAAACCCTGAGCCCCTTTCTTTTGGAGCAATGTAGAGCCTGGTTCATGGCTCCCAGAAGTTTAGTTTCAGTCATTTGGCTGCAGGCCTAGAGAACAGGAAGCTGCAGACTTGGACTAATGGTGAACTCTTGTCTCCTCCCAGGGATATGTGGTGCCCGTCATAAGCTCCAGAGAGCTGCCTTCCACGGAAACCAGCAGAAGAGTGGGCAAACATGAAGTCCAGTCCCGCTGTCCAGGCTGCCATTGACCTCACAGCGGGGGCCGCAGGTACAGTCATGTGCCACATAACCGTGTTTCTGTCAGTGATGGACGGCATATCTGATGGTGGTCCCATGAGGTTATACCAGCATATATTTACTATACCATTTCCATGTTTAGGGACTTAGATACACAAATACCATTGTGTTACAGTTGCTTACAGTATCCAGTACAGTAACATGCTGTGCAGGTGTATCGCCTAGAAGCAGCAGGCCACACCGTTCAGCCTAGGTGTGGAGTAGGCTGTGCCATCTAGGGTCAGTGTGTGTGCTCTGTGATAGCACAATGACAAAATTGTGCAACGACGCAGTTTTCAGAACGTGTCCCGATCATTAAGCAACGCCTAACTATAATCCCAGAGAAAACCCAGTCTTCTCCATTCCTCACACAGCTTCTAAATGAGATCAAATGGAAGTGGTATGAAAATACGACCTTTCTCCCTTCAGAAGCGATGCGCTTTACCCCTGGGATGAATGCATTGGGTGGAAGTGTAGTACTGTTCGGAGCGTGGCAGAAGGTGGAGGAGTGGCCATTATTGTTAATACCTTCTGAGTCAGGGTGAGGGGTGGAATGTGCCCACTACAGCCGGAAAACAGCTCAGAGGTGAAGCCCCTTGTCCACTGTCACCTGGCTGGGATATGCAGGTGGCGTGGTTCTTCACTTCAAGCCTGGCAGTCTTCAGAGCCCTTGTGGTGCAAAAATAACACCATAGCGTCTCCTGGAAACACCACTTACTGTCACTGCTAGTGTTGGGAAAGAAAGGACACTCTTTAGAAACGTTTTTAAAAATGAGACTGATAATGGACTGTGTCTTAGAGCCATTAAAGGAGAGGAGAAGTTGTAGGATTTGCTGGGAATGTCAGCTAGCCTGAGCCTAGGGGTCTGAGGCCAAGGGCAGGCTGAGGCTCCCCGGCACAGGGAGGTGCTGCCTGTGACAAGGGGACAGTGCTGGCACTGTGCAGGCTACTCCTTAGATCAGCTTGAGGCCGGGCGCAGTGACTCACACCTGTAATCCCTGCATTTTGGGAGGCCGAGGTGGGTGGATCATGAGGTCAAGAGTTCAAGACCAGCCTGGTTAAGATGGTGAAACCCCACTTCTACTAAAAATACAAAAATTAGTCGGGCGCAGTGGCAGGCGCCTGTAATCCCAGCTACGTGGGAGGCGGAGGCAGAATCACTTGAACCCGCTTGACAGATTGCAGTGAGCGGAGATTACGCCACTGCACTGCAGCCTGGGCAATAGAGTGAGACCCTGTCTCAAAAAAAAAAAAGATCAGCTTGAACATGCAGGAAGAGCAAGACCCTCAGGCTGAGGCGTGTAGTGGAATGGGAAGTGCATGGTGGTAATTTAGTTCTCCAGAATCCAGAAGCAGGAAGAGTGGCTGGAATGCTGATGGCCCAGAGGGAAACCCTGGACTGCCCTGGCCTCCTAGATCTCATAGTAGTTGCAGTTCCCTGGAGTGCGGAGGCAAGAGGAGGTGTTGCCCAGTGCTCTCCTTATCCAGCACACCTCCCCACCCACCACCAACAGATTATGGTCATGAGTGTGGTCACCTTGTCAGTCATTTGCTCAATTGTGAAAAAGAAATTGCTCGGAGAAGTGCCAAGTGTTTTTCCATGAGCCAAAGGTCGGCCAGGGTATGCTAATGAGGTGCTGATAAGGAGCCCTGGGCAAGAGCACTTCTCCCAGGGCGGAGCCCACAAGGAGCATGCGGACCCCGGACACTCAGGGAACTGAAGGCTGGCAGGGGTCCGCCCAGTAGTCTCTTGTCCACTGCATGCCGTTAGGGTACAGCCCCCCAGCCCCACGCCACACTGGGGAGGATGCTGACCCTGAGTATGGTGCGACCATCTGCCTGCCCCTGGCTGCTTCTCACCAGCACGTGAATGCTCTTTGAGCTCAGTTCTATCTCTGCAGTAGGAGGGTGTTTAGCCACGTGAGAGAGTCTCACTTTTTGACATTTTATGTCTTTTAGCCCGTCTGTCAAAGATCTAGAACCTGTTGTGATAGAATTAAAAAGTTTACCTTTGGCTGGGCAATGGTGGCTCACGCCTGTAATCCCAGCACTTTGGGAGGCCGAGGCGGGTGGATCACTTGAGGTCAGGAGTTCAAAACCAGCCTGGCCAACAAGGTGAAACCCCGTCTCTACTAAAAATACAAAAATTAGCCAGGTGTGGTGGCACATGCCTGTAACCCCAGCTGCTCTGGAGGCTGAGGCAGGAGAATTGCATGAACCCAGAAGGCAGAGGTTGAAGTGAGCCAGGAACGCACCACTGCACTCTGGCCTGGGTGTCAGAGCAAGAACCCACCAGGAAGAAAGGAAGTTTACCTTTTCCCGTTTATGTGCGTACTGCTATTTGGTACCACATTTAGGATTTACACTTAGTTTGAAAGACAGACATTGCAACAGGATGGTTGTGGGCCTGGTATTTGCTGGTATTTGAACATGTATTGGACCCTTATATGTACTGACACTTAGTGTCCCCATCACTGTTGGACTGTATTTCTCCCTGTGCTGGCAGCACAGGGACGCCCCTCACCGAGGTAGAGCTGCGATGGCTAGTCCCATTCCTGGGTGGGTAGGATGGGGAGGGGAGCGAGACGCGAGCTGTAGGTTGGGGCTGGGCAAAGGAGGTGCCCCTCAGTGACAGACACCAAAACCTCATTCTCCTGTGAGCCTCACGGAATACAAATGAAAGGAGATTCCCACTTTTGAGGATATTGGAGTCTTTGAATGCTGGAGCTAGAGAGGGCTTTAGATGTTAATGGCTCAGATAGTCATTGGATATGTAGAAAAAGGCCCAGAGAGGGGCAGTAGATTTGTTCAAGTTTCCGCGGCAAGATGGTGTGAAGACAGGGCAGGACTGTGGTCCCTTGTCCGGTGTTGTTTCTGCCTCTGCTTTAGTTCTCTGTACTGTCTGCAGCGCACTGGCGGTGAGGGTTAGTTTGGAGCCTTTGCCGCCTTGGCTGTCTGGACGTGGAACTTGCTGGACTTTGGGATTTTTCTGTCAGCTATTGGTAGGAGCAGAGGACCTGTCGTGTTCTGCGGCAGAGGCCACCCACGGAAGCGGTCCGACTCTAAGCACAGACCCAGCTGCCGCCCGAGGTGATGTGGATGGAGCTTGCGCTGTTCTGTGTGTCTCTTTTCCTTTTAAACAAAGATTCTCCCACCACACAGGTTTTCAGCCAGCTCCTCTACTCTAAAGTGCTGGGAGGTTCTCATTTCCCTATCTGCAGTGCTTGTAGGAGATCTGGAACCCTAGACAGCCAGGATGAAGGAGGATTTGAAGAACTGAGTTAGGTAATTAGATAATTATTGAAATGGGGGTGGGTGCATTCCAAAGTTAAATAGTGTTAAAAGGGAACTTGGTACCACCTTACGAGTTGGTCATTCCACAACTCTTAAAATGCTGTGGTCACTGCTTGGCTGCTGTGGCAGTGTACCACGTTTAGCAGAGTTGAAGAATGTGGCATTTCAGATCATTGAAGTTTATCCCCTCAAATGCCAAAATTAAAAACAACCCCAAACCTTTTTTGATTGCAGTTTCTTGAAAACGACGTGCTTCCCTTCCCTGTTAAACTGAACCTTTACGGATGGCCTCCAGAGGGGTGTGAGGACTTCACCTCTGCTTGGCTGGGCCAGCCCTGTGGTGTGCGTCTGCTCTTCCCTTCTCACCTCTCTGCCCTCTTTAGAGCTGTCTCTTCCCTGAGACACTGTCCCTGCCCTGATAGATTTCCCCTATATCTCGTGATTTGCTGTCTCTGTGCCAAGGACTGAAAATCCAAACCACCACCCTGGTAAAGTGTCAGGTATGACATAGTCTGAGTGCCTCTCCTGCAGAGTAAGATGCTTGGCTGGCCACCACTCCACCTGAAGAGTGCTTTTACTTGTCTTTTAAGGAGAGTAAGATTGGAAGTCTGACTTCTAGGCAAGTGGAGAAGTAGAATCTCTGTCATTTACTCATGGCTTATGGACTTGATAGATCCTAGGTGTCAGGCTCCATGGTCGATACTGGTGTTCAGAACAGTCTTCTCTCACTTGAGGGCACAGTGAGTGCCACAACCATGTGGTTTGTGGTAAATTACATGGGAAGTTAGCTTAAGTTAGCTTACCCTCGCAGAGGACGGGGAACAGTTGTTAGCATTTGGTATTCATTAGCCTCCTGCCTTCTCCCTGTTGGAAGTGTAACTGTCCCAGATAGAAGCAAATGTGTATTGTAGTAACCTGCGATGCCTGAACTGTTCAGGAGGTGATCCAGTTAAAATTTAAATGCTGAATTAAGTGCTTTATTCAGCTCACCTGCATCTAGGTTATCTAAATTACATACCCACTTAAAACATTCTGTCAATTCTCTTGAAATAATTAAATTATTTTAATGTAATTCAGATCTCATTTTATCCTAGCCCAGCAGTACCTGAGAGAGAATGACTCTGAATTAACCATAGTAAAATCATATTAAATTATCTTTCACTAACTTAGAATTGGGGATCATTTGGCAATTAAAGGCAGAAGTGTCATTCCTTTCCTGGAAGAACAGTAATGATGGGATCACAGAGACTGTATTGCAGTTTTCAGACTCTTTGGAAGTATTGGCTTGTTTGCAAATAAATAATTGAGACTTGTTCTTAATGTCCCTTCCCCGCAACTCCACTTTCCAGAGTTTAGATGGAATGACTGTGTAATGTCAAAGTCAGGAAGCTGATTTCTTAAATATCTTCTGTAAGCCTTCTTTTGCATTTTTATGAAGTATTAAGAGCTCCTCTCAGGTTTGGGGGAGATGGTAAGCGCTAACCACTGGCACTTCCCACGGCGCTGACCCTACTGCAGGGTCTGGGGATACTGTGGGGTGGTTACAGTTCATTCCTTTTCTTCCCTTTAGAATTTTTATTGAAATGATTTCATGTGGCTGGCCATGGTGTCTCATGCCTGTAATCCCAGCATTTTGGGAGGCCGAGGTAGGAGGATTTGAGGCTAGGAGTTGAAGACCAGCCTGGCCAACATGGTGAAACCCCATCTCTGTGAAAAGTACAAAAATTAGCCAGGCGTGGTGGTGGGTGCCTATAATTCCAGCTACTTGGGAAGCTGAGTCACAGGAATTGCTTGAACCTGGGAGGCTGAGGTTGCAGTGAGCTGAGATTACACCACTGTACTCCAGCCTGGGCAACAGAGTGAGACTCCATCTCAAAAAAAAGAAAAAGAAATGATTTTGTGCAATGTAGACTTTGCTGTATTTAATATTCTCTCTCTCTTTTTTGTTTTTTGAGACGTAGTTTCACTCTTGTTGCCAAAGCTGGAGTGCAATGGCATGATCTCGGCTCACTGCAACCTCCGGCTCCTGGGTTCAAGTGATTCTCCTGCCTCAGCCTCCTGAGTAGCTGGGATTACAGGCATGCACCACCACACCAGGCTAATTCTGTGTTTTTAGTACAGGCAGGGTTTCTCCATGTTGGTCAGGCGGTCTTGAACTCCCGACCTCATGTGATCCACCTGCCTCAGCCTCCCAGAGTGCTGGGATTACAGGCGTGAGCCACTGCGCCTGGCCTTAATATTCTTATAAAAGTACATAAATAAAGGATTTAAACTAAGAATAAATAAAGTTCCGTCCATTCTCTATCTAAGTACATGTTATTAATTGGTAGAGTTCAAATGAAAGAGATTTTTCTATAGAGTGAAATATTTCGCTCTTTGGGGATTAATTGGCCAGACTCCTTGTTTCCTTACCGTGGTGCCAGGTCTGATCAGTCCCACTGGGCATTAGGCAAAGTGAGTGATGAAGACTTCCCAGGTTTCCCCTCCCTTTCTGTGGCTTCCGTCTCTGTGCACACAGTAACTGTTGGTTATTAACACTTATGTAGCTGGCGCTGTGCTAAGCCTGTCTCCTCCATTTTTATTCAATCCTTGTGCTAACCCTGTGAGGTGGCATGGACGAGGAACTGAGGCCCAGAAGTTACACGGCTTGTCAGGATCTCACAGCAAAGCCATAGTTCCTCTGACCCTTCTGCCCAGGCTCCTGCATGCTCACTGCACTGTTCATCCCGGGCCTGCCTCTCTCCCCTGCCTGCCAGGAGCTCCTTCAGGGTGGGATTTAGGTGCCAGGCACATTAAGGACCTGCTATAAATTGTTTACTGGACATGGCTGGAAGGTTTTGGAGGAAAAGAGGTTGAAAAGAACTGAAGCAGAGGTGAGTTTTGGGGCAGGCTGCCTGTGCCTTCCTTCCGTGGATAGTGGAACCGGAGCCTCATACTAGAGCAGTCTTCTGTCCTGATTCCAGGGGGCACAGCGTGTGTACTGACTGGGCAGCCCTTTGACACAATGAAAGTAAAGATGCAGACGTTCCCTGAGCTGTACCGAGGCCTCACCGACTGCTGCCTGAAGACTTACTCCCAGGTGGGCTTCCGCGGCTTCTACAAGGGGACCAGCCCAGCACTCATCGCCAACATCGCGGAGAACTCCGTCCTCTTCATGTGCTACGGCTTCTGCCAGCAGGTGGTACGGAAAGTGGCTGGATTGGACAAGCAGGCAAAGCTGAGGTGAGTCAAGGACACACATTTTTTTGTGTGTGTTTAAAAAAAAAAAGCACAAAACTGGCTAACCATGGTGGCTCATGCTTGTAATCCCAGCACCTTGGGAGGCAAAGGCAAGAGAATGGCTTGAGGCTGGGAGTTCAAAACCAGCGTGGGCAATATAGCAAGATCCCTATCTCTACAAAAATTAGAAATTAAAATCTGGCCAGGCACGGTGGCTCATGCCTGTAATCTTAGCACTTGGAAGGCCGAGGTAGGTGGATTGCCTGAGCTCAGGAGTTCAAGACCAGCCTGGGGAAAACGGTGAAACCCCATCTCTACTAAAAATACAAAAAATTTGCCAGGCATGGTGGCATGTGCCTGTAATCCCAGCTACTCAGGAGACTGAGACAGGACAAGTCCTTGAACCGGGGAGGCAGAGGTTGCAGTGAGCCGAGATCCTGCCATTGCACTCCAGCCTGGGCAACAGAGCAAGGCGCCATCTCAAAAAAATAAATAATAACAAAAAAAATTGTTTTAATCTGTTGTATGGTGACAATTTTACTGATGCCTTATGTGGAGGAACATTTCCTTTTTTAGTTTTTTTTCCTTTTTTGTTGTTTTTTAATTTAATTTTTTATTTTTTTAACGTTCTCAGTCTTAGAACATTTCCTTTTATTTATGAAGTTACACATTGCCGTCGTATAAAACTTGGAAACCACACGTGCACTCCACGAAGACCTGTTCGTCATCCAGCGCTGAGAACGAACTGCCCTCTATTTCCGTTTTCTTCAGGACGATGCTGCCTCTCGTCAGCAGACGTGCTGCACTAAAGCCACATGTGCCGCTTGTGATCCAAGTTTTGGCTTTTCTTTCATTAGCAAAATGCAGAGAGCATTGGAAGAGGTTGTCTGAGCCAGTTAGATTTGAGGAGTTTTAAGAAGGGTTGGAAATGTCTGAGAAGACGCCAGGGAATCCGCCTTTCTCTGTCCAGATCTCCCCAAAACATGAGACTTTGGCTCGCGCTTGGTCTCGCCTTGGGTGTTTATTATGTAGAGACTAAAGAGAATTTGGAAGCCACTGGGATGCTTAGCTCTCCCTCCTTTGAACGTCAATTTATTTTAAATCACATAAAATTATGACATAAGCTTCAAGGTTGCAAAGGGCAGTCTCAGTTGTTTCAGTAGGAGTTTCAAACCTGGTTGCAGCAGCGTTCTCGGGAGGCACCTGGAGGTCTGAGGGTGTGGCCTTTTATAGGCAGGAATTCCGCCATGATGGGTAGAGCTTGTTTTTTTTAAAGGCTTGGGACTGGATACTGTTGCCCACGAAGACAGTGTAGATAGTGAGGAGGGCTGAGCGTGGATGGGATGACCCTCCAGCACGGAAAGGGTAGGCAGGAAGGCAGTAAAGAAACGAGCAGGGCACAAACCAGGAGAGGGTGGCATGTCATGATGGAGACTGAACAGAAGCAAAGCCACAGGCGACTGTAGTTTTGTTCCCTGTTGAAGGAGAGATACTCTATTAGAGAAGGCCTGGACTGGAGTTCAGTTTTCTCACAAAGGACAAAATGGGGAGAGAAGACGGGGAAGCTGTGAGCAGCCACATAACATTCCGGAGAAGACCTCTGTCCTCTGAGCAAAGCAGCCTCCCCCCACGGGATAGACAGTGACTTCTGCCTTGCATGAGTGAAATCACTGGGCATCTGGCCCTGCCTGCCCCTCCACTTTCTTGTTCCCTTATCCTGTGAACAAAGTGAAGGACAGGTAAGAGCATACTGTTTTTCTGCTGAGAGCAATCTTAATACCTTAGAGCTGCATTTCCCCACACTGCCTTCAGAACACTGAATTGCTGGGGTCCTTAAGGGTTGGGAAATATGTCACAGTGTCTCTCTCATGAAGAATCACTCTGGGCACATTTATTTCATGTAATGTATGTGTTATTTAGTTCATTAACGATGCCTAAGACGGGGCACAGTGGCTCACGCCTGTAGTGTCAGCACTTTGAGAGACTGAGGTGGGCAGATTACTTGAGCCCAGGAGTTTGAGACCAACGTGGGCAACACAGCAAAAGCCCGTCTCTACAAAAAACTACAAAACTTACCTGAGCGTGGTAGCACCCGTCTGTGGTCCCAGCCACTGGGGAGGCTAAGGTGGGAGGATTGCTTGGGCTCAGGAGGCGGAGGTTGCAATGAGATGACTGCACTCTCGCCTGGGCAACAGAGGAAGACCTGTCTCTCAAAAAAAAGATGCTTGAGATCCTGATTAACCTCATCTAATCCAGCACTCATGTTTTTCATCCTGAGGAACAGTGTTTGCCTCTTACCTGTTGGGGAAATGCTCCCTTAGAGTCTACAAAGCTCTGATGTGCATATCGTGTGTCCATAGCCCTCACCGTGATCCTGTCACAGCAGCAAGGCAGATGTGACCTCTCTCTTACGGATGGAGGAACTGAGGTGCTGATATTGACATGCTCATGGTTGCCCTGCTAAGGACTTGAACTCGCGTCTTCCGAGCCCCTGCCCAGTCTGCTTTCCATCAGACCACAGTTGGGGGTCTGGAATACTTCGTAAGGGTCAGTTAGAGAGAAGATTAATCGGGAGCAGTGAAAGGAAAGAGCTGCTTGTGAGAGCCTGTGGTGAATTTCTGCAATCACATTGTCAATATTTGTCTGTTCCCGGTTTCGACATGTCCCAGAGTGTTGTTCTACTTTGACGTTTGGCTGGACAGGGTCTTACACAGCAGGATTGCTCAGGTACATGTTTGTTGAATAGATGACGAACGGATAATTCTTAGAAAAAAAATCCCATCCTATACCTATAACCATTGCAATTCCAGTTCTACACATTCGTACTACATACAGAACCAGGGGCCCACACACCTCACTGTGCACAGTCGATGGAAGCTAAAGTCCACTGCATGAGAAAGCTAAAGTCCACTGCATATCTGATTTGGCCCTGTCCTTGCACTGTAATAATGTGCCGGGTGTTTGTTCAGATGTCTGAACATTATTATATCTTAAACTCAATAGACTTCTACATTTATTGACTGCCACCTTTGTTCTGGCAAACCTGGCAGACCCTGATTAATGCCCTTAATTGACTATTGCCTGACTCAGCAGGTTAACAGAGTGTCCCTGAGGGAGGCCAAGTGTGGATCTGAGGCTGGCTGAAAGACAGCAGAAACCATTTTAAGCTTTGGTTCTAACAGGCTGCTAAGGAGTGAAGTGGGGGGAAAGAGTGGTCTGGACAGCATTGGATCGTTTCTACACCCCATAAAAGTGTGTGCAAGTACATTTGTGTACCTGGTTCCCCACTGTTAATGGTTTTAGTCTTAATTCTCTAACATCAAAAGGAAGTCCATACTGCAAGCAATGCCCTCCTCCTGAAAGAAACCCCCCAGTCCGAGCCAAGTCTTCTGAAAGACTTGGGTGTATCTGAGGCCAGCTCAGCCTCTGGGAACCCCCACTTGCAGCTGGCCATGGCACAGAAGCTGGGCCACCAGGGACTAGCAGACCAGGGCCAAGACTGGGGACTACCTTGATTTTATACTAATCTGTCACTCTGGTAAAACGTTAGTACTCCTGAAGATGGTAGCTCTGTCTGTACTTTTGCTCAGTTTAGAGAAAAATTGTCAAGGGATTATCTCTCTACCTAGGCAGTTAGCCGAGGATATTCCCACCCACCCTTGGAGGTTTTTGGAAATCTGTGAGGGTGATCTTGGCTGTTGAGTGAGAGCACGATGCTGGCGTTGAATGGGTGTCAGGGAACCAGTTCAGTCCTTCCTGCCCGATGAAGGATTGTCCCAGCCCAAATGCCAGTCATAATCCTGTGACACAAAACTCTTCTGGGGCTGGGAGTCTTTCTTGACTCCCATGAACCGTGAACTCCCAGAGAAGTCTTTCTTC
Organism: Saguinus oedipus; assembly: GCA_031835075.1. NCBI lineage: Eukaryota > Metazoa > Chordata > Mammalia > Primates > Cebidae > Saguinus > Saguinus oedipus. The sequence goes on from CM063173.1 coordinate 171,597,825, forward strand.
TAAAAAGCTTCTCAAGACTTTTCCCCATATTCTTTTTTGTTTTTTCTGAAACAGTCTCACTGTGGCACCCAGGAGTGTAGGCACAATCTCGGCTCACTGCAACCTCCGCCTCCCCGGTTCAGGTATTCCTCGTGCCTCAGCCACCTGAGTAGCTGGGCTTACAGATGGGAGCCGTCGCGCCTGGCCTCCCCACATTCTCACCTGAGTAGCTGGGATTACAGATGGGAGCCGTCGCGCCTGGCCTCCCCACATTCTCACCTGAGTAGCTGGGCTTACAGATGGGAGCCGTCGTGCCTGGCCTCCCCACATTCTTGAACTCTTACAGGGCTCCAGTTTCACAGCCCTGCTGGCACTAAATCCATATGTGAGGCGAATGCTTCTGTTTTCGTATTTGTGTGCATTTATCCCTCTGCCTAGTGTAGATGTGCAGTTTAGCCATTTCACCTAATACCACCGAGCTTGCAGATTGTACCGGCTTCACGCACTCCTGTGGCACCATTTCACCCTCTTCTGTGCTGCTGAGGTGGTGGGTCCTCAGCTGAACTGGAAAACCCTGTTGTGATGCAGCAACTTTTGGTTAAAAGCTTACTGTGGGTTTTCACCTGTGGCCGTTACACTGCACGTCTTGTTGCTCCAGGTTGGACTGTGGGCATGTCGGGATGGCCTAGGACCTAGTTTTATTTAAAACTTAGAGCAAATGCACTTAAGTATCAATACTGCGTGTTTTTCAGTGGGGCTGTGGGTAATACTTTCCTCCTTTCCTTTAGGTTTTTTCTGTGGAGTTTTATTTTGTCATGTCACGATATATCTTGGCTTTGGCTGCTGTAACAGAATACTGCAGACTGAGTGGTTTAAAGAAACTTCTCACAGTTCTAGGGGCTGAAGAGTCTAAGATCAGGGTTCCAGCAGATGTGCTTGTCTTAATTTGAAAGTAGCCATCTTCTCACTGTGTCCTCACGTGGCAGAGAGTGAGCCAGCTCTCTGGCTGCTGCTTCTAAGCGCACGAATCCCATCACAATGGCCCTACCCACATGACCTCATTACTTCCAAAGGCCCCATCTCCTAACACCCTCATCTTGGGGGGACAAAAGTCAGTCCATAGCGCCGTATGTAATAAAAAGAATATGGATGTTGCAGTCAGGAAGACGTGACTTCACATCCTAGCACTGCCACTTCGTAGCTGTGCGACTGGCCACATTGTGTGTCGTCTGTAAGCACCACTTCCCACAGGGAATGGGGTACTGCTGTCCGCCTCACAGGGTCGTGGGGTCCACAGATGAAACAGCACATGCACGTTTCCTTCTTTCGTCGTTTTTGTAGACACGGAGGTCTCTGTGTTGCCCAAGCTGGAGTGAGTGGCTATTCACAGACACAGTCATAGCACTGCAGTCTAGAACACCTGGTCTCCAGTGATCCTCCCACCTCAGCCTCCTGAGTAGCTGAAATCACAGCTTCATGCCCCGACACCTGGCTCCTTACCCTGCGTTATCACAAAAGTGCCATCCATGTGGTGAGTGCTAAAGGAATGAAGGAACTGAGGGGTAGCTGTCTGCTCGTGTGCTTTCAGTGATCTGCAGAACGCAGCTGCTGGTTCCTTCGCCTCTGCCTTTGCTGCACTGGTGCTCTGCCCCACAGAGCTCGTGAAGTGCCGGCTGCAGACCATGTACGAGATGGAGACATCAGGAAAGATAGCCAGAAGCCAGAAGTAAGTGCCACTCGGGCAAAAACGTCAGGTCTCTATTGCCCTAGTGTATTGGATGTTTTTTTCATTTTACATTGTGGTAGATGTGGAAGCCGATTTATCTACTCCAAAATACTGTTTCTAGAATGCTTCCTATATCAGTCAGATTTTCTGAAAGGACTGTCTGTGATTGGACCCACCACCCATCTCCTAGAAAGTCTTACACAGATATTTAACACCCCAGAACTGGAGAAGCCAGGAGCTTAATACCCTTTTGGCCTCTTGGAAACATAAGGCATGGTCTTCAACCATTTTTGGAGGTACACGGTGGGTGGCCTGAGACCTGAGCCTTCATAAGTGCCAATTTGGATTCTGAGATGAGTATTGATGCTCACTCCCAGGTTTTACATGGGTATTCAGGCTGATTGCCCCAGATCCTGGAGGTAACTTTCCCTGCTTCGCTCACCCTTAGTCCTTCAAGTGCACCTGCAATGTTCTGAGAACATTAATCAACACCTTTGTAAGCAGAGCTGCTCTTCAGTGATTAAATCACTCTCTAGCTCAGTCTTGAAAACAGATTCTCCTCCTCAGAGAGTGCTGCGTCATACACAGTTTGATTTACTTGAATTGGAAAGTACTGTCTTTACTAATTGCAAACCTTGCATATTTATCTTGACACCTGGCTGAGTTCTGAGCAAGGATATTGCTATGGTTAACTCAAAGCCTATAAATCTGCTGGGAAAAATCAGTAGATAAATTGACCATTTTCAGGGATCAGTCCCCACTCAGTGAGAATGGGGTTTGGAAGAGTACCCTGTTTTCTGCACCCTTGAGATTCATTACAGCCTACTTGAATCTAACATTCATTGCCTACAAGTCCAAGAGTGTAAGTCTTTAAAACTTCTTATTGAAATATACACATGGTACCATGAATGCTCATGTAAGTCCAAATATGTAGTTCTATAAATAGTGACACAATTTACATGCTTTGTAACCTGTGTCTAGATTAACAAACAGAATAGTAACAGCACCCAGAAGGCTGCCCTGTGTCCCTTGGAAGTAATTCAAGGTAATTAAAAGATAGTAATCGTTATATCCAAAGGACTTAGGCAGATGGATGCCTTGAATTATCAGTTGACTTTGGATTTGAGGTCTAGCAGCGTTCACACAAGACATGGTATGGTAGCTTGGGGCTAAGACTTGGACTGGAAGGGAGGTTAATTGTGTTGAGCTGGATTACTCTGTTACATTCCAGGTAGCTGTGCTGCAGGAAGGGCTGGCTGAGGGAGAAGACCTGACAGCGCCTTCTGAAGCTCTCAGAGGGAACAGAGTTTTTAAACGTCCGTAGCCTTTACTACCTTGGGACTTGATCTGTCATCTGTCCGAGCCAAGTCCCCTGCTCTCTGAGAACAAAGTGGGGAGAGAGGGATTCACTGTGTTGCACAGACTGTGTGATTTCTTGGCCTGTTCTTAGCAGGGACAAAGCTGCCCCAGCAGCCCCCCGTCAGGAAGGGGAGTCAGACAAAAAGTGTCCTGTGTTCCGGCCACTACAGGAGCAGGGCTGTGATCTGCTTAGAATCCTGCATCCCTGCCACTCTGAGAACCAAATTCCTGATGCTTCTGCATGACAGGTGCTATAACTTGTTCTCAGATTTTGTCTTACCTTCAAATAACATTGACTCCTTCATTCATTTCTCTGCACTAAAACAAAACAAAACCTGTAAACACCTCAACAGATTTCCCAAAAACACATCAGAAAGGTTGAGGAAATAGGAATCACAGTGATAAGGGACCGGGCAATAAATGCCATTTTATGCTTGCTGAATTTAGACAACTCCTTATTATAAATAAATTGTAGTTTTCATTAATCCACTACTGAAAAAATGTGTATTAGCTTTTATATCTTTGATAATCCGACTTGTAGAAGCATTGCCTCTATTCTAATAAAATTTCTTTACCAATAATTTAGGTGACAAAACCCGTTATAATTATGCCTCTTTGAGACATTTCGTTCCCACAGAAGATCCTTTTAGTCTCAATTCCTGGCTCTTCATTTATAAAATCAGCTTCTTCCTTACTAGGTTGGTCAGATCTGTGAATTGGTTGTAAATGCCCTTGTCCATTCTTCCTTCCCACCTGCTATAACTGAGTGTCTCTCTGTGTCTCCTCCTAGTACTGTGTGGTCTGTCATCAAGAGTATCCTTCGGAAGGACGGCCCCTTGGGCTTCTACCATGGACTCTCAAGCACTTTACTTCGAGAAGTACCGGGCTATTTCTTCTTCTTCGGTGGCTATGAACTGAGCCGGTCATTTTTTGCATCAGGGAGATCAAAAGATGAACTAGGTAAATGTGTCTGCACGACTGCAGCGGGGTATGATGGTGTCTGCTCCCTGAAGGTTTGGTTTCTGTGGACTCTGCTCATTGCGCTCTCCTCCCCACATTGGTGGCTCCATCTGGCACAGGGAAGCTTCTGGATGCCAGAAGGTAACATGGTGGCAGGCAGTTGATAGCATCCACCCTCCAGGCTTGATAATTTCCTTAGGACAGGGGTTGTAGAAGTACCTCCCAAATTTTCTTACTGGAATAAACTTGGTTAATTTTTCTGGATCTATTTTACGGGAGAAGAAATCCAGAAATTACTTTCCCAACTGGGGAATCACCTATAAATAATCCTGAAATCAGCTTAAAACTCAACCATGTTAATAGTGTTTTGAGAGCAGTGAAAACCATAATTCTTTGCAGCTTTCCACGTTTAGCTGGTTGGTACAACTACATGCAATGCTGGGCTCACATGAGTGAGTGAGTGAGTTTTTCTTTTCATCTCCCGCAGTGCGTTGAGTCTGTTCTGGGGTAAGTCAAGCTCCCGGACTTAACTGCTGTGTTAATAAAAACAATTTTGGCTTTTAATGGTAAAGGAAGAATCAGGGCTATTAAAGTACTGAAGAGTGAGAAAGTTGAAGAAAGCCGTAGATTGGGTTTGGCCCGTCTTCTCCCTGCTGGTTTCCGTGGGCCAGCCCTCGACACCCCAGGGACCAGACTAAGTATAACCCTCACTAGGGTTTCTCATACTTGGCAAGACCCGGGGGAGACCTGTGCTACCAAACAAAACCTTGTATCCTTGGAGCTCGGTAACAAGAGCTCTGGCAGTTTCCTCAGAGAATTGTGTTCTGCAGCATTAGCCTTTTCGTTTTCACCTACCTGCAGCCATTGCTACACTGACTTCTGGAAGAGTCACATCAGCTGTTCTTGAGACAAAATACCATCAAAATACCATTTGCTATTTTTTTTCTCTAGGCCCTGTGCCTTTGATGTTAAGTGGTGGAGTAGGCGGGATTTGCCTCTGGCTTGCGGTATACCCAGTGGATTGTATCAAATCCAGAATTCAAGTTCTTTCCATGTCTGGAAAACAGGCAGGATTTATCAGAACCTTTATAAATGTTGTGAAGAACGAAGGTGAGTAAACACCTGTTTTTCCAGCATCTACGATACATCTTAACATCTCAGATATGAACTTGTTTTGATTGTAAAAAGAGGAGAGTAACACAGAAACTTTGTGTCTCAAATAGAGCACAGATAACCTTGTCTATTACTCATTGTAATGGACTCCCTTATATTTGTATGACAGGTAACGTTTCACAGAGGACTTATGACTCCCTTATTAGTTCAATCTTCATAAGCACCTGGGCAGTACCAATACTATGAACTGGTCTCCAGCTTCAAGGTTGGTGCTCTTGTCACTGCCCAGGTGCAGCTGCCGAGCTGCTGCCATCTCAGCCTCAGCTCTGCCCCATCCCTGTACGAAGAGTTAATCAAGCATGGAATTGGTGTACGTTACCTGAGCATCAGTCAGTTTTCCCAGGAGACCTGATGCTCGTCCTTGTTTTCGTTAGTCTGTTTAGGGAAGGCTGGAAATGTGTCCGTCCACGACCTGGCTCTTAGCGCTCTCTGGATTTGCATGTGTAAATAAACCCGTGCCGTGCAGCTGCGCGGGGATCCCCAAAGGAGGGACGGTTGCCGTCTTTTTGATTGCCCTTTTATCTTCTAGGAATAATGGCCTTATATTCCGGACTAAAACCTACTATGATTCGAGCATTCCCTGCCAATGGAGCACTCTTTTTGGCCTACGAATATAGCAGGAAGTTGATGATGAGCCAGTTGGAAGCATACTGAAGGGGTCTGAGCCAAGCACGGGTGTCTGAGGACTACAGTTCATCTCAGGGTTTCTTGGAGTACAAGACCAGCATGAGGTTACTCTGATTTCTTGAGAATTTTGCTTTTTGTCTTCCCTTCCTCCCTTCATCTTAAACTGTATGGGAGAACCTCTATTTTGCATCATACCATTTCTGCCCCAAATTGTACTGAAATAGAAAAGTCACTGCTCTTGCCCTTGGTAAAATATCGAGTGGTCAGGAACCTTGTGCACCTAATTCAAAAGGCCGAGGGTAGTTCTGTCAGGGCTTTTACGCAAACCTCTACTTGTACGTGCTATTTGGACAGTTATGTGTTGAGGGAAATACAGTTTGGTTCCATGTTTATTATTTCAAATATTATCAGAAAAACCCAGAGGTGGTATTTCTTATGAAGATGCTTATAAATGGTTGTTTAACCCATTCTAGATGTAGGGTCTACTTAACGTGTGTAGTATTCTTAAGTGGTTGATATATATATATATATTTTTTTTTTGATCTGGAGTCTTGCTAGTTGCCCAGGCTGTAGTGCAATGGCATGATCTCAGTTCACTGCAACCTTCGTCTCCCGGGTTCAAGTAATTCTCTCACCTCAACCTCCCGAGTAGCTGGGATTACAGGTATGTGCCACCATGCCCAGCTAAAATTTTTTTTTTTTTTTTTTTTTTGAGACAGTCTCATACCATCACCCAGGCTGGAGTGCAGTGGTGCGATATCGGCTCACTGCAACCTCCACCCTCCTAGGTTCAAGTGATTCTCCTGCCTCAACCTCCCAAGTAGCTGGGATTATAGGTGCCCACCACCACGATCAGCTAATTTTTTGTATTTTTAGTAGAGACAGGGTTTCATTATGTTGGCCAGGCTGGTCTTGAACTCCTGACCTACTGATCTGCCCGCCCTGGCCTCCCAAAGTGCTCAGATTACAGACATGAGCCAACGCACCCAGCCTTTTTTTTTTTGTTATTTTTTGTAGAGATGGGGTTTCACCATGTTGGCCAGGCTGGTCTTAAACTCCTAACCTCAAGTGATCCACCTGCCTTGGCCTCTCAAAGTGTTGCGATTACCAGTGTGAGCCATCGTGCCTGGCCAGTGGTTGAATTTTTTAAAAAGTTCATGGGGTACTTGAAAACTAAAATATCTACCTAGATTTGTAAGACAGTCTACCTGCATACCAGTGTGGCTTCCACACTTGAGTAAAAGTTTCAGAATAGGCATCCTAGATTTCCCCAAGATGCTTACTCTTAAAATAGTGCCATTGATTTTCTAGGTGGGATCGTATTCTACACTGACTATATTGCTAGGGGTGGCCTGGAGGGTCAGGCCTTTGGGAAACAGCACAGCCTTACCAGCTTCCCTTCTCTCCCAAAGAACTTCCCCTCTTGGGCTTTAGATTGAAGAGTGGTAGGCAGGACCACTGTGCATTGATGAAAGACCCATGTGGCTAGCAGCAGCTCTTACCTTTTGTCTCTGGGTCCTGGCCTGGGTAGGATTCCTGGGTGTTCTGTTGGCTCATTTGGGGCCATCAGTCCACTTTGGACCACTCACTGTCTGCTCTGCCTCTACCAATCAGAATGCCTTCCAAGGAACAGTGAGAGCCAAAGCCAAGAGAAGCCTTGTTCCCTATTTGGTGATTGAGTGACAGTGGGTGAAATCCTCTGACAGAACTAGAAAGAACTCAGAGCTTGTACTCCATAGTGAGTAATGGCACAGCCGACTCATCCTGAAGCCCATTTTGCCATGCTTTTACAGTGTTGGGAGCTTCTGCATTTGGTACTAGCAGTCAGTTTTGAAGGTGACTGTATATGGGACGGGATTTTGTAAAGCAATAGAACATGAGAAAAGCCATATGTATGTATTCACTGACCAAAAATTCGCTGACCAACCAACCAAACCCCATACTTCATCTGGTCCCCCATAGACTTGCGGGTGGGCAGCTGTTCTTTGGCCATATGATAAAGAGGGTCATTCTTGTCACTACTAAAGTGAGTTTCATCCTTTTGTGCTGCTCTAAGACCAATAGGGTCTCTCCCAATAAAAAATACTCCTTAGCAGCCTGTAACGTGAGTGCAAGCAGGCTAACAATTCTCATAATCGTCCATACCATGTGTTCCTGTCAGCAGAATGTACATGTGCAAAACCTCCAGGTTCCTTAAGGTTTGTGCTGTCCCTGAATCTTCTATGGCAACTGTAGTCACAAAGCCAGAAGCCAGAGGGTCAGAGATATGAGAGGCTGACAAATACTGGGGGTCATCTGGGGAGGAGACCCCTGTCCTGTCGTGTTTCTTGTGCTGCAGAGCTATTACGGCTGGTCTTCTATTTGCTTTTTCTTTAAGAGAAAACCAGTTTTCTACTTTGCTTTTCTCCCCATACTTAAATGGTCAGTAGCTACTGAGTGGTGCTTTTATCTGACCAGGCCTGGATTGAAGCAAAATAGAAATGGGACTGGCTTTCCACAGGAGTTAAACTGCTTCAGAGCACACAGTCCCATGCTCAGTGCCTGGAAACTAGCCTATTGTCAGGAATCTTCCCGCAGGCCATCCAGTAGAGATTTCACTAGCTATCTCCAATAGAAATAGTCTGAGGCAAGTGGGAGTGGGAAATGGAGGCCTGGGTTGGGAGAATTTTTATTTTTTTCATTGCTTGCTTAATTCAGGGTACAGTTTGTGCCATTTCGTATCTGTACTCCAGGCAAAAATATAACTTGAAAATACTGTATCTAAAGAAATTTCCGTATTCTATCATCATTAAATTATTTACTTAATATTTGAGTCTGATGAATTTCATTTAAGTTCTCTGCATCCATGCTGGGAACCAGCTGTCAGGAATGTTAGAGTTCTGTGTCGTGTTTCAAGGCAGTGGTTTTATACTGCAATAAGCATCGCTTTTTGTCAGCAAGATACCTGATGTAAAATAATTTCACTATCGGTAAGGTAACAAACACACTTCCGTGCACTGCAGTTACAGAACTTGGCCCACTAGAATTACTTTCTCCCTCTACCTCTTTCTGTCCCTCTATTTATAAAAATAAACTCTTTGCTCTTAAGTTTTGGATGATTCTATTCCAAGTTAGTGAATTCTACTTAAGAAAACAAGTATCTGAAGCGCCAAGATGGCTGATCAGAAGCAGCTGGCGTGCGCAGCTCTCCCAAGAGGAGACGGAGTGGTAAATGAACACAAGCTCTTCGGGTTGATCATCCCACAGGCTGTGTTGGGATTCATCAAGGAAGCAGTGGTGACTCATGGCCAGCAGAGGGGAGGAAGGCAAGACAGCTGCCCACCTGGGATTGGTGCAGAGCAAGGGGAGGCTCCCTACAGCAGGGAAAGGGTGAGTGAAGGCTTCTGGGGACCCACACTTCTGCCATGGACCTTTGCAGTCTCCTGGCACAGGAGTTCCTCCATGACTCCACCTGCCCCCCACAGACACTCTGGGGCTCTAGACTGACACAGAGAGCTACTTGGAGTCTGGGCAGAGCCACTGCTCAAGCCAATGTGGATCCCTGAGAAGCCCAGCACCAGCTGCCATAGCCTAGCCAGCAAGGTAGGCCAGGGTCTTTTGTGTGCTCCGAGGATAGGGGCCATATCCATGGTGCTGAGGAGTGGACAGACTGCAGACCTCACCTCTGCTGCACCTGGCCAGGCAAGGCCCACTGGCCTGGGCCTCCATCACAGCCATCCTACCCCCCACCTGAACATTGCAGCTGGTCACAGCCTTCATTTCTCTGAGATGGAGCTCCCAGGGGTAACCAACAGGCCCTCTGCACTGCTGCAGCCTATGCAGCTGCAGAGGGAGCAGAAAGCCCAACAGCTGTTACAGGCCTCCAGCACACCACAGCTGCCACATGGAAAGGCAGCCAGACCATTTCCCACACGAGTCCCTGGCCCTGCTGCTCCTCACTGGGCATGGTGCCTCCTGGCTTGGGCCCAGCACAGGTCCTGCCTGATCACTTCAGTTGGTGGTGGCTCTGTGTTTCTCTGGGATAGAGCTCCAGAGACAACTGACAGGCCCCAGCCATTGCTGCCACCACAGTACCCGCCCTTGTTTCCTCCAGGCTGGGGAGGGAATAAAGATCACTTTCTCACAGCATCCTACAGAGAGGAGGTCAGACTGTTCTGGATCGGGTTGCCTGACCACCTGCTCTTCAGGCAGGACCCCCAGCTTGGGGCCAGCAACACATTGCCCCAACCCTGGCTGATCACTCCAATTGGCTGTGGTTTTGCACTTGTCTGGGGTAGAGTCTCCAGAGGCAACTGATAGGCCCTCTGCCACTGCCACTGCCAGGGTCCCACCCCTGCCGTCCCTAAGCTGAGGAAGAAAAAAAGCCTAAGCCTGCAAGGTTGCAGCTTGGGAGTGCCAAGGCGAGATCTGTGGCAGGCACTGGAGCAGGAGAAGAGCTCACACTCAGTACTGAGAGGACATGATCTTGTGGGCTACCATAGCAGTGGGCGTGCCTCCCTCTGCAGGGCCAGCTGGCTGGAAAACGGGTGGCCTCTCTCCCTACCACAGCTTTGACAAAAGAGACCTGGGCACAGTGCCATTGGTTGGAAGGGACTCCCCCAGGGCCCAGGAGCGGACCTGATGAGGTGGTCACCTCTCTTCCCACTGTACCGCAAAGCACAGCCACAAACACCGGAAAATACAAAGGAGCTATGTGGCTAAGATCCATCTACCGACCATTACTCTTAAGCGCCACCTACTGGAATTCAGCCCAAACTACAAAAATAGTTTACTAAGACCTTCCTGTAAAACCGAAGAATTCAACCCTGCACAGAGCGTTGGCCCTCAGAAAACATGAAGAAATGCAGCCAACTGACTATACTCAACTAACACCACAGTTAAAGAAATATCAACCCTCTCAGATGAGAAGAAATCAGCACAAGAACTCTGGCAATTCAAAAAGCCAGAGTGTCTCCTCACCTCCAAATGTTACTCCACTAGCTCCCTGGCAATGGTTCTTAGCCAGTTGGAAACGTCTGAAGTGACAGATGTAGAAAACAGAATCTGGAAGGCAAGGAAGCTCATCAAGATTCAGAAGAAAGTTGGAAACTAATCCAAGGATTCCAGCAAAGTAATCCAAGAGCTGAAAGATGAAATAGCCATTTTAAGAAAGAACAAAACTGAACTTCTGTAGCTGAAAAATTCACTATAAGAATTTTATAATACAATTGGAAGTATTAAAGAATCTGAGTTCTAACCAACTCAGACAAAAAAGAAGAATTTTAAAAAATGAGAAAAACTCAGAGAAATATGGGATTAGGTAAAGAGACCAAGCCTATGACTCATTGGTATTCCTGAGAGAAAAGGAGAGAGAAGAAACAACTTGGAAAATACGTTTAAGGATACAGTTCATGTAACTTTCCCTAATCTTGCTAGAAAGGTTGACATGTAAAGTCAAGTAATGCAGAGAACCAAGTTAGATACTGTATAAGATGATCATCCTCAAGGCACATAGTCATCAGATTCACCAAGGTCAATGCAAAAGGAAAAATTCTTAAAGAAAGCAGAAGAGAAGGGCCAGGTTATACACGTGGGAAACCCCTCAGGCTAGCAGCAGACCTTTCAGCAGAAACCTCACAAGCCAGAAGAGACTGGGGATCTGTTTTCAGTGTCCTTAAAACGAATTCCAATTAAGAATTTCATATCCCACCAAAAAGCTTCTTAAGTGATGGATAAATAAAATCCTCAGAGAAATAAACACTGAGGGAATTCATTTCAACTGGACCAGCCATATACAAGATCCTTTAGAAAGTGCTAAACATGTAACTGAAAGAACCTGTTACCACAAAAATACATTTAAGCACATAGCCCATAGGCAATACAGAGCAACCACACAAGTCTATGCAACAACCAACTAACAATGACAGGATAAAAATCTCACATGATACTAATCCTGAATGTAAACAGGCTAAACACCCCACTTAAAAGACAGAAAGTGACAGGCTGGGGCAAAAGACAAGACTCAACCATCTGCTGTTCTCAAGAAAACTCCGTCATTCCTAACGACATCCACAGGCTGAAAGTAAAGGGATAGAGAAAGATCTATCATGCAAATGGAAAACGAAAAAGAGCAGGAGTCATTATTCTTATGTTAGATAAAACATATATATATATATATATTTGTATTTTTAGTAGAGACGGGGTTTCACCATGTTGGTCAGGCTGGTCTCGAATTCCTGATCTTGTGATCTGCCTGCCTCAGCCTCCCAAAGTGCTGGGATTACAAGTGTGAGCCACCATGCCCAGTGATAAAACATTTTTAACCAATAAAAATTAAGGACAAAGAAGGGCATTATAGAATGATAAAGGGCACAATCCAACCAGAAGACAGCCTAAATGTGCACACACCCAACATTGGGGAACCTAAATTCATAAAACAAGTTTTTCCTGGCCTACAAAAAGATTTAGACAACCACACAATAATAGCAGGAGTCTCACCCACTGACAGCAATAGACAGATCATTTACGTAGAAAACTAACAAACTCTGTACTCACACTTGACAGTTGACCAAATGGACCTGATAGACATCTATAGAACACTTGACCCAGCAAACACAGAAGATATATCCTCATGTGCACACAGAACGTAGTCTAAGATCAACCACATGCTTGGCCATAAAGCAAGCCTCAATAAATTCACAAAGTTTGAAATCATACCAAGCGTACACTCTGACCACAGTGTAACAGAAACAGAAATCAGTACCAAGATCGTCTTTCAAAACTACACCAATACATGGAAATTAAGTAATTTGTTCCTGAATAACTCCTGGGTGAACATTTAAATTAAGGCAGAGGAGAACGCGGCTGCGAGGACTTCAGATCCCGCTCCTGATATGCAGCAACAGAATTTTCCACCCCGACTCCTGGTCCAGGTGGAGGAGGTTGGGGTAGCGGAAGCAGCTTGCAGGGCATCCCGGGTCGGGGCAGACCACGGCCACCCTCTCCTCAAGACGGATATGGGAGTCCGCACCGCACCACAGGCCGCCGAAGGAAGGGCTCGGTCTAGACCCCTACGGGAGCAGCCACCCTGCGACACGATGGCAGCTTCCCGGGGCCCGGTTCGGGTCTCCGTACCCTGGCGGCTACCCTGGCTCCTACTCCAGGTCCCCCTCGGGGTCCCAGCAGCAATCGGCTACTCCCCAGGGCAGCTGCAGACCCACCCCCAGGGTTCTCCAGTGAAATTTGCACGATTTGGATCACGGCTTGTTAGAGAAAACAAAATATCTAATGAGTTGGAAAATTATTTCAAGCCTTCAGTGCTTGAAGATCCTTGGGCAGGCCTAGAACCACTATAGATAAGCCAACAATACAGCAATACTCAAACATTCACAGGCAAAAAAGGAAGATACTTTTGTTAACGTTTCTGAAATTCAGCTGGAAGCTTCATGTGTCAGGAACATCTCTGACAAAATTTTAACTTGTGTTGATATAAATTTACCCAATGACTTCGATTGGATAATTAGTAAGGTCTTTTTGTTATTTTTCATCATATCGGTACTGTTCTGTTGATGTTAGAGGAAAAAAGTAGGATAATTTGCAACATTTAACTTTGGAAGTACCAACCACATTTTAGAGATTTACAGTTTCCATATGTTTAACATTCCTGGTTATATAATGGACATTTGTCTTTTAACGTTTTTTCAATGTTTTAAAATAAAACATTTTGTCTTCTAATTAAAAAAAATAAGAAAATACAATAAAGGCAGACATAAAATAATTTCTTGACATTAATGAAAACAGGGACACAACATACCAAAATCTCCAAGATGCAGCTAAAGCAGTGTTAAAAGTTTCTAGCACTAAATGCCTTCATCAAGAAGTTAGAAATCTCTCAAATTAACATTCCTACTTTGCACTTATAGAAACAGAAAAAAAAAAGAATAAACCAACCCCAAAGCTGGCAGTCGAGGAATAACAGAAATTAGAGAAGCACTGAATGAAGTGCTTTGTGAAATGCTGGTTTCTGTTGTTGTTGGTTTTGAGTCTAGGTGCAAAAATCCATACAAAAGATCAATGAAACCAATAATTCGTTTTTTTTAATTGATAGACTGCTAGCTAAAGAAAGAAAAAAACAGAAGAGCAAAATACATACAATCAGAAATGACAAAGATGACATTACAACCAATCCCACAGAAATACAGAAGAGACTCGGAGAATACTATCAACAACTCTATGCACACACAAATTAGATAATCTAGAGGAAATGGATAAATTCCCTCCAGATTGAATCAGAGAGAGATTGAAACCTTGAATAGACAAATATCGAGTTCTGAAATCAAAGTAATTAATAAAAAATCTACCAACAAGGAAAAGCCCTGGACCAGATGGCGCCACAGCTGAATTCTACCGGATGTACAAACAACTGGTACTAGTTCTATTGAAACTATTCCAAAGAATTGAGGATGAGGGGCTCCTTTCTAACTCATTCTATGAAGTCAACATCAGCCTAATACCAAAATCTGGCAGAGATGCACACACAAAAAAAACTTCAGGCCAATTACTCTGATGAACACAGACAAAAAAATTCTTAACAAAATACTAGGAAATGGAATCCAACAGCACATCAATAAGTTCAGACACCACAATCAAGAAGGCTTCGGTCCACGGATGCAAGGCTGGTTCAACATATGCAAATCAATAAATGTAATTTACCACATAAACAGAACTAAAAGCAAAAACCATATGATCATCTCAATAGATGTACGAACAGCTTTTGATAAAAGCTGACATCCCTTCACATTAAAAACCTCAACAGACTAGGCATCAAAGGAACGTACCTCAAAATAATAAGAGCCATCTATGATAAACCCATAGCCCCAAGCTACTGAGTGGGCAAAGGCTGGAACCAATCCCGTGAGAAATGTAATGAGACAATGATGCCCAGTCCAGTCTTACCACTCCTATTTAACATGGTACTGGAAGTCCTACCCAGAGCCCTCAGGCAGAAGAAAGAAAGAAAAGGCCTCCAAATAGGAAGAGAAGTCAAACTATCTCTCTTCGCTGGCGATATGATTCTATACCCAGAAAACCCTAAAGACTCTGCCAAAAGGCTACTACAACTGATAAACAACGTCAGTAAAGTTTCAGGATAAAAAAATCAATGTACAAAAGTCAACAGCATTTCTATACACCAATAATGTCCAGGCTGAGAGTCAAATCAAGAATTCCATTTACAATAGCCACAAAGAAAATGAAATACCTAGGAATACAGCTAATGAAGGATGTGAAAGATCTCTACAAGAACTACAAAACACTGCTGAAAGAAATCAGAGATAACAATTAAATGGAAAAACATTCCATGCTCATGGATTGGAAGAATCAGTATTGTTCAAATGGCCATACTGCCCAAAGCAATTTACAGATTCAGTGCTATTTCTATCAAACTACCAATCTCATTCTTCACAGAATTAGGAAAAACTATTCTAAAATTCATATGAAACCAAAAAGAGCCTGCATAGCGAAAGCAAATCTAAGCAAAAAGGGCAAAGTCAGAGGCTTCAAACGATAAGGCAGCCAAAACAGCATGGAGCAAAAGCAGACACTTAGACCAATGGGATAGAATAGAAAACTCAGAATAAAGTCTCACACTTACAACCATCTGATCTCCAACAAGGCTGACGAAAACAAGCAATGGGGGAAGGACTCCCTATTCAATAATTCAATAAATGGTGCGGAGGCAACTGGCTAACTATATGCAGAATAATGATTCTGGACCCATACCTTTCATCACATACAAAAATTAACTGGAGATAGATTCAAGATTTAAATGTAAGACCTCAAATGGTAAGGCAACTGGACTTGTAACCAACCTCGCTCAACTGACAGGTCAACCTCATGACTCTAGACCCTACGACCCCCTCCCAGCTTGCAAAAACTGCCCTGAACTGTAACTTCTGTAACTTTCCAGTGACTACCCCAAACCTATAAAACCAACTCCTATCCCTTCACCCTTTGCTGACTCTCTCTTCAGACTCAGCCCTCCCACATCCGGGTGAATAAACAGCCATGTTGCTCAGACAAAGCCTGTTCGGAGGGTCTCTTCATTCAGAGCACACTTAATAATTCTGATATATTAAGTTTCTTGGGATGTTCAAAGAATCATTCATTCTACATTCTAAGAAAGCAATACCCAAAGAGGCCTTAAACAAGTTTTCTTTGAATAAGCAAAAACAGAATAGTGTGACAACTCATAATTTCCAATTTTTGGTGGGTCTTGGAGGTTTGAGGAAGAGAAAACTTAATGGTAACCTCTTTATTTCAAAAAGTGAAATTCTTAAAATAAAAAAGGGTTTCCTTCCTTCCTGTATTGCTAGTATTGAAAAAGACAGATCTTACTCTTCACTGAGCCAGCTAAGTGTTTTCCTCCCTATTCACCTAACCCAGGACATCATCTACCCTCTGTAGATTATTGATGTGTGAATTTTAAATAAAATAGTACAAACTGTGTTGTGCCTACACATGTGTCTGTAATATGAACGGCAGGGTATAATATTAACATGAAAGGAATGTGAAAGCATGTTCTATTATCTCTTCCTCAAAGGGGGGGCCAGATTAGGGGAATAAAAGAAAAAGGCTTTAGTTGGGCTGCTGCATGGGCAGTTGGTACCTTTTCTGGAATATTTAGAGGAGAAAAAAGAATCATCTGCAGTTAGGCTGCTCACCAGCCTCGTGGGGCTCTTAGCTCCTGGCAGGTTGCTGCCTTCCATGCCCACCATGGCTCAAGGCTCTACTCTCATCTGTGCCACTCTGGTGTGCTATAGCTGGAATCTGAGCAACGCCATTTTATAGAAGACAAAGCTGTTTTCCAAAAATAAGTTGTAATGGCTGCCCCATTCTCCTCACCATGACTGCTAACCTTGGCTTCTGTAAGTAAAGCTGCTTACCTTTTCTTATCAGTGACTGCCAGAATTGCTGGCCTTTGCTTACCCGTAATGACCAAAATAAGCAGCCCAAGCTAATTCAATCCTGGCTCCTGCACTTGCAATAAATAACTAAGATCTGTGGATTCCACCACTGCCCAGACGATGTGTAAACTAACGCTTATCTTGACTTCCGTAAACCACTGAGGTAACAATCGAAGTGACAAGTCCCCTAGCCCTTGGAATGTCCAGAGACCCGCACCCTCCTCTCTGCCCGGGAGGTGATTTACGGAATCCCCTGGCCCTCAGAATGTCTGAATCCCTTCACCCCCACCCCCACCCCCACCCCACACGCTCACCCCAGAGGTGGTTTACAGGCATAAAAGTGTCTTGTCACCCTCCTTTCGGGGCCACGGGTTGGAGAGACGTGAGTCCTCTGTGGTCGCCAGCAATAAACACCCTGCAACTTGGCATACTTTTGTCTTGGTGTTAATTTTTATACTCGATCCAAATACTTCACTGGTATGTGCCGCACTTATATATTGTTCCATTTCCACTCAAAAATAAAAAAGCTCCTATGGCAAACTCCAGACACTGAGGTGCTGACATGGGTGGTCCAAGTGGTTAGTGTGTTGGTTACAAAGCTGCTATGCTGGAGTGGTTTGCCACAGGCTGGGCGTGGTGGCTCATACCTGTAATCCCAGCACTTTGGGAGGCTGGGGCAGGCAGATTGCTTGAGTTCAAGCCCTATATATTCATGAACTGCTTCTTTTTTTTAGTGTTTTCTGTAGAATGCAAGGTTTTTCAGGAATGATATATCGTGTTTAGCAGTGACATTTGACATTAGTTGCTACCTTTCATTTTCTGATGAATTCATCTTGGTCTAGATTGTTGAGAGCCTTGCTAATAAAAGGAAAATCATTCAAATAATTTCAGTAAAGCCAAAATAGAACTTTTTCAAGGACCATCATGGCCTGAGGATACAGTGGCAATGAAGGTACTTTGAATAACACCTACAGGCTGGGCGTGGTGGCTCATACCTGTAATCCCAGCACTTTGGGAGGCTGGGGCAGGCAGATTGCTTGAGTTCAGGAATTTGAGACCAGCCTGGGCAACAGGGCAAAACCTTGTCTCTACTAAAAATACAAAAAATTAGCTGGGTGTGGTGGTATGCACCTATAGTCCGAGTTACTTGGGAGGCTGAGGTGGGAGAATCACCTGAGCCTGGGAGGTTGAGGTCACAGTGAGCCGAGATCACACCACTGCACTGTCTTGACAGCCAGAGTGAGACCCTGTCTCAAAATATAAAAAAACTGTTAAAAAAAAGAAGTAGCACCTGGCACCAAAGAGGAAATAATGATGATTTCCTGTAGACACGTTGCTTACCAGTGTTAGTAATTAGAAGATTACCTCCCTTCAGAGTTCCCCCAAGGTTAGGTGAAGTTGGTTGTGAGCAGGACTAGTGGGTTTCAAAATAACAGTCGCCTAGATAACTCTAAGAACAAATTTTTCTTTTGATTTCACTTACTTACAATTTTATACAAAAGCAGAAGTTACTGAAGATTACCTATCGTTCACATTTACCACAGTCTCCTTATCCCAACCCCCATGTCTGCATGGAATTAAAAGAAACTTGTGAAGTAAGCTACCCACTCAGCACTTGCATTGAGAGAAGAGTGTGTATCGGGATAGGGGCTGCTTGTGTGGGACATTTCTCTCTTCTGGATTTAAAGTATTTGCCGCCAATCTGTTAGCAGACAGTTTGTAAATGAAGTAGAAGAAAAAAATATAAATTAGCTTTCTAATAAATCTCAAACTACAAATGTGAAACAAAGCAGGGAATAAATAAATACTTGATCAAAAATATGTAAGTAAGTGGGTGTTGGGGAATCACGATTTTTAAATATCTCAATTATTTTGATATGAAAGTTCTATTTCAAAGTTCTTCAAAATGATGCCTAACGTTTCTGTGTACTGTCTTCCAAATTTATGTAAATACAAGATGGAAACTGAAGTATATGACTTCAAAAAAGAAAAAAACACACTGATGTTTTATCTCTATATATTTAATAGATTTACCAAGAACATATGTAAACATATATAAACATAGACATATCAGCAGGGAAGGCGGGGGTTGGAAAAAACAGTTCTTTCCCAGAAGGGGAAGGGGAACTATTCTTAATTAGCTACAACTTAACTGTGAGTCATTTCTCCTCAAAAATTATCTCCACTGCAAATTCCGGTGGGTAAATTTTCCATGTTTTTGGTTTATGTGGATTATCCAACTCATTTCTTGGTAGATAAAGCCTAAGAATAGAAAAAAAGCTGCATTTGATACTGGGACTAATGGAAAGGCCATGCAGTTGGGCGCCCTTGTTTGAGCTTGAAGAAACAAAAAAGGAACCTCACCGTGAACAGAACCTCAGCCCCTTTTTTTGTGTCTCAGTTGTCTCTTTCCACCATTTTAGTGAGACTTAAAGATACTTTAATCTTCAGCAATACATCAGTAATGCATGCTGATTCTTTTAACATTGCTTTTTATGGAATTAGTGACATCCAGGTTTAATAAGATATCTAAATTCCTACATGTGACAGAAATCAGTCAGGCTAGACATGAATGAAAACCCAGTAATAAAATACTATCTCTTTTAATTCATCTGTGAGGTGGCAACTTTTTGAATTTTTACAGTCAGACCTTGGAGATGGCCTGGAGCAGTAGGACCTAACTCCCACATGCTTAGTGTTCCAATAATGGAACATTAGGAATAAATTGGTTAACGCCTTTGTGCCTAGTGTTCTAAATGATAGAAGTTGGCATTTTTGGCTAAACAACAATCTCATAACTAACAAAAACAGCTTTACCAAGTAGTATGCAAATTTAAATGTTACAGAAATCTTTAGAAATTTACATAAAAGTGAACTTATTGCTTCTCCAAATGAACATGGTGCTTTAACGGGAACAACTGTATCCTTTAGCAAGAATCACTTTAGAGAAATAGCGTCAAATGAAACTCCACCCAGCTCTCACTATTTGAGGGACTCTGCTCAAGTTAGAAGAAAAAGCTTATTGTTTGTATGCATCCAAAAAAAAATTTGTAAAAACTTTCCACCAAATCCAAAGTTCACTCTATCAAAATCCATGAAATGTGTATGCATTACAAGTGTGTACACCAGAGGTTTAATTTAGCGTTGCCTTGCTGGGCTTAAGGAGTTACTTGCTCCAGTTCACATTTGAAGAAAAGATTAGGACTGGATGTAACAATAACTATCAATCAATTCATGCCATTTAATCATAGCTATTTCTACAGCTCTGACCTAAATCATTTAAAAAACATTTTATCCTTTTGTATTGAGGGTATGGTTGATACCAAAAAACTAAAAATTTTCACCACCATAGAACAAATGCTACATGTGGTGGAGAACTTCTAGACTGAGAAATGAGTTTCCAAATATGGCAGAAGGTTTTTTGGAACAATAATCTCTAAATCCAATTAATAATTATTCAGAAAGTTTTCCCAATTCAGTTATTAGGAAGCCACATTTAAATGGGAGACTATTACTTAATAGTATTTTTAGGTGTATTCCTTAATACTTACTGTGTCTTATAACTTCTCCTAGATGTAAGTGTATCAGTCAGCTTTTCAGCTAGCTGAAGCCTCCCGAGGTCCTGCCTTACTTTAGCACAAAATGTGGTGGTGGTTCGTCACTGGGAAATCAGCACCTACTGAAGACCTGACATGATGAAGGTACCGAGCAGACTCATATTGAACTTCTCTGGGAGGAATTTACTGCCACACTTAAGATCTGATTCTAAGACTTTTGAACTCATGACACAGTCCTGTGGCATGAACCTTGAGGATACTGCAACAGTGGGTCTCAAGAACAACTGTATTTTTTAAATAACCAAGGTAAGCGGGGTAAGGTGGCTCGAGGAGTTTTTGCTTCCTGTAAATTAAGTTTATGACAACCAGCAAAAGAACTGCCATTACACCTCAGACACTGAAGATCAGGCTGTTTCTATGGGTTTATGTTATATCCATACCTGTTATCTTGTATAAAAGATGTGTGAAACCAGAAGAAAAAAGGACAATTGTCATAGTATTTAGGAAGCTCCTAAAAAGAAAAAAAATTATTTTCAAAGTAAAACTGATACCAAAAACTAATCATTCCAAAGAAATAAATTTCCGTCCTTTAATCCTTTGTATATTTGTCGAACAGTTATAACTATTAAATATGCAGCACTCTGCAGTCTATGACAACACAATCTGGACACAAAGGAGGAGGCTTTAAGAAAATGCCATTGTTTTCTCTTGCCATTTCTATCAAAATTTTCAGGGAATAGTATTTTTTCCATGATAGATATTTAATTTAAATGCAGATTTAAATTCTGTTTAGATAGTGCTAAAGAGAATCTACTAAGGACCTATGCCTATGTATACCCAAGTATATTGTAGTGAATTCTTACAATTTTCTTGTTGCTGTTACCTCAGCATCCCTTTTAAATATAAATTGGACTTTCTGATATCAGAAGTGGGGTTCAGTTAGCCTCAGCAGTTTCCAGTTTCTCCTCTCTCAGTTTCTCAATGTGACTGATCCCAATATCTGCCTTATACAATCTTCTCCTGGTGACTACTTCATTATGGGACAGCTAGATATAACATACTTGACTCACCCCACAGATCCCCATACTCTGCATGGACCGTGTGGATGTATCAGTGAGCACCTCTCAGTCATAGCATGACTTCATGGAATACATGCCTGCTTGCATTAAACCAAATCAGACTTCCCTGCAGGAAACCTTCTCAGGTAGCGCCTTCCATCCCAAAAAAGGCTTCCACTCTCAGGTCCCTCCCTCTCTCGCTGTTGCTCTCCACCCATCAGTCGAGCACAGGTCTCCTGGAGGGCTCCCCGGTACAGTTGGCCCTGCGAAGTGTGCTGCCCTCTTCTCTCTGGAATTAATAACGGACTGCTTTGGCTATTTCGTGTGTTGTATTGTGCTGCCTTCTTTGTGTTTCACCCAGCTGAGTCACCCAAACCTAACTCTCTCTCCAGTAGATGCTCCCAGCTACTTGGGAGGCTGAAGTGGGAGGACTGCTTGAGCTCAGGAGGCTGAAGCTGCAGTTAGCTATGATCACACCACTGCACTCCAGCCTGGGTGACAGAGTGTGACCCTGTCTCAATTTTTTAATTTTAGATGGAGTCTCACTCTGTTGCCAGGCTAGAGTGCAGTGGTGTGATCTTGGCTCACTGCAACCTCTGCCTCCCAGGTTCAAGTGATTCTCCTGCCTCAGCCTCCCAAATAGCTGGGACTATGGGCATGTACCACCATGCCCAGGTAATTTTTGTATTTTTAGTAGAGATGGGCTTTCACCATTTTGGCCAGGATGGTCTTGAACTCCTGGCCTCAAGATCCACTCGCTTCAGCCTCCCAAAGTGCTGAGATTACAAGCATGAGCCACCAGGTCCCGCCTCAATTTTTTTAATTAAAAAAAAAGATGCAAAACAAGATGCAGTCATTGCTGTGCAGTAAAACATACCCTTGGTTTTTAGCACCTTGGCTTTTACATTTTTTTTGTGTTTATTTTGTATTTTTTGTATAAGAATTAATAGATGTAAATTTAGAAAAATTTAGAAAATTTACAATTTAGAAAAATGAACAAAATTATTCAAATTACATATGTTCTTTTAAAAAATTTTGTTATATATCTGATTTATTGTTTTTCTCCCCTCCCTCTATGCCATGACATCTGTCATCTCCCTTGTTGGGAACTGTAGTAAAGCAAATCTTAAATAAAATCATTCAAAAGACCAGACAAGAACAATGGCAGAGGCTGTTTCTATTACTCACCGAAGAGAAGAACTTCACTTTCACGTCATCATACAGAGGTGGACAGTCGAATACATCAATTATGATTCTGTCTGTTTCAGCGTCATGAATTACCTGGGAATGAACACGTGGAATTTAGAACTATAAACCTAGCTAAGGATAACAATGAAGTTCCTTTTCATTCATCATGACTTCCTATAGGAAGTTATCAAGTACTTTTGGTCCATAGACCAATCACTATATATGTAAATAATTATTAATAATCTTTTCTAGTTGCAATATTATTGTTTATATGTGTGTGTGTGTATTTTTTTTTTTTTTTTTGAGACAGAGTCTCACTGTCACCCAGGCTGAAGTGCACTGGCATGACCTCAGCTCACTGCAACCTCTGACTCCCAGGTTCAAGTGATTCTTGTGCCTCAGCCTCCCGAGTAGCTGGAACTCTAGGTGCGTGCCACCACACCCAGCTAATTTTTGTATTTTTAGTAGAGATGGGGTTTTCCTCTATTGGCCAGGCTGGTCTTGAACTCCTGGCCTCAAGGGATCTGCCCACCTGGGCCTCCCAAAATGCTGGGATTACAGGCATGAGTCACCATGTCCTGCCTGCTGTTTACATTTTTTAAAGGCCAACATGTTTGAGGGTTATCATGAGGCACTTTCCTTTTCTTTCTTTTCTTTTTTTTTTGAGATGGAGTCTTGCTCTGTTGCCAGGCTGGAGTGCAGTGGTGTGATCTCTGCTCACTGGAACCTCTGCCTTCCAGGTTCAAGTGATTCTCCTACCTCAGCCTCCTTAGAAGCTGGGACTACAAGCGTGCACCACCACGCCCAGCTAATTTTTGTGTTTTTAGCAGAGATGGGTTGGCTGTCTCTATAAAAGTGCCTTACTTTTTTTAAGTGCCTCACTTTTAAAACGTATTGAATTTTCTATCAATTAAATATTATTTAATGTGTGTCATTTGGTTTTCATGCATTAGGGCCTCTTTTGAGAATACATTAAGAAGCTCAATTTTAAAGCTAGCATTGACATTCAAAAAGTAATGCGTAACTCATCATGGTTTTTTATTTTCTAAATTTAAAAAATAACAACGGGGTCCATAACACTTGATGTTTTATCAGAACTCTTGTGTTTGTCAATGGGATCTTTGGACTTGACCGCTGCAGGCTGCTGGATGGAGTGACCTTTGTCATGAATGACTTTGAAGCTATACTATTTCTTTGGCTTACTCTCATAAATAATGACACCTTTACAATAAGAAAAGTCTACGCTAGGCCCTGTGAAAAACACAAAAGGAGGTACAGACTCAGTTGGTTCCTTAAGGAAGCTGTACATATAAGAAACAATAGTAGAATGGTACATAACTCAACCTGTATGAGGAAGGTTGGGTGTGCTCTTACACACTATTGGGGGCTAGTTAACAGGAGGTGCAGAATACGAAAATTTCATTGAGGGGGTAGAAACTGAATTGGGCATGAAACAGTTTAGATAAAGGAAGAAAAGCTCGAAAATAGAATCTGGTCCATTCAGAGGGAAAAAGACCAGCAATAACACAAAGTAGAAATTAGAAAAATAGGCCTGGCGCTGTGGCTCATGCCTGTAATCCCAGCACTTTGGGAGGCCAAGGTGGGCGGATCACCTGAGGTCAGGAGTTCGAGACCAGCTGGACCAACGTGGACAAATCTCTTTTCTACTAAAAATACAAAATTAGCCAGGGGTGGTGGTGCATGCCTGTAATCCAAGCTACTCGGGAGGCTGAGGCAAGAGACTCGCTTGAACCTGGGAGGCAGAGGTTGCAGTGAGCTGAGATCTCACCATTGCACTCCAGCTTGGGCAATGAGAGCCAAAATCCGTCTCAAAAAAAAAAAAGAAAAAAAGAAAAGAAATTAGAAAAACAACAAAAAAGGTCAGGCTATGTGGTTCATGCCTATAATCCCAGCACGTTGTGAGGCTGAGGTGGAAAGGTTGCTCGAGCGCAAGGGTTTGAGATCAGCCTGGGTAATACAGCAAGACCCAGTCTCTACAAAAAATAAACAAATTGGGGGATTGTTTGAGCTCAGGAGGTCGAGGCCGTAGTGAGCCATGACCACGCCGCTGAGCTACAGCCTAGGTGACAGAATGAGACCTGACTCAAGGCAAAAAAAAAGGGAAAGGAAGAAAGGAAAGAAAGAAAGAACCAACTAACGAACAAATGAAATTAGAGTTGTGTTCCAAGATCCAAAAGGGATGACCCAGTTTATTTGGAATGAAGTCTGCTGGTCAAGCTGCTGATGGAAATAAGCTCAGGTATTATGTTAGGACTATGATATCTTAACAGCTCAAGAGCCAAGGCATAAGAGTGAGGTTGCTGAAGTATATGGTGGGGCATTTCCTATGTGACAAAGAGGCCTGATAATTATCACATGTAACACTCAGCAATTTATAGTTTACAAATAAACTTTATATATATGCATATATTATTTAATTTAATTCCCACAACACTTGAGATGTGGTATTTATTTTACAGATAAGGATATTGAGCCAAGGGTGTTAACTGGTTTGACTTGGGCACACAGTGTGTCTTCTGCTCCACCTACAACTTTTCACAATGAGAGCCATATTTCAGGATGCATATTTCAGGATTCTATACATTCCATTATATAAGGAGAAAGAAAAGGTAAGGTGACCATTGTAGAAATCTAGGCATGAGCAAATGAGGTTCCGGACAGTTAGTGGCTGTGAGAACAGAAAGGCAGGAAAGCACAGAAAAATTTCAAAGGCATAATCAACTGGATTTAGGGGACCGAGGCAAAGAGAATCAAAGCCCAAAGCCGGAGTGGGAGAAAGCTGGTGCCATCTGCAGAAGCAGAAAGAATGCTCATTGATAATTCGGATAATTCACTGGCCAATGCATTTCAGTTGGAGTGGAGGCTGTTCATGTTGTAGCTCCTGCATCTACAACTCAGTGGGTGCTCATAAATATCTGTCATATAAATTAACAAATAATAGTTTAACTAAAGGGGATGGGTCATTCCTTAACCAAGAATAAAGCATTTGCTAAGAACAGAAAGCCAAGGGTCAGGCCCAGGTGAATGCCCTCAGTTGGGAGAGGCCAAAAAAAGGGGTGGGTGGGGGGATGCAGAGAGGAGAGGAATAGGATTAGTAATAGGAGAATTAGAGACAAAGGCCTGAGTAGGAATTCTAAGTTTATGGTTATTAGACCCATGAAGGAAGCTTTCTTACTGTTTCAGAAAAGGTTTATAGTTTTAGGCATTTCTTCATTGTAGCAAAACTTTGACTACAAGGTCCTTGAGCTTTGAATAAAGAGATTCCTCCCCAGTTCCTTCACTCTTGCGCTGTTTCTCATAGTGTCAGCCCACAGAACCTCTGCCTTAGAATCACTTGGGACATTGCTGAGTCTATCGATTCCTGGGCCCCATTCCAGATTTCCCAAATCATACACTGGGGGGACAAACGAGGAATGTAAACCTTTACAAGCTCCTCGGTGGTTTTCATGTACACTAAAATTTTAGAATCAGTGCTCTATGATAAAAGATAAAATGACCAAGAGGAAGAGAATATGGCTAAACATGACCAGATATGTAAATTAAAACCTTTAATACATTCCTGGGAACATGCTCAGCGTTTGTGGAAAAGTGAAAGGCAAAGCAGCGCTGAACAGAAATAAATTCTGGAAAGTACCCTGAAAAAACTGTTTGGAACAAACAGGTTAATTTATCTCTGGTTTGCATCCAAATCCAGCGATGCCAAGCTGGACAGTAACCAGAAAGCATTATGGAATCTCTTTATGGTGAGTGATAGTTTAGGGAGGTGAATATTGCTGGTTTGACATTCAGCCTTAAAACAAACAGATTTTTTCCATTCACATGTTTTCTCTTACCACAGAATTTTTTAAAGTAGTACAGGAAAAGACAACACTTTTCTCCATTACTATTTGGACTTTTAGATCATTTTCATCGCCTGTTCGAGTACCTAAATAAAATTTAAAAGTTAGGTTGGTTAGCACAAAGATCGAAATGTCTCACCAATTGACATCATGGATTAAAAAGAGAAAAAATTATCCAAGTTAATGTATCAGCAGCTACTTATTTGGTCTTGCATGGATTTTGTCTTTGAAAGACAAGGCTTCAAGCCCAGTTCTAAAGCAGATTTTATAAGAGAGGGGATAAAGAAAACCACATACAATCAGCTTCAAAGACTTAGAATCCCATCACTTCATCTTTCCAGAAAAAATATCTAGGGAAGGTGGACCAGACATGGTGACTCACGCCTGTAATCCCAGCAGTTTGGGAGGCAGAGGTGGGTGGATTACTTGAGGTCAGGAGTTTGAGACCAGCCTGGCCAACATGGTGAAACCCAATCTCTACTAAAAATACAAAGAATAGCTGGGCATGGTGGCACATGCCTGTAATTCCAGCTACTCAGGAGGAGGCTGAGACAGGAGAATTGCTTGAACCTTGGAGGCAGAGGTTGCAGTGAGCTAAGATCGCACCACTGCACTCTGGCCTGGGCAAGAGAGTAAGACGCTGTCTCAAAAAAAAAAAAAAAAGCACCAAATTTAGGGAAGGTGACTTGCAACCTTTCTTGCTAATGTGTTGCTTTCTTCAGACTTCTAATCATAATGATTCTTAATAATAAACACTGTAGTCCAAACTACTTTGGCCCTACTTTAAGGCCAGTTCCTGATGCAATCTCTATAAAGATACAGGATAGCTACATCTAAAAATTCCCATGGTGCTCAGTGTATATTTACAGAGAAAGGCTCTTCTGCCCCTTTTTTTCAACTCAAATGACCCAATTCCTTTAGCATTTCCTCAAAGACTTGGTTTCTCAGCCAATTAACTTTTTATTGCTTTCCTCTCAACTCTATATTAATTTTAATTTAAATATGCACAAAACTAAAGGTAATCAAAACAAATATTTGAGTAAACTAGTGTATTAATGATTCTTGACTGCTCACCTCATATGCTGCTGGTTTTCTTTTCATTTAATTTTGTTTTCACAGACACCATGATATTCATTTGTCATTAGAAATCAGTTTCTTAGTTCCCACTTTCCCATCCAGATGCAGAATATCTATTGATGTCTACCAGAAATCAGTGAAATGTAAAACTAAACTCAGAAGACTAAAAATGTCTGTGTGGACACCAGTATCCTGGCATCATGGCATCCGTAACAGCCAACACTGGCCCACCTCAGGTGACCACAAGCTGATTGATACAAGAGGTTTGCTCTAGGGGTTCAGAAGCATCACCTCCCTGCTACCTCCCTGGCAGTGGGAGTGGTGAGGCCCCATCCCCTCCACACAGACCGATCCTGCTTTCCCATCTCCCCTGAGTGAAAACTGGGAGTGAGAGGGTTACAGATGGAGGACAGAGGGGAAAGGAAGAGCCCAGGGTGATGAGAAAAGAAATGCCTCTGAAGGAAGGTGAGAACATGATATGATATGGAGACACCTCCACCAGGACAAACTCTGAACTAGAGGTGGTTATGAGAAATACGCAGTCTGGAGGGCACATGGGTCACCCTCCTCCCTCCTCAGAGGCTCACTCTGCCCTAAAAAGTCCACCCTACGTTGTGACCAGAGGAGCAATGAGAACAGGAGAGATGAGAAGGGGATGAAGTCCCCCAAATTGGTGATGGAAAAGAGAAAGTAAAGAGCATCTAAGGGCCTGCAATCAACAGGCAATTGCAGGAGGAGCACACGTAAGGAAGAGTTCATGCGTGAGGATACATAAAAAGACAGGTACAGCCAGATGTGGTGGCTCACACTTGTAATCCTAGCACTTTGGGAGGCTGAGGTGGGCAGATTAGCTGAGGTCAGGAGTTCGAGACCAGCCTGGCCAACATGATGAAACCCTGTCTCTACCAAAAATATAAAAATTACCCGGGCAGAGTGGCGTGTGCCCGTAATCCCAGATACCCAGGAGGCTGAGGCAGAGGCTGCAGTGAGCCGAGATCGTACCACTGGCACTCCAGCCTGGGCAACAGAGCAAGACTTCAAAAACAGGTATGAGTTAGGATCATCTGTATATACAGCTATGAGCAAAACCCTCCCAGAGCAGGAACATTGGCCCTCCTGCCCAATTCTTCAATTATACATAAAGCACTTACCATGGAGCGAATAAATAATGAATCGTTTTATAAAGAGTATCTTTTCTGGAGGGACATTCCAGTTGTAGTGGTGTTTCACTTGTGCAAAATATCCAACATATCTATTCTGAAAAGCAACAGACACCTCACTTTAAGTGGAGATGAAAAGTCTAAAGTCAACATTCCTTTTTTTTTTTTTTTTTTTTTTGGCATAAAGCTTGTTAAGGGGAGTAGGTAATTAATGAAACGTTTACTGATGACATTTTATAACTAGACATTTTTAGGGATGGTGCCTCACGACTGTATACCTTGGGGGAAAAATACTGAATTAAGTGCTATCGGGAAGTAACAAGGGTGAAGCCAGGTCTAGTTTACAGGCTGCTTGTGGTTGAGAGGGCAACACAACAAAACCAATCAAACAACCAACAACAATCAAAACCAACAACAAAACAGTTACAGCATCATCGGTGCGCAGATAGAAGCTTAGCTGTGACTGAGTTCGAGGAAGGTTCGTGGTTTGGTGGAGAGCAGCTTCCTGGCATGTGAGAGAATGGTGTATGTGGAAACTCAAGAAGAATACCTCCACACCTCAGTAGCAGATTTCATGTCATTCTTCTCTTATTTCTGACAGCTAGAATTTCTTCACTCTCCATTTCCCCAGTTCTGTCTTCACAAGGAAGCCCTGGGATTCTCTTAGCCCTGTCCTTTCCCTGGGGTAAGCTGTTCACAATGGCTCTCCTTGAATTTTCCTCAAAGTTGGTAAAGAGCTTTGGTACTGAATCAACTGGTTCAAAATTAAAAAGTCTGCCAGGCGCGGTGGCTCATGCCTGTAATCCCAGCACTTCGGGAGGCCGAGGTGGGTGGATCAATTGAGATCAGGAGTTTGAGACCAGCCTGACCAACAGGGTGACCCTGTCTCTACTAAAAATACAAAAATTAGCCATGCGTGGTGGTGGGCACCTGTAATCCCAGCTACTCAGGAAGCTGAGGCAGGAGAATCGCTTGAACCCAAGAGGTTGAGGTTACGGTGAGCTGAGATTGCACCACTGTACTCCAGTCTGGGTGACAAAGTGAGACTCTGTCTCAAAAAAAAAAAAAAAAAAGGACTCAGGTTCACAGACTGTTCCTTATCCATTGGGAAATGTTCACTAAAGTAACTAACTGCCATACTTTCCTTTAGAAAGGGCCAGCCATGAGGAAGGCTCATTAAAGTTCCTAACTTAGGAGTAGATGTAGTCAGCAGAATGGCTCACAATGCAGG
Organism: Saguinus oedipus; assembly: GCA_031835075.1. NCBI lineage: Eukaryota > Metazoa > Chordata > Mammalia > Primates > Cebidae > Saguinus > Saguinus oedipus. Next base: position 171,627,723 of record CM063173.1, read on the forward strand.
ATCAGAACGTGATGATGTCTGAGAATCACCACCAGATACAGAGGGTACTCTCTCCTGAGGTCTTGCCAACACAGCTCTCGAACTTGCAGCTGAGTCCCTGTGTTGCTTTCTCAGTGAATTGGAAGAGATTCAGTTGCAGCCTTTGGTGTGCTAGTTCTGGACTAAACTTAGGGAAACTATGCATAAGTGTAAAAGAACTGGGGATGGGGAGATGCGTGGGTAGAGTTGTTGAGGGAGCTCCATCTAGCATCCCCTTGGCTCCTGCTACCAGATTCTCAACCTTCTCCTAAATGGCTTTTGCTCCCCTGCTTCCTTCCCCTGTAACTTAAAACAACATGAACTTGTAGTAGAAATTAATATAACCAACACATAGGGGGCACTCACTAAAAACAAAGAAGATATTGTGAGAAGATATTGTGGGGAAAGATGGGTAAGCCATGGACCTTGCCTTTAAAGGGGATACAGAAGTCACCACTTCAAATAGCTAGAGAATAATGCAAAGTGACATAGCCCTCAAGAGAAACACAAAAGGCTTTAAGAACTGAAAAAGCAAGAGACTACTTCAGGCTGAGAAGGGAAAGGGACTCCAGGAAAAGGGGCATGAGCAATGGCATGAGGGTATCAAGTGTCCACAGGCTGGGAAACAGCACACAGTCAAAATGTGTTAGAGCATGGGATGTGTGCATGCACATAGCAGAAAAGTCACACTGTGGCTCTCGAGTGCCAGGTTGAAACATTCAGTTTATTGCCGTTGGCAGCAGGGCCGTAGTATGGATTTTGAGCACGGAAATGGCATGATTAGGGCTGCGCTTCAGTAAATTCACCTATTACTTTTAGCTTAGATCTGTGAGTATCTTTGTTTTGTTTTTGGCTTAGGTGTGGAAAAAAAGTATCAGTGGATAAGGCTGAGTTCTTTTGGCCCACACTAAAGGTTGAGGATCAGTAGTTACAGTGTTCTAACAGGGCCAAGAGTACTTACTCAGCTCCTACCACCTAAAGAAAAACTCACTTACAGCCATATCCATATCTGTTTAAGAATTCCCAACCCAGTCTCACTTCAGTTTGAGGGGCAATATAGAAAGACAATAAAAATGAGAAGCTGTGCATAGCATGCGCTTCAGAGTCTGACATCTAGACTTCAATCCTTAGTCCAAAAGTTATTCTCTGGACCTCAATTTTCTAATTTATAAGACGAGCATCATGGTAGTGCCTACTCATAAAGTTACTGAGAATATTAAATAAGATAGTGAACGTGGAACTCCTAGAATAGTTCAGCAAAGTCTAGAATGTTATAAACGCTATAGGATAAACATCCCGGTTTCTGCAATAAACAAAGTACAAGCAACAAAAAAATGGTGAGAAATCTATCAAGATTCTTAAAAGACACTTACGACACACAAAAACCAAGTGAAATGTGTGGACCTTGTTTGAATTTTCTGATTGAAACAAACTAAATTTTCAAAGATTTTAAGACAATTTTGGAAACAAACATGGACTACAAATTTGATATTAAGGATTTTTAAGGTGTAATATTTTTAGATAGGATTAAAAAGTATTAAGGGTTTTTGGTGGTTAAGAGTACTTAAATGTCATACTAAAATACTTGTGGGATAAAATGATCTGACAACTGAAATTTCCTTTAAAATAACCCAGGTTTAGGGAAAGCAGGAGTGGAGAGTGGGGTTGGGGTGTGAGCGGAGTGGGAAAACAACGGATGAAACGTGGCTCGTTGCTGAAATGACTGTTGCTACAATGTCATGACGATATGGGGATAGACTGTATGATTCTCTGGACTTCTGTATATGATTAAAATTTTCCATAATAAAATGTTTTTAAAAGAAAAAATGGAGTAACAGCGTATGTTTCATATCGGTGTTACGGGTATTAAATGAGACATGTAAAAGTGCAATACTGTCTGGTATGTAAAAGGGTTTTTGGAAAGTTTATTTCCCCTTTACTTTCTGTTTTAAAATACACCTCCCCCAAAACACACAGAAAAGACACACACACACATACAAAGGGGAGTTATCCAGAAACAGTCTCTGTGATATTCTGCAGGGGTTGAATTGGCCTAGGAAGGGTTTGTGAAAGACTTGCATCTTTTTTACACTGAAATCAAAGGCTGGTGATTTTAGATAAACTTCAGGGTCCTGGAGCCTTAGGTACTGGACCTTCCTGCTTTGGGAGAATAATCAGTTCCTGAGCTCCGTAAACAATAATCAGTATGGAATAGAAAGCAGGGTGCTCTGAGGAGAAGCCAGAGCCCCCAACGCGTGGGCAGCCCCTGAAGCATGACCCTCGGCCTCAGGGAGGGACCAAAGCCCGAGCAGGGTGGCCGACTGCTGCTGCCTGATCACCAAAGGAAGAGTCTAACATAAACCAGGTAACAGGTGGCAATCCTAACCCACTCCCCTAGAAAAACTCTCCCTTTCAAAAAGAAAACCTACCTGAGAAGGAGTTTCTACTCCCTGAAATTTAGTGCTGCTGGTTTTATCTGTTCGCCTTTCTCCAAAGTAACACAGGCTTTCCTACAAAAAAGGACATACTCAAACCATGGTTCATCTGCTCTCTTCCCTTTCCTGTATTAGGTACCCTCAGTGTTTCCATGGCCACCTTCTTTCCTAAAGTCAGTGATTTTTTTTTTTCGGGTGGAGTCTTGCTCTGTCACCCAGGCTGGAGTGCAGTGGCAGGATCTCAGCTCACTGCAACCTCTGCCTCCTGGGTTCAAGCGATTCTACTGCCTCAGCCTCCTGAGTAGCTGGGACTACAAGTGTGTACCACCATGCGGCTAATTTTTTATATTTTTAGTAGAGATAGAGGTTTTGCCATGTTGGCCAGGCTGCTTTTGAACTCCTGACCTCAAGAGATCCGCCTGCCTCTGCCTCCCAAAGTGCTGGGATTACAGGCACAAGCCATGGTGCCTGGCGCAGTGATCTTCGGGCAGAGGCTACCAAAAATAGCAAAATTAACACAGCCACATCAGGGACTTCTCTCATTTAAGGATTCGTAAATTCGTAAAATTTTAGAGCTGGAAAGACCTTAGAAATCATATGGTCCAACCCTTCTTTCCATATTACAAATGAGAACACTGAGACCAAAAGGAAACCAAGCAATCTGCCCTGGAGATGCTGCAGCCAGTCAGCGGCAGCGCAGGCCTGGAATCCAGTCCCTGGTTCCCGTCTAGGGCTCTGGATCAATGACTGTCAATGACTTTCAAACCTTTTGTTTTTTTAAGCTGCAAATCACATTAATAACCTAGGAGATACACACACACACACCAATAGTTAAACTTTTTGATATTTTCTATTCTGCTTTACTCCATTTTATTTATTTATTTTATTTATTTATTTATTTATTTATTTATTTTTGAGACGGAGTTTCGCTCTTGTTACCCAGGCTGGAGTGCAATGGCGTGATCTCGGCTCACCACAACCTCCGCCTCCTGGGTTCAGGCAATTCTCCTGCCTCAGCCTCCCGAGTAGCTGGGATTACAGGGACGCGCCACCATGCCCGGCTAATTTTTTTGTATTTTTATTAGAGACGGGGTTTCACCCTGTTGACCAGATGGTCTCGATCTCTTGACCTCGTGATCCACCCACCTCGGCCTCCCAAAGTGCTGGGATTACAGGCTTGAGCCACCGCGCCCGGCCCTCCATTTTATTTTTAAAAGATGTTAGTCACAACCCAGTAACTTTATTTTACAACTCGCTGATAAATCATGATCCATAGCTTGAAAACACCATCCCAGCACATCCATTTTCAAAATGTGTGTCTTATATTAGAAAAACCAAAGGTGGTGGAATTGGAGTGCTGGGCATTGGACATAACCACCACTTCTTCCCTAGACTGAATGCCAAACAACTCAAGCAGAGCTGCTGGAAATGGTAGCGTTTCAGCAAGAAAATGGCACAAAGAAAAATGACTGCGAACTCTGCTTTAAGTAGAAACAACCCACCTTGTCTTAGCAGAAATTTCTAGATGTCAGACTCCACATGTATTGACTAAGTAAAGATATATACATTGAGGAGAGGCTTTGTTTTCAGTTGCCTTTTATCTATCTAAGAGTTGTGAGGATGGTCAAGGCTCTTTGGAGAATTTATCTAATTAAGCTCGATATTATTCTCAGGAGGAAGGAAGACGTGTGGTACCAGCAGGAGTAAAAGCAGGGTCAGGTGAGGTGAGAGAAGCATCTTAGTTACTGAAAGTTTTTGTATCTGTGTAATACAGTTTTACTCCCCTCACCTTAATCCAGCCCCATCAGGTCTTGTCTTTATATAAAATGTTGATATTGTATATATCATAGATTTTGTGCATTAATTTTTACTGTTCAAATATCGCGTTAAAATTATTTACTTTAATTCTTGCAATTGTTAGCATTCCATTGAAGTCTGCGCCTCATTGACTTCACTCTAGTCCTGGCAAAGAGGTTCTTCAGTCATCTACTAACTAGTGCATGTTAAACAAGAAAGTATCAAAAACACACTTTCTAAAACTGCTTCTCCAATTACACCATGACTAAAGATACTAACAGTGATGTTTCAGAACTAGCAAACTCAATCATCATAAGACAAAGTTTGTAGTAACATCTTTCATACCTCTGCAGTTAAAAATATTTCAGAAGCAATAAGACAGGCACAAACCATTGTTCCAGTTCTTCCTAGAAAAGAAAAGTTTGTTCAAGATATAAAAAAACACTCAGAAATATTCAAGGAGTTCATTTTAAGTTGATTTTCTTTCTTTTTTTGGGGGGGGACAGAGTCTTGCTGTGTCACCCAGGCTGAAGGGCAGTGGCACAATCTTGGCTCACTGCAACCTCCTCCTCACAGGTGAAAAGTACACAAATTACATTTATAGTAAAAATATTTCTCACCGCCTCTCTACAAAAGGACATGATGAAGTATTTACTAAATCTGTAAGAAAGCAGTAAGTCATGTCTTTTATAACCTTTTTTGGATAATAGTGAAAAAGAAAAATTCCTAATTCATTTAGTACACTAATATAACTGATTCCAAAACTGCACAAATATGGTAGAAGAAAAGATAACTTTATACCAGCCTCACATATAAATGTAGATTTTAAAATATACATATATTTTCAAAGTGAATTCAGCAATGTTGAAATACCATATATCAATATCAAGTGCCATTTCTCTTAAGAATACAAGAATGTTTTTTCCAAGATGGCAGATTACAGGCTTTTAGCATGCCTCAGTCATTTGGAAATAGCAAGCAAGTACGTAAAGATCAACTCTGTGAGCTTTAATTCAAGAAAGAAAATGGCAATTCCCTGGAATTATGAAGGACACCCCAGATCCTGGGGAGGACAATGCAGGCAAACGCCCACATGACAGCATTCGACCGATAAAAGTGAGTGAAGCCTCAGTATGTGAGAGAGGGAGACAGTATCCCTCTGTCTTACCTTTCCACTGGGGATCCAAGCAACCCAGGCAGAGGAAGAGCACTGTTTCTCACAAGTCCTGGGGCTAATTTGAGGAGAGACTTGGAGACTTTGTGAGGGGGAAGACACAGGAAAAAGTTGCAGGCATTTTTCTAAATCTGGACTGAAAGCAGGATAACTTTGGGGGACCTTCCCAATCTGGCTCCACCCATCTTGTCCCCACAACCCCCCTACCCCTAGGGCTGAGGAGGGAGTTTAGATTAATGTGTACTCAGGGAATCAGCCTATTGCCTGAGGCAAGAGAGAGTTCCTCCCAATAGATAAGGATCAAGTATACAGCCAGCTCTTACCCAGGGCACCATCTACTGGCTTGTAGGTATATATAAAACCTGCTGACAGAAGTGCATAGGGTTATATATAGAAGCAAAGCCAAAAGACCCTACCTAGCATGCTCTACAGTCACACCCCCCTAGGGGGGAGGAAAAGGGAAAGAAGAAAACAAACAAACAAACAAACAACAACCACAAAAATAATAATATCATAGGAAAGGAAAGAAAAAGAAAAAATGCTAGTGTCTCCAGATGAGAAGGACCAGTGCAAGAATTCGGGCACCATGAGAAATCTGAATGTAGTGACACCACCAAAAGATCACACTAGCTCTCTGGCAATGCTTTCTACCAAAATGAAAACTCAGAAATGATAACAAAGAATTTAAAGCATGGGTTGCAAGGAAGCTCAATGAGATTCAAGGTTGAAATCAACAAAAAAGAAACTTCTAAATCAATCCAGGAAATGAAGGAAGAGATAAACATCTTAATAAGAAATCAATCAGAACTTCTGAAATTAAAAAAACTCACTTAAGGAATTTCAAAATACAATTGAAAGCTTTTATCAATAGACTAGACCAAGTAGAAAACATAATTTCAGAGCTTGAAAACTGGTCTTTTGAGCTAATCCCATCAGGCAAAAATAAAGGAAAAAGAATTTTAAAAAGTAAAGAAATATGAGATTATGTAGTGACCAACCCTACGAATTACTGGCATTCCCTTGAGAGAAGGAGAAAAAGAGAACAACCTGGAAAACATATTTGATAGAATAATTCAAGGAAATTTATTCAATCTTGTTAGAAAAGTAGACATCTAGCTATAAAGCCAGATAGCAGCTGCAAGATACTATTAAAAACGAACATTACCAAGGCATATACTTGCCAGGCTGTCCAAGGTGACTGACAAAGAAAACATCCTAAAGGTACTGGAGAAAAAGACCAGATCACATACAAAGGGAGCCCCATCAGGATAACAGCAGACTTCTCTGCAGAAACCTTAGAAGCCAAAAGAGATTAGGGGGTCTATTTTCAGAATTCTTAAATAAAATAAATTATAATCAAGAGATTCATATCCTGCCAGGTTAAGCTTCATGAGTGAAGGAGAAATAAAAACATTTTTCCAGAGAAGCAAGTGCCAAGAAAATCCATTACCACTAGACCAGTCTTACAAGAGATACCTATGGTAGCTCTAAACATGGAAACGAAAGAATGCTACTTGCTATCATAAAAACACACAAGTACATAGCTCACAGACCCAATAAAACAACCACACAATAGAAAGTACAAAGCAACCAGCAAACAATTTCATGATAGGGTGAAAAGCTCACATGTCAATATTAACCTTGAATATAAATGGTTTAAACACACCACTGAAAAGTCACAGAGTGGCAAGTTGGATTAAAAAAACAAAACCCATCGGTCTGCTGTCTTTAAGAGACCCATCTCACATGTAACAACACCAACAGGTTCAAAGTAAAGGGTTGAAGAAAGATCTATCATACAAACAAAACACAAAAAAGAGCAGGGGCTACTCTTCGTAAAACAGAACAGGCTTTAAACCAACAATAGTAAAAAAGGACAAAGAAGGGCATTACATAATGATAAGGAGTTCAATTCACCAAGAAGCCCTAACTATCCTAAATATATATGCACCCAACATTGGCTCACCCAGGTTAATAAAACAGATACTTCTAGACCTGTGAAAAGACTTAGCCACACAACAATAGTCAGGGAACTTAAACACCCACTGATAACATTACACAGATCATTAAGACAGAAAACTAACAAAGAAATTCTGCATTAAAATTCAACACTTGACCAATTGGACCTAACAGAAACCTAAAGAACACTCCACCCATCAGCCACAGAATATACATTATTCTCATTTGCACACCAAACACATTCCAAAATCAACCACATGTTCTACCATGAAGCAAGCCCCAATAAATTTTTAAAAATCGAAATCATATCAACCATTCTTTTGGACCACAGTTGAATAAAAATAAAAAACAATAACAGGAAGATCTCTAAAAACCACACAATTACATGTAAATTAAGCAACTTGCTCCTGTATGAAGTTTGGGTAAATGACAAAATTAAGGCAGAAATAAAAAAATTATTTGAAATAAACGAAAACAGAAACACAACATAAAATCTCTGAGATACAGCAAAAGAAGTGTAACAGGAAAGTTTATAGTGCTAAATGTGTACCTCAAAAAGCTATTAAAATCTCAAATTAATGATGTAAATATCATACCTAGAGAAATTAGAAAAACAAGAACCCCAAACCTAGCAGAAGAAAAAAATAACTAAAACCAGAGGAAACTGAACAAAATTGAGACCCCTAAATCAAAACAAAGAATCAAAGAAACCACACAGGGAGGGAACATCACACACTGGGATCTGTGAGGGGGAAATAGGGGAGGGACAGTGGAGGTTGGGGAGGGATAACATGGGGAGAAATGCCAGATATAGGTGATGGGGAAGAAGGCAGCAAACCACACTGCCATGTATGTACCTATGCAACAATCTTACATGTTCTTCACATGTACCCCAAAACCTAAAATGCAATTAAAAAAAAGAATCAAAGAAACCAAAAGTTGATTCTTTGAAAAGACAAACAAAATCAATAGACCGCTAGCCAAATTAACAAAAAGAAAGAAGATCGAAATAAGCACAATCAGAAATTACAAAGGTGACATTACAACTAATCTCACAGAAATAAAATGTCCTCTGAGCCTATTATGAACACCTCTATGTGCATACACTAGATGATCTAGAGGAAATGAATAAATTCCTGGAAACACAGAACCTCCCAAGATTGAATCAAAAAGAAAGTGAAACCCTGACCAGACCAATACCAAGCTCCAAAATTGAATCCATAATTTAAAAACCTATGAATTGGTTGGGTATGGTGGCTCATGTCTGTAATCCCAGCACTTTGGGAGGCCAAGGTGGGAAGATCTCTAGGTCAGGAATTCAAAGACCAGCCTGGCCAATATGCTAAAATCCCGTGTCTACTAGAAATACAAAAATTAATTTAAGAAGTTTGAGGAAGATCCAAGATGGCCCCTTAGGAGCAGCTCAGGATTGGAGCTCCCAGTGAAAGCGCAGAGGGTGAATGGATGCCGCATTTCCAGATGGATCTTTATTGCCCACAGACCAGGAGATTCCCAGGTGGAGGAGCCCCACGGGTCGCCAGTGCGGCTGTTTTGGCCAGCGTGGCTGTTTCGGCTGGCATGGCTGTTTTGCCAGTGCCCCGGCATGGTGGTTCTCCATACAAAATACGCTGGTCTGGTAGCCCTTTTCAGCTGGCAATTGGAGCTCCAAGAAGGCAGATTTACCCATTCATCTGATTAAACAGGGGTCTGAAACAGAGAGCCAGGCCAAGAGATTCCCGGGCAGCACTATTGTTTCAGTGGCACAGTGGGTCTCCGCATGGGAAATCACAAAGATTCCCAGTGCCCTTTCAGCAGGCGACTGGAACACATGGGAGAGAGTCAACTGTTCAACTTAAAAAAAAAAAAAAGGACTCTGAGGCAGGGAGCCAAGTGATCAGGCTTGGCGGGTCCCACCCCAACAAAAACAAAAAAAAAACCAGCAATTGGAAACTCTCGGGATTGAGAGTTTCACAGCAAGCACAGCTGAACCCAGGATGGCCCAGCTCTGTGGGGGAGGGGCGTCCGCCATTACTGAGGCAATCCACCCCTATGGAGGTAGTCCGCCATTGCTGAGGCAACCCACCATTGCTGAGGCAACCCGCCATAACAGAGAGAGTCCGCCATTACAGAGGCTGACCACCATTGCTGAGGCAGTTCTAACCACACCCATATAAACAGGACTGCAGGGAATTACACACGGCAGCAGGGCAGAGCACACAGCAGCTCAGCAAAGCCTCTGCAGGCAGACAGTGACTAGGCTGCCTCCTTGCTGGGCAGAGCAACCCTGAAAAAGAGGCAGCAGTACAAGGGATACTCATAAATAAAGCCCTAATGCCCTGGGACAGAGCACCTGGGAAAAAAAGGGGGGGGGTATGAGTTCTGCTGCAGCAGACCTAAACATACCTGCCTAGCAGCTCTGAATGAACAATGGAGCTCACAGCTCAGCACTTGAGCTCCTATAAAGAACAGACTGTCTCCTCAAGCAGCTCCCTGACCCCCCGTATATCCAGAGTACCTCACAAAGGACTGATCAGACTGACATTTGTCAGGCATCATTCTGGGACAAAGATAGCTGAAGAAGAAACAAGTAGCAACCGTTACTGTTCTGCAGCTGCTGCAGGTGACCCCCAGGCAAGCAGGGCCTGGAGTGGACCTCAGCAGTCCTACAGCAGGGGGGCCAGACTGTTAGAAGGAAAACTAATAACTTCATCATCAACAACCTGGACATCCACTCAGAGACCCAATCTGAAAATCAGCAACTACACAGACGACAGGTGGATAAATCCACAAAGATGGAAAGAAACCAGCATAAAAAGGAGGAAAACACCTGAAATGAGAACACCTTTCCTCCTACAAGGGATCACAACTCCTCACCAGCAAGGGAACAAAGCTGGATGGAGAATGAGTGTGATGAAATAACAGAATCAGACTTCAGGAGGTGGGTAATGAGAAACTTCCGTGAGCTAAAAGAACATGTTCTAACTCAATGCAAAGAAACTAAGAACCTTGAAAAAGATTTGATGAAATGATAACAAGAATGGATAACTTAGAGAGGAATATGAGTAAATTGATGGAGCTGAAAAATACAACACGAGAACTTCACGAAGCATGCACAAGTCTCAACAGCCGAATTGACCAAGCAGAAGAAAGGATATCAGAGGTCGAAGATCAACTCAATGAAATAAAATGAGAAGGCAAGATTAGAGAAAAAAAGTGCAAAAAGGAATGAATAAAGTCTCCAAGAAATGTGGGACTATGTGAAGAGACCTAATCTACGTTTGATAGGTGTACCTGAATGTGACGAAGAGAATGAATCCAAGCTGGAAAATACTCTTCAGGATATTATCCAGGAAAACTTCCCCAACCTAGCAAGGCAGGCCAATATTCAAGTCCAGGAAATACAGAGAACACCACAAAGATATTCCTCAAGAAGAGCAACCCCAAGGCACATAATTGTCAGATTCACCAGGGTTGAAATGAAGGAGAAAATGCTAAGGGCAACCAGAGAGAAAGGTTGGGTTACCCACAAAGGGAAGCCCATCAGACTCAGACTCACAGCAGATCTCTCAGAATAAACCCTACAAGCCAGAACAGAGTTGGGGCCAATATTCAACATCCTTAAAGAAAAGAACTTTTAACCCAGAATTTCATATCCAGCCAAACTGAGCTTCATAAGTGAAGGAAAAATAAAATCCTTTGCAAGTATTCAGCAAGTATTCAGAGATTTTGTCACCACCAGGCCTGCTTTACAAGAGCTCCTGAAAGAGGCAGTACACATAGAAAGGAACAACCAGTACCAGCCATTCCAAAAACCTACCAAATGCTAAAGAGCATCAACAAAATGAAGAATCTGCATCAACTAACGTGCAAAACAGCCAGCTAGCATCAAAATGACAGTATCAAATTCACACATAACAATATTAACCCTAAATGTAAATGGGCTAAATGCACCAATCAAAAGACACAGACTGGCAAATTGGATAAAAAGCCAAAACCTGCCGGGTGTGGTGGCTCACGCCTGTAATCCCAGCACTTTGGGAGGCCGAGGCAGGTGGATCATGAGGTCAAGAGATTGAGACCATCCTGGCAACATGGTGAAACCCCGTCCCTACTAAAAATACAAAAAATTAGCCGGGCATGGTGGCGCGTGCCTGTAATCCCATATAAAAATAAAATATAAAAAAAAAGAAAAAGAAAAAAAAGCCAAAACCCATTGGTGTGCTGTATCCAGGAAACCCAGCTCACATGCAAGGATACTCAAAGGCTCAAAATAAAGAGATGGAGGAAGATTTACCAAGCAAATGGAGAGCAAAAAACAGCAGGAGTTGCAATTCTCATCTCTGATGAAATAGACTTTAAAGCAACAAAGATCAAAAGAGACAAAGAAGGACATTACATAATGGTAAAAGGATCGATGCAACAAGAAGAGCTAACAATCCTAACTATATATGGACCCAATACAGGAGCACCCAGATACATAAGGCAAGTTCTTAATGACTTACAAAGAGACTTAGACTCCCACACAATAATAGTGGAAGACTTTAACACTCCACTGTCAATATTAGACAGATCAACCAGACAGAAAATTAACAAGGATATCCAGGACTTGAACTCAGACCTGGAACACGAAAACCTGATAGACATTTACAGAACTCTCTACCCCAAATCCACAGAATATACATTCTTCTCAGCACCACATCACACCTACTCCAAAACTGACCACATAATTGAAAGTAAAGCACTCCTCAGCAAATGCAAAACAACCGAAATCATAACAAACAGTCTCTCAGACCATAGTGCAATCAAGTTAGAACTCAGAATTCAGAAAATAACTCAGAACCGCACAGCTTCATGGAAACTGAACAACTGGCTCTTGAATGTTGACTGGATAAACAATGAAATGAAGGCAGAAATAAAGAAGTTCTTTGAAACCAACAAGAATGAAGACCAACATACCAGAATCTCTGGGACACATTTAAAGCAGTCTCTACAGGGAAATATATAGCAATAAGTGCCCACACGAAAAGACAGGAGAGATCCAGAAATGACATCCTATCATCAAAATTGAAAGAGCTAGAGAAGCAAGATCAAAAAAACTCAAAACCTAGCAAAAGGCAAGAAAAAACTAAGATCAGAGCAGAACTGAAGGAGATAGAGACATAAAAAACCCTTCAAAAAAATCAATAAATCCAGGAGCTGGTTTTTCAAAAAGATCAACAAAATAGACCACTAGCCAGATTAATTTAAAAAAAAGAGAGAGAATAACCAAATAGATGCAATAAAAAATGATAAAGGGGAAATCACCACAGATCCCACAGAAATTCAAATCATCATCAGAGAATATTACAAACAACTCTATGCACATAAACTAGTAAACCTGGAAGAAATGGATAAATTCCTGGACACTTGCATCATCCCAAGCCTAAACCTGGAAGAAGTCAAAACTATGAATAGACCAATAAACAAGATCTGAAGTTGAGGCAGCAATTAAGAGCCTACCACACAAAAAAAGCCCAGGTCCAGATGGGTTCACAGCCGAATTCTACCAGACACATAAAGAAGAACTGTTACCATTCCTTCTGAAACTATTCCAAATAATCCAAAAAGAGGGAATCCTTCCCAAATCATTTTATGAGACCAACATCATCCTGATACCAAAACCCGGCAGAGACTCAACAAGAAAAGAACTTCAGGCCAATATCCATGATGAACATAGATGCAAAAATCTTCAATAAAATACTGGCAAGCCAATTGCAACAGCACATCAAAAAGCTTATCCACCATGATGAAGTAGGATTCATCCCGGGGATGCAAGGCTGGTTCAACATATGCAAGTCTATAAACGTAATTCACCACATAAACAGAACCAAAAACAAAAAGTCACACGATTATCTCAATTGATGCAGAGAAGGCCTTTGACAAAATTCAGCAGCCCTTCATGCTAAAAACCCTCAATAAACTCGGTACTGATGGAATGTATGTCAAAATAATAAAAGCTATTTACAACGAGCCAACAGCCAATATCATATTGAATGAGCAAAAACTGGAAGCATTCCCTTTGAAATCTGGCACTAGACAAGGATGCCCTCTCTCACCACTCCTATTCAATATAGTACTGGAAGTTCTAGCCAGAACAATCAGGCAAGAAGAAGAAATAAAGCGTATTCAAACAGGAAAGGAGGAAGCCAAATTGTCTCTATTTGCAGACGACATGATAGTATACCTAGAAGACCCCATCACCTCAGCCCAAAAACTCCTGAAACTGATAAGCAACTTCGGCAAAGTCTCAGGATACAAAATCAATATACAAAAATCACAAGCATTCCTATACACCAATAATAGACTTAAAGAGAGCCAAATCAAGGACTAACTGCCATTAACAATTGCTACAAAGAGAATAAAATACCTAGGAAAACAACTAACAAGGAATGTAAAGGACCTCTTCAAGGAGAACTACAAACTACTGTTCAACGACATAAGAGAGGACACAAACAGATGGAGAAACATTCCATGTTCATGGTTAGGAAGAATCAATATCGTGAAAATGGCCGTACTGCCCAAAGTAATTTACAGATTCAACGCTATCCCCATCAAGCTACCAATGACCTTCTTCACAGAACTGGAAAAAGCCACCTTAAACTTCATATGGAACCAAAAGAGAGCCCGCATAGCCAAGTCAATTCTAAGTAAAATGAACACAGCAGGAGGCATCACATTACTGGACCTCAATCTATACTACAAGGCTACAGTAATCAAAACGGCATGGTACTGGTACCAAAACAGAGATATAGACCAATGGAACAGAACAGAGGCCTCGGAGGCAACACAACAAATCTACAACCATACAATCTTTGATAAACCTGACAAAAACAAGCAATGGGGAAAGGATTCCCTGTTTAATAAATGGTGTTGCGAAAACTGGCTAGCCATGTGCAGAAAGCAGAAACTGGACCCCTTCCTGACACCCTACACTAAAATTAACTCCAGATGGATTAAAGACTTAAACATAAGACCTAACACCATAAAAACCCTAGAAGAAAGTCTAGGTAAAACCATTCACAACATAGGAGTAGGCAAGGACTTCATGACCAAAACACCAAAAGCATTGGCAACAAAAGCCAAAATAGACAAATGGAACCTAATCAAACTCCACAGCTTCTGCATGGCAAAAGAAACAGTCATTAGAGTGAATCGGCAACCAACAGAATGGGAAAAAAATTTTGCAGTTTACCCTTCTGACAAAGGGCTGATATCCAGAATTTACAAAGAACTAAAACAGATTTACAAGAACAAAACAAACAAGCCCATTCAAAAGTGGGCAAAGGATATGAACAGACACTTTACAAAAGAAGACATACATTAGGCCGACAAACATAATCATCACTGGTCATTAGAGAGATGCAAATCAAAACTACATTGAGATACCATCTCATGCCAGTTAGAATGGCAATCATTAAAAAATCTGGAGACAACAGATGCTGGAGAGGATGTGGAGAAATAGGAACACTTTTACACTGCTGGTGGGAGTGTAAATTAGTTCAATCATTGTGGAAGACAGTGTGGCGATTCCTCAAGGACCTAGAAATAGAAATTCCATTTGGCCCAGCAATCCCATTACTGGGTATATATCCAAAAGACTATAAATTGTTCTACTATAAGGACATATGCACACGAATGTTCATTGCAGCACAGTTTACAATAGCAAAGACCTGGACTCAACCCAAATGCCCATCGATGATAGACTGGACAGGGAAAATGTGGCACATATACACCATGGAATATTATGCAGCCATCAAAAACGATGAGTTTGTGTCCTTTGTAGGGACATGGATGAACCTGGAGAACATCATTCTCAGCAAACTGACACAAGAATAGAAAATGAAATACCGCATGTTCTCACTCATAGGCGGGTGTTGAACAATGAGAAAACATGGACACAGGTAGGGGAGCATCACACACTGGGGTCTGTTGGGGGAAATGGGGAGTGACAGCAGGGGGTGGGGAGTTGGGGAGAGATAGCATGGGGAGAAATGCCAGATATAGGTGAAGGGGAGGAAAGCAGCAAATCACACTGCCACGTGTGTACCTATGCAACTATCTTGCATGTTCTTCACATGTACCCCAAAACCTAAAATGCAATAAAAAGAAAAATACAAAAATTAGCTCAGCATGGTGGTGGGTGCCTGTAATCCTAACTACTCAGGAGGCTGAGGCAGGAGAATTGCTTGAACCTAGAAGGTGGTGGTTGTAGTGAGTCAAGTTCATGCCACTGCACTCCAGCCTGGGCAACAGAGCAAAACACCATCTCAAAAACAAACAAACAAAAAACCTATGAATCAAAAAAGCCCTCTTACGAACTCAGTGAGGGGAGGGGCATCTGCCATTGCTGAGGCTCAGGTAGGTGGTTTTAACCTCGACTGTGTAAACAAAGTCACCAGAAAGTTTACACAGCAACTGGGCAGAGCCCGCGGCAACTCAGCAAGGCCTCTTCAGGCAGACTATCAGGCAGACTTGTCTCCCTTCTTGCTGGGCAGGGCATCTCTGAAAAAAGGCAGCAGCCCATCAGGGACTTATAAATAAAGCCCCCACCTTCCTGGGACAGAGCACCTTGGAAAAGGGGCAGCTGTGGATTCAGCTTCAGCAGACTTAAACATCCCTGCCCAGCAGCTCTGAAGGAAGCAAAAGATCTCCCAGCACAGCACTAGAGCTCTGATAAGGGACAAACCACATCCTCAAGTGGCTCCCTGACCCCACGTATCCTGACTGGGAGAAAACTCCCAGTAGGGACCAACAGACGCCTCATACAGAGGAGCTCTGGTTGGCATCCGGTGGGTACCCTTCTGGGATGAAGCTACCAGAGGAAGGAACTGACAGCAATCTTTGCTGTTTGGCAGCTCCCCCTGGTGATTCCCAGGCAAGCAGGGTATGGAGTGGACCTCCAGCAAACTCCAGCAGACCTGCAGCCAAGGGGCCTGACTGTTAGACGGGGAAACTAATGAACAGAAAGAAATAGTTTCAACATCAACAGAAAGGATGTACACCCAGAGACCCCATCCAAAGATCACCAACTTCAAAGACCAAAGGTAGATGAATCCACCAAGATGGGAAGAAACCAGTGCAAAAGGGCTAAATCTCCAAAAACAAGAATGCCTCTTCTCCTCCAAGGGATCATAACTCCACACCAGCAAGGGAACAAAATTGGATGGAGAATGAGTTTGATGAATTGACAGAAGCAGGCTTCAGTAGGTGGGTACTAATAAACTTCTCCGAGCTAAAGGAGCATGTTCTAACCCAATGCATGGAAGCTAAGAACCTTGAAAAAAGGTTAGACAAAATGCTAACCAGAATAACCAACATAGAGAAAAACATAAATGACCATATGGAGCTGAAAAACACAGCACGAGAACTTTGTGAAGTATACACAAGTTTCTTATTTTGTTTTGTTTTTTTGAGACAGAGTCTCTCGCTGTCTCCCGGGCTGGAGTGCAATGGCACAGTCTTGGCTCACTGCAACCTCTGCCTTCCAGGTTCAAGCGATCCTCCTGCTTTAGCCTCCCAAGCAGCTGGGATTACAGGTGCCCACCACCACACCTGGTTAATTTTTTGTATTTTTTTTTTTTTTTTTTTTTGAGATGGAGTTTCGCTCGTTACCCAGGCTGGAGTGCAATGGCGCGATCTTGGCTCACTGCAACCTCCACCTCCTGTGTTCAGGCAATTCTGCCTCAGCCTCCTGAGCAGCTGGGATTACAGGCACGTGCCACCGTGCCCAGCTAATTTTTTATATTTTTAGTAGAGACGGAGTTTCACCATGTTGACCAGGATGGTCTCAATTTCTTGACCTCGTGATCCACCCACCTCGGCCTCCCAAAGTGCTGGGATTACAGGCATGAGCCACCATGCCAAGCCGCATACACAAGTTTCAATAGCCAAATCAATCAAGTGGAAGAAACGATATCAGAGATTGAAGATCAACTCAATGAAATAAAGCAAGAAGGCAAGATTAGAGAAAAAAAGAGTAAAAATAAATGAACAAAGCTTCCAAGAAATATGGGATTATATGAAAAGACCAAATCTACATCTGATTGGTGTACCTGAAAGTAACAGGGAGAATGAAACAAAGTTGGAAAACACTCTTCAGGATATTTTCCAGGAGAACTTCTCCAACTTAGCAAGGCAGGCCAGAGCCTGTATATTAACTAATCTATAGCTAAACACAGAACATGTATATTAACTAATAGGCTTGAAACTAGTCAATATGACTAAAACTTGATTTTACTGAGTTATATAAGTCAATTTACAGTGTTATATTTGTAAACTGGAATTTGGTATAAAAATTGATTCAGAGTCCACTAAAAATGTAATTCTTTATGTTAAAAATTGTGAAATATGCTTAGATGATTATTTAAAGCCTACACCTGAATGAGAGAAAATCTAACTGAACTTAAATTGACTGGATTTACAAATGGCTTTTTCCCCCATTTTAACCCCAGCAATGTCAGTTTCTTTTTATCATTACACTATCAAAATTCCAGTATAATTTTTGAAATTGCATCTCTGTTGGCTGCCTTAATCTAAAAGATTCTCACAAAATATAAGAACAACCTTAAATATTACTGGAACAAAAACAGACATTATAGACCAATGGAACAGAATAAAAAGCCCAGAATAAATCCATGCATTTATAGTCAGCTGATCTTCAACAAAGGGGCCAAGAATCCACGATGGGGAAAGGACAGTCTCTTCAATAAATGATACTGGGGAAACTGGATATTTACTTTTGGAAGAGTGAACTTGCACCCTATCTCACCCCATATACAAAAATCAACTCAAAGTAAACGCTTAACTGTGACACCTGAAATTGGAAAACTACTAGAATAAAATATAGGGAAAAATCTTCTTGACATTGGTCTGGACCACGATTTTTTGGATATGACTGAAAAGCATAGGCAACAAAAGGAAAAACAGGCAAATGATATTGTATCAAACTAAAAAGCAATGCACAGCAAAGGAAACAATTATAAAGAGGCAACCTACAGAATGGGAGAAAATATCCGCAAAGCTTACATTAGATAACAGGTTAATTTTTTTTTAAAAAAAAAAAGGAACTCAAACAACACAATAGCAAGAGAACAAGTTACTTCTCTAGAAAATGGGCAAAGAACCTGAAAAGATATTTCCCAAAAGAAGACATACAAATGGCCAAGAGGTATGTGAAAAAATGTTAAACATCATTAATCATCAGGGAAAAAGCAAATTAAAATCACAAAGAAGTATTTTCGTACTTGTTAGGATGGTCATAAACAAAAAGACAAAAGAAGAGTTGGTGAGGATGCAGAGAAAAGAGAACACCCTTGTATACTGTTGGTGTGAATGTAAATTAGTAGTTATTATGAAAAACAGCACAGAGATTCCTCAAAAAAAAAACATAACTACCATAAGATTTGGAGATTCCACTTCTGTGTATATATCCAAAGGAAATGAAATCTGCACTCCCATCTTCACTGCAGCATTATTTACAATAGCCAAGCTATGGAGTCAATCTAAATGTCATCAATTGATGAATGGATAAAGAATATGTGGTATACATACATAAGGGCATACTATTCAGCCTTAAAAGATATCCTGTCACTTGAGATAATATGGATGAACCTGGAGAATGTTATGCTAAGTGAAATAAGCCCGGCATAGAAAGACAAATACTGCATGTGGAATCTAAGAAAGTCAAATTCACAGAAGCAGAGAGTAGAAGGGTGGTTACCAGGGACTGGGGGGACAAAAGTGAGGGGATTGTGGAGATGTTGTTTTTTATTTTATTATTATTATTTTTTGAGATGGAGTTTTGTTCTTGTTGCCCAGACTGGAGTGTAATGGTGCGATCTCAGCTCACTGCAAACTCCACCTCCGGTAATCAAGCAATTCTCCTGTCTCTGGCTCCCATGTAGCTGGTATTACAGGCATATACCACCACACCCAGCTAATTTTTTTTATATTTTTAGTAGAGACAGGGTTTCACCATGTTGGCCAAGCTGGTCTTGAACTCCTGACCTCAGGTGCTCCATCCACCTAGGCCTCCCAAAGTGCTGACATTACAGGTATGAGCCACTGCACCCGGCCTGAGATGTTGGTTAAAGGATGCAGAATTTCAGTTAGATAGGAAGAGTAAGTTCAGGAAATTTATCGTACAACATAGTGACCACAGTTAATAATAATGTATACTTAAAAATTGCTGAGAGAGTAGATTTTAAATGTTCTCACCACAAAAAAAGTATGTGGAGTAATGCATATGTTAATTAGCTTGATTTAGCCATTTCACAATGTTTACATATATCAAAACCTCATGTTGTATTCCATAAATATATTGATTTTTTATTTGTTAATTTACAAATAAAAAGAGCCACCTTAAATAAAATAAAAGTATTCTCACATTCCAAAATTAAAGACTACTTGTATTTTGAGAGATATAAACTGGAAAACAAAAATAAAGAAATCCAAATAGTAGAAAAAAAAGGAAAATATGCTCAACCTTCCTTAGTTTTTCTTCCTACTTTCTTCCCTTCCTTATCCTCTCCTTGTCTCTTACCTTTCCTCCTCTCCTCTTTCCTTTCTCCTTCCCTTCTTTCAGTCTTGGAGCTAATGTTTTAAAATGCTAACAATTATTAATACTTATTAATAGCAATATGTATCTTGCTCTTGTACTCTATCTATGGTTACATGTCTTTAGAAAGGGAGAAATGAAAAGAAGGATGTTTTACCTTTGCCTCCTTTACAGTGAATCACTAGGATGTTTTCAGGATCTTCGGCCATCCACGCACTTGCTTCCTTTGAGAATACCACCATCTCACTGATTCCAAGTTTAAGATTTTTAGTTAAATTAGTTTCAAAAAATTAAGCCCAATATATTTAGCCCTCCTTCTGATAGTCAACTTAACATAAAACTTACTGTAAAGTGGGGACATTATGGTCATCAATCAGGATTCTACTGACCCTATTATGGAAGTGCTTAGGATCATAAGCTCTTTCACCTAAAATAAATAATATGTATGTCATATCTCTATAGGTAATACCATAGTAAATGAAGTTATTAATAGGTTAACATATCTTATTAGAAATTCCTTATCCATCTTCAAAAAGAGCTTTCCAAGTTGCTCCTGCTGCTCTAAAATAAATGTAAGGATCTCAAAAATGTAAGAATAGCAGTGGTTTATCCATCTCATGTACCCTAAACTCAACTTATTTTTGTTTAATAGGTGTAGTTTTTAACTTTCTAGTAGACTATTCATTATATTATTGCAGAGTAGTTAGAAACCACACAAGAGGCAAATGCAGCTGACCAAAAAGATTGCCTCCTGAAAATGTCTATTGAGTATACAGGTAGAGGAAAAAAATCAAGAGAGACACAGTGATAAGCTGGGTTACAACCTATTTTCTACAGAGTTTTTTGTTTTTGTTTTTGTTTTTTTTGCTTTTTTCCCATCTACGATGGCCCTGCTCTCATCACAACCCACTGCTGATGGATCAGAGGACTTATTTGTTAAATTGTCGATGTCATCATAACACAATCTGGCAGGAGAAACAGAAAGACCTTCCTAAACCTAATATCGCCACAATAGATCCTCCCTAAAAAGGTTTACCTCCATGCCAGTCTCACTGGTCCTGCCAGAACTGCCTCCTTCATAGGGTAATTTGTGCTGCTGGGCTAACTCCTACCAAATGGGGCCAGTCCAAGGTGGGGATTTTTAAATTCATTCCTCACCACCACCAAATACTTATGATTAAATGCAATATAAAAAACAAAATCATCTTCTTATATGCAGTAATCTATTTTCTAGCTACAGTAGCAACACGTAAAGTAATGTACATACTGCAGAGATTGTAGACACGATAGTGGTTTGGGTGCTTCTTGTCTAGAAACCGCACAACTTCCTAAAAAAAAAAACACACACACACATACCTTACATATCCACATGGCACCTTTTTTTTTTTGAGATGGAGTCTCGCTCTGTCACCCAGGCTGGAGTGCAGTGGCTCAATTTCTGCTCACTGCAACCTCCACCTTCCGGGTTTAAGCAATTCTCTGCCTCAGGCTCCTGAGTAGCTGGGATTACAGGTGTGTGCCACCATGCCTGGCTAATTTTTTGTATTTTTAGTAAAAACGGGGTTTCAACATCTTGGCCAGGCTGGTCTTGAACTCCTGACCTTGTGATCCACCTGCCTCTGCCTCCCAAAGTGCTGCGATTACAGGCATGAGCCACCGCGCCCAGCCCAATGGTTACTATTTTCTATTAATTTGTCTCTCACTAGCATCTTCTAGGGGAGATTCAGGGAATACCAGGGTATGCAAATTTCAAGTTTTAATCCACTGTGTTTTTTCAAGTAGTCCACAAAGTTTGTCTGGCTATTCAGATTAGTCTCTAGTGTAAATACACACTGCTTAAGCTATTGGATAAGTAAATTAGCTGGTTAACTAACTTTAAGTAAATTTGTTCCAAATCATTAATTCACATTTAATGTGGTTCTTAATTAAATCTGATTCATATTGGTTCTTATTTAAATTTAATTCTGAATAGATGTGTCTTAAGATAGTGATCTGCATGTCACAGTCTACCTAAGCACTATGTAAACAAATAAATGCAAAAAGTAGATAGTATGATTGTGTGTATGCATGACAGAAAAAGATAAACATTATACCAAATTTTAAATAACTGGTAACAATATGGAGACTTTTTTGGCTCATCTGTTCTCTTTTTTCTTAATGAAGATGTGTACTTATGTGTGTGCATATATATATATGCATATCTCTATATATACACACTCATATGTATATATATATGTATAACCTTTAAAATGAAAAACAAATAGTAGTTATTATTTAAAATACAGTTAATACCAGTATGTGAGTCCCACTATTTTCAGGAAATATACTTTCTGAAACATACACACATACACACATATATCTCTGTGCAACAACAAAAATGACACAAAATTTTAAAACTGACTAGTATGGTACCCTCAGAGCAATGTTTACTGGCTTAATATTGAGAAAAATAAGATTAAGGTATCAAAGTCATCCATTTATTAAACTGGTTTTCTCTGTTGGGAGGAAATAATAAGTAAAAAAGATTAAAACTGTGATCTGGACTTAAGTATAGACAAGTCATAATGAAAGGACAAGCCCAGAAACAGACCTACGCATATACGTTCGCTTGATTTGCAATAAACATACCTCTGCAATTCATTGGGGGAAATTATGCTCTTTACAATAAATGGCACAGGAGGGATTGATGGCTCTATGAGAAACATGAACCTTGATACTTTATATCTTTACTACAATTAATTGGAGATCAGTCATAGATGAATATATTGACAGAGGTGTTGGTTAAATGCATACATACTTATGAATAATATCAAGATATACACTCGATTAGTGCAACCTAACCATATGTGTTATACCTCAATAAAAATGTGATTATATAAGCATGCATATACATATGTGTACTTACACCGGGGCATACATACATACAGATAATTTTATACATCTTTTTACTTCAACTTTTATTTTAGGTTCAGGGGTACATGTGCAGGATATGCAGGTTTATTACATAGGTAAACGTGTGCCGTGGTGGTTTAGTACACAGATCCTCCCATCCCTAGGCATGAAGCCTAGCATTCCATTAGCTATTCTTCCTGATGCTTTCCTTCCCCCACACCCTTCCTCCCAACAGGTCCCAGCGTGTGTTGTTCCCCACCATATACCCATGTGTTCTCATCGTCAGCTCCCATGTATAAGTGAGAACATGCAATGTTTGGTTTTCTGTTCCTGTGTTAGTTTGCTGAGGACAATGGCTTCCAGCTCCATGCATGTCCCTGCACAGGTTGTAATCTTGTCCTTTTTATGGCATCACAGTATTTCATGGTCTTTATGTATCACAGTTTCTTTTTGTTGTCCTTGTTGTTTTTTAAGTGTTAAATACTCTTTATTTGATATTTCACATAAACCACACTAAAATGCCTTTCAATAAGTAAAGAGAACCATTTTAAATAACGGGAATTCTAATTAGATTGGCATAGTTAAGGCCAAAAATATAAAGCAGACATTGTTACCTTATCTTCAACCCTTGCCTTTAAGAGGCAAATAAACACAAAATACAGGTGAATCTTACTTGGTTCTGAGCAGTAAAGGAATTTCCCCAGTATTTAAATATACTCACATAACCAGTTTAAAAAATCTAAATATAAAACCGGTCTTCAATAAGTTTTAAGATGGCACTCACCATCTTTGAAAAGTTGAACATTATTAACAAAGTCTAATCATATCTTTAGAAGGGGCATACAGTGATAGCATTTACTGAATTGGAATTACTTTTAAAATTCAAAAACCAAACTTACTCATTTAACCACAAGCCAGTCTTAGTTTTAAATCAGGACTGCCCAACAGTCAGTTATTGATGATCTGAATTTTGGTGTATGAGACCTATTAAATTACAGTACACAGAAAAAAGTCATGAGAAATTTCTCATGCTTTGCAATAAATAAGGCAGCGGCCAGTTACTACTCACTAGCAGATTTTTTGAGATAAGCTATCGAGTCTGTCCTTTCTGCCTTCTTCTTAATGCTGTCGAAGATCATTTTTGTTCCAGGGATGTACTTCTTGGGATTCTCTCAATGCTCCATCAGTGTATCCTCTCCCCAGGTGATGCTTTTGTTCTTATTGGCCTCTGTGTAAGAAAATCCAATGGCCTGACCAGTCTTGCGCTTGCCTCACGGTGTGGCACTGGGCACACTTCTGAAGAAAAATGTTCCCGCCTTTCTCAACATCACCCATATATATATATATATATATATATATATATATATTTTTTTTTTTTTTTTTTTTTTTTTAGACAGAGTTTCGCTCTTGTTACCCAGACTGGAGTGCAATGTCTCGATCTCGGCTCACAGCAACCTCCACCTTCTGGGTTCAGGCAATTCTCCTGCCTCAGCCTCCTGAGTAGCTGGGATTACAGGCATGCGTCACCATACCCAGCTAATTTTTTGTATCTTTAGTAGAGACGGGGTTTCACCATGTTGACCAGGTTGGTCTCGATCTCTTGACCTCGTGATCCACCCGCCTTGGCCTCCCAAAGTGCTGGGATTACAGGCTTGAGCCACCGCGCCCGGCCCATCACCCATATTTAATTCTCTCTTTCGTCAATGGCACTACAAAGGTTCCCACTTGGAAGCCAGATGTCCCACTCTCTCTATGTACTATAGTTTCTTTATCCCATCTATCACTGATGGGCATTTAGGTTGATTCCATGTCTTTGCTATTGTGAATACTGCTGCAATGAACATATGTGTGCATGCATGTATCTTTATAAGACAATGATTTATATTCCTTTGGGTATATGCCACGCGATGGGATTGCTAGGTCAAATGGTATTCCTGCCTCTAGGTCTTTGAGGATTTGACACACTGTCTTCCACAAGGGTTGAACTAATTTACACACCCGCCAACACTGTAAAAGCATTCCTTTTTCTCCGCAACCTTGCCAGCATATGTTGTTTTTTGGCTTTTTAATAATGGCCATTCTGACTGGCATAAGATGGTATCTCATTGTGGTTTTGTTTGCATTTCTTTAATGATCAGTGAGGTTGAGCTTCTTTTTTCATATTTTTGTTGACTGCATGTATGTCTCTTTTGTGAAGTGTCTGTTCATATCCTTTGTCCACTATTTAATGGTGGTGGGTTTTTTTTTTTCTCACAAATTTAAGTTCCTCGTAGACTCTGAATATCAGAGATCTCATTTGTCAATTTTTGCTTTTGTTGCAATTGCTTTTGGCGTTTTCATTATGAAATCTTTGCTCATGCCTATGTCCTGGATGGCATGGCCTAGATTTTATTCTAGAGTTTTTACAGTTTGGGGTTTTACATTTAAGTCTTGAGTTAACTTAAGTATATGGTGTAAGGAAGAAGTCCAGTTTCAATTTTCTGCATATGGCTAACCAGCACTCCAGCACCATTTATTGAATAGGGCGTCCTTTCCCATTGCTAGTTTTTGTCAAGTTTGTTGAAGATCAGATAGTTGTAGGTGTGTGGTCTTATTTCTGAGTTCTCTATTCTGTTCCATTGGTCTATATGTCTGTTCTTGTACCAGTACCATGCTGTTTTGGATACTGTAGCCTGTAGTACAGTTTGAAGTCAGGTAGCGGGATGGCTTCAGCTTTGTTCTTTTTGCTTGGGATTGTCTTAGCTATTCAGGCTCTTTTTGTTGTTGTTCCATATAAATTTTAAAATTGTTTTTTTTTCTAATTCTTTCAAGAATTTCAATGGTAGTTTAATGGGAATGGCCTTGAATCTATAAATTGCTTTGGGCAGTATGGCCATTTTCACGATATTTATTCTTTCTATCCTGAGCATGAAATGTTTTTCCACTTTTTGTATGTATTCTCTGATTTCTTTGAGCAGTTATTGTTATTTTCTGTTTGTTTGCTTTTCCTTTAACAGGCCACTCTACTATAGTGCTTCTGCAGTTTGCGGGTGGTCCATTCCAGACCCCAGTCACCTAACTTTCTCCAGTACCTGGAGCTATTACCAGTTAAAGCTGCAAAACAGCAAAGATGGCAGCCAGCTCCTTCCTTTGGAAGCTCTATCCCAGGGGTATACTGACCGGTAGCCAACTTGCATGTACCTGCAGAAGGTAGCTGGAGACCCCAGTTGGGCGTTCTCATTCAGTCAGTAGGCATGGGATCAGGGACCCATCCAAAGAAGCAGTCTGGCTGCTTTTGGGTAGAGCAAGTGTGCTACATTCTGGGGACACTTCCTTCTCTAGACCACCTGTATTCTTCAAAGCTAGCAGGCTGGAGTGGCTGAGTTGGCCAAACTGCAGAGATGGCAGCTGCTCCTCCCGCCAGGAGCTCCATTTCAGGGAGAGGTGAAATCTCTGCCCATAGAACCATTGCTGGAGTAGTTAAAGCCCCCATAGGGAGTCCTGCCCAGTGAGGAGTAATGAACTGGGGTCCTGCTTAAAGAAGCAGTCTGGTCACAATTAGCTGTGCTTTGGGGAACTCCTTTTTGTCCAGATGGTCTGTATTCTCCATAGCTGGCAGGCTGGAGTAGCTGAGTCTATGAACCACAGTGATGCTGGCTGTGCCTCCCCAACTCCCGGGGAACTCAGACTCATCTGAGGCAGACTCCAACCCGCTGCTCTTGGCTGGCTAGGATTCCAAGCCAGTGGGTTTTAACTTGTGAGGTGCCATGGAAATGGGGCCTGCAGAATGACACTGCCTGCTCCCTGGATTCGCCACCTTCCCAGAGTTATGTATGGACAGATTTCCTACTGTGCTGAAGATCCCAGGGGCTGGATATGTAAAACTCCTGGGTTTCTGTGTGTGCCTGGGAAGCTGATGTACCGAGACTCCACACAGCTCTGTGTATCAGACCCAAGGCCCTGGTGGCATGGGCTCACAAGGGGATCTCCTGATCCACGGGTTGCAAAGATCCATGGAAGAAGCACAGTTTCCTGGGCAGGACTGCACAATCACTCATTGCTTCCTTTGGCTGGGAGTGGGGGTTCCTTTGGCTCCATGCTGCTCCCTGCTGGCCCGTTGCACCCTCTCTCCACTTTCCTTTGTTCTCCATAGGTTGAGCTGTTCATTCAGTCAGTCCCAATGTGAGAATCTGTTGAAGGTGCTGAATTTACTAGCCCCTTTTCATTCCTCTTCCTGAATACCGTGGACTGCAGCTGCTTCTAATTGGCCATGTTGGATCACTCTAAACATTTCTTTTGTAGCCCTAGTTCTTAATTCCTATAGCCCTTGGTTTATCACCAGTTTCTTGATAAAATAATCGGTCCACATTCCCCAGTCATGGGATGATGACTCAGCTCAGGGATTCAGGCCATTTTCTGGGAAGCAGCTGAACTTGCAGCCCTGTCCTGTTCAGACCTGAGCTAACACGCTGCAGAGAGGTATTCCTTCCACCTCTCAGCAACTGATGTCAGTCTTCAATAATTATATTTTTATTGAGGTATAATAAGTATTACAAATTACATAAAATTAAACAATGATCCTTTCAGCTGGCATTTCACAGTAAACAGCATTATATGTTTGAAATTAATTTAGTCATCCACAGAGCCTAAAGCAGTATGCCCTGAATATAATTTAGGATCTCAACCTAAGAACACATATTTTGGTTATAGCATCGCCATCCTTCTTCCCTATGGTAGACTATCAAAAACGGCTACAATTATTTAAAATTCCTTCCATCAAGTATTGGAGTTTATTTTCTACTTCTTGAAAATAAGTAGAAAATAAATGCACTTCCAGACTGGTAGTGTAATTCGCATTGTCCAATAAAATGGGGTAGAAGGAAGATACCAATTTTGAGCCTGGGCCTTAAGAGGATTTGCATTGTTTTGCTTGCTGCTCCTGGGACTCTTGCCTCTGCCATCATGTGAACAGGCCTGAAGTAGCCTACTGGAGAATGAGAGACCACATGGGGCCATTCAGCCAAGTCACATTATTTTCTTTCCTTTCATTAAAAAAAATCTTTTTCCTTCATTCTTTAAAAACATTTTTAATTGATACATGATACTTGTTCATATTTATAAGGTAGAGAGTGATTATCTCAATACCTGTATACAATGTATATCAGCATATCTATCACCTCAAATATTTATCATTATTTGTGTTGGGAATACTCAATCTCCTCTCGATTTAAAAATATATAATAAATTATTGTTAACTGTAGTTACCCTACAGCACTATAGAACTCCAGAATTTATCCCTATCTGTAAGCCTAAATCTGATATTTCTTTGTTGATTTACTGTCTAGATGATCTTCCCAGTGCTAAGCGTGGGATATTAAAGGTCCCAGCTATGACTGCATTGGAATCCATCTTCCCCTTTAGATCTAATATTTCCCTTGTTTATCTGAGTGTTCTAGTGTTGGGTACATATATATTTACAATTAATATATCTTATTATGATCTTATAATGATCCCTTTATCATTATAAAATGACATTTTTTGTCTCTTCATACAGGTTGACTTAAAGTCTGTTTTATCTTATATAACTACCCCTGCGCTCACTTTTGGTTTCTGTTTGCCTGGAATATTTTTTTCTATCCCTTCAGTTTCAGTCTGTGTACCATTACAGGTGAAGTTACTTTCTTGTTGGCAGTACATATTTGGGTCTTTTTTTTTTAATCTTGGCAACCAACTCTATATCTTTTAATTGGGAATTTGATCTGTTTACATTACATTCAAAGTTATTATAAATAGATAAGCCTTTATCTTATTTTGTTAATTTTTTTCTGGTTGTTTTGTATATCCTTTGTTCTTTTCTTCCCATATATTTTTTTAAATCTTTGTGGTTTTGTGGTTTTTTATAGTGATAAAGTTTGATTCCTCTCTCTTTTTCATGTGTGTATCTGCTCTACCAGTGAGTTTTATACTTTTGTTTTCACAATGGTAATCATCCTCTTGCTTCCAGATGGAGCACCACCTTAAGCAGACCTTGTAAGGCCAGTCTAGTGGTGATGAATTTCCTCAGTTTTTGCTTGTCTGGGAAACATTTTATTTCTCTCTCATTTCTAGGGGATAGCTCTGCTGGGTATAGTATTCTTGGTTGACAGTTTTTTTTTTTTTCTTTTTCCTTTCAATACTTTGAATGTATCATCCCATCTCATTGTCTACTGACCTGTAAAGTTTCCACTGGGAAACCCACTGTTAATCAAATGAATGTTCCCTTATATGTGACTTTTTTACTGTCATTTTTAATATTTTCTTTTTCGTTTTCTTTTTTTTTTTTTTTGAGACAGTCTCACTCTGTCACCCAGGCTGTAGTGCAGTGGTGTGATCTTAACTCACTGTAACCTCCATCTCCTGGGTTTAAGCAATTTTCATGATTCAGCCTCCCAAGTAGCTGGAACTACAGGTGCATGCCACCACACTCAGTTAATTTTTATTATTAGTAGAAATGGGGTCTCTTTTTATTGGCCATGGTGGTCTTGAACTCCTGGCCTCAAGTTACCCAGTCACCTCAGTCTTCCAAAGTGCTGGGATTATAGGTATGAGCCACTGCACTCAAACAATATTCCCTCTTTTTGACTTTTGACAGTTTGACTATTATGACCTCAGAGAAAATCTTTTTGGGTTGAATCTACTTGAAAACCTTCAAGCTTCCTAGATTTTGGCCATATCTCTCCCATGTCTGTCTTTAAAGCTCTTGATTTTTTGTTTTTTGTTTTTTGTTTTTTTTGTTTTTTGAGACAGGGACTTACTCTGTGTCACCCAGGCTGGAGTTCAGTGACACAATCTTGGCTCACTGCAACCTCCACTTCTGGGTTCAAGCAATTTTCATGCCTCAGCCTCCGAAGCAGCTGGGATTACACGCATGTGCCACCAAACCCAACTAATTTTTGTATTTTTTAGACAGGATTTTACCATGTTAATCAGGCTTGTCTTGAACGCCTGGCCTCAAGTGATCCACCATCTTGGCCTCCCAAAGTGCTGGGATAACAGGTGTGAGCCACTGCACCTGGACTCTTGATTGTATTTTATTCCTTAAATTCTTCAGCTCCAAGATCTTTGTCTGGTTTTTAATGACATATATATCTTTGTTGAATTTCTCAGATCATAAATTATTTTTCTAATTTCATCAATATGTCTATCTGTATTCTCTTGTATGTCATAGAGTTTTCTTAAGATCATTATTTTGAATTCCTTCTTAGTCATTTGATATACTGTTAAAATACAGGATCTGTTAATGGGGAATTATTGTGTTTCTTTGGAGGTGTAATGTTCCTGCATTTTATGTGTCTTGTGGCCCTAAGTTGATTTTTGCACATCTAGGGAAACAGTTGCCTCTTCCAATATTAGGGAGCTTTCATAGAGAAATACTTTTTCCAATAGTTGTCTCCTATAGTGTTCACTGAGTAGGGTACTTTGACTTTGGTTTTGGGTGGCTGCAGTAATATAGTCTTCTTTTTTTTTTTTTTGAGGTGGAGTCTCACTCTGTTGCCGAGCTAGAGCACAGTGGTGCAATCTCAGCTCACTGCAACCTCCGCCTCCTGGGTTCAAACAATTCTCCTGCCTCAGCCCCCCAAGTAGCTGAGACTACAGGTGTGTGTCACCATGCCCAGCTAATTTTTGTAGTTTTAGTAGAGACGGGGTTTCACCATGTTGGCCAAGATGGTCTTGATCTTTTGACTTTGTGATCCGTGTACCTCGATCTCCCAAAATGCTGGGATTACAGGTGTGAGCCACTGCACCTGGCCATATAGTCTTCATGTGACTTCTTTGGCTGTAATCAGCATTCAGTGGTGTCTGTGGGTGCCTCATGGCCTGATAGTGAGAGTCTGTGCAGACAGTGGTATGGTTTTTCTTGGGGTGGGAGCCATCATTCAGATTAGTTCTTAGGCCCTAGGCATAGGCATGCTAGGTGCAGTGGCTTTGCTAGTTGTGGGGTGTTGCCACCGGCAGGGTGGACACCAGGTAGTCCAGTCCTCAGGGCCTTAGAAGTGCATGCAGCATGTGGCGGTTCTGCTGGCGAAGGGTGGGGCTGTTGGGAGCAGTGGGTGCCAGATGGGATGGGCCTTGAACCTTGGGGGATGCATGTAGCATGCAATAGCTCTGTCCGCTGAGAGTGGCAAAGGCATTTTAGACTAGCCAGTCCTCAGATGACCCGGTAGCTGCCCACAGATACATGAATGAGCTTAGTTGAGATAGGAAATCCTTTCTGTGAGCACCCAAATTGGACAGTTAAGCCCATCCCAAATTCACAAACCATAGTATCATGAGCCAAATAAATAGTTGCTGTTATAAGCCAGTAAGTTTTGGAGTGGTTTGTAACCACTGGTACAACTGTAACTGGATCAATCCATTATGAATTTTTTTACTTGAAAAAGAATACTGCCATTTCTGGGTCAATATTAAACTTATGACTACACAGTCTACATTCACTGAGAAATGAGTATTTGTCAGAGAAATATCCTTACCTCAATTGGGTTCCTATAGAAAGACTGCCTTCCAGAAGATGGAAATGACATAGCGATAATACGTTCTGAAAGTCAAAATCATCACTATAACAAGCATTATTATAGATTTCAAATAACATACAAAAAAATAATTTATATGTAATCAGACTCCATTTTCACAGAAAAAAAAAAACTTTTAAGATTGAGGTTGATAGAAAAGAGCTAATACTCAGGATAATAAAATAACATATTAAATTATACAACATAATGACCATTAAACTGGCATGGTGTTCTTAAGACTCTACTGGTTCTAACCATATCCCGTGTACTTATGTTGGCCTCATTCTGAAGATCCTCTTATTCTTAGAATTTATTTCTTATCTTAAATACCGAGAAGATCCAAGAGTTCTGGGCACCAGTGATGGTGGGAACTCTCAAAGTGCTCTGCAGCCCTCTGACTCAGAAAACCTTAGATCTACAAAGCAATGACCACATTCTCTGGGGTTCTAAGAAGAGAAGAGGTCTCTCTGGGATCCTTGGGACTTAGAATAACTACTAGAGTTTAATAAATTTAAATTCGAATGGAGAGAGCCGAAAATCCATTCAAGTTCCTGTGGTGCAACCAAGTAGTTGTGAATTGAAATGACATGGAAATGTTCCATTGCCAAGGCTAAATCACAAACATGTCACACTATCACAGTGGCATATATCCTCATGAATAAAGAATACTTTGAATGAATGTGGCTTAGACAAGGCAAAAACAAAATAAAAATATGATTACAAGAAAAAGTGAAGTAATACAAGTAAATCAACAGTTAATTGTTACAAACCAGTAACGTAAGTGAGGTCTAGGTCAAATCCATTCCTTACATATCGCCTTTTGTTTTCTGAAACCTGAGAGTTTAAAACCATCATTAGTTTGTGAAACATTTATCAACATAAAAATAAAGAACATTATACAGTAGAGATATTGACCCTTGCCAATAGGTCCCAAAACACAAAATATTTTACTAAATCATAAGCATGTTTTGCCCACTTACCAGCCTTCTGATCAGCTTTTCAAGTTGTCTTTTTTGATGAACCAGATGAACAATTCTTGTCAGAATAATAAGTCGTAGATATTGAACTACAGGTGTCCAGCTAACGATAAATTTAAAAGATCAATTTTTTGCTTCAGAAACAGAATTTTATCAATATAAACTATGTCTAGAGCAGCAGTTGTTAACCAGGGACAATTTCCCTCCTCTCCTCAATTACCCACCTGGGGAATATTTGGCAATGTCTTCAGGCATTTTTGGTTTTCACAACTGGGGTGTGGGTGTGTTACATCTAGTGGATAGAGGCCAGGAATTCTGCTAAACACCCTGTAATTAATATAACTGCTCATCACCCTCTTATGACAATGATCTCACCCAAAATGTCAGTAATGCTGAGGTTGGGAAATTTGGGTCTGAGTCAATAGACTTAGAATTTGTAAATTTAATTTTGGGTTTAAGACTAGCATTTTCCATTTTCCACATAAAAACAAATTGAGAATTCTTGTTCATCTCTGTTACTCCCATGAGTAACAGGGGTTCACTACAGCTGCTAATGCACATCAGGCAGGCAACAGATTGAGATACTTCCCAAGTGTGCTAGCTGGCGTCTCTCCTACCATCAGAAACACCAAAGCAAGAACTGATGGTCTGGACGAGTGCTTCTCTAATTTGGGCACACATAAATAAGAGCCATCTGAAAAAGCCTGTTAAGCTACAGATTGCAGGGTCCCAGAGATATTGATTCAGTGGGTCCAAAGTGGGGCCTAAGGTATTTTTCTTCTTGTATTTCTAGTAAGCTCTCAAGTGATGCTAAGGTTTCTAGTGAGAGGATCATACTAGCTGAAGTTATTTTCAAATAACTCCAAAACCCTATTACTTAACATGCTTAGTTGGGGCCTGAGTTGGTCCAGGGTACAGAGAGAAACTAGCTATTTGACCCATGAACAAGCTTAGGAAGCCACCACCTACATCCCGGTACATATTTGCTCTTCCATTTTCCTCCCTGTCACAGTAAAAAAAAGAAGAAAAAAGTCACCAGGTCCTCAAACACTCTTTAGTTTCCTAATCCCCAACAGTTCTAACTTTGTGTTAGCTTTCTTTGTTTCTACCACAACTACGCTGCAAAATTCACTCTACCATTGTGTTGCTATACATCCCATCTCCTAGTTTTCTGTTCTGTTTGCTATTTTTTTAAGAAACTCATGATTGAAGTCGCTCGAATTTTGCATATCCTCAAATAAATTTCCGCTTGGCTGTAGGAAAAATCCAGACAGAACATTATGTGTAAGGGATTTGTAGTTGAAGCACAGAGGGGAATTGTTTTTAATATAAAATTTTTGATGTACCAGTTATTAAACTGATAAGAATATCACACTTGATCTTAGCCAAAAAGCTGAAAAATGATAAAAATGGGAATATGACGAAAACTTCAAAATGTAGAGAAGTTAAAGTTAGAACAAGAGGTAAAAGTCCTCCTTTGGGTACTCCATCTTCTTTATTCAATTAATGGTACTTAGTGTGTATACTCTTCACTGGTCCCTAAATATCACAATCTTTTTGTTTCAAAGTATGTGGGACTTTACCGAAACATTTTTTAAAGCAATGTGTTTGGTATAGAATGAGAACACTTGAAGTTGAAAAGATTACATAGAATAAAAGCCACAGAAAATGCAAAAAAAATAATGAAAAACTGTGAGACAGGTAAGTCTTATGTTTCATACCTGGGAATATCACTAAGAAACTTAAAGTCAAAAAAAATGTAAATGACATCAATCAGCAGAGTAATCACAATAATCGCAATATCTAAAATGTTACATAAGCCAGAAAAATAATGCTGTCTCCTGTAATATAAAACAACAAAAAAAATAAGTTAATTTCTCCTGCAAGAAGAGATAGTAATATTTAAAGACTCATCCCCATTAAGAATTAGCCTTTTTCTGAGTTATTTAAAATGTTAGACTAAGGGAAAAATATAACATTCATGGGAAATTTACAAACAATAAATTCATATTCATCATTTGACACATATATATGACTAAAGCACCAATATGGCAATTTAAATACAGTAAGAGATATAACTAAATGCATACTAATCACCCTTATTGTGGACAATGGGGTATATATCCCCTCAAGCATTTATCATTCATGTTACAAACAATTCAATTATACTCTTTCAGTCATCTAAAAATGTACAATTAAGTTATTCTTGACTATGGTCAATCTGTTGTGCTATCAAATACTAGATGTTATTCAGTCCTTCCACTTTTTTGTACCCATTAACCATCCCCACCTCCCCACCCCCAAACCCCTACTATTCCCAGCCCCTCTGATGACCATCCTTCTACTGTCTCTGAGTTCAATTTTTTTTTTTTTTTTTTTTTTTTTTTTTTAGAGCTCACAAGTAAGTGAGAACATGTGACGTCTGTCCTTCTGTGCCTGGTTTATTTCACTTAACAGTTTAGTGATCTCCAGTTCCATCCATGTCATTGCAAATCACAGGATCTCATTCTTTTTTATGGCTAAATAATACTCTCTTGTGTATACGTACTATATTTTCTTTATCCATTCGTCTGTTGATGGACACTTAGGTTGCTTTTAAATCTTAGCTATTGGCTGGGCATGGTGGCTCAGGCCAGTAATCCCAGAACTTTGGGTGGCCAAGGTGGATGGATCATGAGGTCAGGAGATTGAGACCATTCTGGCTAACACAGTGAAACCCTGTCCCTACTAAAAATATAAAAATTAGCCAGGCTTGATGGTATGTGCCCATAGTCCCATCTACTCAGAAGGCTGAGGCAGGAGAACCACTTGAACCTTAAAGGCAGAGGTTGCAGTGAGCCAAGTTCGTGCCACTGCACTCCAGCCTGGGTGACAGAGATTCTGTTTCAAAAATAAATAAATAAATAAATAAAAATCTTAGCTATTATGAACAGTGCTGCAACAAACATGGGAATACAGATATCTTTTTTTTTTTAAGATGGAGTTTTGCTCTTGTTGCCCAGGCTGGAATGCAATGGCATGATCTTGGCTCACTGCAACCTCTACACCTCCTGGGTTCAAGCGATTCTCCTGCCTCAGCCTCCTGAGTAGCTGGGATTACAGGCATATGCCACCATGCACGGCTAATTTTGTATTTTTAGTAGAGGTGGAATTTCTTCATGTTGGTCAGGCTGGTCTCGAACTCCCAGCCTCAGGTGATCTGCCAGCCTCGGTCTCCCAAAATGCTGGGATTACAGGCATGAGCCACTGCATCCGGCCATCTCTTTTATTTACTGGTTTCCTTTCTTGTGGGCATAATACCCAGCAGTGGGATTGCTAGATCATATGATAGCTCTATTTTTACTTTTTTGAGGACCCTCCAAACTGTTCTCCATAGTGGTTCTACTAATTTACATTTCCACAAACAGTGTATGAGGGTTCTCTTATCTTCACATCTTTGCGGGCATTTGTCATTGCCTGACTTTTGGATATAAACCATTTTAGCTGGGGTGAGAGGATATCTCATTGTAGTCTTCTACACTGATAATTTCTCTAATGATCAATAATGTTAAGCACCTCTTCATATGCCTGTTTACCATCTGCATGTTTTGAGAAATGCCTATTCAAATCTTTTGCTCATTTTAAAAATTAATTAGATTTTTTTCCTATAGAGTTGTTTGACCTCCTTATATATTCAGGTTATTAATTCCTTGTCAGGTGGGTTGTTTGCAAATATCTTCTCCCATTCTGTGGGCTGTCTCTTCACTTGGTTAATTGTTTCCTTTGCTTTGAAGCTTTTTAATTTGATGTGATCTCATTTGTCCATGTTTGCTTTGGTTGCCTGTGCTTGTGGGGTATTACCCAAGTAATTTTTGCTCAGACCAATGTCGTGGAGATTTCTCCCAGTGTTCTCCTGCAGTAGGTTCATTGAAGTCTTAGATTTAAGTCTTTAATCCATGTTGATTTGATTGTTGTATATGGTGAGAGGTAGGGGTCTAGTTGTAGTCTTCTGCATGTGTATATTCAGTTTTCCCAGAACCATTTGTTGAAGAGACTGTCTTTTCCTCAATGTATGTTCTTGTCGCATTTGTTGAAAATGAGTTCACTGCAAGTGTGTGGATTTGTTTCTGGGTTCTCTATTCTGTTCCATTGGTCTATGTGTCTGTTTTTATGCCAGTGCCATGCTGTTTTGCTTACTATAGTTCTGTAGTATAATTTGATGTCAGGTAATGTGATTCCTCCAGTTTTGTTCTTTTTGCTTAGAATGGCTCTGGCTATTCTGGGTCTTTTGTGGCTCCATATAAATTTTTAAATTATTTTTTTCTATTTTTCTGAAGAATGTCATTTGTATTTTGACAGGGAGTGCACTGAATATGTAAATTGCTTTGGATAGTATGAATATTTTAACAATATTGATTCCTCCAATCTATGTACATGGAATCTCTTTCAATTTTTTGGTGTCCTCTTCAATTTCTTTCAACAGTGTTTTACTGTTTTCATTATAAAGATCTTACACTTCTTTGGTTAAGTTAATTCCTAGGTATTTAATTTTATTTGTAGCTATTGTATATAGGACCACTTTTTAAATGTCCTTTTCAAATGGTTTGCTGTAGGCATATAGAAATGCTACTGATTTTTGTATGCTGATTTTGTATCCTGCAACTTTACTGAATTTACTAATCTAATAGTTTTTTTGTGGAGTCTTTAGTTTTTTCCAAATAAAACATATCATCTGCAAACATAAGGACAATTTTACTTCTTCCATATCAATTTGGATTTCTGTTCCCTTTATTTCTTTCTCTTCTATGATGACTCAGGCAAGCACTGCTGGTACTATGGTGAATAACAGTGGTGAACTCATTGTGTTCTAAATCTCTGAGGAAAGCTTTTCAGTTTTCCCCCACTCAGTTTGATATTGACTGTGGAAATCGACTGTATAAATAGCTTTTATGTTGAGGTGTGTTACTTCTATACCCAGTTTTTTTAGATTGTTTATCATGAAGGGATGCTGAATTTTATCAGACACTTTTTCAGCATCAACTGAAATGATCCTATGGTTTTTATCCTTTATTGCATTGATATGATGTATTGCATTGATTGATTTGCATATGTTCAACAATCCTTGCATCCTAGGGATAAATCCCATTTGTCATGATGAAACTTTCCCAAATATTGTTGAATTCAGTTTTCTAGTATGTTGTTGAGGATTCTTGCAAAAATATTTATCAGACATATTGGCCTTTTTTGTTTGTTTTTTGAGACTCTCACTCTGTCACCCAGGCTGGAGTGCAGTGGTGTGATCTTGGCTCACTGCAACCTCTGCCTCCCAGGTTCAAGTGATTCTCCTGC
Source organism: Saguinus oedipus (assembly GCA_031835075.1). Taxonomy (NCBI): domain Eukaryota; kingdom Metazoa; phylum Chordata; class Mammalia; order Primates; family Cebidae; genus Saguinus; species Saguinus oedipus. The sequence goes on from CM063173.1 coordinate 171,665,426, forward strand.
CTCAGCCTCCCAAGTAGTGGGGATTACAGGCACACACCATCACACCTAGCTAATTTTGTATTTTTAGTACAGAAATGATTTCACCATATTGGCCAGGTTGCTCTTGAACTCCTGACTTCAGGTAATCCACCTGCCTTGGCCTGCCAAAGTGTTGGGATTACAAGTGTGAACCACTGCACCTGGGCTGTCTTCCTTTTCTGATGCATCTGTGTCTGCTTTTGGTATCGGGTAATACTGATCTTGTGGAATGAGTTTGGAAGTATTCCCTCCTCTTCTGCTTTCTGGAAGAGCTTAAGCAGGATTGGTGTTCATTCTTCTTCAAATCTTTGGTAGGATTCAGCAGGGAAGCCATTGGGTCTCAGTGTATATGTTGGATATAAGTATATATGTTGGGTACATACATACTTAAAATTTTGATTGCCTCTTGCTGAACTGATTCCTTTATCATTAAATAGTGACATTCTTTGTCTCTTCTTATCGTTTTTGTCTTGAAATCTATTTTATCTGATATAAGGATAGCTACTCCTGCTCTTTTTTGGTTTCTCCTGGAATGAACTACATCTTTGCATCCCTTTATTTTCAGTCTATGTGTGTCTTTATGGGAATAGAGTGTTTCTTGTAGGCAACAGATCATAGGTCTTGTTTTTGTTTGTTTGTTTGTTTTGAGATGGAGTCATGTTCTGTTGCCAGGCTGGAGTGCAGTGGTGCGATCTTGGCTCACTGCAATCTCTGCCTCCTGGGTTCAAGTGATTCTCCTGCTTCAGCCTTCTGAGGTAGCTGGGACTACAGGTGTGCACCACCACATCTAGCTAATTTTTGTATTTTTAGTAGAGATGAGGTTTCACCATGTTGGCCAGGTTGGTCTGTATCTCTTGACCTTGTGATCTGCTTGCCTCAGCCTCCCAAAGTGCTGGGATTACATGCATGAGCCACCGCACCTGGTCGGGGCTTGTTTTTTCATCCATCCAGCCACTCTGGCACTTAATTAAAAAGTTTAGTCCACTGACATTCTATGTTATTATTATAACTTACTCCTGCCATTTTGTTATTTGTTTTCTGGTCTTCTCTTCCTTCTTTCCTTCCTGTCCTCCATTAGGGAAAGTAATTTTCTCTGGTGATATGATGAGTTTCTTGTTTTTTATTTTTTGTGTATCCATTGTGTGTTTTTTGGTTTGAGGTTACCACGAAGCTTGCAAATACTATCTTATAACCCATGATTTTAAGCTTATTATAACACTGTTTGCATAAACAAGTAAAAAGAAAATGAATAAAAACTCTACAAATTAACTTTGTCTACCTACTTTTTAACTTTTTGTTATTTCTATTTATATCTTATACTATGTCTTGAAAAGTTGTTGCAGTTGATATATTTGATTGGCTCATAGTTTAGTCTCTATTTAGAATGAGTAGTTTATACATCATAGTTACAGTGTTACGACATTCTGCATTTTTCTGTGTATTTACTATTACCAGTGAATTTTATACTTTCAGGTGGTTATTTATTGCCCATTAATGTCCTTGTCTTTCTGACTGAAGTACTCCCTTTAGCATTTCTTCAAGGATAGGTCTGGTGTTGATGAAATCCCTCAGCTTTTGTTTGTGTGGAAAAGTCTTTATTTCTTCTTCACTTTGAAGGATCTTTTCACTGGATATACTGTTCTAGGGTAAATGTTTTTTTCCTTCATCACTTTCACTATGTCACGCCACTCTTCCTGGCCTGAAACGTTCATACTAAAAAGTCTGCTGCCAGACGTACTGTACCTCCACTGTATATTATTGGTTCTTTCCTCTTGCTACTTTTAAGATCATTTCTTTATCCTTGATCTTTGGGAATGTGATTATTCAATGCCTTGAGGTAGTCTTCTTTGAGTTAAATCTGCTTGATGTTTTATAACTTTCTTGTACTTGGATATTGATATCTTCCTGTAGGTTTGGGAAGTTCTGTTACTAACCCTTTGAATAAACTTTCTTTTTTTTTTTTTTTTTGAGACGGAGTTTCGCTCTTGTTACCCAGACTGGAGTGCAATGGCGCGATCCCGGCTCAGCAACCTCCGCCTTCTGGGTTCAAGCAATTCTCCTGCCTCAGCCTCCTGAGTAGCTGGGATTACAGGCACGCGCCAATAAACTTTCTACACCCTTCTCTCTACCTCCTCTTTAAGGCCAATATCGCTTAGATTTGCCCATTCAAGGTTATATTCTAGATCCTGTAGGCACGCTTCCCAAGGCTTGTTTGTACCCATCTTTATTGAGAAGGCTTTCCAGATATTGGAAAGAACTTGGATATTGTGATCTAAGCTGTATCTGCTTTAGGGAGCACCCCAAGCCTCCGAAACTCTGTGGTTCTTGCAGACCCATAGTGGTACTGCCTTAATGGTCTTGGACAAGACCCAGGATAATTCTCTGGATTACCAAAAGAGACTTGTTCTCTTCCCTTAGTTTCTCCCACACAGTCTCTCTCTCTGTTCTGAGCGACCTAAAGCTTGAGGTTGAGTGACACAAGCACCCCTATAATGACTGCATTGGGTCAGACCTGAGCCAGCACAGCACGAGGTATTGCCCAAGACCTGCTGTAACCACACCCTAGCTATTGCATCAATCTGCTGAAGGCCCTGGGGCTCTACAATCATGTGGTAAAAAACAGCCAGGCCTGTGTCCTTCCCTTCAGGATGGCAAGTTCTTCCAGGCTGTGGGTGGGTCCAAAGGTGCTGTCTGGGAATCAGGGCCTGTATCAAAAACTTTAAAAGTCTACCTGGTATTTTATTGTGCTATAGCTAAGCTGTCACTCAAACCGCAAGATACAGTCCCTCCCATTCTTTCCACCCCTCTCCAAAGGCAGAGGAGCATCAATCGATGGCCACATCAAACAGAGCCGTGGGGGGTATTGCCAGACTACAGCCAATGTTCTCATAAGGCCCAAAGGCTCTTAAGTCTGCTTGTGGTGAATGCTCCTGTAAATTATTTTCAAATGCCTTTTTTTTTACGGGGGTAGGGGGTGGAGTCTTGGCCTGTCACCCGGCTGGAGTGTAATGGCACGATCTCAGCTCACGGCAACCTCCACCTCCCAGGTTCAAACAATTCTCCTGCCTCAGCCTCCCAAACAGCTGGGATTACATGCACCTGCCACCACACCCAGGTAATTTATGGATTTTTAGTAGAGACGAGGTTTCACCATATTGTCCAGGATGGTCTCGAACTCCTGACTTTGTGATCCTCCCGCCTCAGCCTCCCAAAGTGCTTCTTATAAAAGTACAAAATAACTTTATGCAGGTTAAAAATAATAAAACTTACCCGTCAACAAATACTCGAAGAAGAATATCCATGAGAAAAAATAAGGCAATAGATGGAGAAATACAACGATATTCCAAAGGCATATAAACTTTCTTTTCAGCAAAAATTAGGTCGGCAAAGATGAGACCCACATTCAATAAGAGCAGGCAAACTCCAAATATTCTAAAATAAATGCATAAGCAAGGAAGTAAATAAAAGTTAAGTTGAGGGGCTTTTGTCCCAATAGTTATACTATATTTAGGCCAATGATTGGGCACCAAAATGATATTATTTAGTATTAAACTGCCCAGTGCCAGGCAAAACTGTAATGCCTTAGAACCTCATGAAAAACCAGTTTTCACCCAATAGAAGCAGTTCTTAATAAAATTCCCACCAAACTACTTCACAAGATGTTATCATGCTCTTTTATAGCAGACACATCAGACTAATCCTTCAAAAGAGAAAAATAAAACTGAACTAAAATTACCTGTGTCTGTTTGTAAACTCTTCCTAAAATTTGAGAATTTTTATAAGAAGTTTATATGAATTTCTCATAAAAAACAAAATCTCATTAATCTGGATAATTCTTAAGAATGTATTAATAAAAACCAAATGAAAGCATGAGTAACATAAACTCTTAAAAGACCAAGATTTTTTTGTCAGTGACATTTTCAGCAAGTATATAATTACATATTTACGGATGCTTCTAGCACAGTGATGGGTACATGAGAAAGAATTCAGTTCCATAAATATTTATAGTATTGAATTCTAAAGTACCTACTGACACTTGCTGTTACATATTCTAAATACATTCCCCACAAATTGATTATACTATTTGCCTAATCTATGAAGATGAATTAGTCTTCAAAGTACTTTTGAAAAAAATTACAATATTATTAATTCAAAAGGGAACAGTTATATTGCATAAATCTGTATCATAGTATAAAATCTTACTCTTATGTAGAGAAGAGTCTAAGTAAATTGTTTCAGAATTAAAGAGTAATTCTAGATATGTACTTAATAAAACACTTTACTTGCAGAATTTTAACATTGGATTTTCATTAACATTACCTTTGTAGATGGAGGAAAAACAATATTAATATGTTACTATTAATCTTAGGCAAAAGCCATTTCTTTGCAAGTCTTAATGTCCAGCCTAAACCAAAATTCCATGATAAATTAGATTACATTAGATAGGGCACATGGCTACTTAGCAATTGGTGGACATGGAAATGCTTTTTGGTTTCAGAGACTTAATATTTCAATGAGAGACAGAAATAAAAAAAACAAAAAGCATTTCCATATCCACCGATTGCTAAGTAGCCATGTGCTTTATCTAATGTAATACATATACATATATGTGTATATATGTATATATACGTGTATATATGTATATATACGTGTATATATACAGAATATGTGTGTGTGTGTGTGTGTGTGTGTGTGTGTATTTTGGAGATGGAGTTTCACTCTGCCACCCAGGCTGCAATGCAATGGCGTGCTCTCAGCTCACTGTAATCTCCACTTCCCAGGTTCAAGTGATTCTTCTGCCTCAGCCTCCTGAGTAGCTGGGATTACAGACACCACCATCATGCTCGGCTAATTTTTGTATTTTTAGTAGAGATGGGGTTTCAAGGCTGGTCTTGAACTCCTGACCTCAGGTGATCCACCTGCCTTGACCTCTCAGAGTGCTGGGATGATAGGCGTGAGCCACCGCATCCAGCTCAAATATATCTAATACATGATTTTTTTATGTATTAAATCTCAGATATATTTAATACAAGGTGTTTTTTATGTCTCACATACCCAAATGCAAAGGATGATACAATTGAGCGTGCTATTTTCTTCATCTTGCTGCTGCAAAAAGAAGTAAAAATAAAAATAATCAGATTCCTTCTAACATATATTATAAATTTAACCAAAAAACAAAGGCCTTTTGTCTTTTTTTTTTTCCATTTTGTGGAGAACAGGGTCTCGCTATATTGCCCAGGCAGGTCTTGAACTCCTGGGCTCAAGCTATTCTCCTGCCTCTGCCTCCTTAAGAGCTGGGATTACAGGTGTGAGCCACAGCGCCTGGCACAAAGGCCTTTATAAATACAATTTTAAAAGAAAATTATTCAAAAGTTATGTAATAAAATGCTTTTAAATTATTATTATACTTTCGGTTCTGGGGTACATGTGTACAACATGCAGGTTAACAAACCTTGTAGGTATACATGTGCCATGGTGGTTTGCCGCACCTATCAACCTGTCATCTACATTAGGTATTTCTCTTAATGCTATCCCTCCCCTTGCCCCGCATCTGCTGACATGCCCTGGTGTGTGATGCTCCCCTCCCTGTGTCCATGTGTTCTCATTGTTCAACTCCCACTTATGAGTGAGAACATGTGATGTTTGGTTTTCTGGTCTTACATTAGTTTGCTGAGAATGATGGTTTCCAGCTTCATCCATGTCCCTGCAAAGGACATGAACTCCTCCTATTTTATGGCTGCATAGTATTCTATGGAGTATTATGTGCCACATTTTCTATATCCAGTCTATCATTGATGGGCATTTGTGTTCATTCCAAGTCTTTGCTATTGTGAACAGTGCTGCAATAAACATACATGTGCATGTGTCTTTATAGAAGAATGATTTATAATCCTTTGGTGGGTTAAATGGTATTTCTATTTCTAGATCCTTGAGGAATTGCCACACTGTCTTCCACCACAATGGTTGAACTAATTCACACCCCCACCAACAGTGTAAAAGTGTTCCTTTTTCTCCACTTCCTCTCCAGCATCTGTTGTTTCCTGACTTTTTGATGATTGCCATTCTAACTGGCATGAGACAGTATCTCATTGTGGTTTTGATTTGCATTTCACTAATGACCAGTGATGAGCTTTTTTTCATATACTTGTTGGCTGCATGTCTTCTTTTGAGAAGTGCCTGTTCATATCCTTTGCCCACTTTTTGATGGGGTTGATTTTTTCTTGTGAATTTGTTTAAGTTCTTTGCAGATTCTGGATATTAGCCCTTTGTCAGATGGATTGATTGAAAAAATTTTTCCCATTCTGTTGGTTGCCTGTTTACTCTCATAATAGTTTCTTTTGCTGTGCAGAAGCTCTTTAGTTTAGTTAGATCCCATTTGTCTATTTTGGCTTTTGTTGCCATTGCTTTTGGTGTTTTAGTTGTGAAGTCCTTGCCTATGCCTATATCCTGAATGGTGCTGCCTAGGTTTTCTTCGAGGGTTTCTATGATGTCAGTTCTTATGTTTACATCTTTAATCCATCTGGAGTTAAATTTTGAAAAAGGTATAAGGAAGGGATCCAGATTCCCCTGCCTTGGCCTCCTGAGTAGCTGGGACTACAGCCGCACACCACCACACCTGGCTAATCTTTTTTTTATTTTTAGTAAAGATGGGCTTTCACCATGTTGGCCAGGATGGTCTTGATCTCCTGACTTTGTGATCCACCCACCCCAGCCTCCCAAAGTGCTGGGATTGCAAGCGTGAGCCACTGCGCCCAGCCTAAGCCCTGTTTAACTAAAGATAAGAGATCCATCAATGGCTCCCTCCTTTCAAACTTCAAAGTGACTTACTCATATGCAGTAACATCCGTGCCTTCTTCATCTTCAAACCTGCAAAGTTTTTCTGCCATACTTTAGCCACCAAAAAAATGCAAAAATATATTATTAGATATTTGCTACACAAAACAGTGATGAAGAATTTATTTGAATAACAAGAATCTGAATCTAAAGATATAGTAAACATAACTTAGCTCACTGGAAGACCTAACATTTAAGAAAGAAAACTATGTATATAGATAGAGAATATATCAATAATATGTGTATAGACATATCTCAAAGACTTTGTGGGTGTCATTCCAGACCACTGCAATAAAGCAAAAACTGCATTAAGTGACTCATACAAATGTTTTGGTTTCCCTATACATATGAAAGTTATGTTTATACTACACTGTAGTCTGTTAAGTGTGTAATGGCATTATATCTAAAAAAATTACATACATACCTTAATTCAAAACTACTTTATTGGTTTAAAAAATGCTAATGATCACCTGAGCCTTTAGTGAGGCATAATCTTTTTGCTGGTGGAGGGTGCTGCTTCCATGTTGATGGCTGCTGACTGATCAGAGTGGTGGTTGCCAATGGTTGGGATGGCTGAGGCAACTTCTAGTAATATTTACTTTATATATATGGGTGTTCTGGTGTTGAGTGCATACAAATTTATAATTATATACATATTACAATTATATTTCTCACTAAATTGAACCCTTTATTATTACATAATAATCTTGTTTGTCATTTTTTATGGTTTTTAACTTGAAGTCTGTTTTATCTGATATAAGTATAGCTATTTCTGTTCACCTTTGGCTTCTGTTTGCATGGATAGCTTTTTCCTTCCCTTCATTATCAGTCTATGTGTTTCTTTACAGGTAAGATGAGTTTGTTTTAGATAAAATATAGTTGGGTCTTATTTTTTAATCCACTCAGCAAGTCTATATCTTTCATGGGGTATTTAATCTATTAATATTCAAAGTTACTAATGGTAGGTGAGGAGTTACTTCCAACATTTTACTATTTTCTGATTGTTTTATAAATGTTTTGTTCTTTTCTTCCCCTCTGTTTACTTTTGAAGTTGGGTAGTTTTCTGCAATGACAAGGTTTCATCCCCTTCTCTTTCTCCTTTATGTATTGACTTTAACAGTGACTTTTAAAGTTTTACATGTTTTTATGATGGTATCATCTTTTTACTTCCAGATGTAAGACTCCCTTGGGCATTTCTTGTAAGGCTGGACTAGTGGTGATGAATTATCTTGGTTTTTGTTTATCTGTGACAGATTTTATGTCTTCTTCATTTGTAAAGGATAGATGTGCTGGGTATAATATTCTTGGTGGAAATTTTTTTTTTCTTTCAGAATTTTTAATATATCATCCCATTTTCTTCCAGCTTAAGGTTTCTGCTGGGAAATCAACTGTTAGTCTAACAGGGATTCCATTATAAGTGTCTTGATGTTTTCTCTTGCTATTTTACAAAATCTTTGTCTTTTTCACAATTTGACTATACTGTTTGGGTTGAATATATTTAGGGTGCTTTGATCTTCCTGGAACTAGATGTCTAGCTCTCTCTCTCTCCAGAGTTACAAAGTTTTATGCTATCATTTTATTAAATATGTTTTCCTCAGATTTTTTCTTCAGTTTTCCTTCTGGAATGCCCATAATATTTGTTAAATTAATGATATCCCATAAATTCTGTAGGCTTTTTTCACTCTTTTTTGTCTGCTTGTGTTATTTCAAAGACTTGTCTTCAAGTTCAGAAATCATTTATTCTGCTTGTTTTTGTCTGTAAAGCCAATGATTGTATTTTTCATTTCATCCATTAACTGTTTAGCTCTTAGGACTTCTGTCTGGCTCTTTTTGTGATATCTGTATCTTTACTGAATTTCTCATTCAAATCATGTTTTCCTGATTTCCCTGACTTGTCTATCTGTATTAACCTTATACCTCACTGAGTTTCCTTAAGATTATTCTTTTGAATTCTTTTTCTGGCATTTTATATGTTTAAGATTGAGGTCTATTACTGGATAATTATTACTTTCTGACTGCCACGCACTCCGGATGCCTGCCTGACATGCATTCCTGATTCCTTTTGGTTCCCAGTCCAAAATGGTAAGTCTCAAGGATCAGCTGATTCTAATCTAAGATTAATTCTAATTAATTAATTCTAATTAATTCTTAGAATAATCTTCTAAGGGAAGAACAGAACCCCCAGAATAAGATGACAGTTGTTGAGGTTGGTACTGTTGGAATGGCCTGTGCCATCAGTATCTTAATGATCTTAATGAAGGACTTGGCAGACAAACTTGCTCTTGTTGATGTCATGGAAGACAAATTGAAGGGAGAGATGATGTATCTCCAACATGGCAGCCTTTTCCTTAGAACACCAAGGACTGTCTCTTTGACAGACTATAATGTAACTGCAAACTCTAAGCCGGTCTTTATCACGGCTGGGACACATCAACAAGAGGGAGAGAGCCATCTTAATTTGTTCCAGTGTAATGTGAACATCTTTAATTTCATCATTCCTAATGTTGTAAAATACAGCCCAAACTGTGAGTTGCTTACTGTTTCAAATCCAGTGAGTATCTTGACCTATGTGGCTTGGAAGATAAGTGTCTTTCCCAAAAACCATGTTATTGGAAGTGGTTGCAATCTAGATTCAGTCCGGAGTTCACCCATTAAGCTGTCATGGGTGGGTCCTCAGGGAACATGGAGATTCCAGTGTGCCTGTATGGAGTGGACTGAATGTTACTGGTGTCTCCTGAAGACTCTACATCCAGATTTAGGGACTGATACAGATAAGGAACAGTGGAAAGAGGTTCACAAGCAGATGGTTCAGAGCGCTTACAAGGTGATCAAACTCAAAGGCTACACATCTGGGGCTACTGGACTCTCTGTGGCAATTTGGCAGAGAATATAATGAAGAAGGCAGATGCACCCAATTTCCACCATGATTAAGGGTCTCTACGGAATAAAGGATGATGTCTTCCTTAGTGTTCCTTGCGTTTTGGGACAGAATGGAATCTCAGACCTTGTGAAGGTGACCCTGACTCCTGAGGAAGAGGCCCATTTGAAGAAGAGTGCCAATATACTTTGGGAGATCCAAAAAGAACTGCAATTTTAAAGTCTTCTGATGTCATACCATTTTACTGTCTAGGCTACAACAGGATTTTAGCTGGAGGTTGTGCATGTTGTCCTTTTTATCTGATCTGTGATTAAAGCAGTAATATTTTAAGATGGATTGGGAAAAACATCAATTCCTGAAGTTAAAAATAGGAATGGTTTGTAAAATCCTACAGCTACATCCTGATGCTGGATGGTAGTAATCTTGTGTAGTCCTAAACTGGTCACCTCTGAGGCGCCACTGCCAATGCTGCACATGTTGCAGTTGCCCCTGGAGCCAGATGGATGTTTACTGTGTGTTATATAACTTCCTGGCTCCTTCCCTGGACATGCCTAGTCCAACATTTTTTCCCAGTCAGTCACATCCTGGGATCTAGTATATAAATCCAGTATTGCATGTCTTCTGCATAATTGTTCCAAAGGATCTTGTTTTGTGAACTATATATATCAGTAGTGTACATTACAATATAATGTAAAAAGATCTACACATAAACAATGCAACCAACTATCCAAGTGCTACACCAGCTAAAACCCCCAATAAACCCTGAACAGTGAAAAAAAAATTGCTATTTCCATTTGAGGGTGACAAGTTTTCTTGCATTTTCATGATTGGGGTGTTTCTAGGTTGATTTCTATGCATCTGGTGAAAAAGTCACCTTTTCCAATTTTATGGAGTAGGTTTACTTGTATGAATTTATTCATATGAATGGGTCTTGGGTATCAGTTCATTGGAGTATATTGTCCTTGGTTCTACATGGATGCCGCAAATGTAGTCTCCACGTAGTTTATTCAGCTGTGATCCACACTAGTGACATTTGCAAGTTTCTCAGTGGCCTAAGACAAGGAAGTTGGTGGTGATGGTGGGCTCACTGGGCTGTTTCTCAGGGTGGGGGTGTGTGCAGGCATAGAGTGGGTCAGAAGACTTGGTCAGCTTCATGGGGCTGGCCATGGTTCTGTTACTCTGGCTAGAAGCATGGGAATACAGTTGCTCAACCAGGCCATGCCTCCCAGATGTGGCCTGCAGGGTAGTTTCTCAGGCCCAGGATGCAGGCATATGGCTGTTTGCCTGGCTTGGAAATATGCACTCCAGGAGTGGCCTGACAGGCTGTTTCCCATGCCTGGTATGTGGGTACACAGCTGCTCATCCGGCCTGGGGCCGGTCTGCTGGGGGAAACTCAAGGTTCAAATGTGTAGCTGCATGGCTGCTAAGCTGAACTGCAGGCATCTTTGCCAGGGCTGGCCAAGAGGGGGTGTTTCTCAGGCCTGGGATACAGTCAAATGACTTCTCAGCCATCCTGTGTGTCTTCTAGGGGTAGTCCATAGGGCTCTTCTAGTTCAGGATGTGGGCACACTGCTGCTCAGCTGGCCTGGCTGGTGTCTGCTAAAGGAAACCCAGGGGACTGCTTCTATGACCCAGGATCTGGGCACAAGGCTGCTTGGCTGGCCCAGGGGCAGGCCTTTTGGGAGTAGCCCATGGAGCTCTTTCTCTAGTCCAGAATATGGGCATTCATGGCTGATTGGCTGGTCTGGAGGTGCCTCTGCTGGGAATGGGTACAGGACTGTTTCTCAAGCTCATGCAAACTTTCAGCCTACAGGGCTGTTCCTCAAGCTGGGATATAAGTATGTGACTGCTTAGTTGACCTAAGGGCATGCTGAGACATAGGTATGTGACTGCTTAGTTGGCCTGAGGGTATGCTGGCCAGAGTAGGCTCCTAGGGTTGTTTCTTGGCCCTGAGGCTTGGGCACACACAGCTGCTTGTTTCTCAGGTCTGAGACACAGGTGCGAGGCCCACTCTTCTCAAGCACTTATTAAAGGCAGAGGGCTGCTGAGCAGGCCAGGAGCATGTCTGTGGTGGATGGGGCCTGCAGGGCTGTTTCTCAGGTCCTGAGCATGGTTTCATAGTCACTCTGTTGACCTGGGGGTGTATCAGCTGCTCAGAGGCTTAGGGTCCTCTCTCATTTGGGAGAGGGTATATAGTGGTTTGGCTGGCTCAAGGGTGGGACTGCAGACTATTCCTATTTGGAAGCGTGGTGGTGGGGTTGATTTTCCTGCTCTACAGCACTTGAGCTACAGCCAATCCTGGGACCAACCTCCACACAGCCGGGGTTGTGGCTTTAACCCACCCATGTCGGCTTGCTGTACTGAAGATAAAGCTCCAGTGCTGGAGAGGTGCTCTGGCTACTGGCCCGCAGAGGAGGGCACACTCAAGAGATGACTCTGGTCTCTAAGCTGTGCGGCTAGTGCTTAGATCCCTACAGGTGGAACGTCTTCACCTTGTACTGCTAGTCCAGGACACGCAGCTGTGTAGATTCTTGGCAGTACTCCAAATCGACCTCAGGGCTTGCAAAGACTGTGAGATTCTCCTGTTGTAAAGACTTTGTGTTTGCGATGGCAGTGGGGCTGGTGGGGATCTTCTGCTTACCTTTACCCTGTAATGAGAAGTCCCTCCTGTCTGTGGGCCAATTCAATCCAGGTGCGGGGGAAGAGGCTGCAGAGGTCAAGTGCTTCCATGCTGTGGGGACTTCCAGTAACCACAGGTGTGTCTCCACTCCTTTGCTGCACTCCAGGACCATCCCTTTGATACTCTAATCAAATCTTAGATGTGCATTTGTTGCCTAGGTTCATTCTTGAAGAGGAGATGAGCACCAGGCATCTCTAGTCACCTATCTTGCTTGATTTAGCATAATTCATTAGGGCCCTAGGATTTTCAGAATTGTCAATGACCACTGGCCTCAACTTAAAGTCACCAGCTTTATTAGCCCCTAACAAGAGAATTGGCCTGTGCTTTGAAGCTTTGAAACCATGCATTGACTTCTCCTCTCTAAATATAAAAGTCCTAGATGGCACCTTCTTCCAATAAAAGGTTATCTTGTCTACATTGAAAATCTGTTGTTTGGTGTGGCCATCTTCATCAGTTACCTCAGCTAGACCTTTTGGCTAACCTGCTGCTGCTTCTGCATCAGCACTTGCTGTTTCACCTTCTACTTTGATGTTATGGAGATGGCTTCTTTTCTTAAACCTCATGAACCAACCTGTTAGCTTCAAGCTTTCCTTCTGCAGCTCCCTTACCTCTCTCAGCCATCACTGAATTGAACAGAGTGAGGGCCTTGTCCTGGATTAGGCTTTGGCTTAAGGGAATCCTGTGGCTGATTTGATCTTTTTTTTTTTTTTTGAGATGGAGTTTTGCTCTTGTTACCCAGGCTGGAGTGCAATGGCGCGATCTCGGCTCACCGCAATCTCCGCCTCCCGGGTTTAGGCAATTCTCCTGCCTCAGTCTCCTGAGTAGCTGAGATTACAGGCACAAACCACCATGCCCAGCTAATTTTTTGTATTTTTAGTAGAGACGGGGTTTCACCATGTTGACCAGGATGGTCTCGATCTCTTGACCTCGTGATCCACCCACCTTGGCCTCCCAAAGTGCTGGGATTACAGGTGTGAGCCACCGCGCCTGGCGATTTGATCTTCTATCCAGACCACTAAAACCTTCTCCATATTAGCAATCAGACTGTTTGGCTTTCTCATCATTTGTATGTTCACTGGAGTAGCAGTCTTAATTTTCTTCAGCAAGTTTTTTGGCTTGTTTTGTTTTTGTTTTACATTCACAACTTGGCTGACTGGTGTAAGAAGTCTAGGCTTCCTCACAATCACTTCTAGCTTTTGGTTTAAAATGAGTGTCCTTTCACTAGGACACTTAGAGACCATCATCAGCTTATTAAATGGCCTGCTTTCAATACTGCTGTGCCTCAGGGAATAATAGGGAGGCCCAAGGAGAGGGAGGGAGGTGGGAGAATGGCTAGTCAGCGCCGCGGTCAGAACAAACAGAACAAACATTAGGTTTGTTGTCTTAAGATGGGCATGGTTCGTGTTGCCGCAAAACAATTACAACAGTAACATCGAAGATCACTGATCACAGATCACCATCACAGATAGGGTAACAGTAAAAAAGTCTGAAATACTGCAAGGATTACTAAAATGTGACACAGAGACACAAAGTGAGCACATGCTGTTAGGAAAATAAAACCAGGAGACTTGCTGGATGCAGGGTTGCTACAAACCTTCAGTTTATAAAAAAAGTAGTATCTGAAGGGCAATAAAGCAAAACATAATAAAATAAGATACACCTGTGTACACACATATGTATATATATATAAACTATATGTGTATATATATACATATATGTGCTAAAGGATATATACATATGTGTTTATATATACATGTTCATATATATGTTAAAGGATATATATATGCCTACTGATGTTATTAATTTGGGTCAGTGCTAAAGAATATATCTGTATATATGTATATAAATATGTGTATATATACACACATACATATTTATGTATTATATATACTAAAATATATACCTAAAGGGTATATCTGTATTTATACATATATATATGTATGTGTATGTATATGGGGGTAGATATATCCTTTAGAACTGATACAATTAATAATGTCAGTAGTTTTCAATGGCACCACCATAGAAAGGTGAGTTATAGCAAAGATATATCAAAGTAGTGAAAGACTACTGAGGTCATCTTATCCAGGCCAATGTTAAGGATTAAAAATGTACATGTCAGATCAAGTGACTTCAGAGACATACTTTTCTGGTTAAAGTTATGTATAACTGCTCTACATTTATAAACTGGTTGAATTCTGAAAATGTATATGTCAATTGTTTGGAATCTAATATTAATATATCATTTTTCCTAAAAGAAAGCCTTATATTATGTAAAGACACTCTTGGGCCTTAACAAACAGCCTAATGAATCAAAATTTAAGTGCAGTTCTTTATTTCTTCATTTGTGAGTGAATTTTACCAATCTTAATATGTCCCTCTCTTCTTTCTCTCCATATATTGAAATCTCACCCATTGTTGATGACCCTACCACAGATTTCTCTTTTTAATTCAATGGTGTAATAGCTAAGGGACTAAAAATGAACACAGCAAGACTCCACATGTCATCCTAGACTTAATTTTCTGATACAAATTAGCAATAATTACTCTACAATTTATAATCTAGTTACCCTAAAAAAAACTAAAAAAATGACATTAGTTATTTATTTGAAACCTGGTATTTAATTTTTCTCTAGAAATGAGGTTTTAGATGTTTGTAATGAAATTCTTCGGCCTGTAAAAAAAACTGAATGAATCAAGTTTATATACATTTATTTACTCCTAAACCTAATCTCCAAGTTACCATTTCTGGCAAAATTTATATAAATTCAACTTCAGTTTATAAATACCCACCCACCTTGTTTGCCCTTGTAATTTTCTGCCTTCTCACATTCAAATACCACCAATAACTCTTCATCAATTACGGATGTCTTTCCTGCCCCTCAGATAGGGTTAAGTAACTACAGACCTAAGGCAGGGGCTCCATCCCATCTGATGGTGGGTTTGCCTTTGGGGCAGTAACCTTATGTGGTAACAGAGGGAGAGACCAGGGGTCTATTAGCTTTGTTATTTTCTGTTGAGAGCTCCTTAGCTCCCTGCCCACTGTTACCTCCTCCTTGCTACAAATAGGACTGTCGCTTCTCTTGGCTCACTCTACTAGGGTGTCATACAATACATACATTCTCATATTTTCCTAAGGTTTTTGGGTGCTGCTAAATAAGGGTGACCAATGGAATAGGAACAAGAAGCATTCCTCTTAAGAACTGTTCCTCTTTTATCCAACTAGATCAAAGAAAGATAGAAAGGTAACTGTAGATACTACAGTAATAAGACTTTAGAAAACAGTGTCTAAGACTCTATATTGTTATGGATGCTCCATAACAATACAGAAGACATGAACTTACCAAATCTGAATGTATGTATGCTTTTGTGTGTGTGTGTGCCTATGTGTGTATTACAAATGTATGTTTACATCTAGCTTTTTATTTACTTAAACCTCACACTTTGTTGAAGGTCTCTTCATGAGTTACTGTTATCATTTCACTGAAAGCAGTGCTGATGGAATAAAAAGGTGCATAGACATATAATGAATTTCTCTTGACACTATTAGCAAATACACTTTTTTTGTACCAAAGGTTTTCCATAAATATTAAATACATATATATATAATAAGTGAGGATATGTAAATCCTACCATATAGTCCAGTAAGTAAAGTCCAACAATTAACAAAGACTCATTCATCATGGCTAATTAATCAGAGAATAAACTACATATATATAAATTAAACCTATATACATATTAGAAATACATTTTAATTTACCCATGTATCCAATGTCCAATTTTTTAAAAAAAATTTATTTGCTGGCTTAAAAAATCAATTCTACATATAAAACTCACATACTACTACTTAACAAGCAACAACCAGAATTCTCACCTTGATGTTTCCTTAATCAGCCACTGATTAAACACAATCCTTTTATAACTTCTGTAAAATCTCATTCAGTTTGCAAATTTTCTTAAGCATATCAGGTTTTCCATATTACTTATATCTTTATGACTTATTTCCAGGAGAGGTTTTCAGATGACTGGGAAAACCCTCCATGATCCCTTCCTTTCACTGATCATGTTGGTCTTTCCCACCCATGAGAAACAGTGAAAAGCACCTGCACACCTAAGGAAGAGCGGCATCCAGTGAGGTGGTGGGTTTGGGTTGAGTCTCGGCACCAACTCATATGTGGACAGGGCTCTCAAGGCTGTGGGACAAGTCCATGTTCCATTAGCTCCGTTCTTTTCTGCCCAGGGCTTCACTGCTCCTTGTGGGCCGCTATCTCCTCCAGGTTGCAAATAGGATTCTCTCCTCCCTTGGAACTCTCTGGTAGGGTCTCAAACTCAGGAAACCTAAGTCCCTTAAAAAACTGTGTCTCTTAAAAAAACTACCACCCCAAAGGCAAACCCACCATCAGATGGGATGGAGCCCCTGCCTTAGGTCGGTAGATACTTAACCCTATCTGAGGGGCAGGAAAGACATCCATGATTGGTGAAGAGTTATTGATGGTATTTGAACGTGAGAAGGCAGAAAATTACAAGGAGAAGCAAGGTGGGTATTTACAAACTGAAGTTGAATTTATAGAAATTTTGCCAGGAAAAATGTATATATTTGTCACTTTTACTAGGAACTAAGGGCAACAAATACACCAACAGGAAGAAGCAGCTCTCCTATGACCTGACCAAAGCAACTCCATCACAAAAGGATGCAAAGTTACCTACAAACGCTACAATGAAAAGAATTGGAAACGCTGTTCAAAAACACTCCGTATGGCCATGCAGGCTCCTGAGAGTCAATTCCACAAAGGTCCATCTGTCTCCTTGCTTTATGGTTCCACTGTGTGTGGGTTTGTTTGTGCACTTGTGTTGAGAGAAGTATGTATGGATGGATAAGACGGACGGATGGATACATTTGTTTATGTGCCTGTGTGTGTGCACATATAGTTCTGTGCAAACTTACGCATACATGTGTCTTTATCTATTTATAACTCACCTCTTACTGGTACCTGGATGCTCCTGGGTTGCTACCATCAATTTACTTGTGTGTGGACTAGAGGATGATAAGAGAATACAGTCAGACAGGGGACACAATTTTAAATTTCCTTTTTTTTTAAAAAAATTAGCTTTTATTACTCTAGATGGAAACTGATTAATTTCTGACTATTCACATGCATACAACTATTGGAACCTGGAATGGCTTCTTTTTTTATTAGAAATGAGGATTTGTATGATGGCAATCAGTATCTTAGGCTGGAAAAAATAGTAATACTTCCAGATTTAACCAAACCTCTTTATTATGACCTCAGTCCCAATGTGTGACAGCCTTGATGGTGGCACTTATTTCAAAGTCAACTCCAGTTTGTAGGTAGTCAGCCCTCTTATTCCATTGAATGTCCTGCTTCAAAGGCCCTTACTTTCAACTACCATGGTAGTTTCTCTTGCCCCACAAAAAGGGTCAAGTAACTAGAGGTCTGACACAGGGGCAAAATCTAATAAGATGGTGATTTGTGGTTTGGTGCACCAGCCTTCATGATGGCAGAGTTCTGGGGATTGGAGAACACCTCCAAGGCTCTTAGCTCTGATCCTTTCTGCTGAGGGGTTCACCCTGACTGCTTCTACCTCCTCTTGCTCCAAATAGGATTCTCCCCTCCCTCGGACAAATCTGATACGCCTGCTACTAACTAAGGCTGACAACAGAGTACCAGACGGAAGCCTTTCTCTATAGTCTATTCCTCTTTTATCCAAAAACAACTGTAAAAATGTGTAAGTTTTCCTAAACCTTCTACAGTGAGAAGATTACGAAACTGTATCTAAGATACTCTATATTGCCATGGACACTCCTGAGAGTAGATCCCACAAATCTCACTCTCCTTCTCTGTCATTGTTTCGCTGGAGCGTGTGTTTGTGTGTATAACTCACATTTCATCAGTGACTACATCAGTGATGGATCCTAATAGTTTAGGCAGTGAACATGGCAATGCATGCAGATCAAGGGACTGTATTTTCACCAAAAGGTATAACAGCCTTTTTCAAGGGCATTTCATTCCAGTTCACCTTCCATTTGTAAGTCCCCCTTCTTATAATCCCATCTGAATTCCTCATTCTCAATCACCTCGAAACACCTCCTCACTTTTCACCAATCCTAGTTAGTCTTTCCTTCCCAAGAGTCAGGGTCAAATAGCCACAGGCCTCAAGCAAGGTCAACATCCCATGTGATGATGGGTACGAGCTCAAGGAGACAGCCTCACACAGTGCGAGAGCTCTGGAGGGTGGGGGAATACTTCCAGGTATATTATCTCTCTTCCTTTTTTTTTTTTATCGCTGGGGGTTCTGTGCACTTTGTCCACGGCTGTCTCCATCTGGCTCCAAGCAAGATTCGCTTCTCCCTTGATCCACGCTACTAGTATAGTATCATTCCCACACAAAAGAAAGGTAGTCAACACTAACATAAAAAGCCACCCTCTATGAGTTCGTCCACATTTCTTACGTCTTTCTAAAAACAGAAGAATATTTTTCACAAAGCTCACCCTGAGATGATGCTAAAAATAGTTCCAAGGGAACTCCTTGTTCCCATGGATGCTGGTGAGAGTGAATAGCCCAAATCTCAATCTCTCTGCAGGTTGTATGTATGAATGCATGTATGTGTGTGTTCATATGCGCATGCATACATGTACAGTTGTATTCCTTTAGTTCATATGTTGCATGGTCCAGTCAACCAGAAGGTACCCTTTCAATTCTCACACAGGGCAGGGCCAAAGAACTTAAAACATGCACAGTAAGACAACATGTAATGTCCCAGCCTTAACGTTTTCAGTTAAAAATAGTTCCAATTACTTTTCAACCTGTGAACTGCTTGATCCCTTACAGAACTCAGGTGTGTATTTGGTTATTTGGAATCCTCCATGCCATTTCCCTATGCACCATACTTTACATCATTGTAGCACACATTTCACACTTATCCGAGACTCAATGACTCAAGATTTAACTGAATTCTCTACCACTGAAGCTGACCAATGCTTGACAGTCTTTTGAGGGTGAATTTCTTTTAAATTCAACTCCACTGTGCAGGCAGTCAGCCTGCTAATTCCATCTGAGGACCCACTTCCTGGATGCCTCCATCACCTCCTTCCTTTTGCCCATCATGCTAGTCTTTCCTGTCCCTGAGACACAGGCAAGTAGCTGTGGGCTTAAGGAAGGGCTGCACGCAATGAGGTGGTGGGCTTGGGGTTGGCTCTGGGCTCCAACCTCACATGTGGACAGAGCTCTGGAGGGTGAGGGACAAGTCCACGTTCCATCAGCTCTGTTCTTTTCTGCCAAGGGTTTCTCTGTTTCTTGTCAGCTGCTATCCCCATGTGGCAAATAGGCTTCTCTCCCTGGTAGGGCCACTCTGTTAGGCTCCCGAACTCAGGAAATCTGAGTCCCTGAAGAAACTGCTTACTATCGACTAAGGGTAACAAAGAAACTAACAGGAAGAAGCAACTCTCCTATGACCTGCTCCTCTTTATACAACTCCATCAAGGATGGATGCAAAGTTACCCACAAATGCTGCAATGTGAAGAACTGGAAACCCTGTTTAAAAACACTCTTTACGGCCATGCGGTCTCCTGAGAGTAAATGCCACAAATGCCCATCTGTCTCCTTGTCCTATGTTTCCATGTGGGCATGGGATTGTGTGTAGATGTGTGTTGACAGAAGTGTATATGGATGGATGCATGGACGGATGGACAGATGGATATATTTACGTGCCTGTGCGTGTGCACAGCTCTATGCACACTGATGCATATGTGTATCTTTATTCTCTAGTTATAACTCACCTTTCATCGATAGGTGCCTCCTGACTTGCTCCTGCCAATTCATTTGTGTGTGGACTAGGGATGATAAAAGAATACAGTCAAACCGGAGACACAACTCTAAATTTACTTTTCTGGCAAAACTAGCTTTCATTACTCTACATACAAACCGGATAACTTCTGACTACTCATGTATATAGCACTACTTGGATCTGAAATGTCAACCTTTTTCATTAGAAATGAGGATTCTCATGATGGATACCAACATCTCAAGCTACGGAAAATAGTACTGCTTCCCGATTTAACTAAACCTCTTTATCAGACCTCAGTCCCACATGTCTCAATGTGACACCCCTTTGTGGTGGCAGTTATTTCAAACTCAACTCTAGTTTGTAGGTAGTCAGCCCTCTTATTCCATTGAACGTCCTGCTTCAAAGACCCTCCGTTAGCTCCTTAATTTCAGCCAGCATGGTGGTCCCTCTTGCCCCTCAAAAACGGTCAGGTTACTAGAGGTCTCACACAGGGGCACAATCCAGTATGATGAGGTGATTTGAGGTCTGCAGCACCAGCCTGATGGTGGCAGAGCTGTGGAGGGTGGAGAATACCTCCAAGGCTCTTAGCTCTGCTCCTTCCTGCTGAGGGCTTCACAGTACTATGACTACTCATACCGCCCCTTGTTTCAAATGGGATTCTCTCCTCCCTCTGCCCACTCTGGTATATCTCATACACAGAAAATCTGAGTTTCCAGGCATTTGCCTACTCCCAACAGAGGGAGGCCTCCCTCTATAGTCTGTTTCTCTCTTTTTTTTTTTAACAACTGTAAAAATGTGGTAGTTTGCCTGGGCCAGCCACAGTGAGAAGATAAAGAACCTGCGTCAGACACTCTGTACTGCCATGGACACTCCTCAGAGTAGCTCCCTTGTTTGTGTGTGTGTCTGTGCGTACATCTTTTATAACTCACATGTCTTCGGTGGATCGGTCAACGATGACTTCTGCCAGCTCATCCAGATGGGGACTAAAGGACAAATATGCTCAGAGTCAGACACAATGTATAATTCTAAATGTTTTACATCAAAAAGCTACATTACTCTACGAGTTCTTCCCTGATTATACTTTAACTGTTCACATGTCTCCTAATTTTTTTTTTTTTTTTTTTTTTTTTTTTTTGAGACCGAGTTTCGCTCTTGTTACCCAGGCTGGAGTACAATGGCGCGATCTCGGGGTTTTTTAATGATCACCGTTCTAACTGCTGTGAGATGGTATCTCAATGTTGTTTTGATTTGCATTTCTCTAATGACCAGTGATGCTGAGCGTTTTTTCATGTTTGTTGGCTGCATAAATGTCTTCTTTTGAGTAGTGTCTGTTCATGTCCTTTGTCCACTTTTTGTTGGGCTTATTTGTTTTTTTTATTGTAAATCTGCTTTAGTTCTTTGTTGATTCTGGTTATTAAGCCCTTTGTCAGATGGGGAGATTGCAAAAATTCCTTCTGATTCTGTTGGTTGCCAGTTCACAGGATTCACATGATGGATACCAACATCTCAAGCTATGGAAAATAGTACTGCTTCCCGATTTAACTAAACCTCTTTATTAGACCTCAGTCCCACATGTCTCAATGTGACACCCCTTTGTGGTGGCAGTTATTTCAAACTCAACTCTAGTTTGTAGGTAGTCAGCCCTCTTATCCCATTGAACGTCCTGCTTCAAAGACCCTCCGTTAGCTCCTTAATTTCAGCCAGCATGGTGGTCCCTCTTGCCCCTCAAAAACGGTCAGGTTACTAGAGGTCTCACACAGGGGCACAATCCAGTATGATGAGGTGATTTGAGGTCTGCAGCACCAGCCTGATGGTGGCAGAGCTGTGGAGGGTGGAGAACACCTCCAAGGCTCTTAGCTCTGCTCCTTCCTGCTGAGGGCTTCACAGTACTATGACTACTCATACCGCCCCCTTGTTTCAAATGGGATTCTCTCCTCCCTCTGCCCACTCTGGTATATCTCATACACAGAAAATCTGAGTTTCCAGGCATTTGCCTACTTCTAACTAAGGGTGACAAGACAGCAACAGAGGGAGGCCTCCCTCTATAGTCTGTTTCTCTCTCTTTTTTTTTTAACAACTGTAAAAATGTGGTAGTTTGCCTGGGCCAGCCACAGTGAGAAGATAAAGAACCTGCGTCAGACACTCTGTCCTGCCATGGACACTCCTCAGAGTAGCTCCCTTGTTTGTGTGTGTGTCTGTGCGTACATCTTTTATAACTCACATGTCTTCGGTGGATCGGTCAACGATGACTTCTGCCAGCTCATCCAGATGGGGACTAAAGGACAAATATGCTCAGAGTCAGACACAATGTATAATTCTAAATGTTTTACATCAAAAAGCTACGTTACTCTACGAGTTCTTCCCTGATTATACTTTAACTGTTCACATGTCTCCTAATTTTTTTTTTATTATTATTTTTATTTTTGAGACGGAGTTTCGCTCTTGTTACCCAGGCTGGAGTGCAATGGCGCGATCTCGGGGTTTTTTAATGATCACCGTTCTAACTGGTGTGAGACGGTATCTCAATGTGGTTTTGATTTGCATTTCTCTAATGACCAGTGATTCTGAGTGTTTTTTCATGTTTGTTGGCTGCATAAATGTCTTCTTTTGAGTAGTGTCTGTTCATGTCCTTTGTCCACTTTTTGTTGGGCTTATTTGTTTTTTTTATTGTAAATCTGCTTTAGTTCTTTGTTGATTCTGGTTATTAAGCCCTTTGTCAGATGGGGAGATTGCAAAAATTCTTTCTGATTCTGTTAGTTGCCAGTTCAGAGGATTCACATGATGGATACCAACATCTCAAGCTATGGAAAATAGTACTGCTTCCCGATTTAACTAAACCTCTTTATCAGACCTCAGTCCCACATGTCTCAATGTGACACCCCTTTGTGGTGGCAGTTATTTCAAACTCAACTCTAGTTTGTAGGTAGTCAGCCCTCTTATCCCATTGAACGTCCTGCTTCAAAGACCCTCCGTTAGCTCCTTAATTTCAGCCAGCATGGTGGTCCCTCTTGCCCCTCAAAAACGGTCAGGTTACTAGAGGTCTCACACAGGGGCACAATCCAGTATGATGGTGATTTGAGGTCTGCAGCACCAGCCTGATGGTGGCAGAGCTGTGGAGGGTGGAGAATACCTCCAAGGCTCTTAGCTCTGCTCCTTCCTGCTGAGGGCTTCACAGTACTATGACTACTCATACCGCCCCCTTGTTTCAAATGGGATTCTCTCCTCCCTCTGCCCACTCTGGTATATCTCATACACAGAAAATCTGAGTTTCCAGGCATTTGCCTACTTCTAACTAAGGGTGACAAGACAGCAACAGAGGGAGGCCTCCCTCTATAGTCTGTTTCTCTCTCTTCTTTTTTTTAACAACTGTAAAAATGTGGTAGTTTGCCTGGGCCAGCCACAGTGAGAAGATAAAGAACCTGCGTCAGACACTCTGTACTGCCATGGACACTCCTCAGAGTAGCTCCCTTGTTTGTGTGTGTGTCTGTGCATACATCTTTTATAACTCACATGTCTTCGGTGGATCGGTCAACGATGACTTCTGCCAGCTCATCCAGATGGGGACTAAAGGACAAATATGCTCAGAGTCAGACACAATGTATAATTCTAAATGTTTTACATCAAAAAGCTACGTTACTCTACGAGTTCTTCCCTGATTATACTTTAACTGTACACATGTCTCCTAATTTTTTTTTTTTTTTTTGAAACGGAGTTTCGCTCTTGTTACCCAGGCTGGAGTGCAATGGCGCGATATTGGGGCTTTTAATGATCACCGTTCTAACTGGTGTGAGATGGTATCTCAATGTGGTTTTGATTTGCATTTCTCTAATGACCAGTGATGCTGAGCGTTTTTTCATGTTTGTTGGCTGCATAAATGTCTTCTTTTGAGTAGTGTCTGTTCATGTCCTTTGTCCACTTTTTGTTGGGCTTATTTGTTTTTTTTTTCTTGTAAATCTGTTTTAGTTCTTTGTATATTCTGGTTATTAAGCCCTTTGTCAGATGGGGAGATTGCAAAAATGTTTTCCCATTCTGTTGGTTGCCAGTTCACTGTAATGACAGTTTCTACACTGTTGGTGGGAGGGTGGGAGTGTAAATTAAATCAACTGTTGTGGAAGACACTGTGGCGATTCCTCAGGGATCTAGAAATAGAAATACCATTTGACCCAGCAATCCCATTACTGGGTATATACCCAAAAGACTGTAAAACATTCAACCATACACACATGCACACATATGTTTACTGCAGCACTGTTCAGAGGAGCAAAGACTTGGAACCAACCCAAATGCCCATCAAAAATAGACTGGATAAAGAAAATATGGCATATATATACCAATGGAATACTATGTAGCCATAAAAAAGGATGAGCTCATGTCCTTTGCAGGTACATGCATGAAGCTGGAAACCATCACCCTCAGCAAACAGACACAGGAACAGAAAACCAAACACTGCATGCTCTCACTCATAAGTGGGTGCTGGACAATGAGAACACATGGACACAGGGAGAGGAACATCACACACCAGGGCATGTCAGAGGGGTGGGGACATTAGGGGAGGGGTTAGGAGGGGGTGGGGAGATTGGGTAGGGACAGCATTCAGAGATATACCTAAGGTAGATGATGGGGCGATGGATACAGCACACCACCGTGGCACACGTACACCTAGGTAACAAACCTGCACGTTTTGCACACGTACCCTAGAACTTCAAATATAATAATAATAACAACAAAGAAATGTTAAAAAAAAATAGAGCATTTTGGAGTAAAACTGAAGTAAAATAAGGTAAAAGTTCATATGTAAATCACTAAATTGACCTGGCATGGGAATATTTTACTTTAGATATGAGGTTTCATATGCCAAGAGTGAGTATCTTAGGCTGTGAACATAGTAGCACATCCAGATTAAGTGACTGTAACTTCACCAAAATCCGTAACAGACTTTATCAAGGACATTTAATTACAGTTCAACTTTCATTTGTAAGTCCCCCTTCTTATAATCCCATCTGAATTCCTCATTCTCAATCACCTCCAACCACCTCCTCCTATTTCACCAATCCTAGTGGTCTTTCCTGCCCAAGAGTTAGGGTCAAGTAGATGCAGGCCTCAGGCAAGGGCTCCATCCCATGTGATGATGGGTACGGGCTCAAGGAGTCAGCCTCACATAGTGCCAGAGCTCTGGAGGGTGGGGGAATACGTCCAGGGATGTTATCTGTAATTTGTGGGAGTTTTCTTGTTTTTTTGTTTTTTGTTTTTTTTTTTGGCTGGGGGTTCTGTGTGCCCTTTGTCCATTGCCATTGCCTTCTGGTTCCAAGCAGGATTCACTTCTCTCTTGATTCACACTACTAGTACAGTCTCATTCCCACACAAAAGAAAGGTGGTAAAAACTAAAAGCCTCCCTCTATGAGTTCTTCCACATTTTCCTACCTTATTCCAAAAAACAAAAGAATATAATCCACAAAGTTCATCCTGAGAAGACTCTTAAAATAGTTCCAAGGGAACTCCTTGTTCCCATGGATGCTGGTGACAGTGAATAGCCCAAATCTCAATCTCTCTGCAGGTTGTATGTATGAATGCATGTATGTGTGTGTTCATATGCGCATGCATACATGTACAGTTGTATTCCTTTAGTTCATATGTTGCATGGTCCAGTCAACCAGAAGGTACCCTTTCAATTCTCAAACAGGGCAGGGCCAAAGAACTTAAAACATGCACAGTAAGACAACATGTAATGTCCCAGCCTTAACGTTTCAGTTAAAAATAGTTTCCAATTACTTTTCAACCTGTGAACTGCTTGATCCTTACAGAACACAGGTGTGTATTTGGTTATTTGGAATCCTCCATGCCATTTCCCTATGCACCATACTTTACATCATTGTAGCACACATTTCACACTTATCCGAGACTCAATGACTCAAGATTTAACTGAATTCTCTACCACTGAAGCTGACCAATGCTTGACAGTCTTTTGAGGGTGAATTTCTTTTAAATTCAACTCCACTGTGCAGGCAGTCAGGCTGCTAATTCCATCTGAGGACCCACTTCCTGGATGCCTCCATCACCTCCTTCCTTTTGCCCATCATGCTAGTCTTTCCTGTCCCTGAGACACAGGCAAGTAGCTGTGGGCTTAAGGAAGGGCTGCACGCAATGAGGTGGTGGGCTTGGGGTTGGCTCTGGGCTCCAACCTCACATGTGGACAGAGCTCTGGAGGGTGAGGGACAAGTCCACGTTCCATCAGCTCTGTTCTTTTCTGCCAAGGGTTTCTCTGCTCCTTGTCAGCTGCTATCCCCATGTGGCAAATAGGCTTCTCTCCCTGGTAGGGCCACTCTGTTAGGCTCCCGAACTCAGGAAATCTGAGTCCCTGAAGAAACTGCTTACTATCGACTAAGGGTAACAAAGAAACTAACAGGAAGAAGCAACTCTCCTATGACCTGCTCCTCTTTATACAACTCCATCAAGGATGGATGCAAAGTTACCCACAAATGCTGCAATGTGAAGAACTGGAAACCCTGTTTAAAAACACTCTTTACGGCCATGCGGTCTCCTGAGAGTAAATGCCACAAATGCCCATCTGTCTCCTTGTCCTATGTTTCCATGTGGGCATGGGATTGTGTGTAGATGTGTGTTGACAGAAGTGTATATGGATGGATGCATGGACGGATGGACAGATGGATATATTTACGTGCCTGTGCGTGTGCACAGCTCTATGCACACTGATGCATATGTGTATCTTTATTCTCTAGTTATAACTCACCTTTCATCGATAGGTGCCTCCTGACTTACTCCTGCCAATTCATTTGTGTGTGGACTAGGGATGATAAAAGGATACAGTCAAACCGGAGACACAACTCTAAATTTACTTTTCTGGCAAAACTAGCTTTCATTACTCTACATACAAACCGGGTAACTTCTGACTACTCATGTATATAGCACCACTTGGATCTGAAATGTCAATCTTTTTCATTAGAAATGAGGATAAACATGATGGATACCAACATCTCAAGCTACGGAAAATAGTACTGCTTTCCGATTTAACTAAACCTCTTTATCAGACCTCAGTCCCACATGTCCCAATGTGACACCCTTTGTGGTGGCAGTTATTTCAAACTCAACTCTAGTTTGTAGGTAGTCAGCCCTCTTATTCCATTGAACGTCCTGCTTCAAAGACCCTCCATTAGCTCCTTAATTTCAGCCAGCATGGTGGCCCCTCTTGCCCCTCAAAAACGGTCAGGTTACTAGAGGTCTCACACAGGGGCACAATCCAGTATGATGGTGATTTGAGGTCTGCAGCACCAGCCTGATGGTGGCAGAGCTGTGGAGGGTGGAGAACACCTCCAAGGCTCTTAGCTC
This sequence comes from Saguinus oedipus, assembly GCA_031835075.1. NCBI lineage: Eukaryota > Metazoa > Chordata > Mammalia > Primates > Cebidae > Saguinus > Saguinus oedipus. The sequence goes on from CM063173.1 coordinate 171,692,984, forward strand.
TGCTCCTTCCTGCTGAGGGCTTCACAGTACTATGACTACTCATACCGCCCCCTTGTTTCAAATGGGATTCTCTCCTCCCTCCGCCCACTCTGGTATATCTCATACACAAAAAACCTGAGTTTCCAGGCATTTGCCTACTTCTAACTAAGGGTGACAAGACAGCAACAGAGGGAGGCCTCCCTCTATAGTCTGTTTCTCTCTCTTTTTTTTTTTAACAACTGTAAAAATATGGTAGTTTGCCTGGGCCAGCCACAGTGAGAAGATAAAGAACCTGTGTCAGACACTCTGTCCTGCCATGGACACTCCTCAGAGTAGCTCCCTTGTTTGTGTGTGTGTCTGTGCGTACATCTTTTATAACTCACATGTCTTCGGTGGATCGGTCAACGATGACTTCTGCCAGCTCATCCAGATGGGGACTAAAGGACAAATATGCTCAGAGTCAGACACAATGTATAATTCTAAATGTTTTACATCAAAAAGCTACGTTACTCTACGAGTTCTTCCCTGATTATACTTTAACTGTTCACATGTCTCCTAATTTTTTTTTTTTTTTTTTGAGACAGAGTTTCGCTCTTGTTACCCAGGCTGGAGTGCAATGGCGCGATCTCGGGGTTTTTTAATGATCACCACTTCTAACTGGTGTGAGATGGTATCTCAATGTGGTTTTGATTTGCATTTCTCTAATGACCAGTGATGCTGAGCTTTTTTTCATATGTTTGTTGGCTGCATAAACATCTTCTTTTGAGTAGTGTCTGTTCATGTCCTTTGTCCACTTTTTGTTGGGCTTATTTGTTTTTTTCTTGTAAATCTGTTTTAGTTCTTTGTATATTCTGGTTATTAAGCCCTTTGTCAGATGGGGAGATTGCAAAAATGTTTTCCCATTCTGTTGGTTGCCAGTTCACTGTAATGACAGTTTCTACACTGTTGGTGGGAGGGTGGGAGCGTAAATTAAATCAACTGTTGTGGAAGACACTGTGGCGATTCCTCAAGGATCTAGAAATAGAAATACCATTTGACCCAGCAATCCCATTACTGGGTATATACCCAAAAGACTGTAAAACATTCAACTATAAACACACATGCACACATATGTTTACTGCAGCACTGTTCAGAGGAGCAAAGACTTGGAACCAACCCAAATGCCCATCAAAAATAGACTGGATAAAGAAAATGTGGCATATATATACCAATGGAATACTATGTAGCCATAAAAAAGGATGAGCTCATGTCCTTTGCAGGTACATGCATGAAGCTGGAAACCATCACCCTCAGCAAACAGACACAGGAACAGAAAACCAAACACTGCATGCTCTCACTCATAAGTGGGTGCTGGACAATGAGAACACATGGACACAGGGAGAGGAACATCACACACCAGGGCATGTCACGGGGGGTGGGGATATTAGGGGAGGGGTTAGGAGGGGGTGGGGAGATTGGGTAGGGACAGCATTCAGAGATATACCTAAGGTAGATGATGGGGCGATGGATGCAGCACACCACCGTGGCACACGTACACCTAGGTAACAAACCTGCACGTTTTGCACACGTACCCTAGAACTTCAAATATAATAATAATAACAACAAAGAAATGTTAAAAAAAATAGAGCATTTTGGAGTAAAACTGAAGTAAAATAAGGTAAAAGTTCATATGTAAATCACTAAATTGACCTGGCATGGGAATATTTTACTTTAGATATGAGGTTTCATATGCCAAGAGTGAGTATCTTAGGCTGTGAACATAGTAGCACATCCAGATTAAGTGACTGTAACTTCACCAAAATCCATAACAGACTTTATCAAGGACATTTAATTACAGTTCAACTTTCATTTGTAAGTCCCCCTTCTTATAATCCCATCTGAATTCCTCATTCTCAATCACCTCCAACCACCTCCTCCTATTTCACCAATCCTAGTGGTCTTTCCTGCCCAAGAGTTAGGTCAAGTAGACGCAGGCCTCAGGCAAGGGTTCCATCCCATGTGATGATGGGTACGGGCTCAAGGAGTCAGCCTCACATAGTGCCAGAGCTCTGGAGGGTGGGGGAATACGTCCAGGGATGTTATCTGTAATTTGTGGGGGGTTTGTTGTTTTTTTTTGGTTTTTTTTGGCTGGGGGTTCTGTGTGCCCTTTGTCCACTGCCATTGCCTTCTGGTTCCAAGCAGGATTCACTTCTCTCTTGATTCACACTACTAGTACAGTCTCATTCCCACACAAAAGAAAGGTGGTAAAAACTAAAAGCCTCCCTCTATGAGTTCTTCCACATTTTCCTACCTTATTCCAAAAAAACAAAAGAATATTCTCCACAAAGCTCATCCTGAGAAGATGCTAAAAATAGTTCCAAGGGAACTCCTTCTTCCCATGGATGCTGGTGACAGTGAATAGCCCAAATCTCAATCTCTCTGCAGGTTGTATGTATGAATGCATGTATGTGTGTGTTCATATGCACATGCATACATGTACAGTTGTATTCCTTTAGTTCATATGTTGCATGGTCCAGTCAACCAGAAGGTACCCTTTCAATTCTCAAACAGGGCAGGGCCAAAGGACTTAAAACATGCACAGTAAGACAACATGTAATGTCCCAGCCTTAACGTTTCAGTTAAAAATAGTTCCAATTACTTTTCAACCTGTGAACTGCTTGATCCTTACAGAACACAGGTGTGTATTTGGTTATTTGGAATCCTCCATGCCATTTCCCTATGCACCATACTTTACATCATTGTAGCACACATTTCACACTTATCCGAGACTCAATGACTCAAGATTTAACTGAATTCTCTACCACTGAAACTGACCAGTGCTTGACAGCCTTTTGAGAGTGAATTTATTTTAAATTCAACTCCACTGTGCAGGCAGTCAGCCTGCTAATTCCATCTGAGGACCCACTTCCTGGATGCCTCCATCACCTCCTTCCTTTTGCCCATCATGCTAGTCTTTCCTGTCCCTGAGACACAGGCAAGTAGCTGTGGGCTTAAGGAAGGGCTGCACGCAATGAGGTGGTGGGCTTGGGGTTGGCTCTGGGCTCCAACTTCACATGTGGACAGAGCTCTGGAGGGTGAGGGACAAGTCCACGTTCCATCAGCTCTGTTCTTTTCTGCCAAGGGTTTCTCTGCTCCTTGTCAGCTGCTATCCCCATGTGGCAAATAGGCTTCTCTCCCTGGTAGGGCCACTCTGTTAGGCTCCCGAACTCAGGAAATCTGAGTCCCTGAAGAAACTGCTTACTATCGACTAAGGGTAACAAAGAAACTAACAGGAAGAAGCAACTCTCCTATGACCTGCTCCTCTTTATACAACTCCATCAAGGATGGATGCAAAGTTACCCACAAATGCTGCAATGTGAAGAACTGGAAACCCTGTTTAAAAACACTCTTTACGGCCATGCGGTCTCCTGAGAGTAAATGCCACAAATGCCCATCTGTCTCCTTGTCCTATGTTTCCATGTGGGCATGGGATTGTGTGTAGATGTGTGTTGACAGAAGTGTATATGGATGGATGCATGGACGGATGGACAGATGGATATATTTACGTGCCTGTGCGTGTGCACAGCTCTATGCACACTGATGCATATGTGTATCTTTATTCTCTAGTTATAACTCACCTTTCATCGATAGGTGCCTCCTGACTTGCTCCTGCCAATTCATTTGTGTGTGGACTAGGGATGATAAAAGAATACAGTCAAACCGGAGACACAACTCTAAATTTACTTTTCTGGCAAAACTAGCTTTCATTACTCTACATACAAACCGGATAACTTCTGACTACTCATGTATATAGCACTACTTGGATCTGAAATGTCAACCTTTTTCATTAGAAATGAGGATTCTCATGATGGATACCAACATCTCAAGCTACGGAAAATAGTACTGCTTCCCGATTTAACTAAACCTCTTTATCAGACCTCAGTCCCACATGTCTCAATGTGACACCCTTTGTGGTGGCAGTTATTTCAAACTCAACTCCAGTTTGTAGGTAGTCAGCCCTCTTATCCCATTGAACGTCCTGCTTCAAAGACCCTCCGTTAGCTCCTTAATTTCAGCCAGCATGGTGGTCCCTCTTGCCCCTCAAAAACGGTCAGGTTACTAGAGGTCTCACACAGGGGCACAATCCAGTATGATGGTGATTTGAGGTCTGCAGCACCAGCCTGATGGTGGCAGAGCTGTGGAGGGTGGAGAATACCTCCAAGGCTCTTAGCTCTGCTCCTTCCTGCTGAGGGCTTCACAGTACTATGACTACTCATACCGCCCCCTTGTTTCAAATGGGATTCTCTCCTCCCTCTGCCCACTCTGGTATATCTCATACACAGAAAATCTGAGTTTCCAGGCATTTGCCTACTTCTAACTAAGGGTGACAAGACAGCAACAGAGGGAGGCCTCCCTCTATAGTCTGTTTCTCTCTCTTTTTTTTTTTAACAACTGTAAAAATGTGGTAGTTTGCCTGGGCCAGCCACAGTGAGAAGATAAAGAACCTGCGTCAGACACTCTGTACTGCCATGGACACTCCTCAGAGTAGCTCCCTTGTTTGTGTGTGTGTCTGTGCGTACATCTTTTATAACTCACATGTCTTCGGTGGATCGGTCAACGATGACTTCTGCCAGCTCATCCAGATGGGGACTAAAGGACAAATATGCTCAGAGTCAGACACAATGTATAATTCTAAATGTTTTACATCAAAAAGCTACGTTACTCTACGAGTTCTTCCCTGATTATACTTTAACTGTTCACATATCTCCTAATTTTTTTTTTTTTTTTTTTTTTTGAGACGGAGTTTCGCTCTTGTTACCCAGGCTGGAGTGCAATGGCGCGATCTCGGGGTTTTTTAATGATCACCATTTCTAACTGGTGTGAGATGGTATCTCAATGTGGTTTTGATTTGCATTTCTCTAATGACCAGTGATGCTGAGCTTTTTTTCATATGTTTGTTGGCTGCATAAATGTCTTCTTTTGAGTAGTGTCTGTTCATGTCCTTTGTCCACTTTTTGTTGGGGTTATTTGTTTTTTTTCTTGTAAATCTGTTTTAGTTCTTTGTATATTCTGGTTACTAAGCCCTTTGTCAGATGGGGAGATTGCAAAAATTCTTTCTGATTCTGTTGGTTGCCAGTTCACTGTAATGACAGTTTCTACACTGTTGGTGGGAGGGTGGGAGTGTAAATTAAGTCAACTGTTGTGGAAGACACTGTGGCAATTTCTCAGAGATCTAGAAATAGAAATACCATTTGACCCAGCAATCCCATTACTGGGTATATACCCAAAAGACTGTAAAACATTCAACTATAAACACACATGCACACATATGTTTACTGCAGCACTGTTCAGAGGAGCAAAGACTTGGAACCAACCCAAATGCCCATCAAAAATAGATTGAATAAAGAAAATGTGGCATATATATACCAATGGAATACTATGAAGCCATAAAAAAGGATGAGCTCATGTCCTTTGCAGGGACATGCACGAAGCTGGAAACCATCACCCTCAGCAAACGGACACAAGAACAGAAAACCAAACACTGCATGCTCTCACTCATAAGTGGATGTTGGACAATGAGAACACATGGACACAGGGAGAGGAACATCACACACCAGGGCATGTCAGGGGGGTGGGGATATTAGGGGAGGGGTTAGGAGGGGGTGGGGAGATTGGGTAGGGACAGCATTCAGAGATATACCTAAGGTAGATGATGGGGCGATGGATGCAGCACACCACCGTGGCACACGTACACCTAGGTAACAAACCTGCACGTTTTGCACACGTACCCTAGAACTTCAAATATAATAATAATAACAACAAAGAAATGTTAAAAAAAATAGAGCATTTTGGAGTAAAACTGAAGTAAAATAAGGTAAAAGTTCATATGTAAATCACTAAATTGACCTGGCATGGGAATATTTTACTTTAGATATGAGGTTTCATATGCCAAGAGTGAGTATCTTAGGCTGTGAACATAGTAGCACATCCAGATTAAGTGACTGTAACTTCACCAAAATCCATAACAGACTTTATCAAGGACATTTAATTACAGTTCAACTTTCATTTGTAAGTCCCCCTTCTTATAATCCCATCTGAATTCCTCATTCTCAATCACCTCCAACTACCTCCTCCTATTTCACCAATCCTAGTGGTCTTTCCTGCCCAAGAGTTAGGGTCAAGTAGATGCAGGCCTCAGGCAAGGGCTCCATCCCATGTGATGATGGGTACGGGCTCAAGGAGTCAGCCTCACATAGTGCCAGAGCTCTGGAGGGTGGGGGAATACATCCAGGGATGTTATCTGTAATTTGTGGGGGTTTTCTTGTTTTTTTTTGGCTGGGGGTTCTGTGTGCCCTTTGTCCATTGCCATTGCCTTCTGGTTCCAAGCCGGATTCACTTCTCTCTTGATTCACACAACTAGTACAGTCTCATTCCCACACAAAAGAAAGGTGGTAAAAACTAAAAGCCTCCCTCTATGAGTTCTTCCACATTTTCCTACCTTATTCCAAAAAACAAAAGAATATTCTCCACAAAGCTCATCCTGAGAAGATGCTAAAAATAGTTCCAAGGGAACTCCTTGTTCCCATGGATGCTGGTGACAGTGAATAGCCCAAATCTCAATCTCTCTGCAGGTTGTATGTATGAATGCATGTATGTGTGTGTTCATATACGCATGCATACATGTACCGTTGTATTCCTTTAGTTCATATGTTGCATGGTCCAGTCAACCAGAAGGTACCCTTTCAATTCTCACACAGGGCAGGGCCAAAGAACTTAAAACATGCACAGTAAGACAACATGTAATGTCCCAGCCTTAACATTTTCAGTTAAAAATGGTTCCAATTACTTTTCAACCTGTGAACTGCTTGATCCTTACAGAACACAGGTGTGTATTTGGTTATTTGGAATCCTCCATGCCATTACCCTATGCACCATACATCATTTTAGCACACATTTCACACTTATCCGAGACTCAATGACTCAAGATTTAACTGAATTCTCTACCACTGAAGCTGACCAATGCTTGACAGTCTTTTGAGGGTGAATTTCTTTTAAATTCAACTCCACTGTGCAGGCAGTCAGCCTGCTAATTCCATCTGAGGACCCACTTCCTGGATGCCTCCATCACCTCCTTCCTTTTGCCCATCATGCTAGTCTTTCCTGTCCCTGAGACACAGGCAAGTAGCTGTGGGCTTAAGGAAGGGCTGCACGCAATGAGGTGGTGGGCTTGGGGTTGGCTCTGGGCTCCAACCTCACATGTGGACAGAGCTCTGGAGGGTGAGGGACAAGTCCACGTTCCATCAGCTCTGTTCTTTTCTGCCAAGGGTTTCTCTGCTCCTTGTCAGCTGCTATCCCCATGTGGCAAATAGGCTTCTCTCCCTGGTAGGGCCACTCTGTTAGGCTCCCGAACTCAGGAAATCTGAGTCCCTGAAGAAACTGCTTACTATCGACTAAGGGTAACAAAGAAACTAACAGGAAGAAGCAACTCTCCTATGACCTGCTCCTCTTTATACAACTCCATCAAGGATGGATGCAAAGTTACCCACAAATGCTGCAATGCGAAGAACTGGAAACCCTGTTTAAAAACACTCTTTACGGCCATGCGGTCTCCTGAGAGTAAATGCCACAAATGCCTATCTGTCTCCTTGTCCTATGTTTCCATTGTGGGCATGGGATTGTGTGTAGATGTGTGTTGACAGAAGTGTATATGGATGGATGCATGGACGGATGGACAGATGGATATATTTACGTGCCTGTGCGTGTGCACAGCTCTATGCACACTGATGCATATGTGTATCTTTATTCTCTAGTTATAACTCACCTTTCATCGATAGGTGCCTCCTGACTTGCTCCTGCCAATTCATTTGTGTGTGGACTAGGGATGATAAAAGAATACAGTCAAACCGGAGACACAACTCTAAATTTACTTTTCTGGCAAAACTAGCTTTCATTACTCTACATACAAACCGGATAACTTCTGACTACTCACGTATATAGCACTACTTGGATCTGAAACGTCAATCTTTTTCATTAGAAATGAGGATAAACATGATGGATACCAACATCTCAAGCTATGGAAAATAATGATGCTTCCCAATTTAACTAAACCTCTTTATTAGACCTCAGTCCCACATGTCCCAATGTGACACCCTTTGTGGTGGCAGTTATTTCAAACTCAACTCTAGTTTGTAGGTAGTCAGCCCTGTTACTCCATTGAATGTCCTGCTTCAAAGACCCTCCATTAGCTTCTTACATTCACCCACCATGGTGGTCCCTCTTGACCCTCAAAAAGGGTCAAATAACTAAAGTTCTGACACAGAGGCACAATCCAGGATGACAGTGATTTAAGGTTTGCAGCACCAGCCTCCATGGTGGTAGAGTTCTGGGGGGTAAAGAACACCTCCAAGGCTCCTAGCTCTGATCCTTTCTGCTGAGGGCCTCACAGTACCCTCACTATTCCCAACTCCTTCTTCCTGCAAACAGGAATATCTCTTCTCTTTGCCCACTCTAGTATGTCTCATACGCAGAAAATCTGAGTTTTCAAGGCATTTACCTGCTACTCAGGTGACAAGACAGTAAGAGATGGAAGCCTCCCTGTTTACTGTTTCATTTTTTTCCAAAACTATTGTAAAAATGTGGTAGTTTGCCTGTACCTGCCACAGTGAGAAGATAAAGAGAGTGTGTCAAAGACACTCTGTACTGCCATGGACGCTCCTCAGAGTAACTCCCATTAATCTCGATCTCTTTCTCTGTCATTATTTTGTGTGTGTTTTGTGAGTGCATCTTTCATAACTTACATGTCTTCAGTGGCACTATCAATGATGACTCCTGCCAGCTCATTCAGATGGGGACTAAAGGACAAATATGGTCAGTCAGATACTATGTGTAATTCTAAATGTTTTGCATCAAATAGCTACTCTATGAGTTATTCCCGGTTACACTTTAAATATTCACATGTATGTATATCACTAAATTCACCTGATATGGCATTTTTTCCATTAGAAATGAGGTGGTGTATGTCAACAGTGAATATCGTAGGTTTTGTACATAGCAATGTGTCCAGATTAAGTGACATATCATCACCTCAACGTGTCACACTCTTTTTCAAGTACTGTCAGTTCCAGTTCAACTTTAGTTTGTAAGTCCCCTTCTTATAATCCCATCTGAATTCCTCACTCTCAATCACCTCCCATCACCTCCTCACTTTTCACCCATTTAGTTGTCTTTCCTGCCCCAAAGTCAGGGCCCAGTGGCTGCTAGCCTCAAGCAAGGGCTCTATCCAATGTCAGGATGGGTATAGGCCCAGGGAGTCAGCCTCCCAGTGGCAGGGCTCTGGAGGCTGAGAAATACTTTGAAGGCTGTTAGCTCTGTTCTTTTGCTGCTGCTAGCTTCCTGTTCACTGTCCACTGCCATCTCCTTCTGGCTCCATGCAGGATTAGCTTCTTTTTTCGGTCCACACTACTGGAACAGTCTCATTCCCATAGAAACAACAGGTGGCAAACACTAACATAGCAAGCCTCCCTCTATGAGTTCTTCCCCATTTTCCTACCTCCATCCAAAAGACAAAAGAATATTTTGTACAGAAGCTGATCCTGAGAGGACTCTTGACACAGTTTCAAGGGAGCTGCTAGTTCCTGTGTATGTTCATGGCAGTCAACAGCCAAATCTCAATTTTTCTGTGTATGATGCATGTATGTGTGTGTTCACATATGCATATATATATATACACACACACACATACATATGCCTTTATATCACGTTACATTGGTCAGTCTACCAGAAGATCCTCTTTCAATTCACACAGAGGGCAGGGTCGAAGAATTTAAAACGTACATGGTAAGACAACATGCAACTTCGTAGACTTAACGTTTTTAGTTCTAAATAGTTCCAATTACTTTACAACCTGTCAACGGCTTGACCCTTACACAAGCCATGTGTGTATTTGGTTATTTGGAATCTGCCATGCCATTTTCCCTGCACATCATACTTCATATGATTGCAGCATCATTTTAGAGCTATCCAAGACTCACTGACTCAGATTTAACTAAAACTCCCTGCCGCTGAAGCTGACCAATACATGACAGCCTCTAGTGGGTGAATTTCCTTTAAAATTGATATAAAAGAACTAAGGGTGACAAACACACAAACAGGAAGAAGCAGCTCTCCTATGACTTGTTCCTCTGAATGTAACTCTACCAAAAAAAGATGCAAAGTTACCTACAATGCTACAATGAGAAGAACTGGAAACCCTGTCATAAAACACTCGGTATGGCCATGCAGGCTCCCGAGAGCAAATCCCACAAACGTCCATCTGTCTCCTTGTTTTATGTTTCCATCGCGTGTATGTGTTTGTTTGTGTTCGTGTATTGAAAGAAGTCCGTACGGATGGATGCATGGATGGATACATTTGTTTCTGTGCCTGTGTGCGTGCAAAGTTCTACGCACACTTATGCATATGTGTGTCTTTATGTATTTATAACTCACCTTTCATTGATAGGTGCCTCCTGGGTTGCTCCTCTCAATTCATGTGTGTGTGGACTAGAGGATGATAAAAGAACAGTTAGACAGAAGACATAATTCTAAATTTACTTTTTTGGAAAAACCAGCTTTCATTGCTTCCATTACTCTACACATAAAGCAGTTTATTTCTGACTATTCGTGTGTATGTAACTATTTTAATCTAGAATGTAACTTTTTTTATTAAACATGAGAATTTATATGGTGGCAGCCAACATCTTAGGCTGGGGATAAAATGAATGCTTCCTGATTAGTAAACCCTCTGTATTATGCCCTTAGTCCCAGTGTGTGATAGCCTTTGTTGTGGCAGTTATTTCAAACTCAGCTCCAGTTCCTACGGAGTCAGTCCTGGTATTCCACTCAATGTCGTGCTTCGAAGGCCCTCTAACACCTCCTTACCTGATCGTCTCTCCTGTTCCTCAAGCAGGATAAAGTAACTGCAGGTCTGAGTCAAGGGCACAGTCTGATATCATGGTATTTGGAGTTTGGAATATCACCCTCCATTGTGGCAGAGTTCTGAAGAGTGGGAAACATTTCTAGGGCTGTTACCCTTTTTCTTTTCCCCTTTTCATTACTCTCTGTCCCCTGCTATCCCTTCCATTTCCAAATAGGATTCTCTGCTCTCTTCAGCCAATGTAGTAAGTCTCACGTATAGGCAGTCTGAATTTTTCTTTTTTAATTTGAGATTAAATTCTTGCTCTATCACCCAGGCTGGAGTGCAGCAGCGTGATCTCGGCTCACCGCAACCTCTGCCTCCTGGGTTCAAGTGATTCTCCTGCCTCAGCCTCCTGAGTAGCTGGGATTACAGGTGCCCGCCACCACACCTGGCTAATTTTTATATTTTTAGTAGAGATGGAGTTTCACCATCTTGGCCAGGCTGGTCTCGAACTCCTGACCTTTTGATCCACCCACCTCAGCTTCCCAAAGTCCTGGGATTACAAGCGTGAGCAATCGTGCCTGGCCCTGAAAATTTGTTTTGGTTGTTACTCAGAGTATCAAACAGTGTATTTGATACTCAGAGTATCAAGCAGGAAAAATCATTCCTCTTATGATGTGGTTGTCTTTTATCTAAATTCATTATAAAAAAGACATAAAGGCACCTTCCTATCCTATAGTGAGGTCACTTAGAAACAAGTGTCAAAGCCCTTTGTATTGCCATTAATGCTCTTGAATGTGAACCTCCCTAATCTCAGCCTTTATGTCTCTCTGCAGTACCTGTGGGTGCATGCCTTGATTTAATATGTTTATATAAATGGTATATAATTGTTTCCACCTATGTTCATATACCCTTATATCTATATTGGTTTATTTCTATCTCACAGTTCACTGGTATCTCTATTCCAGGGTACTGGTTTGAATTTAGACACAGCAGTGCTACAAAATTTAAAGATATATACATATAGTCCAACACCAATATGACTTCCTAGACTTCACTTTCTGGTTTGAATTACTCACAAGTGATGTTTAGTTCTGAACTGAATGAAACACAAAGCATTTGGTGGTTTACTTTATTTCAATTTGGCTGCAGTTTCTATGTACAAATATCCTTAATCTCTTCTCATTTCCTGATACTAAAATCCCTTCCTCAAAGCCTTCTTTTCACCATTATCGATGTCTTCTCTGCCTTCACACAGGGTCAAGAAACTGCTCCATTCAACGTGATGATGGGTGTGGGTTTGGAGTGTTGGCCTCACATGGCGGTGGAGCTCTGGAGGGTGAGGAACCCTTCCAGGACCATTAGCTTTCTTCTTTCCTCCTAAGGGCTCTGCTGCTTCTTGGCCACTACTTCCGCCTTCAACAGGATTCTCTCCTCCCTTGGCCCACTCAGGAAATCTTGCCTTTCCTAAGTATTTGTCTGCTACTAAGGGTAACAAGATAATAACAGGAAGTTTCCCTCTTTTGACCTGTTCCTTTTTATCCAATTTAACCAAAAAGTTGGATAAGGGACCTGCAGAGCCTATAGTGAAGAGATTTAGAAAATGTCAAAGACATTCTGTGTAGCCATGGATGATCCTGAGAGTAAAGCACATAATCATCTCCATCTCTCTCTTTCTCTGTTATTGTTTCTCTCTCTCTCCCCGTGTGTGTGTGTGTATCTAGATAAACAGAGTACGTATATCTGCATATATATTTCTTTACATATTTGTATATCTATCTATTTTTTTTTTTTGAGTTGGGGTCCTGTTCTGTCACCAGGCTGGAGTGCAGTGGCGTGATCTCAGCTCACTGCAACCTCCGCCTCCTGGGTTCAATGATTCTCCTGCCTCAGCCTCCTGAGTAGCTGGGACTACAGGCACGCGCCACCATGCCCAGCTAATTTTTGTATTTGTAGTAGAGATGGGATTTCACCATGTTGGCCAGGATGGTCTCGATCGCTTGACCTCATGATCTGCCCACCTCGCCTCCCAAAGTGCTGAGATTACAAGTGTGAGCCACCACACCTGGCCTTGTGTACCTATATTTTATAACTCACATTTCGTTGGTGGTTTCATCATATGTTATTGATGTCAATTCATTTTCATATGGGCTAAAGGAATACACAAGTAGATATTTGGACACACATGTAATTCTAAACTTACTTTTTGGACCAAACAGCTACAATTAATCTATTATGTATGATCTGGTTGATATTTAAATATTCATGTGTATATCACTAATTCGAACTAGGTATATCTTTTTTAAAAAATGCAGCTGTATATGGCAGTAATGGACTTTGCAGATGTATGAAAACAGTAATGCATTCAGAGTGAAGTTACTATAATTCTAATCATACGATGACTTTTTTGGTGATCTTTCTTTCCTCTCTCTCTCCCTTCCTTCCTTCCCTCATTCCCTCCTTTCTCTTCTCTCGTCTCCTTTCCTCTCTTCTCCTATTCTCTTTTCTCCTCCTCTCTCTTTCTCTCTCCCTCATCTCGCTGTCACCCAGGCTGGAGTGCACTGGTATGATCTGAGCTGGCTGCAACCTCTGCCTCCCAGGCTCAAGCAATTCTCATGCTTTAGCCACCTGAATATTTGGGATTTCAGGGATGCACCACCACACCTGGTTAATTTTTACATTTTTAGTAGAGACAGGGTTTCTCCATGTTGGCCGGGCTGGTCTCAAATTCCTGGCCTCAACTGATCCACCTGTCTTAGGCTCCCAAAGTGCTGGGATTACAGATGTGAGCCGGTGACATTTATTTAAAATTTAACTGCAGTGTGTAAGGAAACATGCCTCTTACCCCAATCTAAATTCTTGAGTTCTAAGTCCCTCTGTCATTTCCTTACTTTCACCCATCACGGCTGTCTTTCCTCCCCAGAAGATATAATCATGTAGCTGTAGGCCTGCATCAGGAACTCCCTACAAAATGATTGTGGGTTTGGGTTTGGTTTGGGGCCCCAGCCTCGCATGGTAGTAGAGCTCTAGAGGGTGAGGAATACATTGAGGTTTCATGAACTCTGTTCCTTTTGCCGACTGCTTCACTCCTCCCTGTCACCTGTCACCGCTCCGTTGCTCCAAATAGGATTTTCTTTCCCTTTGGCCCACTCTAGCAGTAGTAGAGTCTCATAAATGGGAAACCCGAGAGGTTCCTAAGAGATTGAGTACTACTAACTTGAAGTGACAAATATACTAATAGGAAGAAGCATCCCTTTACTGACTTGTTTCTCTTTTATCCAATTTGATCTGAAAAAAATAAAAAATTGTAACAGATAGCTGTGCCTCAGTCAATTACAGCAGCTGAGCTTCAGTCAACTGCAAGGGGCCAATTGATTCAAATAAGACAAGAACATCTAAATGTAACCAGCTGTAACCAATCACGCTGTTTCTTCACCTCACTTCCATTTTCTGTCCATAATGCTGTCTGGACAAACACGTTGCCAGCTCGCAGTTCTTAGAACTCGTTCTGGTTCTAAAAGCTTCCCAACTCACAATTCAGTCTTGCACTATTAAACTCTGTTAAATTTACTTTGTCTAAAATTTTTCCTTTTTGCAACCCAGAGGAGTTGCCTGGTCAGTATTTCATGATTCCCGAGACTCTCTACTGTGAGGTACATCACTTCGCTTCATTTTAAACTTACTGAGAACCACACAGCTTAAGTCCTAGATTTCAATGAGACTGAGTATTTAATTCCTTGCCCAAATCAGGACACTTCTGAAAGCGAAAAGTAGGTGCTATTAATAATCATTATAATCCTTCAGTCCTTCCCCATATGAATGACCAGACAGAGTAGCCAACAGCCACAAGAAATGTAAGTTCACAAGCCAACATGATTAGATACTTGAGGAATACGACGAGTGAGAAAGAAATACAACAAGCTGAACAACAGCATACCAACTGTAGCAAAACTACGGGAACACACTGACCAAGATTTTAAACAAGCATGGCAAATATTCTTAAGGATATGAGGGTACGAAAGAAGAATAAACAGAAAAAACAAGAGAAAACATTAACCGCAAAAGTATAGCTGCCAAAAAATATAAATTGTTGAGGGATAAATATTATTTGGATACATGTGAAAAGCTAGTTAATTTAGAGTTAGAAGATTAGATTGAGAAACCCAGAAAACAGTAGAGAAGAATAAACAGAACATACTAAAGAAAAGACAAATGTTGTGGAGGATTAAAAACAGATATCTACCATCTAGATTATGGAGATCTAAGAAAAAATGAAAACTAATAATGCAAAAGAAAATGTGGAAATTTATGATAAATTTCCCAGAATTCAAGAAAGAAGAAATAAATCAACTGTAAGGAACTAATGGAGATAAAGAGAAAGTTCTAACCACTTCCAGAAAGAGCAAAGAAGCTACGAGGGAACAAGGACAGACTGACATCACAGTTCTGTATACTAAAGAAATACATCTTGTTTGAGGACCAAACAGAGAACATGATGAAAACAGACCATATATTTGGCCATAAAAAAAGCTTCCACAGGGTAGAGTCCACAGGATCAATATCGTATTGGTGTTCTCTGAATATACCATAATATGATTAGCTTTTTTAAAACCCCCACATTTGAAACTAAATTACACATTGCTAAACAACTCTTACATTAAAAAAGGAAAACATAAAAGATTTTAAACACTAAAAACTAATTGATAATAACACGACAAAGTTTGCAGAAAACAGTGAAGCAGTAATTAGAAGAAAACGTATAGATATGCAAACATTCATAAGAAGTTAGGACGGTTAAAAGCAAAGAGTACACATTTGAGTAAAGAGGCTGGAAAAGGACAGAGGGCAAACTCCACGAAGTAATGAGGAAGCAAAGCGTAAATCACTGAGCTGGGGAAGGAAAAACATCGAGAAGACTGACAAAACAAAACTCGCCGGGCACGGTGGCTCACGCCTGTAGTCCCAGCACTTTGGGAGGCCGAGGTGGGAGGATCACAAGGTCAAGAGATTGAGACCATCCTGGTCAACATGGTGAAACCCCATCTCTACCAAAGATACAAAAAATTAGCTGGGCATGGTGGCGCGTGCCTGTAGTCCCAGCTACTCAGGAGGCTGAGGCAGGAGAATTGCCTGAACCCAGGAGGCGGAGGTTGCGTTGAGCTGAGATCACGCCATTGCACTCCAGCCTGAGTAACAAGAGCGAAACTCTGTCTCAAAAACAAAACAAAACAAAACTGTGTCTCTTTTAAAAGATTACTACAATAGACCTGTGGCAATAACAATCAAGAACACAAAGAGTGAATGTTCAAATAAAATATACAAGAAGGGAGCATAACTGTAAGACAACTAAAACTTTTCATGAGATTATTATATTCAATTATATGCTAATGAATATGAAAACTTAGATGAAATGGAAAAATTCCTAGACAAATATATAACACTAACATTAGTGCAAGAAAAGATACTTATACAGAAACAGAATGCTCAATTAAGTAACAAAGAAATCAACCTAGTATTTAAGGCCCTCCCCTCTCCCAAACACTGCAGGATTCACATAGGTATTTTTCAAAAAATTTTTAGAATATTGATATACTTACTACAAAATCTATGTCAACATATAAAGGTTCCATGAATAATGTATTTAATCTTGCTCTACCGTGGTAACAAAAAAAAGGTGTAGTGATGGCATAAGTATCAACGGAGTAAATAACTGAGCTCAGAGATAAACCCACGTAGATATATGTAATTGATGATGATTATATAAACAAGGAAAAAGGATGACCTCACTCCCAGGGAAGGCATTAATCTATTCATCTCTCAAATACCTCCCATTAGGCCCCACCTCCAACATTAGGGATCAAATTTTAACATGAGGTTTGAGGGTACAAACATCCAAACTATAGCACCATGTTTTTAAATGTTACTAAAAAGACTGAATGATTGCCAAATTGTTTACAAATGTAAAATAATCACATTGAAAAATAAACATAATTTTTAAAGAAATTTAATTAACTTATTTCAAAATATAAAATATTCAGAAAGAACACATGTAACTTAACAAGACAAAGATAAGAACACTAGTGGAAAAATGGGCTAAGTTCATGAATGGACCATTTCAGAAGAAATCCCAAATGTTGTAAGCATATAAACTGAGGCTTCAACTCACAACTTATCACATAAATGCAAAGTAAAACATAATGCAGTATTATGTTACCATTTATTAGACTGGTGATACAAATAAAAACGTTTGATTACGTCAAGTGTTGCTGTGAATGTGTATGTGTGGGAACCATCATCCACTGTTGAAGTGCAGACTGGTATAACCATTGTGAGAGCGATAGGCGGTATTCAGTCAAATTCAAAATATGCAGTCCCATGGCCCATCGAATCCTGCTTCATCTTCCTACAGAAATACTCAAATAGGTCTATAGGGGTCTGGCATAAGGATAATCATTTTGCATTACTCTTTGTGACGGCAAATGGTAGGAAGCAATATATGTGCTCCTCACGAGGGGAGGCATGCCTTTGAATTTTTCATATAAGTTAAAAGCAACAACTAAAGGTATACACAAGAAGAAGAATCTTATGTTACTGAGCCAAAAACTAACAAAATGAGATACAACTTAATATCATTTAAGTAAATTTAAAAAGTAACACATATAGGCAAAACAACAAAATGTAGTTAACCAGAACACATATAAATGTATATACTGTATATTCAACATATTAAAATTGTTGCATATATGTATCTACCTATATATGTCAATATGTGTATCTATACTCTCATCTATATACTAAAAAGGCAATGAGCCAATAGCAATGAGCATACCAAATGTACAAATAGTTTCTAAAAGGAATCAAGGTCTTTGGGTAAATGGCTGATTCCAGGGCTGAAGAAATGCTCAAAATGTAACGGGGACATGTCAAGTCAAGTGGACACAGGAGCTAGATTTTAGGGAGTCCCACTGGCCAAATATGGGACCATTTAAACAGCAAAATAAATAATGATAGAAATGGATTGTAATTCATTGAAATAAGAATTTATAAGTTAATAGTAATAATAAATAAATAGGGTAGGAATAGCTCTTCCTTATAATAGAATGATACTTATTAAACAGAAAAGGACTAGTTTTAAAAAAATCACCACTTTGTAACCATCATAGTTATAACTGATTCACATAAAAATCAATGGATGCTAAAACTAGTGCATGAAAGTTTTATGCGCAACAGGATTCTGAATGTTGCAGACAGTTTTAACATAGACTGTAAGTATCTCCCCCAAATTGGATATTAATTATAAACTGAATAATATTAACTTGTCAGTGAATAAATCTGATATTATCTCTCGACCACAATAGAGATATTAATCATAAAACAGTATAATATTTAATAGGGGAGTTAGTTGATCTGAAAGTGGTATTCTATCCTTTCAAAGGCCATGAAATTATTTTCTGTCATCTCATATAAAAGATGTAATATTCTAAGAGTCTGATGAATAATCTTGACAATAAGAAAGTGAATGCTGAGATTTTAGAATGAATAGACATTTTTAATCTCATAATCTACTTTCTGTTGACTAAATCACCCCTCTCACATTTCTAAGACATCTAAAAGTAGCTGTTAGACCTATTAAGTCCTCCTGATGAAAACTGAAATGTTTGGAGTTTCCATCTTTGCATCATCTTTTAAACATTTTTTCCCATGAAAATTATTCTTCAAGTGAACTTATAGATATCACACATGCCCAGTAAACTTCAAATCTGCAAGTGATGAACAGATAAACTGCACAGGAAACACTTTTGACAAACGTACCAGCATTTCCTGTTGTAGAATCCTTGGGCCATATTAAGGGTATTATTAAGCTGGCATCTCATAAAGTGTATAGAATAAACCACTCACTTGGGAAGATGTTAAAAGGAAATAGTAAGAGCCAAACTTGTTTTATTTAAATGTATAAAATTAATTCCAAATATAAAAAAATTTGGTGAATATATTGGTAATCTTGGGATGGTAAAGAACTTTGAGTATGACACAAACAGCATTAGTCATTAAAGTACCAATCATATCTGAACTCATGAAGCTTATTCTAAAGCTCTTTGTAAGGTTGCTATATTTTACCTTAAACATCAAATGCAAAAACATATTAGAGATTTGCCACATAAAACTGTCATGTGACCAATTTATTTGAACAACAAAATTTCTTGAATCTAAAAGATAAGGTAAATATGACTTAGCTCACTTAAGATTTAACTTTTTAGAAAGAATTTTAGAATTGGTGTCCAGAAAACCATTTTCCCATCAATATGAATAATTCTGAGACTGATTTTCACCAATCCCCAATATATATTATGACATCACTTTTCATTGTTGGCTCCAGCACAGATATCTGATGTCACTGAGATCAGAGCAAAGGATTTAAAGGCAAATAGCAAGAAACAACATAAATTCATACACAATTTTTTTTTGGTTCAAATTTGCTATGATTGCATTAAAAATTACAATGTGTTGTCCCTTAAAAATTCTCATGTAAATCTATTATTTGGAACCTGGCACTTCATTTTTCTCTAGAATGAAGTTTTTATGTGTTGGTAATAAAAAACTGTTTAGGACTTTCCAAGAAATTTAATGAATCAAGATTTAAATACAATCCTTTATTACTGAACCTGATCATCATGTGTGACAGCAAATTGAACTTAAATTTACTCCAAATTTATGTTCCATTTGTACGCACACATTGTTCTTGCCCATTTTGATTTCCTAATTCTCAAGTCCTTCCACCACCTTCATGCTCTTCATGAGTCACAGATATCTTTTCTTCCCCTCAAACAGGATCAAGTGACTAAACCTGAGGCAGGGGCTCCATCCAATGTGATGATGGCTTTGGGTTTGGGGCACAAGCTCTGCAGGGTGAGGGATAGACACAGGGTCTCTTAGCTCCTTTCCTTTTGCTGAGTGCTCCTCTGCTGCCTGTCCAACACTACCATCGTCTTTCTCTAAGTAGGATTCTCTCCTCTCTTGGATCGTTGTTGATAGAGTCTCATACACAGGCTTTCTGATAGTCTCCTGAGGGCTTTGACTGCTAATTATTAAGGGTCACAAACAAACTTTGAGTACCAAGTGTCCCTCTTCTGACCTGATCTTATATTTTCCACTTAGGTTCAAAAACAATGTTACCTAAAGATGCTTACGGTCTCATGGAAAGCTCTTATTGCCATTGATGCTCCCTGTGTTTTTTACCTGTTAGATCAGTCAACTCACCCATTGCTGTCATTATTGTCAGAACATACAGTAGAAGCTGTTGATGAATCCATAATTCTATCAAAGAGTAAAAAAACACATACAAAAAATAAAGTCAGATATTTTGGAAGGCAATCAGGGTGTTAATCTCAACAGTATTTCAGGACAGGAAAAGTAAAATCAGAGGAATTTTGACAAGAACTAAAGAAACAATTTCAGGGTCCAGCACTAGTAATTCTGAGGCAGGGTGTGTGTGTGTGTCTGTATGTGTGTAAGAAAGGACACAGAAAAAATAAAGAAAATGTCAGAATATTGAATATTCCTGTATGAATGGCTGGTTTGTGAACTGAAAGTAGATTATATGTTCAGAATGATTGTTTTCTTTTTGTCTGGATTCATTTTTTTAAGTTATGTGGCTATATTTTACAAAACCAAGACTTCCAAAATCTTCCTAAACCAGTAGCTGTAGATAGGACCATCTGAGGATCAAGCCTTGGGTGTCATCTCTAAGAATACGTTGCAGGCCACACTGATATTCTTTTATTCTGTTTATGCAAGGGTGGGCTGTCTCCAAAACACTTTAGCTATTCACAGATATTAAAATGTCATATAATTGTAACATCCTTATAAGCCACCAATCTCACTAATAAAAAACAATTTGTGACTTTCACTGTAGTAATTAACAATGTTTCAGGTGGTAACTGAGATGGGACCACTGAAGCCCTTTTGGTGGCCATCTCTATGGCGTGGCTTCCTGACCTGAACACTAGCTCACCTGATCCTTGAACAGAGCATCCACCATTAGGGCACCCCAGCTTAATGGTGGGAAAGATTAAAGAGCATCCACCGTTAGCAGCCCAGCCTCCCTTATGGGAAAGACTAAAGCCACCAGTATGCGATTACTATCACACTGCCTAAAAGGTCTTATTTTAAAAGACATCAACAGGCATAGAATGAGACTTTTTTATTTTTTTAATATTTATTTATTTAGAGACAGAGTCTCACTTTGTCACCCAGGCTGGAGTGCAGTGGCATGAACTCATTTCACTGCAACCTTCGTTTCCCAGGTTCAAGTGATTCTCCTGCCTCAGCCTCCCAAGTAGCTGGGACTGCAGGCGTCCGTCACCATACCGTGCTAATTTTTTTTTTTTTTTTTGTATTTTTAGTAGAGACAGGGTTTCACTATATTGACCAGGCTCGTCTCGAACTCCCGACCTCGTGATCCACCCGCCTTGGCCTCCCAAAGTGCTGGGATTAAAGGCGTGAGCCACCACACCCAGTTGGCTTTTTTATTTTTAAATTTTTTTTTCTATTTCTATTATTTTCCTATCTAATTATTTTTCTGTTTCTAGTTGCTGGGTCACAGAGAGCAGCAAATTCCATCCCTTCGGGGTTATACCAGCTCATCTGCAGTAGGAGTAGAAATATCCAAGCTCTCAGTCTACCACCAGACTACCACATGTGTTCCAGAGACATGTTCCAAGCACATCTCTGGACATGAACCAGGGCAACCCAAGGCAGAGCTGGATTTCTGGGAGATTTTCTCTGTAAGCCCTGGACCTGCTTACCTGTAGGCCAGACTGCTTCAGGGGCCTCTGCCGCTCAGAAGAGCCTGGGGTCAGTTCAGCCGAAAGAATGACACAAGTCTCAGATCTTGTGCCAACGATACAAGTCTTTCTAAGAAGGAGAAATTTATTCAAGGTCTCGTTAGCAGTTTTCTCTCCTGCTGCCTTTCAGGATTATGGCTTTTCCTTTTTTTATTTTTTAATTTCCCAAAACCAAGTTTGTTAAATCAAATCTTTACCCAATTCCTGCCAAGTAACAAGGTTACTGCTATTTGGCCCTACACCCGCTAGGTGTCCTCCAGTACTATGAGGATAAGGGGACTCTGTGAGGTCCCTGGGAGGGAAAGGAATGTCAATTAGTGATCTCCACAGCTGGGTATAAGCAAACTTTCCTGTCTATGGGCCCAGAGACCTCCATCTAGTTCCCCCACCAAAACTTTACAGGATTCTAATCCTCCTGATGAGGATGAGAGGGGATTGTTATCCAACAGAGAGGGCAGAGGCTGGGATGGGACTCCCTTGCTCAGAGACCCTCACCTCTAGGTCTTTACCTTACCTCGTATTGAGAACAAGTGAGTATTGGGATAAGAACTCTGTGTCCATGGCAACCCAAAACAGAATCCTGGTGCTCTTGAGATTCTCGCAGAGTGGGGAATAGAACCAACTGGGTTGAAGACTGCAGAGACTTAAAAGCAGATGCTGTTCTGTCACACATACAGATACTCATTAAATAAGATGAGGGAGAAGGGCATGGGGTAGAGGAGAATGTACCAAAACCAAAGACCCCAGGGTGATAACCTCAGAGCAGAGATATCTCTCTGCTTATTTTTTTCTTTTTTATGTAATGGAGGGGTTTCTTCTTATTTACTCTGATGAAGAAGGTTACATCAAGGGTTCAGCTACCTTTGTGGGTTAGAGAAGATAACCAGAGGGCTCAATGTTTTCTACACAATATTCAATTTGACTACAATAGGCAAGGTTGATAGGACTGTGAGAAAACGAATAGTTGTACATTTAAAATACACTAATATTCTAGCTAGAAGAGAGAATTTTGAGTGTTTTTAAAGCAAAGAAATAGTAAATGTTTAAGGCAATGGATATGCTAATTACCATAATTTGATCATGATACAATGTATAAACTGAAACATCACATTGTACCTCATAAATACGTGCAATTTATTGTGTCGACTAAAATTTTGATTATAAGAAAAAATAAACTTCAATTGTAAGAAAACAACCCAACTTTTAAAAAATGTGCAAAATATGTGAACAGATACTTAATAAAGATTTGCAACTGGCAAATAAGCAAATGAAAAGATGTTCATCATCACTAGCCATTAGAGGAATGTAGATTAAAACTATAATAAGAAACCACTAGATAGCTATTAGAATATCTAAGATTAGAAAGATAGAGGGTTGACAGAGATACAGAGAAACTGAAATTCTCATACAATGCCAGGAAGGTAAAATGCTAGATCCACTTTGGAAAAGAGTTTTGCAGTTTCTTAAGAAGTTAATTAGGTCTTTTTGTCCCCACTTCAGCAGGTAGAGAACTTGGAAGTCATCACTCCCATCTTCACAACAGGAAAAAAGATAATCAAACTGACAATCAACAACTTTTCTTAGATCTGTCAGAGAATAGAGGTCACAGAGCAAACGACTTGCTCAAGAACTAGAGAGATGGGTGACTACAGAAAATCACAGTTTACCGGACAGCAGAAGCCACTAGAGCCAGTAATAGGTAGGAACACTTAAATGGCAATCAATAAATTACTGGTGGCTGAGTGTGGACTAGCTTGAGAGTTAAAACCTTACTGGAGTCCCGTTTTGGGGACCCCTTAAACTTTCATGAATTTTACTTCCAGGAACCTACCAGGTTCTCATGGTGAAGGCTGAAGAGAATTTCCTCAGGCTTTTTAGGCAAGGAAAAGGGAAAGGCAACCATTTCAAAATATGCCCTAATTCAGGGACAGAGAGAGTGAGTGGGTATAGCAACCATTTTGAAGTATGCCCAGAGCATACTGTTCTCTGCCCTAAAGAAAGACTGCTTTATCAGGGTTTTGTCTGACATCGGGGAAAAGCAATAAGACAACTGTAAACCCCTCTAGTTTTCCTGCCCCACAAAAAAGGAAGGGAAAAAAATAATTACTAATTCAATAGCATAAAAATTTACACCTATGTTTTTGTCTAAGAGTATAGTTTGGGATCTTCACTTAGATATTTCTTCCATTTGAGGTTAATTTTTCTGTATGATGTGAGGAAGAGATCTAATTTCATTCATTTGTATGTGGATGTCCAGTTGTCCCAGCACCACTTGCTAAAGGGACCGTTCTTTTCCACTGGATAGTCTTGGTACCCTTGTGGAAAATCAATTGGCTTCAAATGTATGGATTTACTTCTGGACTCTCAATTCTATTCCATTGACCTACATGTCTATCCTTATTCTAGTACGACACTATTTGAACCACTATAGCTTTATTGTTAGTTTTGAAATAATAAAGTGTGGACTCTGCAACTTCATTGTTCTTCAAGATTTTTGGTTATTCAGAGTCCCTTGCATTTTCAAACAAATTTTAGGATCAGCAAGTCAATTTCTGCAAAAAGAAAAGCTAGGATTTTGAAAGGAATTGAGCTGACTCTGTAGATGAATTTGTGGAGTACTGTCATCTTAACAGTTTTCCTTCATTCAATGAGTACCGGATGTGTATCCATTTATTTAGGTCTTACTTAATCACTTTCAATAATATTTTGTAGTCTTTCATTTGTTTTATTCTTAGTTTTTCAGTGCTGTTATAAATAAAACTAGTTTCTTAATTTCATTTCAGCCACTCATTGCTAGTGTTTCTAAATGTAACCAATTTTTCTACATTGATCTTGTATCTTTCGTGAACTAAATTGTTAACTCCAGCAAGTTTGCTGTTGTGGAATCCTTAGACTTTTTACATGCAAGATTACTTGCAAGAAACATAGTTTCGCTTTTTCCATTCCAATCTAGATGGTTTTTATTTCTTTTCTTTGTTTTGCCTTGTTTTGTTTTTGGTTCAATTATCCTGGCTAGAACCTCCAGTACAATGTTGAATAGAAAAAGCAAGAGCAGGCATCCTTGTCTTTTTCCTCATCTCAGGAGAAAAGCTTTAAGACCTTCGCCACTAAGTTTAATGTTTGCTGATGGTTTCTCATCATCTTTACTAGATTACCCAAGGGTTTTTTTTTGTTGTTGTTGTTGTTATTTACTTGGGGTTTTCACCATATTTTTTAGTTCTTTTCTTTTTTCCTTGATCAGTCTAGCTAAGCTATCAATTTTGTTGATTTTTTTCAAATAACTTTTGGTTTTGTTTATTTTCTCTATTGTTTTCCTGCTTGCTATTTATTTTCACTCTGACATTTATTATATCCTGGCTTTACGTGCTTTCAGTTTGCTCTTCTTTTATTTTATTTTATTTTTTTTTTTATTTTTTTTTTTATTTTTTATTTTTTTGAGACGGAGTTTTGCTCTTGTTACTCAGGCTGGAGTGCAATGGCGCGATCTCAGCTCACCGCAACCTCCGCCTCCTGGGTTCAGGCAATTCTCCTGCCTCAGCCTCCTGAGTAGCTGGGATTACAGGCACACGCCACCACGCCCGGCTAATTTTTTGTGTTTTTAGTAGAGACGGGGTTTCACCATGTTGACCAGGATGGTCTCGATCTCTTGACCTTGTGATCCACCCGCCTCGGCCTCCCAAAGTGCTGGGATTACAGGCGTGAGCCACCGCACTGGGCCCCTGTTCTTCTTTTTCTAGTTTCTTTAGGTGGAAAGTTAGGTTATTGAATGAGATCTTTCTTCTGTTCTAACATAAGAATTTACATCTATAAATTTCCCTTCACGCACTGTATCAGCTGCATTTCTTAAGTTTTATGAT
Source organism: Saguinus oedipus (assembly GCA_031835075.1). Lineage (NCBI taxonomy): Eukaryota > Metazoa > Chordata > Mammalia > Primates > Cebidae > Saguinus > Saguinus oedipus. Next base: position 171,718,537 of record CM063173.1, read on the forward strand.
GCGGTGTTTTTGTTTTCATTCACCTCAAAATATGTTCTGATTTATCTTGGATTTATTCTTTTTCTAATTCATTATTTAAGTGTACACTGTTTCATTTCCATATATTTGTGAATTTCCCAAATTTCCTTCTCTTTCTATTCTACCTTCATTTTATTGCAGTTGAGAACATACTTTATATTATTTAAATATTTCAAAAGTTATTGAGAGTTGTTTTATCACCTAGTATATGGTCTTTCCTGGAGAATGTTCCATATGTACTTATAAAGAATGTACACTCTGTTGTTGTTGGATGGAGCATGCTATAGATATCTGTTAAAACTAGTTGGTTTATAGTATTATTCAAGTCTTATATTTTCTTTGGGATTGGCTGCCCAATTGTCTAGCTATTATCGAAAGTGGGGATTGAAGTCCTCAGCTATTATTGCTGAAGTTTTTCTTCCTTCAATTCTGTCAGTGTTTTCTTCATGTATTTTAGGACTCTGTTACATGTTTTTGATGGACTGATCCTTTTATTATTATAAAATGTCCTTTGTTGCTAATAAAAATTTTTGCCTTTAAGTCTATTTTTTTCTGATTTCATATCATGATTCCATCTCTTTCTCAGCTCTTTATTTCCTGTGGATTTGAGTTACTACCTAGTGTTCTTTCATTTCAGCCTGAATGACTCCCATTAGTATTTCTTATAGAGATATCTTCAAGCAACAAATTTTTTTAGTTTTGTTTACCAAAGAATGTCTTATGATACTTAACGTCTTATGTTTTTCCTTCAGTGTTGAAGGGTATTTTTGCTAGATATAGAATTCTTGATTAATAAGTCTCATTAGACCCTTAGTAGCCATCTTGATTATCACACCAACTGTCATGGCATCACAAGGGTTGTATACAAAGTAACCCTTATTTCACTTCATAATTGCCCCAGTATGCAACAGCAATTACCCTGGTAATTTGGATATGCCAGAAAGAAGCCATAATATGTTTCCTTTAAGTGAAAAGATGGAACTCTCTGACATTGTAAGAAAAGAAAAATACTACAGGCTGAGTAAGGACAAATCTTCTACCCATAAAACTGTGAAGAAGAACAAAGGAATTTGTGCTAGTTTAACTGTCATACCTCAAGCTGCAAAAGTTACAGTTACCATGTGTAAGTGCTTAGTTGAGATGGAAAAGACATTAAATTTGTAGGCAGAAGACATGAACAAAAATGTCTTCTGTCAGCAATTAGGTTTGGTACTCTCAGCATTTTGTTTTGTTTTGTTTACATTTTTGTTAGCATATTGTGTATCTCAATTTATCTATGCCTCAGGTAGCCATGATATTCAGTAACTGCCTCTGATTGTCTTCAACAAATATCCCCTGAACAAAGGCTGAGGGAGCTCCAAGTCAGGCCAATAAAGATAGTCTTGTGAGTGGGGTCTTCCTGGGACCTCTTAGTCAGGTCAGACAATGACGTTCCTCTGGGAATAAGGCTTTGAATGAGTCCCAACCCCTTTTTGTCCCTTTCTACGGCTCCCAGGAGCCTGTTTTTCACCGACATTGTAGGATATTGACTTTCAAAGCTACCATGGATCTGGGAGGACGTGATAAGCATAGAGCGAGTAAGAACACTACAAAGCTCAATATTATTACCAAAAGTTGCCTGCATTCCTGAATAAATGCTCCAAGGTTGCTGCAAGTCTTTGGATATTTTCCAGAGCCCCGAAAAAGTTGCTTCTATTTTTCCCAGTTGCTTTTATGAAGAAATAAATTTTGGAAGGTTCCTAGCTTGCCATTTTTACTGACATCACTTCCAAATTCTCAGGGCTTTGTTGTTGTTGTTGTTGTTGTTTTTTGAGACAGAGTCTCACTCTGTTGCCCAGGCTGGAGTGCAGTAGTGTGATCTCAGCTCACTGCAACCTCTGGCTTCCAAGTTCAAGCATTTCTCCTGTCTCAGCCTCCTTAGTAGCTAGGATTACAGGTATGTACCACCATGCCTGGCTAACTTTTATATTTTTAGTAGAGATGGGGTTTCACCAAGTTGGCCAGGCAGGTCTCAAACCCCTGAATTCAGGGTATCCTCCCACCTTGGCCTCCCAAAGTGTTGGGATTACAGGTGTGAGCCACTGTGCCTGGCCCCAAATACACTTTAAATACATTTCTGAACTCACAAAAATGTAAAGGAAATACAAAATGATTACACACACACACACACACACACACACACACACACACAATCTAGAGGAGAAACTAATGTCAAAACTAAAGTCATCAGTCAACATAGAAGCCAGAGATGCCCTGGAAGTATGCCCAAACCAAAAACCTAGAGCTTTGTTAGTTAACGTTTTGGCTCCCTTAGGTAGTAAATCAAAACTGGGCAATCAATAGGAAAATTAAAATACTTTTGTTTTAAAAAGCTGGGAATGAGATGTCAGTAAGTGACTTTGAAATACTCTGACACATCCTGACTGAGAATCTAGAATTTTTTCTGATTGACTAATAGGATTTGAACTGATGAAGTAGGGAACTGAATCTGAAACCTCCACATAAATCCAGGCACCAAAATTGGCTATATATTTAGTAGAAAAGACAAAATTTGAAGGATATGACAAGTGAACCAATTAACAAATCAGTCTCTGCAGGCAGTAGTTTAAAACATTAATAATTTTATTAGTCTTCCCTAATGTTTTCTAATCAGCTTTACTCTTATGCTGGAATGTGAATTTATACCATGCTCATAGTCCAAGAAACCTCAAACCAATAAATGAAACTAGTATGGTTCCTGATTGGTACTACTTCCAGAGCCAAGCAGAAAACAGGCAAATCATCTCAATTTTAGTCTCTCAGGATATCCAAAGTTAAAGTTTAGACAAATGCGAGCTATCTATAAAATTTAACAAAGAGTTGAAGGGTCAAACTACTATAAGCAGGAGTCAACAAAAACCATAAAAAGAACAAGACACAGAAAAATACAAATATTAAAATTATAACAAACTTTATACTCAGGAAGTAGGTTTAAAAGTACGTTTAAAGTGAAAAGATAGAGATCAACACTGGGGAGCATTAAAAGGGGCCACTGGTCCACTCTGGAACTTCAGAGTAGCAAGTCTCATGATAATTCTGTCTTAGGTAGTCTGCCTTTCAGTGGTAAGGAGAGAGGGGCAACCCTGAAGTGTCAAGGATCAGTTTAGAGGCTACTACAAAGCTTAGGTGAGAGAGATTGATGGCCTGAAAACCAGGGTGGTAGTAAGAATTGAGAGGAGAGACAGATTTGAGAAACAGCAGAAAAAAAATAGCACAACTTGTAATTGACTAGCTATGTGGAGGACAGCCAAAGCAATCCTATGAAAAAGAATGAAGCTGGAGGTATCATGCTACCCGACTTCAAAACATCTACAAGGCTACAGTGACCAAAACAGCATGGCACTGGTACAAAAGCAGACACATAGGCCAATGGAACAGGTTAGAGAACCCAGAAACAAAGCTGCGTAGCTACAACCGTCTAATCTTCGACAAAGCCAACAAAAACAAGCAGTGGAGAAAGGACACCCTACTCAACAAATGGTGCTGGGATAACTAACTAGCCATATGCAGAAAACTGAAACTGGACCCCTTCCTTTCACCCCAAACAAAAATCAACCCATGATGGATAAAAGACTTAAATGTAAAACCTAAAACTATAAAACTCCTAGAAGAGGCCAGGCATGGTGGCTCACACCTGTAATCCCAGCCTGAGGCAGGCAGATCATGAGGTCAGGAGTTTGAGACCAGCCTGGCCAACATGGTGAAACCCTTTAGTAGATATTTAGTATCTCTACTAAAAATATAAAAATTAGATGGGCATGGTGGTGCATGCCTGTGCATGGGCATGGTGGTGCATTCCAGCTACTGGGGAGGTTCAGGCAGGAGAATCACTTGAACCCAGGAGGTGGATGTTGCAGTGAGCCGTGATCATGCCACTGTACTCCAGCCTGGGTGGCAGAGCAAGAGTCTGTCTCAAAACAAACAAACAAAAAACTATAATCTCTCTGGAAGATAACCTAGGAAATACCATTCTGACATAGGACCTTGCAAAGATTTCATGAAGATGCTGAAAGCAATTGCAACAAAAACAAAAACAGACAAAAGTAGAAACTAAACTAAAGAAGAGCTTCTGCAGAGCAAAACAAACTATCAACAGACTATACAGACAGCCTATAGAATAGGAAAAAGTTTTTGCAAATTATGCATCTGACAAAGGTCTAATATCCAGAATCTATAAGAAACTTAAACAAATCTACAAGCAAAAAACAACCTCATTAAAAAGAGGGGAGCGAAGGACATGAACAGACACTTCTCAAAAGAAGACATACACACAGCTAACAAACATGATAAAATGCTCAACATCAGTAATCACTAGAGAAATGCAAATCAAAACTACAGTGAGATACCATCTCATAATAGTCAGAATGGCTATTAATAAAAAGCCAAAAAATGGAAACTGGCAAAGCTGCAGAGGAAAGGGAATGCTTATACACTACAGGTGGGTATGTAAATTAGTTCAGCCATTATGGAAAGTAGTTTGGTGATTTCTCAAAGAACTAGGGAATTACCCTGCAACCCAGCAATCCTGTTACTGAGTATATACCCAAAGGAATATAAATCATTCTACCATAAAGACACGTGCACCCGTATGTTCATCACAGTACTATTCACAATAGCAAGGACACAGATTTAACCTAGGTGCCTGTCAGTGAATGGTGAACTGAATAAAAAAATGTGGCACACGTATACCACGGAATACTATGCAGCCATAAATTTAAAAAAAGCAAGATCATGTCCTTCGCAGCAATGCAGATGGAGCTGGAGGCCATCCAGCTACAGCTTAAAAATTATTCTAAGCAAAAAAAAAAAAAAATTATTCTAAGCAAACTAACACAGGAACAGCCAACCAAAGACCACATGTTCTCACTTATAAGTGGGAGTTAAACATTGAGTACACATGGACATAATTATGGAAACAACAGACATTGGGGCTTACTTGAGGGTGGAGATTGGGAGGAGGGCTGATATCAAAAAACTACCTATAAGCTACCATGCTTATTATCTGAATGACAAAATAATCTGAACATCAAACCCCCATGACACACAACTTACATATATAACAAACCTGCACATGTATCCTTGAACCTAAAATAAAAACTAAAAATTAAATAAAATGTGTACACGAAAAATAAACTGGATTTAGGCATGTCTTTTTGTATATAAAAATTGAGCTATTGGCACAGTTATGAACCAACTGAATTATATCTCAGTAGATCAAAATAGCTAATATTGATGTAAAGATAATCAGTACAGAAGACAAAATATTTCAGGTCAGATTTAGGATTTTTTTTTTTTTTTTTTTTTTGAGATGGAGTCTTGCTCTGACACCCAGGCTGGAGTACAATGGCATGATCTTGGCTCACTGCAGCCTCCGCCTCCTGGGTTCAAGTGATGCTCTTGCCTCAGCCTCCTGAGTAGCTGAGATTACAGGTGCCCATTTCCATGCCTGGCTAAGTTTTGTATTTTTAGTAGAGATGGAGTTTGGCTATGTTGGCCAGGCTGGCCACAAACTCCTGACCTCAGGTGATTCACCCACCTCAGCTTCCCAAAGGGCTGGCATTACAGGCATGAGCCACCACACCCAGCCCAGATTTAGGATTTTACATGAAATTATCACTGCTGGAAAACCAACAGATTCTATGTCAGATGGATCCCAGGAGATGTGTGAGGATTGACACAACGTGGAATAAACATTTTTAAAAAAAAAGCTTCAACAACAGACTAGTTCAAGCAGTGTAACAAATTCCAGAATGTGAGGACAGATCTTTTAAAATAACCCCATCAGACAAAAATTAAAGAAAAAAGGAATGAACAGAGCCTACATGACATATGGGACACCATAAAGCAATCAAACATTTGAATTTTCAGTGTCCCAGAAGGCAAAGAGCAAACCAGGGGGATAGAAAAGCTATTTAACAAAGTAATAAAACTTTCCAAGCCTAGCAAGAGATTTAGACATGCAGATACAAGAAGCACAGATATCCCCAAACAGACATAATTCAAAAAGATACTATCCATGGCACATTATAATCAAATTTTCAAAAATCAAAGACAGAGAAAATTCTAAAAACAGCAAGAGAAAAGTCTCCAGTCACATATAAGAAAACCCCATCAGACTAACAGTTGATTTCTCAGAATAAGCCTTACAGGCCAAGAAAGAATGGGGTGATATATTTTAAGTTTATAAAGAAAGAAACCATCAGCCAAGGATACTACATCCAGAAAAGTTATCCTTCATAAATGGAGAACAATGTCTTGCCCAGACAAGCAAAAGCTGAGGGAATTCATCACCACTAGACCAGCTATGTAAGAAATGTGTAAGGGAATCCTATACCTGGAAGCAAAAGGATATCTATCATCATGGAAACACATGAAAGTATAAAACCCACTGGTAGAACAAGCACACAAATAAGAAAACCAATCCAAAGGTTATCACTAAAGAAAACCACCAATTCACAATGACAAACAGTAAGAGAGAAAGGAACAAAGGATATATAAGGAAACCAGAAATCAATTAATAAAATGACAGGAGCAGGGCACAGTGGCTCACACCTGTAAGCCCAGCACTTTGGGAGGCTGAGGCAGGTGGACCACCTGAGGTCAGGAGTTCGAGACCAGCCTGACCACTATGATGAAACCCCATCTTTAAATAAATAAATAAATAAAGAGTAAAATGACAGGAATAACCCTCACATATCAAATACAGTCTTCAATGTAAATGGATTAAACTTTCCATTGAAACGATAGACTGGCTGAATGGATTATAAAAATAAACATGACCCAAATATATGCTGCCTAGAAGAAACTCACCTCACCTGTGGAGACATAAAGACCGAAAGGAAAGAAGTGGAAAAAGATATTCTGTGCAAAAGGAAACCGGAAGTGAGCAGGAGTAGCTATACTTATATCAGATAAAACAGACTTTAAGTCAAAAACAGTAAAAAGAGACAAGGATGATCATTATGTAATGACATGGGGATACATTAGCAAGTGGATGTAACAGTTCTAAGCATATATGCACTCAATACTAGGATACCCAGATATATAAAGCAAATACCATTAGATCTAAAGGGAGAGATAGACTCCAGTACAATAATAGATGAGTACTTCAACACTCTACTCAGCATTATGTAGATAATCTAGACAGAAAATTAACAAACAAACACCGACTTTAAACTGTACTTTAGACCAAATAGACCTAACAGAGATTTATAGAACATTTCATTCAACAGTTACAGAATACACATACTTCTTCATCAGCACATGGAACATTCTCCAAGACAGACCATATATTAGGACATAGAATAAGTCTCAACAATTTTTTAAAAATCAAAATCATGGGGATTTTCGCAAGATGGCGTCGTAGAGGCGACTCAGGATTGCAGCTCTCAGTGAAGGCGCAGAGGGTGAGTTTTAGCCGCATTCTCAGACGGTCCTTTTTTGCCCACAGAACGTTGAAAGTCCCAGGTGTGGGAGAGACACAGGACGCTCGCACAGCCGGCTCACGTGGCCGGTTGGGCTGGGCCGGCGCCACAGCACAGCGGTACACGGCACAAAACTCACTGGTCTGGGTGCCCTGTTAAACTGGCAACCTGAGATTTGGAAGGGCGGATTGGCATGTCCATCTGATTGAACAGGACTTGGACAATGAGCCAGACCAGGATATTCCTGGGAAACGTGATCTGAGCCAGTGCAGTGGGCAGCGGCATGGGAGATCGCACGGATCCCAGTGCCCTATCGGCAGTCTACTGGGGCGCCAGTGAGAGAGTCAACCGTTCAGCTTGGGGAGAGGAAGAGAGAGAGAGAGAGGATGGACTCTGAGGCAGGGAGCTGAGTGATCGAGCTCCGTGGGTCCCACCCTCACGGGGACAAGCAGGGCGGCGACTGGAGGCGCTCGGGGCTGAGAATTTTGTTGCCGGCATCTAGGACGGTGCAGCCCGGTGGGGGAGGGGTGTCCGCCACTATGGACGCAATCTGCCCCTACTGAAGTACCGCCCAGGGCTGACGCAGCCTGCCATTGCCGAGGCAACCTGCCATAACAGAGAGACTCCACCAAGAGGGCGGAGCGAACCACAGCAAAACAGAGCCCGGGGCAGCAGGGCGGACCCATGCTAGCAGGGTGGAGCCCAGGTAGGCAAATAGTGAATAGACTGCCACCTAGCGGGGCAGGAAAGTGCAACAGATACTCATAAAGAAAGCCCCAACTCCCTGAGACAGAGCATCTAAGGGGGGAAAAAAGGGGGGGGGGTTTATGAGTTCTGTTGCAGCAGACATAAACACATCCTCCCAACAGCCCTGAATGAACAACAGAGCTCACAGCACAGCACTGGAGCTCCTATAAAGCACAGACCATCTCCTCAAGCAGCTCCCTGACCCCTGTATATCCAAAGAGTCACCCCACAAAAGGACTAATCAGACTGACATTTGGTGGGCATCATTCTGGAACAAAGATAGGAGAAGAAGAAACTGGTAGCATCCCTCACTGTTCCGCAGCTGCTACAGGTGTACCCCAGACAAGCAGGGCCTGGAGTGGACCTCAGCACTCGTACAGCAGAGGGGCTAGACCATTAGAAGGAAAACTAAGTAACAGAAATACTTCATCATCAACAATCTGGGCATCCACTCAGATACCCAACTGAAAAATCAGCAACTACTAAGACGACAGGTGGATAAATCCATAAAGATGGGAAGAAACCAGCGCAAAAAGGAGGAAAACACCCGAAACCAAAACACCTCACCTCCTACAAAGGACCAAAACTCCTCACCAGCAAAGGAACAAAGCTGGACAGAGAATGAGTGTGACAAAATGACGGAATCAGACTTCAGAAAGTGGATAATGAGAAACTTCAGGGAGCTAAAAGAACATGTTCTAAATCAGTGCAAAGAAACTAAGAACCTTGAAAAAAGATTTGAAAAAAGATTCGAGGAAATGATAACAAGAATGGACAACTTAGAGAGGAATATGAATGAATTGAAGGAGCTGAAAAACACAACACGAGAACTTTGTGAAGCATACACAAGTTTCAACAGCCGAATCGACCAAGCAGAAGAAAGGATATCAGAACTCGAAGATCAACTCAATGAAATAAAACGAGAAACCAAGATTAAAGAAAAAAGCACAAAAAGGAATGAACAAAATCTCCAAGAAATGTGGGACTATGTGAAGAGACCCAACCTATGTTTGATAGGTGTACCAGAATGTGATGAAGAGAATGAATCCAAGCTGGAAAACACTCTTCAGGACATTATCCAGGAAAATTTCCCCAACCTAGCAAGACAGGTCAATACTCAACTCCAGGAAATACAGAGAACACCACAAAGATACTCCGCAACAAGAGCAACCCCAAGGCACATAATCGTCAGATTCACCAGGGTTGAAATGAAGGAGAAAATACTAAGGACAGTCAGAGAGAAAGGTCGGGTCACCCACAAAGGGAAGCCCATCAGACTCACAGCAGATCTCTCGGCAGAGACCCTACAAGCCAGAAGAGAGTGGGGGCCAATATTCAACATCCTTAAAGAAAAGAACTTTCAACCCAGAATTTCATATCCAGCCAAACTGAGCTTCATAAGTGAAGGAAAAATAAAATCCTTCATGAACAAGCAAGTACTCAGAGATTTTGTCACCACTAGGCCTGCTTTACAAGAGCTCCTGAAAGAGGCACTACACATAGAAAGAAACAACCAGTACCAGCCATCCTAAAAGCATACCAAATGCTAAAGAGCATCAACAAAATGAAGAATCTACATGAACCAATGGGCAAAACAGCCAGCTAGCATCAAAATGGCAGTATCAAATTCACACATAACAATATTAACCCTAAATGTAAATGGGCTAAATGCACCAATCAAAAGACACAGACTGGCAAATTGGATAAAAAACCAAAACCTATCGGTGTGCTGTATCCAGGAAACCCACCTCACATGCAAGGATACACAAAGGCTCAAAATAAAGGGATGGAGGAAGATTTACCAAGCAAATGGAGAGCAAAAAAAAGCAGGAGTTGCAATTCTCATCTCTGATAAAATAGACTTTAAAGCAACCAAGATCAAAAGGGACAAAGAAGGTCATTACATAATGGTAAAAGGATCGATACAACAAGAAGAGCTGACGATTTTAAATATATATGGACCCAATGCAGGAGCACCCAGATATATAAGGCAAGTTCTTAATGACTTACAAAGAGACTTAGACTCCCACACAATAATAGTGGGAGACTTTAACACTCCACTGTCAATATCAGACAGATCAACCAGACAGAAAATTAACAAGGACATCCAGGACTTGAACACAGACCTGGAACAAGCAAACCTGATAGACATTTACAGAACTCTCCACCCCAAATCCACAGAATATACATTCTTCTCAGCACCACATCACACCTACTCCAAAATTGACCACATAATTGGAAGTAAAGCACTCCTCAGCAAATGCAAAACAACTGAAATCATAACAGTCTCTCAGACCATAGTGCAATCAAGTTGGAACTCAGAATTCAGAAAATAACTCAGAACCACACAGCTTCATGGAAACTGAACAACTGGCTCCTGAATGTTGATTGGATAAACAATGAAATGAAGGCAGAAATAAAGAAGTTCTTCGAAACCAACAAAAATGAAGACACAACATACCAGAATCTCTGGGACACATTCAAAGCAGTCTGTAGAGGAAAATATATAGCAATAAGTGCCCACATGAGAAGAGTGGAGAGATCCAAAATTGACACCCTATCATCAAAATTGAAAGAGCTAGAGAAGCAAGATCAAAAAAGCTCAAAACCTAGCCGAAGACAAGAAATAACTAAGATCAGAGCAGAACTGAAGGACATAGAGACAAGAAAAACCCTTCAAAAAAATCAATAAATCCAAGAGCTGGTTTTTCAAAAAGATCAACAAAATAGACAGACCACTAGCCAGACTGATAAAAAAGAAAAGAGAGAACAACCAAATAGATGCAATAAAAAACGGTAATGGGGAAATCACCACAGATTCCACAGAAATTCAAACCATCATCAGAGAATACTACAAACAACTCTATGCACATAAACTAGTAAACCAGGAAGAAATGGATAAATTCCTGGACGCCTGTGTCCTCCCAAGCCTAAACCAGGAGGAAGCTGAAACTATGAATAGACCAATAACAAGGTCTGAAGTTGAGGGAGCAATTAAGAGCCTACCACACAAAAAAAGCCCAGGTCCAGATGGGTTCACAGCCGAATTCTACCAGACACACAAAGAGGAGCTGGTACCATTTCTTCTGAAACTATTCCAAATAATTCAAAAAGAGGGAACCCTTCCCAAATCATTTTATGAGACCAACATCATCCTGATACCAAAACCCAGCAGAGACTCAACAAGAAAAGAAAACTTCAGGCCAATATCCATGATGAACATTGATGCAAAAATCTTCAATAAAATACTGGCAAACCGATTGCAACAGCACATTAAAAAACTTATCCATCATGATCAAGTAGGATTCATCCCGGGGATGCAAGGCTGGTTCAACATACGCAAGTCTATAAATGTAATTCACCACATAAACAGAAGCAAAAACAAAAACCACATGATTATCTCAATTGACGCAGAGAAGGCATTTGACAAAATTCAACAGTGCTTTATGCTAAAAACCCTCAATAAACTTGGTATTGATGGAACATATCTCAAAGTAATAAAAGCTATTTAAGACAAACCAACAGCCAATATCATACTTAACGGGCAAAAACTGGAAGCATTCCCTTTGAAATCCGGCACTAGACAAGGATGCCCTCTCTCACCACTCCTATTCAACATAGTACTGGAAGTTCTAGCCAGAGCAATCAGGCAAGAAAAAGAAATAAAGGGTATTCAAATAGGAAAGGTGGAAGCCAAATTGTCTCTATTTGCAGATGACATGATAGTATACCTAGAAGACCCCATCACCTCAGCCCAAAAACTCCTGAAACTGATAAGCAACTTCAGCAAAGTCTCAGGATATAAAATCAATGTGCAAAAATCACAAGCATTCCTATACACCAATAACAGACTTAAAGAGAACCAAATCAAGAATGAACTGCCATTCACAATTGCTACAAAGAAAATAAAATACCTAGGAATACAACTCACAAGGAACATAAGGGACCTCTTTAAGGAAAACTACAAACCACTGCTCAACAAAATAAGAGAGGACACAAACAGATGGAGAAACATTCCATGTTCATGGTTAGGAAGAATCAATATCGTGAAAATGGCTATACTGCCCAAAGTAATTTACACAATCAATGCTATCCCCATCAAACTACCATTGAATTTCTTCACAGAACTGGAAAAAACCACTATGAACTTCATATGGAACCAAAAGAGAGCCCACATAGCCAAGTCAATTCTAAGCAAAAAGAACACAGCGGGAGGCATCACACTACCAGACTTCAAATTATACTACAAGGCTACAGTAATCAAAACAGCATGGTACTGGTACCAAAACAGAGATATAGACCAATGGAACAGAACAGAGGCGTCGGAGGCAACACAACATATCTACAACCATATAATCTTTGATAAACCAGACAAAAACAAGCAATGGGGAAAGGATTCCCTGTTGAATAAATGGTGTTGGGAAAACTGGCTAGCCATGTGCAGAAAGCAGAAACTGGACCCCTTCTTGACACCTTACACTAAAATTAACTCCAGATGGATTAAAGACTTAAACATAAGACCTGACACCATAAAAACCCTAGAAGAAAATCTAGGCAAAACCATTCAGGACATAGGAGTAGGCAAGGACTTCATGACCAAAACACCAAAAGCATTGGCAACAAAAGCCAAAATAGACAAATGGGACCTAATCAAACTCCACAGCTTCTGCATGGCAAAAGAAACAGTCACTAGAGTGAATAGGCAACCATCAGAATGGGAAAAAATCTTTGCAGTTTACGCATCTGACAAAGGGCTGATATCCAGAATTTACAAAGAACTCAAAGAGATTTACAGGAAAAAAACAAACAAGCGCATTCAAAAATGGGCAAAGGATATGAACAGACACTTTACAAAAGAAGACATACATGAGGCCAACAAACACATGAAAAAATGCTCATCATCACTGGTCATTAGAGAGATGCAAATCAAAACCACATTGAGATACATCTCACGCCAGTTAGAATGGCGATCATTAAAAAATCTGGAGACAGCAGATGCTGGAGAGGATGTGGAGAAAGAGGAACACTCTTACACTGTTGGTGGGAGTGTAAATTAGTTCAACCATTGTGGAAGACAGTGTGGCGATTCCTCAAGGACCTAGAAATAGAAATTCCATTTGACCCAGCAATCCCATTACTGGGTATATATCCAAAGGACTATAAATTGTTCTACTATAAGGACACATGCACACGAATGTTCACTGCAGCACTGTTTACAATAGCAAAGACCTGGAACCAACCCAAATGCCCATCGATGATAGACTGGACTGGGAAAATGTGGCACATATACACCGTGGAATATTATGCAGCAATCAAAAATGATGAGTTTGTGTCCTTTGTAAGGACATGGATGACTCTGCAGAACATCATTCTCAGCAAACTGACACAAGAACAGAAAAAGAAATACCGCATATTCTCACTCATAGGCGGGTGAGAAAAATGAGAACACATGGACACAGGGAGGGGGTCTACTACACACTGGGGTCTATTGGGGGGGATGGGGGACAGACAGTGGTGGGGGGATGGGGAGGGATAGCCTGGGGATAAATGCCAAGTTGGGTGAAGGGGAGGAAGGCAGCAAAACACACTGCCATGTGTGTACCTATGCAACTACCTTGCACGTTCTGCATAAGTATCCCAAAACCTACAATGCAATAAAAATTTAAAAAAAAAAATCAAAATCATGTCAAGTATCCTCTCAGACCACAGTGAAATAGGATAGGAAATCAAGAACAAAGAAATTTTAGAATCTGTACAAATACATGGAAATTAAACAACATGCTCCTGAATGACCTGTAGGTCGAGGAAGAGATTAAAGAGGATATCAAAAAATGTCTTGAAACAGGCCAGGTGTGGTGGCTCATGCATGTAATTCCAGCACTTTGGGAGGCCAAGGTGAATGGCTCGCTTGAGCAAAGGAGTTTGAGACTGCCCTGGGCAACATAGTGAGATTCTGTGTTATGACAGTTCACCAGGCATGCTAGTGCGTGCCTGTAATCCCAGCTACTCGGAAGGCTCAGGAAGAAGGATCGCTTGAACCCAGGAGGTGGAGGTTGCAGTGGGCCAAGACTGCACCATTGCATTCCAGCCTGAGCAACAGAGAGAGATCTTGTCTCAAAAACTAAAATGTCTTGAAACAAATGAAAATTGAAACACAACATACCAAAACCTATGGGATACAACAAAAGCAGTGCTAGTAAGGAAGTTTATAGCAATAAACATCTATATTTTAAAAGTAGAAAGATTTCAAATAAACAAACTGATACACCCCAAAGAACTAGAAAAGCAAGAACAAAACAAACCCCAAAGTAGTAGGACAGACATAATAAAGATCAGAGCAGAACTAAATGAAATAGATTTCAAAAACGCCACAAAGAATCAATGAAACAAAAAATTTGTTTTTGAAAAGGTAAACAAAATGGATAAACTGTTAGCTAGACTAACCAAGGGGGAAAAAAAAAGATGGCACAAATAAACAAAATCCAAGATGAAAAAGAAGACACTGCCAGGCACTGTGGCTCATGCCTGTAATCCCAGCATTTTGAGAGGCTGAGGCAGGTGGACTGCTTGAGCTCAGGAATACAAGACCAGCCTGAGCAACATGGCAAAACTCCATCTCTAAAAACAACGCAGAAAGTATCTGGGTATGGTGGCATACACTTGTACTCCCACTACTCACAAGTCTGAAGTGGGAAGATTGCTTCAGCCCAGGAGGTTCAGGCTGCAGTGAGTCATGATCACACCACTGCACTCCAGCCTGGGTGATGGAGCAAGACCCTGTGTCAAAAAAAATAATAAATAAAAGTAGACATTACAGCTGACACCAAAGAAATACCAAAAGTCATCAGACACTATTATGAACAACTATATATTAATAAACTAGAAAACTTAGAGGAAATGCATAAATTCCTTGACACATAGAAGCTACCATGATTGAATCAGGAACAAACAGAAAACCTGAACAGGCAAATCATGAATAATGAAATTGAATTCATAGTAAAAAGTATCCCAGTGGCGAAAAGCTCAGGACCCAATGGCTTCACTGCTAATGATTTCACTACCAAATTCTACCAAACTTACAAAGACAAACTAACACTAATTCTCCTAAAAGTATTCCAGAAAACTGAAAAGGAGGGAATTCTTCCTCATTCTACTAGGCTAGCAGTACCCTGATACCAAGACCAGATAAAGAATGCAACAACAAAAAAGATAGCTACACTCTAATATCCCTGATAAACACAGATGTAAAAATCCTCAATGAAATACCAACCAACCGAATCCAACAGTACATCAAAAAGACAACACACCAGGATCAAGTAGGATTTGTCCTCAAAATGCAAAGGTGGTTCCACATACACCGATCAACAAAGATGACATACCACATCAACAGAATAAAGAATAAAAACCATATGATCATTTCAAGAGATGTAGTTTGATAAAATTCAAAATCTCTTCATGAAAAAAACTCTCAACAAACTAGGCATTGAAGGGGTATATTAATACCTTGACATAATAAAGGCTACATATGACAAATCCACAGTTAACATCACACCATCATAGCCTTCAGCTTTTCCTCTAAAAACTGGAACAAAACAAGGATCTCTATTTTCACCACTCCTATTCAACACAGTACTAGAAGTCTTGGCCAGTGCAATCAGGCAACAGAAACAAAAGGCATCCAAATTGGAAAAGAGGAAGTAAAATTGTCCCTCTTTGCAGATGACATGATCTTGTATCTAGAAAAACCTAGACTCCACCAAAAACTCTTAGATCGGATAGATAAGTTCAATAAAGTTGTAGGATACAGCCGGGCACGATGGCTCATGCCCGTAATCCTAGCACTTTAGGAGGCCAAGGCAGGAGGATCACTTAAGGTCAGGAGTTCAAGACTAGCCTGACCAATATGATGAAACCCTGTCTCTACTAAAAACAGAAAAATTAGCTGGTCATGGTGGCATGTGCCTGTAGCCAGAAGCTACTCAGGAGGCTGAAACAGGAGAATTGCTTGAACGGAGGCAGAGGTTGCAGTGAGGTGAGATTGCACCACTGCACTCCAGCCTAGGCTACAGAATAAGACTCCATCTCAAAAAAAAAAAAGAAAAAGAAAATAAAAGAAAAAAAGAAAGTTTTAGGATACAAAATCAACATACAAAAATTAGTAGCATTTCTATATGCCAATAATAAACTAGCTGAGAAAGAAATCAACAGGAAATCCCATTTATAATAGCTACAAAAAAATAAAATACCTAGAAAAAGAGTTTAACCAAATAAGTGAAAAACCTCTACAATGAAAACTAAAGAACATTGATGAAAGAAATTGAAGAGGACATAAACAAATGGAAAGACAATCCATGCTCATGAATCAGAAAAAAATTAATATTGTTAAAATGACCATACAACCCAAAGCAATCTACAGATTCAATAAAATCCCTATCAAAATACCAATGTAATTTTTCACAAAGTAATCCTAAAATTCATATGGAAAAAAATCCTAAAATTCATATGGAAAAAAATCCTAAAATTCATATGGCACCAAAAATGAGCTCGAATAGCCGAAGCAATCCTAAGTAAAAAGAAAGCTGGAGACATCATACTGTCTGACTTCAACATCTTATTACAAGGCTCTAGTGACCACAATAGCATGGTATTGGTATCAAAACAGGTATAGAGACAAAATAAAAACACAGAAGTAGATCCAACATTTACAGCCAATTGATTTTCAACATGGTGTCAAGGACACTCAATGGCGAAAGGACATTCTCTTCAATAAATGGTGCTGGGAAAATTGGATATCCATATGCAAAAGAATGCAACTAACTCCTACCTTTCACTACAAAAATCAACTCAAGATGGATTAAAGGCTGGGCGCCATGGCTCACGCCTGTAATTCCAGTACTTTGGGAGACCAAGACAGTCCTGGCCAACATGGTGAAATCCCATCTCTACTAAAAATACAAAAATTAGCCGGGCGTTTGGCATGCGCCTGTAGTCATAGCTACTTGGGAGGCTGAGGCGGAAGAGTCACTTGAAGCTGGGAGGCGGAGGCTGCAGTGAGCCAAGACTATGCCACTGTGCTCCAGCCTGGCAAGAGAGCAAGACTCCGTCTCAAAAAAAAAAAAAAAAAAAAAAAAGGAAGATGAATTAAAGACTTAAACATAAGGCCTGAAACCTTAAAACTAGTAGAAGAAAACATAGGAGCAGCATTTCAGGAGACTGGTAACCATTTTATGGCTAAGACTTCAAAAGCACAGGCAACAAAAAAGTAGACAAACTGGATTGTATTAAACTAAAAAGCTTCTGCACATCGGAGGAAACAATGGAATGAAGAGACAACCTACTGAATGGAAGAAAATATGTGCAAACTATTCATCCAACAAAGAATTAATACCCAGAATACACAAGGAACTCAAACACCTCAACAGTAAAAAATAATAATAATTCCATTTATTTATTTTTGAGACGGAGTTTCGCTCTTGTTACCCAGGCTGGAGTGCAATGGCGCGATCTCGGCTTACCGCAACCTCTGCCTCCTGGGTTCAGGCAATTCTCGTGCCTCAGCCTCCTGAGTAGCTGGGATTACAGGCACGCGCCACCATGCCCATCTAATTTTTTGTATCTTTAGTAGAGACGGGGTTTCACCATGTTGACCTGCATGGTCTCGATCTCTTGACCTCGTGATCCACCCGCCTCTGAATAATTCCATTTAAAAGTGGGCAAAGAGTCAGGCATAATGGCTCATGCCTGTAATCCTAACACTTTGGGAGGCTTATGTAGGTGGACCACTTGAGCCCAGGAGTTTGAGACTAGCCAGGGCAACATAGCAAAGCCCTATTTCTACAAAAAAATACAAAAATTAGGCTAGGTCTGGTGACTCACGCCTGTAATCCCAGCACTTGGGGAGGCCAAGGTGATAGATCGCTTGAGCCCAAAAGTTCAAGACCAGCCTGGGCAACATAGTGAGACCTCATCTCTACCAAAAATTTAAAAAATGAGGTGGGATGATCACTTGAGCCCAGGAGGTTGAGGCTACAATGAGCAGTGATTGCACCACTGCATTCCCATCTGCATCTCAGAAACACATGCACGTGCACATAAGCACACACACACACACACACACACACACACACACACACACACACACACACACACACATTAGCTGGCCATACTGGCACGTGCCTGGGATCTCAGCCACTCCAGAGGCTGAGACAGGAGAATCATCGAGCCCAGGAAGTGGAGGCTGCAGTGACTCATGATTGCACCACTGCACTCCAGCCTGGGCAACAGAGCAAAACCCTGACACCAATCAATCAATCAAGAGTGGCCAAAGGACATAAATAGATATTTCTCCAAAGAAGACATACAGGTATATGAAAAAAATGCTCAATGTCACTAACCACAGGGAAATGCAAATTAAAACTACAATGAGATATCATCTTCACCCAGTGAGAATGGCTATGATTAAAAACACAAAATAGGCCGGGCATGGCGGCTCACGCCTGTAATCCCAGCACTTTGGGAGGCCGAGGCGGGCAGATCACCTGAGGTCAGGAGTTCAAGACCAGCCTGACCAACATGAAGAAACCCCATCTCTACTAAAAATACAAAAAAAATTAGCCAGGTGTGGTGGAGCATGCCTATAACCGCAGCTACTTGGGATGCTTAAGCAGGAGAATCGCTTGAACCTGGGAGGTGGAAGTATAATAGAGGAAATCTGGGCCTTCATTCCACCCCCTGCCCAAGCCCCGAAGGCCAGTGCCTAGTGGAGGGTCAACACACAGTAGTCTGTATTGTTACCACCGTATTACCACTCTCTCCGTGGAGTTCCAGCAAGGAGGGGTTCCACACCTCGTTGGGGACCAGTTCCGGAGCAGGGCTCCAAGTGCCCTCTTGGGGCGGTGGTGCAAGGGCCCACGGGGCTCTGAGGCTCCTCCCGGGCCTTGTGGGCCTTCACAGAAATGGGAGGGCATTGGCACAAGCTCTTGAGGCTGCGCAGACTGAAAGGTCCCTCAGGCATCCAGAAAGCTCGCCCTACACTCATCGGCGAGGTTAGGCCCCAGCTCTTATCCATGGAGGAGGAATTCAGTTTCCGTGGGCGAAGTCAACCTAAACGGCCATTTTGAAGCCTGAGAAGATCTCCCATCAGGCCCCGCCCCCGGTGTGGCCCCGCCCCCGGTGTGGCCCCGCCCCCGGTGTGGCCCCGCCCCCGGTGTGGCCCCGCCCCCGGTGTGGCCCCGCCCCCGGTGTGGCCCCGCCCCCGGTGTGGCCCCGCCCCCGGTGTGGCCCCGCCCCCGGTGTGGCCCCGCCCCCGGTGTGGCCCCGCCCCCGGGGCCAGGCTCGCTGGGTGTACCTCCTCACAGAGGTCCCTCCTGTGGTTCCTTCCTTCTGCTAAATGATTAGGGAGTCTCAAGCACACACTGAACTGGGGACAGACCGTGAGCAGGTACATAGGGGCCCCGACCTCCAAGAAGACAGATAAGCAAGCGAAAGTCACTACCAGCGTGAAAACTGCTGGAATGAAGGGAAGAAGGGACAAGGAAAGTCTCCTAGAGGGACATCTCTTTCAAAATAAAAGGGAGCGGCCGAGCGCGGTGGCTCGCTCCTGTAATCCCAGCACTTTGGGAAGCCGAGGAGGGTGGATCACTTGAGGCCAGGAGTTCGAGGCCAGCCGGGCCAATCCTCCCTACTAAAAATACCAAAATTAGCTGGGTGTGGTGTCGACACCTGTGGTCCCAGCTACTAGGGAGGCAGGAGAATCACTTGAACCCGGGAGGCGGAGGTTGCGATGAGCCGAGATGGCGCCATTGCACTCCAGCCTGGGCAACAAGAGTGAAACTCTGTTTCAAATAAAATAAGATAAAATAAAAAAGAGAAAAGAATAGGTGGAATACAAACTTCATTGAAGCTGTGATGCTGTAAAAGTCCCATCTAATGGTTTCTAGTTCCTCTGTGAAGCAGGGCAAATTTTTGAGGATAACTGAGAAGGTTTGAAATAGCTTTGAGCAGGATCAAAGAGAAGGTTGACTAAGGAAGTCTCTGTGAGGCAAGTAGCTTTCTTTGTTTTGTCTTAAGTACAATGTCTAACACATGGCAGGTACTTAATACATAGGGAATGAATGAAGTGAATTAATACATAATTTCCACATGGCCACAGAACTGATCGTTAGTGTTGACCGTGAGTTTATTGTCGTAGCATTGGTAACCTCATGTGTTCTTTGACCAAAAAAGGCTGTACCATTCATTTCCTAAGGGGTAGGTCTGGAAGAGGCAGAGTTGGGATTTTGCTGGACCGGAATGATGAAAAGGGAATGGGGTGGAGATATTTAAGATGTAAGTTAGGGCCAGGCCGGTGGCTCATGCCTGTAATCCCAGTACTTTGGGAGGCCAAGGCTTGGATCACCTGAGGTCGGGAGTTCAAGACCAACCTGACCAACATGGAGAAAACCTGTCTGTCTCTACTAAAAATACAAAATTAGCCCAGCATGGTGGCACATGCCAGTAGCCCAGCTACTCAGGAGGCTGACGCGGGAGAATCGCTTGAACCTGGGAGACAGAGGTTGCAATGATCTGAGATCATGCCAGTGCACTACAGCCTGGGCAACAAGAGCAAAACTCCGGCCGGGCGCAGTGGCTCAAGCCTGTAATCCCAGCTCTTTGGGAGGCCAAGGCGGGTGAATCACAAGGTCAAGATATCAAGACCCTCCTGGTCAACATGGTGAAACCCCGTCTCTACTAAAGATACAAAAAATTAGCTGGGCATGGTGGCACGTGCCTGTAATCCCAGCTACTCAGGAGGCTGAGGCAGGAGAATTGCTTAAACCCAGGAGGCAGAGGTTGCGGTGAGCCGAGATCGTGCCATTGCACTCTAGCCTAGGTAACAAGAGCGAAACTCCATCTCAAAAAAAAAAAAAAAAGAGCAAAACTCTGTCTAAAAAAAAAAAAAGATGTAAGTTAGGTGGCAGGTCATAAAATCTTCCACAGTTGGGGAGAAACTGAAGACAAGTGATTGCTGATGGGCAGGGAGTACATGCAAAGAAGGATAGGTTGAAGATTCTGACCTTAAGAATTGGCACATTAAGAAGATAGGCTGGAAAGACTGGGGGTTGAGATAAAAGGATGAGATGTCAGACCATCATTTGAGAAGACAAAGCTGTTCCAGGTAATAAGGTCTAAGAGCATCCATAACTGAGTTGCAATGGATTTAAGTATTCTGAGATGAGAAGGTCTATTCATTGGAAGGCAAGGTGATTGGATGGTCCAATCACATGGGTGTTGGGATATCTGAGAAATTTTCATTCTCTTCAAGACCCAATCCCTGGGACATACCCCAGCCCTACTCCCCTTCCAGGACCTACACAGGATTTGCATTCACACTTCAATCTAAGCTCTAGAGTCTGAAAGGGGCAATGTTATGACTCTGGGCCGGAAGACAGGAGCAGGGCAGTGAGAGAAGAATGCTGTGGACATCTGTTTTATTTTTATTTTGACACCCAGCATTTATTCTCCCTTCTGGAAATGGTATCTCTATTGTCCTCCAGCAATTAATACAGTGAGAATTACTCCTCTTCTTCAGTCTCAGTCTGTGTGCAGACTTAGAAAGACTTACAATCTTTCTTACTACATTCCTACACCATGGGTAGCTATGTGACTCAGGCCTGGCAAAAGGAACCTTCCATTTCTCTACCCCCAGTGCTTGGCTAAGAAATGGGTATGTGACTCAACTGGAGCTGGTGAGGCACAATAAGACTTTTGCGTGAACTCTGGAGTGAGGCATCACGTTTTCAGCTTCACTCAAAGCTGGGAAGATATTGCCCTGAACTTGCAGGCAGCCATCCTACCACCATATAAAACCTGAGAATGAAACCAGCACAGAAGACAGAGAGCCAAGAAATGGAGACATACTGAATCCTGATGATGTCAGTTGCACCCTGTATTAATCTTGCTGCCTAAAGCCAGTCTGTATAGAGACTTTTCAGTTACATGAGTCTATATATTCCCTTTTGTGTTTAGCTAAGTTGAATTGTATTCTACATCACTAAATCCAAATTATTCCTCACAGTACTAGGGGGGTTCTCCATTCCTGGCTTCTGCTTCTGAGCTAGCTCACTAAATGTGTGTGAATTTCTCTGTACCTCAGTTTTTCTTTCTGTCAAAGGGGTTGAACAATATATAGAGTTGTAAGATTAACTGGTTAATAAATTTTAAAATATGAATCTGCTCTATCATATTGAGGCGAAAGAAACTTCACATTAATCTTTCTAAATCAAATCTGGCTTTTGCCCTTGGTGATGAGGGTGGGCAGACATCGTGTATCAGTCATTACTGGAGACATTTTTCCCTCTTTAGCATGGTATACCTTTTCCAAAAAGACTGAGGAAAGAGCCTCTAGTCTTCAGTTCATTATGGTTGACCCCAAAGTTTCCAGATTCACAAAATAGAGTAATTTCCTTGGCCGGGTACAGTGACTCACACCTATAATCCCCTCACTGCGGGAGGCCAAGGCGGCTGGATCGCTTGAGCCCGCAGTTCAAAACTAGCCTAAGCAACATAGTAAGACCCTCAGCTCTACAAAAAGAAAGAAATTTAAATTTAAAAAAGTTTTAAATATAGTAATTTCCTGAATTCAGGAATGAGAATCTGAGTTAGGAATTCCTGAAATCATAAATTGTTCTATACTTTTATAACATTTTGTTTGTATATTTTTAATAAAATAAGAAACGTTAAGCTTAGTAAGAATTCAAAAATAACTCTGGGCTGGGTGTGGTGGCTCACGCCTCTAATCCCAGCACTTTGGGAGGCCGAGGAAGGTGGATCACTTGAGATCAGGAGTTCAAGACCAGCCTGGGCTACAGGGTGAAACCCCATCTCTACTAAAAATACAAAAAAATTAGCCAGCTGTGGTGGTGGGCACCTGTAATCTCAGCTACTCAAAAGGCTGAAGCAAGAGAATTGCTTGAACCTGGGAGGCAGAGGTTACAGTGAGCCAAGGTTGTGCCACTGCACTCTAGCCTGAGCAACAGAATGAGACTGTCTCAAAATAAAATAAAATAACTGTGGCTTATAATAAATATTTAAACAATAAATAATTGTGTGAACAGCATGCATGAAATCATCTGTCGGAATTGCCAATGTAAGGCCACGTGCGGTGGCTCACGCCTGTAATCCCAGCACTTTGGGAGGCAGAGGAAGGTGGATCACCTGAGATCAGGAATTCAAGACCAGCCTGGGCTACAGGGTGAAATCCCATCTCTACTGAAAAAAAAATACAAAAATTTAGCTGGGCATAGTGGCAGACACCTGTAATCCCAGCTATTCAAGAGGCTGAGGCAGGCGAATTGCTTGAACCTGGGAGGTGGAGGTTGCAGTGAGCCGAGATTGTACCTCTGCACTGCAGCCTGAGCAACAAGAGTGAAACTCTGTCTCAAAAAAACAAAACGAAACACAAATTGCCAATTTAAGTACTTGTTTACTTCTAAAACTTGTGTTTTTGGCAATGTCACCCTTGAGATTTGCATAACAAATAGTGTGCATATAAATTTACTAATTTTTATTTTATTTATAAGAACAACTTGCCAGGCACGGTGGCTCACGCCTGTAATCCCAGCACTTTGGGAGGCCGAGGCGGGTGGATCACAAGGTCAAGAGATCGAGACCATCCTGGTCAACATGGTGAAACCCCGTGTCTACTAAAAATACAAAAAATTAGCTGGGCATGGTGGCACATGCCTGTAATCCCAGCTACTCAGGAGGCTGAGGCAGGAGAATTGCCTGAACCCAGGAGGTGGAGGTTGTGGTGAGCCGAGATCGTGCCATTGCACTCCAGCCTGGATAACGAGCAAAACTCCGTCTCAAAATAAAAGAACAACTCACTTAGCAGACAGGGCATGAACTCTTCTTTATAACAGTTATAAACAAAGACTGTTTAAATCATGACTACTTTACTCCTATAGTAAGTAGATAGAGCAGGAATACCTACAAGAGAAATTATTCCTCCAGTTATTGCTAGCTCAGACTTCCTCCCAGCTAAATTACTGTTATGGCTCCTCCTTAAGTTTTCATGATTGTCTGCCACTCTCGGTCCCCAGTAGAAAGTACAGACCTTGAATCTCAGAGACAGTGATCACAAGTCCCTGAACTGCTACTTGGCTTCCCCAATAAAAACTCAAACTTGGCCAGGCGCAGTGGCTGTAATCCCAGCACTTTGGGAGGCTGAGGCAGGTGGATCACCTGAGGTCAGGAGTTTGAGACCAGACTGGCCAACATAGTGAAACTCCATCTCTACTAAAAATACAAAAATTAGCCCAGTGCAGTGGCACATGGCTATAGCCCCAGCTACTCAGGAGGCTGAAGCAGGAGAATTGCTTGAACCTGGGAGATGGAGGTTGCAGTGAGCCGAGATCATGCCATTGTACTCCAGCCTGGGGATGTTTCAAGACTCTCTCAAAAATATTAATTAACTGAATACAAATAAAAACTTGTTCTTGTAATCCAAGGCAACTGATAGGCTCATTTAGGCTCTGGCTTCCAGTGACAATGAGTTCTAGATGACAAGCCTGAAAGAGAAGAGCCCCTCTCATTGTCTGGGCCCCTGCCCTAAGCCTGCACACTCAGGTTTGGGTCTCACTGATAATCATTGCCATTCACCACCGGTGATTAACTCAGTCGTCACTCTGGAGATTCCAAAGACTTTAGGAGCTGTGTGTCAGGAATTAAGGACAAGGACCAAATATTTATTTGTTATTATATAATACTATTAAGAACCAAACATTTCAACACCCTTCATTGAATCCTCTCATCTTTCACACTGAGTTCTGATGCCATGTCTGTCATTTGTATTTTCATGTTATTTGGGCATTTCCTAGGCTCTCTTCATTTCATTAGCTTTTACATCTGTCTCTGCACTAATAACACTGCTTAATTTTTTAATAATTCTTCAAATCTGGTAGAAGTGTCCCACTTTGGTGCTTTGTTTTTGTTCTTTTTTTTTGTTGTTTGTTTGTTTCCTTTTTTTGAGGAAGGCAGGAAGGGAGGAAAGGAGGAAGGGAGGGAGGAAGGAAGGGAGGGAGGAAGGAAGGGAGGGAGGGGGAGGGAGGAAGGAAGAGAGGAAAGGAGGGAGGGAGGGAGGGAGGGAAGGAGGGAGAGAGAAAAAAGAAGGAAGGAAATCAGGCAATGAGAGAGACATTGCCGACCTGGATCTAGAGGTCTACAAGTTGATTTTTTTCTTTTTTTCTTTTTTTTTGAGAGAAGGAAAGAAAAAAAAAAGGAGTGAAGGAGAGGAAGAAAGAGGAAGAAAAAGAGGGAGAGAGAACAGAAATGTTGCTCCATTCTAAAAGAAATGGGTATTAATAATGGCCAATTTCATTTAAACCTATGAGTAGGTGTGATGTGGTATTGACAAGAATGTATATTTTGTGTGTTTAAAGTGGAGAGCTCTATAAATATTTATTAAGTTTACTTGTTCTGGATCTGAGTTCGAGTCCTTGATATCCTTATTAATTTTCTGTCTCATTGAGTCTAAGTCTCTATGTATCTGGGTGTTAGGATCGTTAGCTCTTATTGTTGCATTGATCCTTTTACCACTATATCTTTGTTGCTTTAAAATCTATTTTATCAGATACGAGAATTGCAACTCCTGTTTTGTATTTATTTATTTATTTTTGCTTTCCATTTGGTTGGTAAATCTTTCTCCATCCCTTTGTTTTGAGTCTTTGTGTATCATTGCATGTGAAATGGGTCTGGATGTAGCATACCTGGGTTTGGGCTGTATCTTTTGATTGGGGGATTTAGTCGATTTAAATTTAGGATTACTGCCATTTGATGTTAACTGGCTGTTTTATCCATTCGTTGATGTAAATTCTTCTTTATGTTGATGCTCTTTACTTTTTGGTATATTTTTAGAAAGGCTAATACTGGTTGTTTCTTTCTATGTGTAATGCTTCTTTCAGAAGCTCTTGTAAAGCAGGCCTGGTGGTAATAAAATCTCTGAGTACTTGCTTGTTCATAAAAGGTTTTATTTTTCCTTCAGTTGTGAAGCTTAGTTTGGCAGGATATGAAATTCTGGGCTGAAAGTTCTGTTCTTTAAGGATGTTGAATATTGGCCCCCACTCTCTTCTGGCTTGTAGGGTTTCTGCTGAGAGATCTGTTGTAAGTCTGATAGGCTTTCCTTTGTAACCTGACCCTTCTTTCTGGCTGCCCTTAGTATTTTCTCCTTCATTTCAACCCTGGTGAATCTAACAATTATGTGCCTTGGGGTTGCTCTTCTTGAGGAATATCTTTATGGTGTTCTCTGTATTACCTGGGGTTGAATGTTGTCCTGCATTGCTAGTTCAGGAAAATTTTCCTGAATAATATCCTGAAGAATGTTTTCCAGCTTGGATTCATTCTCTCTGTTGCATTCAGGTACACCTATCAAACGTAAATTTGGTCTTTTCACATAGTCCCATATTTCTTGGAGACTTTGCTCATTCCTTTTTATCCTTTTTTCTCTATTCTTGTCTTCTCGTTTTATTTCATTAAGTTGGACTTCGACCTCTGATATCCTTTCTTCTGCTTGATCAATTCAAGTGTTTAAACCTGTGCATACTTTTCGGAGTTCCCGTATTGTATTCTTCAGTTCCATTAATTCACTTATATTCCTCTCTAAATTGTCTATTCTCATTAGGATTTTGTCAAACCTTTTTTCAAAGTTCTTAGTTTCTTTACGTTGGGCTACAACATGTTCTTTTAACTCACAGAAGTTTCTTATTATCCATGTTCTGAAGCCTGATTCTGTTATTGGGATGCGCTCGTTCTCCATCAAGCCTTGTTCTCTTGTTGATGAGGAACTGTGATCCTCTTTAGAGGGAGAGGCATTCTGATTTTGAGTATTCTCAGCCTTTTTACGCTGGTTTCGTCCCATCATTGTAAGTTTATCCACCTGTCATCTTTGTAATTACCACCTTTCAAATTAGGTCCCTGAGTAGAGGTCCAAGTTGTTAGTTCCCAGGGCCGAAATATGAGCAACCCACTGCGCCGGCCAAAACAGCGGCATTAAGACTGATGGTGCTTTTCTGCCCGGGAATCTCCAGTCTGACTTCCTTCTTGAGTCCATATAGGCGACTCTGCCTTCCCGGAGCTCCAAACCTCGGTCAGAAGGGGAACCAGTCCCATGTACTCTGCTCCAAGAGCTGCCGCGCTGAGGTGCCAGCAAAACTGCTGCTCCGGCCACAAGAGTCGCAATGGCGACCCGTGCTGCTCCTCCACTGGGAATCTTCTGCTCCGTGAGCGACCAAAATTTGTCTGAAAGTGTGGTGTCCTCTCGTTCTCTGCGTTTTCACTGGGAGCTACAATCTTGAGATGTTAGCGGTCAGCCATCTTGGGTCGTTCTCCTCGGTGCTTAGTTTTTAAACATGCTTCTCCTCATGAATTGTAACATTAGCTTGTTCAGTATGGTAAAAAAAAAAAATCCTCTTGAATTTTTATTGGAATTGCATCAAGTTTACGGATTAATTTTGGGAGAATTGACATCTTTATGATTCCATAATGATTATGTTGTTATTTTTAATAGTGTTTTTTTTAATTATGTTTTCTGATTTCTGGTATATAGGAATGCAATCTTTAAAAATAATCTTTAAATATTTAAAAAAAATTAACTGAGTTTGTTAAAAAAATTCAAATAATTTCTTTTTTTTTTTTTTTTTTGAGACGGAGTTTCACTCTTGTTACCCAGGCTGGAGTGCAATGGTGCGATCTTGGCTCACCGCAACCTCCGCCTCCTGGGTTCAGGCAATTCTCCTGCCTCAGCCTCCTGAGTAGCTGGAATTACAGGCACGCACCACCATGCCCAGCTAATTTTTTGTATTTTTAGTAGAGACGGGGTTTCACCATGTTGACCAGGATGGTCTCGATCTCTTGACCTTGTGATCCACCCGCCTCGGCCTCCCAAAGTGCTGGGATTACAGGCTTGAGCCACCACGCCCAGCCTAAACAATTCTTACTATTATCACCACCAGTGTATCACAAAGCAGTTCTATGTATTAAGACAAGCAGGAGCATCATGCACAGATACCCTATTCCATTCCATTACCACCAGGATTCTTTAACATATATACATTCTTCCCTGAACATTAAGAAAAGGGATTCACGGGCAGGCATGGTGGCTTACACCTGTAATCACAGCATTTTGGGAGGCTGAGGCAGGCAGATCACAAGGTCAGGAGTTCTAGACCAGCCTAGTCAATATGGTGAAACCCTGTCTCTACTAAAAATACAAAAATTAGCCAGGTGTGGTAGCCTGTAATCCCAGCTACTCGGGAGACTGAGGTAGAAGAATCGCTTGAAACTGGGAGGTGGAGGTTGCAATGGGCCGATATTGCACCGCTGTACTCCAGGTCTGGGTGACAGAGGGAGACTCCATCTTTAAAAAAAAAGAAGGGGGGATTCACTTTAAAACTTCTCAAATTTTAGTAGGTGAAGAGAAAAGGAGGCTATTTTGTTTCTAAGACATACATTTTTATGTCTCACAATTCCAGGCGTTCACATTTTATATTGTATAATATAGAAAAATTACTCTGACTAACAATAGGAATACAACATTTCCACAAAGGCAAATTCACCCCAAAAGACTGAGAATTCTAATTCTTTTTTTTTTTTTTTTTTTTTTTTTTTTGAGATGGAGTTTCGCTCTTGGTACCCAGGCTGAAGTGCAATGGCGCGATCTCGGCTCACCGCAACCTCCGCCTCCTGGGTTCAGGCAATTCTCCTGCCTCAGCCTCCTGAGTAGCTGGGATTACAGGCACGCACCACCATGCCTAGCTAATTTTTTGTATTTTTAGTAGAGACAGGGTTTCACCATATTGACCAGGATGGTCTCGATCTCTTGACCTTGTGATCCACGAGAATTCTAATTCTTAAAGAGAATAAAAATTAATGCCAGATGTGGTTGCTTACACCTGTACTCCCAACACTTTAGGATGCCAAGGCAGGTGGGCCATGAGGTCAGGAGTTCGAGACTAGCCTGGTCAGAATGGTGAAACCCCATCTCTACTAAAAATATAAAAAATTAACCAGACATGGTGGCATGTGCCTGTAGTCCCAGCTACTTGGGGAGGCTGAGGCAGAAGAATTGCTTGAACCCAGCAGGCAGAGTTTGCAGTGAGCCAGTTTCGTGCCACTGCACTCCAGCCTGGGTGACAGAACAAGACTTCATTTCAAAAAAAAAATTAATTTTTTTTTTTTTTGAGACGGAGTTTCGCTCTTGTTACCCAGGCTAGAGTGCAATGGCACTATCTTGGCTCACCGCAACCTCCGCCTCCTGGGTTCAGGCAATTCTCCTGCCTCAGCCTCCTGAGTAGCTGGGATTACAGGCACGCGCCACCATGTCCAGCTAATTTTTTGTATCTTTAATAGAGACAGGGTTTCACCGTGTTGACCAGGATGGTCTCGATATCTTGACCTCGTGATCCACCCGCCTCGGCCTCCCAAAGTGCTGGGATTACAGGCTTGAGCCACCGCGCCCGGCCAAATTAATTTTTAAAATGAGTATTTCACGATACGGGTAACACTAAAGTCACAGTTCTGAGACTGTGACCAGAGAATAGCGTCATGAAATTGACAAGATGAAATTTTAAAAATTATAGTTTCTTAATTTCTAAAAAATTAATAGGCTCACATGAAAGGTGATATTCAGTAAAAGGTAGAAATAACTATCAGAGATACTGAAAAAAAATGAATCCTGGCTTGGAAAAACATATTAGATATTACAATGTAAAATAGTTAAGAAATGCTATTTCGTTAATTTCAGGGTTTTACCTCTTTCTCTTCCTACTTTCATTGCAAATTATGTATCACTCAAATTAGTAACAGTTAACCATTGACTATACATGGATATGCAACATGCATTCAACCTTGAAGGTGGGAAAGCAAAGAGAATTCTCAAAAGCATAGAAATCACCTTTTTAAGCTACAAATTTTACAGAATCTCTAATACTAAGCAGATTCTCCCCAGCAAAGTGAATCTTTTCTCAATTTACAAAGGTCCAGGATATCTGAATACATGAAAAGCAAATTATTCTAGCACTGTTCTCTCTCAATGTCCACAAAGCCTCAGTAACCCACAGATTTTATTTTCAGTATTCTAATATTGTCTCCTTCTACTGTATAAAGAAGGAAATCGAAAGATTTTATACTTATTTCCTTAAGACATAATTAAGAAAACTTCTTTTAATTTGTTTTCCCCAGATAATTTTTTTTTTTTTGAGACGGAGTCTCACACTGTCACCCAGGCTGGAGTGCAGTGGCGCGATCTCCGCTCACTGCAACCTCTGCCTTCCAGGTTGAAGAGATTCTCCTGCGTCAGCCTCCCAAGTAGCTGGGATTACAGGCACCCACGACCACGCCCAGCTAATGTTTGTATTTTTTTAGTAGAGATGGGGTTTCACTTTGTTGGCCAGGCTGTTCTACAAACTCCTGACCTCATGATCCGCCCACCTCAGCCTCCCAAAGTGTTGGGATTACAGGCGTGAGCCACCACGCCTGGCCCCAAATAGTTTTTAGTTAGTAGTCTAATGAGAACGTACGTGTGTGTGTGTGTGTGTGTGTGTGTGTGTGTGTGTGTGTGTGTGTGTAATATATAAAATATGGAGATTCTAGGGTACGGACAAGAAAAATAATCATCCTTTAGAAGAAATCCTTAGAATCTAAGTTCTTCAATTCAAAACTTAGAAAAAACTAAGCAAAGACGCACTAGTTTGGTTGGGAGTCAGAAGTGTACGTATGTCTCCTGGGCCAGGCTGAGGAATTTAGTTAACTAGGTACGTTTAGAGAAAGATTTAGAGCCCATTAACCTCAGATTTTTTTTTTTCCACTTGCAAAACTAAGAATAAAAATACTCTGCCAATGTCACAGGACTAAAACAGAACCCAATTTTGATTCATTCACTGAACTAAGCACCCACTGTGCAATGCACACAGCAAGGGCTGCCAAGTTTAGCAAATAAAAATACAGTACAGAATAATAAAAAATTAGGCCAGCTACGGTGGTGGCAATCCCAGCACTCTGGGAGGCTGAGGTGGGTGGATCACTTGAGGTCAGAAATTTGAGTCCAGCCTGGCCAACGTGGTGAAACCCCATCTCTACTAAAAATATAAAAATTAGTTGCGTGTGGTGGCGCATGCCTGTAATCCCAGCTACTCAGGAGGCTGAGACAGGAGAATCGCTTAAACCAGGGCGGCAGAGGTTGCAGTGAGCCAAGATTGGGCCACTGCAGTCCAGCCTGGGCGAGAGAGTGAGACTCTGTCTCAAAAGGAAAAAAAAAATTATTCCTTGTTTATCAGAAACACAAACTTAATTGAGCATGCTGCACTTTATCTGGGAACCCTAGCTGGGGCATATAAAAAAATACAAATAAGACATGCCTCATATCCCCAAAGACTTACACAGGAATGAGGGATATAAAATGTATATATAAATGAACTAGTATACAACGAAGAAAAGCAGTTACTTAGTATTTAAAGAGGAAAGGGGAAGAAAAGGCAAATTGAGAACACAGTAAGTAGGGTGGAAGAATGGTTAAAATCAACAAATGCAAGGTTCAAAACAGAAAAAAGAATGAGAGATGAGAGTGCTTAATTACATTCTCAACTCTAGCCAAGCAGATCTGTGTATTTACCACACAGGTATTCTTCCACCAGTATACGAAATGGCTCAGTAATACAAGTTCTTAAGTCATTTATCATTCATTCACACTCAATTTAAATTACTTCAAATGGACATGCATTAGCAAGCTCTTGATAGATATATACCAAAAACAATCAAATTCATAATTTTTAGAACTATCTCTCAAACTTACCTAGAGTTTTGTGCTTGATTCCTGAAAATTATTTTATTAAACAAACTCTACACTATGTAAATAGGACCACAGACAGACCAAAATCCAGAAAAGGGCCAGGCGTGGTGGCTCACACCTGTAATCTCAGCATTTTTGGAGGCCGAGGTGGGTGGATTTGAGGTCAGGATTTCGAGACTAGCCTGGCCAACATGGTGAAACCCTGTCTCTACTAAAAATACAAAAATTACCCAGGCATGGTGGCACACACCTATTATAACCCCAGATACTCGGGAGGCTGAGGCAGGAGAATCGCTTGAACCAGGAGGTGGAGGTTGCAGTGAGCTGGGGTTGCACCACTGCATTCTAGCCTGGACAACAAAGCAAGACTCTGTCTCAAAAGTAAGTAAGTAAATAAATAAAGCAGTAGTAATGGAAAAAGTCTACCTATATCATTTACTCCCCTTAGCTAATTTATCATTATACCTCACATAATTTTACAGCTAGAAGGACTCCAGAGCTCATTTGGTTCACAGCCCTCCTTTCAAAGGTATTGAAAATTGTCATAGTCATTTTGTGCCTAGACTAAATTTCACAGGGCAAGCAAAGATCCAGAGTCAGATTTCTTGATTATCAGTTCAGTACTCTGCTTACTAAATTACACTATTGTCTACTTTTTTTTTTAATTGAGGCAGTCTCTCTCTGTCACCCAGGTTAGAGTGCAGTGGTGTGATCTAGCTCACAGCAACCTCCACCTCCTGGGCTAAGTGATTCTCCTGCCTCAGCTCCCAAAGTAGCTGAGATTACATGCACACACCACCGCACACGGCTAATTTCTGTATTTTTAGTAGAGACAGGGTTTCACTATGTTGGCCAGGTTGGTCTTGAACTTCTGACCTCAGGCGATCCGCCTGCCTTGGCCTTCCAAAGTGCTGGGATTACAGGCATGAGCCACCTGTAATTCTATCTACATATTTTGAGTGATATAAATATTCTCTGAATATTAATTCTATTGTATATATTTTTTTGAAAATATAAAGGAATCTAAACTTAGTTACTTAAACTATAATTTAAATTATTTATTGTTCCCTCATAATAAAGTAACCTAAAATTCAGCTTAATTAAAAAACATAACAAAAAAGCAGATTCATCTTTATAGTAGTTTGTATTTTCAACTGTATGAGGCAAGATGAGAAAAGTACTTGTACATCAAAACAGACCAAACTGACAAGTTCAAGAGAAGAGACATTGTCAGTATCAAATCTTAAAGACAGTCTGATTATTATATCTATCTTTTTTTTAAAAAAAAAAAACCCTTTATTAAAAGCACTATATCTATATTAATAAGTGCACAAATACTACACAAGCTAAGTGGATTTTTATACTTTACTGTGTAAGAATTTGAGAGCTAAAATAACCCTGAAAGCAAAAAATTCTCATTCTTAATTTCTTGTCCCTTTTAATTTATAATATATGTGGCTCAAAGGATCTACAATCTTCTATATGTATGGATTATTAGTTCATGAGTATTTCTATAATATTATAGAAATTATTAGAAAATATTACTAGTAACAACTCTTCTCAACGGTCTTATCTTTGTTGAAAGCACTTTCGATGTGCTCTGTTCCGGTCTTACAGAATGAAGGGGTTTCAGTTTCAAATTGTAATCCTCTCCAAAGGAAGTTTAACCAACACAGACAAATAATGAACACAAAATTAGCATCACATTTTGTAAATTTATATAATTAAGGGTAAACAAGTTACACAAAATAATTACAGAACTTCAATAATGTTACAAATTATTTTAAACACTATTTATGGAATATTAGATTTAAGATCCTCATCAGGTTCTCAAAGATTTAAGAACCTTTTTTTCCATCTGGTATCCTTCACATGAATTCTTATATACATCATTAAATAGCAGAAAAGAATAATTTTATAATATTTATCCTACATTTAATCTAGTCTATTTAACATTTAGATCTCAAGAAAACAAAATATACAAGCAAAAATGACATAATATATAACAAAAAGCTATTCAGGTGCAAAACATACAGTTCTATCACTACCTCTTTAAAATTATCGTAAGTTTCTCTACTAAACGGTAAAAAAGCAAGTTATTAAAAGTCATACTCATGGGGCTAGGTGCCATGGTTCACACCTGTAATCACAGCACTTTGGGAGGCCGAGACAGGCAGATGACTTGAGCTCAGGAGTTTGAGACCCCCTGGCCGATATGGCAAAAGCCCATCTCTACAAAAATACAAAAATTAGCCAAGCCCGGTTGTGTGTGCCTCTAGTTCCAGTTATTTGGGAGGCTGAGGCAGGAGTACTGCATCAACCCAGGAGGTGGAGGTTGCAGTGAGCTGAGAAGGCACCCCTACACTCCAGCCTGGGCAACAGAGCAAGACTCTCAAAAGAAAAAAAAAGTCGGCCGGGCGCGGTGGCTCACGCCTGTAATCCCAGCACTTTGGGAGGCCGAGGCGGGTGGATCACGAGATCAAGAGATCGAGACCATCCTGGTCAACATGGTGAAACCCCGTCTCTACTAAAAATACAAAAAAAAGTTAGCTGGGCATGGTGGAGCGTGCCTGTAATCCCAGCTACTCAGGAGGGTGAAGCAGGAGAATTGCCTGAACCCAGGAGGCGGAGGTTGCGGTGAGCCGAGATCGTGCCATTGCACTCCAGTCTGGGTAACAAGAACGAAATGCCGTCTCAAAAAAAAAAAAAAGAAAGAAAAAACATCATGTTCATTTAACATGGTTAGTCAATTCTAAAACATGTGTGATCACAAAAGTACCCAGACCGTTTTCATGAAGTATATTACACAAGAATAACCAAATCACATCATCTTACGAATATAACCAAGTTCTGCTTTGACTTTCAAATCAAAAGAAAGAATGCACATCCAGCTATAACCTACAGCATACATTTTCTTATCTCAAAGCAATGGCTTCAGATTCGACTCAGCATTTTCTACATCATCTCAGGAAGAAATGGTATTTACCTCATAAACCGTTATAGATTATTCTGTAATATGATTAATTTGCAAATAATAGTAATCAACATTAAAAATTATTCAAAGACTAATGAACTCTTTTTCTGAAAATTCCATATTTATATCATTCTTCTGAAAATTCTTGATCATAAGTGTAATCACTACTTGAGATTCTGTTTGATATACCGGTCATACCTGTTTAAAAAAAAAGTTAACACTTCTTATTTCCTTCCTTCCTCCCTCCCTCCCTTCTTGTCATATCTATTTTTTTTTTTTTTTAAAGAAAGTTAACACTTCTAATTTCCTTCCTTTCCCCTTACCTTTTCCCTTTCCTTTCCTTCCCGCCCCCCCCGCCCCGCCCCCCACAACCTCCGACTCCCAGGTTCAAGCAATTCTCCTGCCTCAGCCTCCCAAGTAGCTGGGGCTACAGGCTCATGCCACCACACCTGGCTAATTTATTTTGTTTTCTTTTCATATTTTTAGTAGAGACGGGATTTCACCATGTGAGCCAGGATGATTTCAATCTTCTGACCTTGTGATCTGCCCTCAGCCTCCAAAAGTGCTAGGATGCCAGGTGTAAGCCACCGCGCCCCACCCACTCCTAATTTTCCTTTTGTTTATTTATTTATTTATTTATTTATTGAGACGGGAGTCTCGCCCTATAGCCCAGGCTGGAGTGCAATGGCGAGATCTCCATTCACTGCAACCTCCGCCTCCCAGGTTCAAGCGATTCTCCTGCCTCATCCTCCTAAGTAGCTGGGATTACAGGCATGAGTCACCATGCTGGGCAGATTTTCTTAAAGCTGTTGTCAAAACAAAAACTTGTCTGATAAACAACAAGAGCTCCACCTTGAGAAACAATAAAACAGCTATTGATTCACAGAAACAACTTTAGATAGTACAGTTTTTTATGATCTGTACTAATGGGGAAAAAAAACAGTAAGGCAGATGATGCTCAAACCTTTCCAGTGGACTGACTGACATGATTTTCTGGGTTCTGACTCGTAGCACTGTTGTGGTTACTCTAATATTAAATATTAAATATTAATTATTAATTATTAAATATGTCATTGACTTTAAACAGCTAACATTTATATGCCATCAACAGTTTTACACTCTCCTTTCATCCAAATACTAAAGATAAAATAAACACTTAAATTCCTGTTTTACAGATGAGAAAACTTAAGCACAGAAAGGTGAAGTATTAGCCAGATAGAATTAAAATAATATAAAGTTTAATTAATTGTGTCAGGCACAACATTATATGTAATACCTTCCTTCAATCTTTAGATACATGAGAAGACTAATGGATCTAGATGACCTCAGCTGATCCGTCCACCTCAACCTCCCAAAGTGCTAGCATTACAGAGGAGTGAGCCATGTGTGCCTTTTGCACTGAAAGCTCTAGAAATGTAGGAATTCTCACCTTCAAATTAGACTAGATTGAAAGCTTCCTGAGAGCAGAGCTATTATCCATCCTACCACTATTACGTTCCCAGGACCAAGCACGGTGCTTGGCACACGTATATTAAGTTGGATGTTGGATTTTTGTTTTGTTTTCTGTTTCAGACAGAGTCTCACTCTGTCACCCAGGTTGGAGTGCAGTGATGCAGCCTCTACTCACTGCCACCACTACGTCCCAGGTTCAAGCCATTCTCCTGCCTCAGCCTCCCAAGTAGCTGGGAAGTGTGCACCACCATGCCTGGCTAATTTCTGTATTTTTCATAGAGACAGGCTTTCACCATGTTAGCCAGGCTGGTCTCAAATTTCTGACCTCAGGTGATCCACCCACCTCAGCCTCCAAAAATGCTAGGATTACAGAGGAGTGAGCCACTGTGTCTGGCCAGATTTTTTTATGTCCCAAACACCTTAATTATTATTTGATGGTTATGTGCCCTAGCTCTGCTGCTGCCACCAGGGCAAGTCAAAGTTCCTTATCTATTGGGTACTTGGAGTTTCATCCTGTATCTCCCCACGATGACCACGAATATATTTCAAAGTCATTTTAGGTAATTATATCAAAAAGCACCTTGATTAAATAAATGAACTTTAAGAGTCTCAGTTTCCCTTTGCAATTCAGTAAGGATGCAAAGCTCCAAATCAATGGCTTGTGTTTCTTTCTGTCACAGTTCTGAGATTGTAAGCTGTACACAGGCTATTGAATAAGTAAAAATAAAGTCAAAGACTTGCTAGTTGCTTGTTCATTAGCTGCTACACTCAGCAATATTAACTTCCAACTCATGAAGAATGTTCCTA
Source organism: Saguinus oedipus (assembly GCA_031835075.1). Classification (NCBI taxonomy): domain Eukaryota; kingdom Metazoa; phylum Chordata; class Mammalia; order Primates; family Cebidae; genus Saguinus; species Saguinus oedipus. Next base: position 171,755,819 of record CM063173.1, read on the forward strand.
TGAAAAATTTACTCCAAATATTAAAGGCAGGGCAAGTTACAATTCTGTTTAGCCTACTACTAATTTATTTACCTACGTAGTAACATCAGTTTACCTGGAAGAGACTCCTTAACATATGGAAAACTAACATAATATGAAACCAAGTGAAGCAACTTTAAAGATTAGAAGTAATTTGAATTTAACTTAAGTATAAATACTAATCCTTAAACAGCCTTAAAATTAGTTTTACATAAGGCTGCAACACAATTTTAAAAAACAAAGAAGCACTTAAAATCACATGGTAAGGATTTGTTTAAACTACAGGGTTTATCCCCCTTTAGACGTATTTATCATTCATTGTCTTATGAAAAAGAAACACTTGAGTTTTAACTGATGGATCCATTGGGATGCAGACTGATTCTGTCAAGTTGAAAGAGAAAGATACTTACAAGGCAGTTTAGCAATTATGTATTAAAATGTATGTGTTGTTCATTTATCCAACACTGCAGTGATTTTGGTATGAAATAACTACATGAAAACTCTTCAAAGACAAAGCATGGTAGCTGTAATTGTTAAATACTACTAGTCTTTGCAAAACAATTAGAATGTTCAGCATTTTAAAAATTTTATTAGTTCCTGGCCGGGAGCAGTGGCTCATGCCTGTAATCCCAGCACTTTGGGAGGCCGAGGCGGGTGGATCACGAGGTCAAGAGATCGAGACCATTCTGGTCAACATGGTGAAACCCCGTCTCTACTAAAAATACAAAAATTTAGCTGGGCACAGTGGCGCGTGCCTGTAATCCCAGCTACACAGGAGGCTGAGGCAGGAGAATTGTCTGAACCCAGGAGGCGGAGGTTGCAGTGAGCCGAGATCGCGCCATTGCACTCCAGCCTGGGTAACAAGAGCGAAACTCCGTCTCAAAAAAAAAAAAAAAAATTTTATTAGTTTCAATTAAAAAAGATTTTTTTTCCTCTAAAATAACAGAACTTTAAATAACAGAAAACTCCTAAAAGTGTGATTACAAAATGTTACTTATATAAAATGGCCAGTTCTAAGATTCAGCAACTCAAAAATTAAATTAGATTAAAATAAGTAAGTAAAAATTGTTTTATTGTTTTTGTTTGTTTTTCAGACAGAGTATCCTTTTGTTGCCCAGATTGGAGTGCAGCCTCATGATCTTGGCTCACTGCAACCTCTGCCTCCCAGGCTCCAGGGATTCTCCTGCTTCAGCCTCCTGAATAGCTGAGATTACAGGCGCCTACCACCAGGCCTGGTGAATTTTTGTATTTTTTAGAGAGACAGGATTTCACTATGTTGGCCAGGCTGGTCTCAAACTCCTGACCTCAACTGATCCACCCAGCCTCAGCCTCCCAAAGTGCTGAGATTACAGGTGTGAGCCACTGGGCCCAGCCTAAAAAGCGTTTTAAAGAAACAATACATTAGCAGGCTTGGGGGTGGTATGCGCCTATAGTCCCAACTACTTGGGAACCTGAGGTAGGAAGACTGCTTGAGCCCAGGAGTTTGAGGCTGCAGTAAGCTATGATGGCACTACTCCACTCCAGCCTGTATAACAGAACAAGGCCTGTCTTTAAAAAAAAAAAAAAAAAATTAAAAGTTACTTCTATTCCGGGAGGCTGAGGCAGGAGAATTTCTTGAACCCGGGAGGCGGAGGTTGCAGTGAGCTGAGATCGCGCCACTGGCACCTGGCGACAGAGTGAGACTCTGTCTCAAAAAAAAAAAGTTACTTCTATTCAACTCCACCATAATTTTTAATAACTGAAAAGACTTGAAGGTCTTCGTGTCCAAAACAATAAACATTACACTGAATTAGGGATAAACATTTCCAATTTTCCTTAACTTTTGTCGTAGCTTATCATAAAAAGCCCTTCAAGTCGAGGCCGGGCGTGGTGGCTCACGCCTATAATCCCAGCACTTTGGGAGGCCGAGACGGGTGGATCACGAGGTCAAGAGATCGAGACCATCCTGGTCAACGTGGTGAAACCCCGTCTCTACTAAAAATACAAAAATTTAGCTGGGCACAGTGGCATGTGCCTGTAATCCCAGCTACTCAGGAGGCTGAGGCAGGAGAATTGCCTGAACCCAGGAGGCGGAGGTTGTGGTGAGCCGAGATCACACCATTGCACTCCAGCCTGGGTAACAAGAGCGAAACTCCGTCTCAAAAAAAAAATAAATAAAAGGTTTTAGGTAAGGAACAGATAAATAATCATCTTGACCACCAAATCAATTTTAACCACACGTTAAATTCATTGAAATAGCCTAATAATTTTCATGACTAGAAACTTCTGTATGTATCAAAAAATGATTTTATTTCAGTTCCTAGAGGAACCAGTACTTAAATGGAATTGCTTAATATTTAACTGACAGCTCAGTCTGAGTCCTGTCTCAAATATATTTGTTACTTGAAATTTAATAAAAGTAAATAAAAACCTGAAGAATGAAAACTCTGCACTTACCACCTCAGATTCTGAGCCAGATTAAAACATAAAAAGAAAGTGTTTTCAGGTAACAATACATTTATAGGCAAAGTTATTTATATGATTTCTTTCTTTTTTTTTTTTGAGACAGAGTCTCCCTCTGTGGCCCAGGCTGGAGTGCAGTGGCATGATATGGGCTCACTGCAACCTCTGCCTCCTCGGTTCAAGTGATTCTCCTGCCTTAGCCTCCTGAGTAGATGGGATTACCGGCATACATCACAATGCCCAGCTAATTTTGTATTTTTAGTAGTGACAGGGTTTCACCAAGTTGGCCAGGCTGGTCTCAAACTCCTGACTTCAAATGATCCTCCTGCCTCGGCCTCCCTAAGTGCTGGGATTACAGGCATGAGCCACTGCGCCTGGCCTTATTTATATGATTTCTATTGCACAAACATACTGATTAAGCAAGCCAATTCTCCATACCTTTCAACTAAAGAAAAGTGGCTTCATTTTGCCTCCTGAATGAAGGCAAAATTTTAGACTCCTTTGTAATTTCTTTCTTTTTTGAGACAGAGTCCTGTTCTGTGGCCAAGCTGGAGTGCAGTGGCATAATCTCAGCTCACTACAACCTCTACCTCCCAGGTTCAAGCAATTCTCCTGCCTCAGCTTCCTGAGTAAGTGGGACTACAGGCGTGTGCCACCACACCCAGCTAATTTTTGTATTTTTTTAGTAGGTACGGGGTTTCACCATATTGTCCAGGATGCTCTCGATCTCCTGACCTTGTGATCTGCCTGACTTGACCTCTCAAAGTGCTGGGATTAAAGATGGGTTTTCGTCAGTTATTTACAGATCCTCACAAATACACACAGAATACGAATCAGCTTTACATTTCTAAGTTTTTGAGTTGGTAGAAACACCAAATGGTTTTTAATTAGGAAAAGCCAATCCAAGACAGAATTCAAAGAAATATTACCCTTGTACATTCCTTTTGGCTTACCATTTAGCTTCCTTCTTAAAGCTCTTCAGGCAATGAACAAAGCTGTGTCACAAAATTCATCTCTTTTTTTCATTAGCATCATCTATGTAATTTGATTGGGTGCAGTGGCTCATGCCTATAATCCTAGTACTTCGGGAGGCTGAGGTGAGAGGATCACCTATGGTCAGAAATTTGAGACCAGCCTGGCCAATATGGTAAATCCCCATTTCTGCTAAAAATACGAATTTAGCTGGGCATGGTGGCACGTGCCTATAGTCCCAGCTACCAGGAGGCTGAGGCAGGAGAATTGCTTGAACCTAGGAGGCAGAGGCTGCAGTGAGCTGAGATTGCGCCACTGCACTCCAGCCTAGGCAACAAGAGCAAAATTCTGTCTAAAAAAAAAAAAAAAGATATTTAGTTTTTCCCTCTCTAGATACTTAATCAGAATAATTTTTTGAAGTGACACAATACAGAAATACAGTATTTCTTAATATAGATCAATAGGGTCTTGCTATGTTGTCCAGGCTGGACTCAAACTCCTGAGCTCACGTGATCCTCCTGCTTTGGCCTCCCAAAGTGCTGGGATTACAGGTGTGAGCCACCATGCCTGGCCACATTCTTTTTAATAAAAAAATACAAACAAGAGCATTTCATTTTAATACTCTGTCAAATAGTAAATATGATACTATTCTTTATCATCCTACCCAGTAAGTATGAATGAAATCTATATAATGAAGGAAAGAGAGGCATCCATAACATTTAAATAGGTAATGTCCATGGGTGAAGGTAGTAGGAATTGGTGCCATTAAATAAAGGAGAAAGAGACATCCATAACATTTAAATAGGTGCCGCTCAACATATATGTCACACTTTGAGCTACTTTACCTTACATGAAAGGGCAATTTAAAATCCTCGAAGACAACCTTTATTTGATTCATTTATCATGAGGAAAATGTATAAGTAGCTTATCAAAAAGGGACAAAATACTTTGTAAGAAAAATTAGCACAGTAATTTCCAAGAAGAATGTGGCAAGCACTAAGCTCTTTGACAATAATATTGTGCATCATCTGGTTTCTGTTCCAAAGCCTTAGTCAGCCCCTATAAAAACAAACATGTTGAGTGTCAGTAAAAGTTTTTAAAAAGCCATCAAATTCTAATTAAAACATAATTTTTAAACAAATAACTTAGTATCAGAAACTATTTGGAGGAAAGATCACAGGGATATAATCTTGGAGTTTTTCCTAAGAGGATCTTCCCTTCTCCTGCCCCCCCTCCCAAAAGTAGAAAATCTAATGTAGTATCTCTGTACTGTAAAGCATTTCGCTCCTGGACTATAGAACTCAATAAATGGCAATGATTACCACCTCACATATTCTGAAGAGTTTAACTGATATAGACTGACCATTACAGATTGTTTTCTCCTGATTTGGAGAAGATTCAAATACCATATAGATTTGAGATTCCTAGAAAATGTGAAGCTGTCCAATAAAAAAAGACTAAAAGTTAAATCTAGAGCTCAGGGAGGTTAAGACAATCAATACATGCGCCATCAAGCTTACCTGGCCCTTATTTATACTCTATCAATAGCACACAACGCTAATAAAATGCAATTAAACATTCTGTTCAAAGCCCAAATACAATCTAATAGATAGCTATATCAACTGATCAAGAGTTAACATTAGAGAGATTAAAACTTTTTCAGTCGGTACAGTCATAACCTATAGGTGTGGTAGCTGGAAAAATAATGATGTAAGAGATTACACAATTAGGGAAATCAAGGCCAAGTCCAGGAACACTTTTAATTTCTGCCAACTGCCTACAAACTCTAGGGATTTGGTAGTTTTCTTAAACGGGACAATTATTTCAATAGCCACATGTGTCACTGACTTTGCTTTAACCTAGTAGCATAATCCTGACAAAGCAATGAATACAGACGCCCCCTCAACTCACATGGGGTCACTTCAGTCAACAGAAAGAAAGTGGCTCAAACTAAGGGAGCAAAGAAGCTGTAAGATGAGACTCCAAGGGCCCCACTGTGTACCTTGCAGGCTATTATAAGGAATTTGGACCTAAGGTGTAATGGAAAGCCATGGAAAGTTCATTGTTAGTAGGAGAGAGATATGGTCCAATCTACTTTTTTGAAATGTCATTCTGGTTGCTGCATGGCAAATACATTATAAGAAATCAGGGCTGGAAACGGAGACTTCTTAGGAAACTGCTACATTAAGTCTAGGCTAGAAAAGGATGTTAGCCACAGAGGTGAAGAGAAATACCATGAGCTGGAATATATTAGAACCAGCAAGACTTGCTAATGGGTTGAACATGTGGGATGAGAGAAGCTGAAGATCACTCCAGGGTTTGGGGCTTACTTAGGTAGATACCTGGCATCTAGTAAGCACTCAGTCAAAAGTATTGATTTCTCTCCTTGCAGACTTTTTTCAGCCTTTTCCATATCTCTACTTTGACTGCATCTTCTTTGCCACAAAATATAAAAACATATGCCTCCCTAGTCTTAATCTTAAAGCCACTAGTAACGCCTTATCAAATCCAACTGATCCTGTCTGACTTGATCTCTCTGTGGCCCCTGACATAAAAACCAGGCCTTTCAGCTTACCATTCTGTTGCCTCTTAAAAACTAATGTTTTCCTGGCCCGGTGTAGTGGCTCACACCTGAAATCCCAGCATTTTGGGAGGCCAAGGCAGGTGGATCACCTGAGGCCAGGAGTTTGAGACTAGACCGGCCAAGATGGTGAAACTCTATCTCTACTAAAAATACAAAAATTAGCAGGGCATGGTAGTGCATGCCTGTAATCCCAGCTACTCGGGAGGCTGAGGCAGGAGAATCGCTTGAACCTGGGAGATGGAGGTTGCAGTGAGCCGAGATCATGCCACTGCACTCCAGCCTGCACAACACGAGCAAAACTCCATCTCACAAAATAATAATAATGTTTTCCATGGGCTCAGTACTTAGACTTCCTCCCCTTTTAGAAACATTCTTTGACTCTAAGTGGTGTCAGGGGCTTCACATACATCTTGTTTTTTGTTTGTTTTTTTTCAAAGACAAAATTTTCCTCTTGTGCCCAGGCTGGAGTGCAATGGCATGATCTCGGCTCACCGCAACCTCTGCCTCCTGGGTTCAGGCAATTCTCCTGCCTCAGCCTCCTGAGTAGCTGGGACTACAGGCATGCACCACCATGCCCAGCTAATTTTTGTATTTTTAGTAGAGATGGGGTTTCACCTTGTTGACCAGGATGGTCTCGATCTCTTGACCTAGTGATCCACCCGCCTCGGCCTCCCAAAGTGCTGGGATTATAGGCGTGAGCCACCACGCCCGGCCACATCTTGTTTTTTGTTTTTTGTTTTTTTTTTAAGACAAAATTTCCCTCTTGTTGCCCAGGCTGGAGTACAACGGCACCATCTTGGCTTATCACAACCTCCACCTCCCAGGTTGAAGCGATTCTCCTGCCTCAGCCTCCCGAGTGGCTGGGATTACAGACATGCGCCACCACATCCAGCTAATTTTTTATATTTAGTAGAGATGGAATTTCACCATGTTGGTCAGGCTGGTCTCGAACTCCTGACCTCAGATGATCCACCAGCCTCAGTCTCCCAAAGTGCTGGGATTACAGGTGTGCACCACTGTACCCGGCCCCCACACATCTTGAATCATGCTGATGACTCAAGTCTATCTTGGGTGCCTAGACAGAGCTTCTGAGCAACATCAGCATAGTTTTCTCTAGACTTCACCCGAAATGTCCCAGAGGCAATTCATGTACAAATATTCAAAATCTAACACTACTTCCTCTCTTCAAACCTATTCCCCCATGCTGAATGCAATCTGCCAAGTGCTATCATCCTAAATGCTATGTAAGTGAATGGCACCAATTCCTACTGCATTCCCCCAGCCAGAAACTCGGGAGCCATCCCTTATCTTCCAATCATTACCAAGTCCAGCACATTTTACATGAAACAACTCCTCTCCATGCCCTCAACCACTGCCCTACATGAAGATGTTCATCTTTGACCTGTTCTGTACCATAATCTTCCTGCTATCCACTCTGTCTTGTGCCTCATCCAATTCATTATCTACTCTGCTTTTAAAGTAGGTTTTGTAATTCAGAAAATTTCATTTCCTTCCCCCAAATTCTTCACAGATCTCTGTGATCACATGGTAATACCGAAAACAATCTGCTGAGATTTAATGTCTTTGATGGCCTGGCCTCTCTCCGCTTGTTTAGTCTTTATCTCCTAGCACTTTCCTCACATTTTATGTTCTAATACTACTGAACAACTTGTATTATTCCCAAATAGAACAGTTACGTAGTCTTTACCATGTGCCCGGCACTGTACTAAGCATATGATACAGGGTACCTCACTTATCCTCATAATAACCCTTTCAAGTAGGTCCTATTTGTTCCCATTGGACAGATGAGAAATCTGCTCTGGAGTGATAACAGGAAGCTCACTGAAGCTACACAGTTACCATGAAACCAGAATTTTGACCCAAGAGTCTCTGACTCCAGAGCCTGGGCTCTTAACCGCCACACATACTGGGCCTTGAACGATTCTCAAAATTCACATATTTTCTCTCCATACTGAATTGCAACCTCCTCTGTAAAGCTTTTAACTCCCTCAGTCAGATTCCACTCTGCCACGCTCTTTCATATACAACTCCATTACAGTAATTACCTTATATTTTAACCATCTGTTGACTTGTCTTTCCAGTAGACTGAAAACTCACTCACTGCCGTTTTTTCATCTTTAGATTCCTGATTTCCAGTAAAACAATCACTACTAATGTCCATTCTTTGTCATTGAACGAAAAATGTGAAACAGCATATGTGATAAGAATACTTCCCCTGGCCGGGCACGGTGGCTCAAGCCTGTAATCCCAGCACTTTGGGAGGCCGAGGCAGGTGGATCACGAGGTCAAGAGATCCAGACCATCCTGGTCAACATGGTGAAACCCCGTGTCTACTAAAAATACAAAAAATTAGCTTGGCACGGTGGCGCGTGCCTGTAATCCCAGCTACTCAGGAGGCTGAGGCAGGAGAATTGCCTGAACCCAGGAGGCGGAGGTTGCGGTGAGCCGAGATCGTGCCATTGCACTCCAGCCTGGGTAAGAGCGAAACTCTGTCTCAAAAAAAAAAAGAAAGTAAATTCAAATTAATCGATATCTAATATAAGGAATTATAAAGAAAAATTCTCATTGCTTCTTGTAACATTATCCCAAAAATGATCCCAGGAAATCTTATTGCTGGTATCTAAAGGTCTATATATTTAGATTCAAAAAGCATACCTGGACCCTAAAAGACCTTACAGGACCTGGCTCCTAGTCTCCTGGGCAAGCTTATCTCCTAATCAAACGGGCCCTCTTATAAAAAGAGCCTTTTGCTGCTCCATATACAGGCCAACTTCATCTCTGCACTGGCTCTTGGTCCTGCCTGCAATGGTCTTTCCCTAGAGCTTCCAAGCTAATTCTCTTGCTTCTTCAGGTCTCCGTTCAAAGATCACCTCAACGGGGGCTCTAGTACCATGTGGTACATTCCTTATAAAAGTCATAACTAGGCCGGGTGCGGTGGCTCAAGCCTGTAATCCCAGCACTTTGGGAGGCCGAGGCGGGTGGATCACGAGGTCAAGAGATCGAGACCATCCTGGTCAACATGGTGAAACCCCGTCTCTACTAAAAATACAAAAAATTAGCTGGGCACGGTGGCGCGTGCCTGTAATCCTAGCTACTCAGGAAGCTGAGGCAGGAGAATTGCCTGAACCCAGGAGGCGGAGGTTGCAGTGAGCCGAGATCGCGCCATTGCACTCCAGCCTGGGTAACAAGAGCGAAACTCCATCTCAAAAAAAAAAAAAAAAAAAAAAAAAAAGTCATAACTAGAAAAGATGCTGTCTTGCCTCAAATTGTTAACCTTACTTAGGTTAGATTATAACAACAAAACAGGGTTTCCTTGTTTCTGTGCTTTAAATAAAGCAAACAACAACAACAAAAAAAAACCTGGTTAAATTCCGTGACCCACAGCATCATTTATCTTTAGGCTCTTCTTTAACTCTTATTACTTAACTCTTGCTCTTTTACAGCTTTACAGCTTCACAGTTTGTCTTCACTGCACATCTACAAGAAATGATTTCTGAGTTAGCTAAGTATGTAACTAAGACTAACCCATAGCAATCAGCGCCTTTGCACACAGCAACTCCTAAAAAAATTTTGATGAATAAACAAATGAGTGAATAATGAACTGTGACAAGACATCTGGAAAGTTTCAGGGACATGAGGGAAAAGATTTTTGTTCCAGTAGACTGACTTCAGGCCGACACTTTTACATAAGAATGGCAAGAATGATTGCCAAACGAAAAAATTAATTTCATAGAGCCCAGAGTCCCTTTTCTCCGCTAGTCATAAATGCCATTTAAAAAACAATCCTTTCAGCCCAACTACAGATGCCAACCATGCTCCCAAGAAATAGAGAAGGTTTTCTCAGGAGCTGTAGGAATGCAAGAGTCTGGAAGTGGAAAGGGCAACACAGGAAGGAGCCTGGGGGAACGCGGCTACCGTGGGACAGAGAACGGAGACCGAGAATCTCAATACTGGGGCTGAGACGCATCATCAACAGGAGCCTGGGTCCCAATCAGGCGGTGCCGGAAGGAGGCGGCTCAGCCGGGAGTGGAGGAAGCAGAAATAGGCTCTTTCATCTCTAACGCCGCCTCGGGGGTCCCCGTCGATTAGCGCATCCGAGAAGTTCTGGAAAAACCTGTCAGGAAAACAACGACTTCAGCAGACTCCACTAGCCAAGGAAAGGGAGATAAAATAAACAGCAAAGGGAAAGAAAAGCACGCACCTCTGGGATGTTGCAGGTGCTGCTGCAGCCGTCGCCATCCCTCGTAGTCACTGTTGCTGCCGCCAGAGCTGCTACCATCACGCTTATCAGCTCCGCTACCGCCCAAGGGGGAAAATCTGCAAAAACACCAACCGACTTTCCCTCCCAAGCAGCCAACGAGCAGCCACGCAGCGTACGCTAGCGGGAAGGGAGGGACACGCAGGCGCGGGGCCTGCTGGGACCGTGGAGGACGAGTCCTCCCAGCCCGCACCCCGCCCCTCGCAGCCACGGTTACGGAGGTCTGGGCTACGCTGTCTCCCTCTCTTCCACCGCGCCCATGCCCGCGGGCGCGTCCACAGAGTCTCCAGGAGCAGGAGCTCAGAAGCACTTTTATAACACACTGTTATCCCTCAGGAACGCGCAGCGGTTAGGGGCGTTTGCATGTCCGTTAATAACACAGCTACTTCCGGCTCCGTTTTCCCTGGGTTTTATCATGGCTGCCACAGGTAGCCAAGCCCTTTCGCCTCCGTGATGTCACTGGCGGCTGCATGGTCTTTTCAGGCAACAGAGGCCTGAATGGCGCCTGGATTCCCGCGACCGTTGCGCTGGGAATCAAAAAGGGCTGGCTCGCTGGAAGTGGTTCTGAGCTAATAGCAGCTAAAAGCCTTCTGGTTCCTGGGGAGACGCGCCGGCTTCCTCGCAATTCCACAGCCCAGGCTTTCTTCTTAGTGGTCATCCCAGACCAAGAAGGAAAACCTTTTTAATCCAAAGGCACTGAGGGGAGGAACGTGGCCTGAAGTGATCTCAGTGTCGCTTTGTTTCCTACCCGAATCGGTCAGGCCCGCCCTCTGCCCCTTTGACCCAAGCAGATGGGGAAAGCTGCCAGGACCGTCCAGGGATAGGGGCAGATTGCGGAGCGGGAGGGAGTGGTCTTTATCTAACTTTATACCACTACCAAACTGTATTAATTAATGTAGCTTTATAGTAAGTATTGAAGTCCTGTGGCTTTATTCTCCCAAGATTGCTTTGGCCTATTCTAAGGCCGTTGTATTCTAGGGGAATTTTGGAATTAGCTTGTCAGTTTAAAATAAAAAACAACTGCTGGGATTTGTACTGGGCTTGCATTGGATCTATAGATCTGTTTGGGGAAAACTAGTATATTAACGATATTAAGTCCCTTAATCCATGAATATCATTCTTTCCCACTATTTATTTAAGTGGCCTCTAATTTCTCCTGGCAATGTTTTGTAGATTGTACACATATTTATATTTTAATGCAGCTGTGCTTGGATAGATTGCAGTATAGAGATCATACATATCTTTCATTAGATTTGTTCTTGAGTAGTGTTTTGAATGCAACATTGAATAGCATTTTTCTTTATATTCTCGTTTGTTGTAAAGATATAGAAACGCTATTGATTTTTACATATTGATGTTATATTCAAGCATCTTGCTAAGTCCCCTTATCGTTTGTAATACTCTGTGGATTCTTTTGGAATTTATGTGATCATAATCTTGCAATCTGTGAATAAAGATGGTCTAACTTCTCTGTAATCTTTTTTTTTTTTTTTTTTTTTTTTTGAGACGGAGTTTCGCTCTTGTTACCCAGGCTGGAGTGCAATGGCGTGATCTCGGCTCACCGCAACCTCCGCCTCCTGGGTTCAGGCAATTCTCCTGTCTCAGCCTCCTGAGTAGTTGGGATTACAGGCACGCGCCACCATGCCCAGCTGATTTTCTGTATTTTTAGTAGAGACGGGGTTTCACCATGTTGACCAGGATGGTCTCGATCTCTTGACCTCGTGATCCACCCGTCTCGGCCTCCCAAAGTGCTGGGATTATAGGCGTGAGCCACCGTGCCCGGCCCACTTCTCTGTAATCTTTATACCTTTTAGTTTTGTTGCTGGCTAGTGTGTCCACTATTGAATAAAAATAGTGATAATGGATTTCCTTGTCTTGGTTGTAACATCAAGAGAAAAGCATTCAATGTCAAGTGCTTTTTTCTGCCTTTATTGACATGTTCATTTTTTATTTTTTATTTATTTATTTTTTTGGAGACAGAGTTCACTCTTGTGGCCCAGGCTGGAGTGAAATGGCACAAACTTGGCTCACCGCAACCTCCGCCTCCCGGGTTCAATCAATTCTCCTGCCTCAGCCTCTGGAGTAGCTGGGATTACAGGCATGAGTCACTATACCCAGCTAATTTTGTATTTTTAGTACAGATGGGGTTTCTCCATGTTGGTCAGGCTGGTCTCAAACTCCCAACCTCAGGTGATCCGCCCACCTTGGCCTCCCAAAGTGCTGGGATTACAGGCGTGAGCCACCTCACCCGGCCTCATATGTATTTTTTATTTATTTATTTATTTTTTGTTTTTTTGTTTTTCTTGTTACCCAGGCTGGAGTGCTATGGCGCAATCTCGGCTCACTGCAACCTCTGTCTCCTGGGTTCAAGCAATTCTCCTGCCTCAGCCTCCCGGGTAATTGGGACTACAGGCACGCACCACCATGCCCAGCTAATTTTTGTATTTTTAGTAGAGACGGGGTTTCACCATGTTGGTCAGGCTGGTCTCAAACTCCCAACCTCAGGTGATCCGCCCGCCTCGGCCTCCCAAAGTGCTAGGATTACAGGCGTGAGCCACCTCACCCGGCCTCATATGTATTTTTTAAATAATAATATGTTACTGTGAATTATATTGGTTAATTTTCAAATGTTATATAAAGGGCCAATTGCCCTTCTCGATCCCCGTTGCTCCCAGTTGGGATGGCACAATAAGAGAGGCAGAGCCAGTGAAGGAAACAAGGTTTATTCAGGACCTACATACAGGGGTAGTCCAGTGGTGGTGGGCTGGCCTGGAGAACCGCTACCATTTGTAGAAAGTGTGTAGTCTATATAGCATTTTCACTCCAAAACCCTGTATCACTTACACCTTCCTTCTAGCAACCTTCCTTTAATCCAAAACAAAGGGCCTTGATTCCCTGTACAGCCTGTGTTCCAAGGGATGGGGCAGGGGTGTGGACGTCCTTCCTAGATAAGGAGTGAATTTCAGTGTTGGCTACTCCTGGATTCCTTAGCCTGGGACTCCAAACTCACTTAGAATAGGGTTATTCTCGGGTATCCTCCAGTTTGTCTTCACTGCACTGTATGTCAGTCATACACCAAGGTGTGTACACCAGTCTCTGCCATGCACCAATATGCATATAAATATGGATACACTTTTGGGAGGCCGAGGTGGGAGGATCACGAGGTCGAGAGATCGAGACCATCCTGGTCAACATGGTGAAACCCCATCTCTACTAAAAATACAAAAAAAAATTAGCTGGGCGTGGTGGCGAGCACCTATAGTCCCAGCTACTGGGGAGGCTGAGGCAGGAGAATTGCTTGAACCCGGGAGGCGGAGGTTGCAGTGAGCCAAGATCGCACCACTGTACTCCAGCCTGGCACTGGCAACAGAGCAAAACTCTGTCTCAAAAATAAATAAATAAATAAACATGGATACCCTATGAAAGGGCGAATTTCAAGATTGACCTATAGGCCCAACATGGAGTTGGAGACCAGCCTGGCCTCAAGGGGTCTCCAAAACCCCGTATCTACTAAAAATGCAAAAATTAACCGGGCATGGTGGTGCGCATCTGTAATCCAGCTACTAGGGAGGTTGAGGCACAAGAATCGCTCGAACCTGGGAGGCAGAGGTTGCAGTGACCGAGATGGCACCACAGCACTCCAGCCTGGGCAACAGAGGCAGACTGTCTCAAAAAAAAAAAAATAGCTGTGGCTGAGCGCAGTGGCTCACACCTGTAATCCCAGCACTTTGGGTGGCCAAGGTGGGTGGATCACGAGATCAGGAGTTCGAGACCAGACTGACCAACATGGTGAAACCCTGTCTCTATAAAAATACAAAAATGAACTGGGCGTGATGGTGGGCTCCTGTAATCCCAGCTACTTGGGAGGCTGAGGCAGGAGAATTGCTTGAACCCAGGAGGCAGAGGTTACAGTGAGTTGAGATCACAGTACTCCAGCCTGGATGATAGAGTGAGACTCCATCTCAAAAAAAAAAAATCTGTATCATGGACATTGAAATTATAATGAGATACCAAAACTATCACCAGAATGGCTTAAATTAAAAGGACTTCCAATACCAAGCATTGACAAGGATATGGAGCAACTATGTTTCATATATTGTTGGTGAGAGTTTAAATTGGTTAATCATTTTGGAAAACTGTGTGACACTGTATTAGTCTGTTCTTGCATTGCTATAAAGAAATACCTGAGACCAAGTAATTTATAAAAAAAAAAAATGTTTAGTTGGCTCATGGTTCTGCAGGCTGTACAAGAAGCATAGCAGCTTCTGCTTGTGGGGAGGCCTCAGGAACCTTCCAGTCATAGTAGAAGGCAAAGGTAGAGCAGGCATCTTATGTGGCAAGAGCAGGAGCAAGTGGGGTGGAGGGAGGTGTCACACACTTTTAAACAACCAGACCTCCCAAGAACTCACTCACTGTTGAGAGGACAGTGCCAATGGGGATGGTACATAATCACTCGTGGGAAACCCACCCCTGAGATCCAGTTACCTCCCATCAGGCCCAACCTCCAATATTGGGGATTACAATTTGACATGAGATTTGGGTGGGGACACATACCCAAACTATATCAGACACTATCTACTAAAGCTAGTTACACATATACCATACTACCCAATAATTCTACCACTGGGCATATACCCGAGTATTTATGATCATGTACAAGAATATTAATTGCAGCATTATCCACAGTACCAAAAACTGGAAATAATCTAAATGTCCTTAAATTGGAGACAAAATATTACATAGCAATGAATAAGAATGAACGACCACTACACACAACAATATGGATGAACCTTATATACATAAGTTGAAGAAGCCAGACAGAATATATCATGACTAATTCCATTTATGTGAAGATAAACTATAGTGAGAGGGATCATAAGGGAATCTCCTGGTTGTCAGGGAGGGTGGGGAGCCGGGGCATGAAGAAACCTTCTTGGATGCACAAAATGTTACATATCTTGATCTGACTGGTAATCACAGCAGTATATTCAGACACAAATTTTTTTCAACTTATATACAAGATTTGTGCAGTCTGGGTGCAGTGGCTCATGCCTGTAATCTCAGCACTTTGGGAGGCCAAGGTGGAAAAACTGCTTGAGCCCACAAGTTCAAGACCAGCTTGGGCAAGATGGTAAGACCTTGTCTCTACAGTAAATATATAAATACAGACATACATAAATAGCATTAGCCAAGCATGGTGGCATTTGCCTCAGCTATTTGGGAGGCTGAGGCAGGAGGATCACTTGAGCCTATGAAGTTGGGGCTATGATGGTGCCACTGCACTCCAGCCTGGGCAACAGTGAGAGGCTCTTTTTCTTTAAAAAAATAACAGCAACAGCAACAACGACAAGTTGTTTACTTTATTGATTTTGCAGACTACATTGGGGAGAAATGATATATTTCCCTTGTATTGCCTTTTCCTCTCCATGAACACAATTGCCTGCTTCATTCACTCAGTTTTTTATATCTGTCTTTTAGTAAACTTTTATAATTTTTTCCATAAATTATTGGCATCAGTTTATTGAAATCTTGGGAGGAAGGAGAGACAAATGCTTAAGAAGTCATTGATAAAATATGTTTTCATATGCAAATGACACACTAAATATGCCAATGTACTTCGCTTTGGTCATTTAAAGAAGGTGAAGAGTAACCATGCTGGGTTAGGGGGCATTTCTTGAAGGATAATGGTCTTCAACCTGAAGAGTGAAAATATTTAGTCACTTATGCTGTATTACCTAACATCTTCCTATGAAAGGGATCATGTTCATTCATTTGAAAGAGAAAAGCTTCCCAGTCTAATGTTGAGGCCATCCTTAAGTAAGTGTGTTACACTTGATAATTTCCTTTCAAACTGAATCTAACAAGAATATCTTATTTGTATCTTTTTCACAATAAAGATTTCCCAAAGAGAGGTTTATATATATACATAAACCATATATATATGGATTGTGCACTTTACAGAGTAATACGTCAATAAAATAGAAAAAAGATTTAAAACAAAAACACTAATAATCAAAATTTAAAATGCAAAAAGCCATGACATTTACAGTAACATCAAAAATATTAAATTCTGAAAAATAAATCTGACAAAAGATATGTAAGACATGTTCACTGAAAACTATAAAACATTGCTGAGAGAAATTAAAGAAGACTAAAAGATGGAGAGCTCTTACAAATTCATGAGTCAAGAAGACTCAATATTGTTGAAATCTCAGTTCTTCCAAGATTGACCTGTAGACTCAACATGATTCCAATCAAAATCCCAAGTCAGGTATGGTCATGCCTGTAATCTCAGCTACTGGGAAGCTGAGGCAGGAGGCCAGGAGTTCGAGACCAACCTAGGCAATATAACAAGACTCCATCTCTGAAATAAACTAAAACTAAAAATCCCAGAGGCTTTTCCCTTTTAGAAGTTGACAAACTGATTCTAAAATTCAAATGGGGGAAAAAATTCAAATGGAAATGCAAAGGACTTAGAATAGCCAAATCAGCTTTGGAAAATAACAGAGAGATAACACGACCTGATTTCAAGACCTGTCAACCCTGTGGTATTGGCACAAAGATAGACTCATTAATGGAACAGAGAATCCATAAATGGATCCCTACCATATGTGGACAAATGATTTTTAACAAAGGTCCAAAGGTTATTCAGTGGAGAGAATATAGTTGAAAAGGATAGACTTTTCAACAGATTGGATACACATATGCCAAAAAGTAAGCTTCAATGCATATCTTGCACCATATGCAAAAATTAACTCAAAATGAGTTATGGACCTACAACTATAAAACTTCTAGAAGAGGCTGGGCAGGATGGCTCACGCCTGTAATCCTAGCTCTTTGGGAGGCCGAGGCAGGCAGATCAACTGAAGTCAGGAGTTCAAGACCAGCCTGGCCAACATGGGGAAACCTGTCTCTACTAAAAACACTAAAAGAAGCTGGGTGTGGTGATGTATGCCTGTAGTCCCAGCTACTCGGGAGGCTGAGGCTCCCGAGATTGAACTGAGGCTGAACCCAGGAGGTGGAGGTTGCAGTGAGCCAAGATTGTGCCACTGCACTCCAGCCTGGGCAAGACTCTGTCTTAAAAAAAAAGAAGAAAGAAGAAAGGAAGAGAGAGAAGAAAGAAAGAAAGAAAAAAAAGAGAGAGAGAAAGAAAAGAAAGAAAGAGAAAGAAAGAAGGAAAGAAGAAAGAAAGAAAGAGAGGAAGGGAGGGAAGGAGGGAGGGAGGGAGGGAGGGAGGGAGGGAGTAGGCTTTAGAGTATTCTTCCCAGTGCTCATATCAGATGTGGCTGTAGAGGACAAGACACCGGAGAGTCAAAGCCACCAGTTGAAAAAGAAGACTGCATATCATACCAGAGATCTTAGTCATGAAGCTGGATAGAGTAACCAGCTGAGACTCTGGCTGATTCTCTTTGGGAAATAAATACATTTTTCATATGGACATGAGCATTTTTAAGTGTATGTGTAGGAAGATGGACATATATATGTAACAGAAGGATAATTCCTCCCTTGTTCCTTGCTGAGGAGCCCCGGTTTTGATTCTCCAGCACATAACTAAGTGATTTGTGGTAATCCCACCTGATCAGCCAACAAAATGGTTTAGGAGGGGGTGACTGATTATGACTAATCTAGCCAATGAGCCATGCCTGAGATGTCTGCTCAGGGCTTCTGGGAAAGGTCTCCTTATTGATAAGCAGAAACACAGAATCAATTACTGCAGCTACCTTTAGCAAGAGCCGTCCTGGAAAACCAAACCGGTATCCCAAGGAAAGTGAAAGCAGGATGGAGAAACCTGGTTCCTCAGTGTTACCAGTGAGCTCCTGAATTAACCAACCCAGAAGCCTCCAAACTCCAGACTTTTTGTTTTGTATAATTTAATAATTTTGAGTTGGGTGTTTCTGTTTGTTTCTTGTCATTGAAAGCATCCTTATTCTAACCGATTTATGTCTTGGAGAGTAGAATTTGATGATCAGGCTGGTGAGACAGAGAAGAGGTGAGGCCACACAGGGCCTCAACTCCGTCTGAGATGAAAGAACCACTGAAGGCTTGACATAATAGATGCATACTCCTATTGCACTGCGGAGAACAGATTAGAAGGGGACAAAGTGAAAAAAGAGAATAAGAACAGTGACCCTGATAAAATTTGGGGAACTCCAATCTTTGAAAAAGTCTCTGGAGCAACCCACGGGGAACATTAGAAAATCATTCTTCACATGATAAAAGGGGGAAATATAGAAGCAGGAGGGCAGGGGAGGTGGGCACTTCAGATTGGGCAAAACTGAAGGCAACAGAGAGTTTAAAGGAAAAGTGAGTTATGAAAGGCTGTCAGTTGCTGGAGAGGACCAGGAATGGAAGGAAGGATGGAATTTGGCAATACAGAGACTGGTTACTCTTAGTGACCTTTGTAACAATAATTTTAGGGTAATAAGGCAAATGCAATACTCCAGAGGGTTAAAGCATAAACGGAAAGTGAGGAAGGCAGCAGGTTGATAGGTTATGGATAGTGACAGTAGCATCACAGGTCCTTCCTTAATAAACAAGTTTGAGTCAATGATTTGGTGCGGAGAGGTCTAGTATGGACAGCTATGTTCTGTTCAGGAGTTGGTGACTCGGTTTTGTTAGGGCTAGAGAGAGTCAAGACATAATGCAGTGACTGAGCCATGGAAGTGGACGATCTTGTCTAAGGAGTATGTGCAGTGGGAAGAGAGCCAAGAATGAAATCTTAAGAAATACTAGCACATAAGGGAGAGCTCCCCAACTAATATACCATGAATGGGTTATGGGTGTGCCCAAAACATTGATGCCTTTATTCTGAATGGATGGTGAGAGCCACTGGCTGGTCATGTGCAGCAGTAAGCAGCTTCATTCATTAATCCCAGTGTGTCTCCGGAGGGCAGACATTACACTCTTTCAACTCTGTATGAGTTCCATGACTATGTGAAGCCATACTTCATACCCTACTCAGTAGGTGTTGGTTGAATGAATAAATGTAGAGCAAAACTGAGGGATAAGCTTAAAAGGATAGGTTGGGGCTAGATCAATGATTCTTTTTTTTTTTTTTTGAGACGGAGTTTTGCTCTTGTTACCCAGGCTGGAGTGCAATGGCACGATCTCGGCTCACCACAACCTCCGCCTCCTGGGTTCGGGCAATTCTCCTGCCTCAGCCTCCTGAGTAGCTGGGATTACAGGCACGCGCCACCATGCCGAGCTATTTTTTTGTAGTTTTAGTAGAGATGGGGTTTCACTACGTTGACCAGGATGGTCTCGGTCTCTTGACCTCGTGATCCACCCGCCTCGGCCTCCCAAAGTGCTGGGATTACAGGCTTGAGCCACCGCTCCCAGCGATCAATGATTCTTAAACTTCCAAGTGTACATTAAGATTACCTAGTGCTTTTCAAACTTGAATGTCTGTATTACTTCTGATTCATTATGTCTGGAGTTCTGTATTTCTAACATGTTTCCAGATGATGCTGATGCTACTTTAGGACTACTGTGAGCAGCAAGAAATACACAATACTAGTTGAAAATGCAAATTGTATAGGTTTCCCATGAGACACCAATTCAGTAAGTATGGGGTGGAACCAAAGAATTTGCATTTTAAGAAAAACATCAGCAGGGTGCAAGGGCTCACACCTGTAATCTCAGCATTTTGCGAGGCTAAGGAGGGTGGATCCCTTGAGCCCAGGGGTTAGAGACCAGGCTGGGCAACATGGCAAAAACCTCTTTCTACAAAAATACAAAAAAAAAAAAAAAAAAAAAAAAAGTTAGCTGGGCATGGTTCATGCTGTGGTCCCAGCTACTCGGGAGGCTAAAGTGAGAGGATTGCTTGAGCCCCAGGAGGCGGTGGTTGCAGTGAGCCAAGATTGTGCCACTGCACTCCAGCCTGGGTGACAGAGCAAGGCACTATCTCAAAGAAGAAAAAAAAAGAATGACACTAACTCTGAAATAGTTGGCCTAGGAACCCAGTTTGATGGAGGAGTTTTAATGTTAAGCATTTTGGATTTTATCCTACAGGTAGAAAGGTATCAAGGAATACCTTTCTTCAGAATATCATATGGAATATATGTTGCATATGCGAACACTATATATTCCCAAGGGATATTTTTATTTGATTTTTTTTTTTTTTTTCCAATCAATGAGAGCTTGTAAGGTTGCTGAGGTTGGTTGGCCTTGAACTCTTGGCCTCGCCTTCGCAAGCGCCACGACATCCGGCCGGAGCCACTTTGGGCCCCTATTTGATTTTTTTTTGAGACAGGGTCTCATTCTGTCACCCAGGCTGGAGTGCAGTGGTGTAATCACAGCTCACTTCAACCTCAACGTCCCAGGCTCAGGCGATCTCCCACTTCAGCCTCCCGAACAGCTGGGACTACAGGCTCTTGCCACCACGCACTGCAAATATTTTTACTTTTTCTGGAGGTGGGGTCTCACTGTGTTGCCCAAGCTGCCAAGGGATACTTTAGAGAGACTATTCTGTAAATAGGTGCATGAGTGTGATACGATAAAGACATTTTTGTTTTGCTTTTTATCCCTCATTCCTGACACAGCTTCTAAAACCCTTGGCATTTAGAAGGGATGATAGGAGCATCTTTTGTTACATAACAAAGCCTTTTCAACCATACCTGAGTCTACGCTAATAAGGTGGACACTTCATGGGTCCCCCGATAGTCTCAGGATGGGAAATGATTTCCAGAGGAACGAACCACGTAATTAGAGTTGGAACTGTCGGTCCCACCCCCAGGGAGTGGAGAGGGTGTGGAGATCGAGTTCAATCAGCAGTGGCCAATGATTTCATCAAGCATGCCTATGTAATAAAAGCTGAATTAAAAAAACTCTTAAATGGTGTTTGGAGACCGTCTGGGTTGGCAAACGCTGAAGTGCTCGGAGGGTGGCACACCATGACAGCGGAGAGCAGCTCTGTTCACTCCTCTCATTCACCGCTTTACATTATGCGTCTCTTTCATTTGGCTGCTCGTGAGTTGTATTTTTTATGATACTGACAAGAATGTAATCCAGTAAACTGGTTCCCTGAGTTTTGTTTGCTCTTCCAGCGAAGTATCCAACCTGAGCAGATGGGGTTCAGGGAAACCCTGATTTATAGCCAGTTGGTCAAAAGTACAAGTGGAAACCTGGGACTTGCAAGTGACGTCTGAAGGAGGGACAGTTTTGAGAGACTAAGCCCCTTACCCTGTGGGGTGGTCTGTGCTAACTCCAAGTGGTTAGGGTCAGAATTGAACTCAACTGTAGGACAAGGACACCCGGTTGTGTCAGAACTGGGTGTGGGTGCGAAAAAAAATCCCACACTTTTGGTGTCAGTAAAAACAGTTCATATTGATAAACTAAGAGTTCACAAGCAGGAAGTCACTTGAGAGGCTGTTTTGTTCACTGACCTATCTCCAGCACAGAGAACACTGCCTGGCCTAGAATACACACTCACATATTGTTTAAGTGAATAAACTGTGGCAAGAATAACACAGAAAAGACTAAAACTAGGATGGTAGCTATAGATATAAAAAAGGAATATACAGATACACAGACATTCTAATGGGGAAAAGGTTCCTTAGTAACTGGTACTTAGTTCCAGTGGTTCTGGACCAAAAGACTAATTAAGCCTTTGAAGTTTTAAAGTTCTTACGACATGACTTTCTTCTTTTCTTTTTTTTTGGACATAGCATCTCACTCTGTCAACTAGACTGGAGTGTGGTGGCACAATCATGGCTCACTGCAGCCTCCATCTCCCTGCCTCAAGTGATCCTCCTGCCTCAGCCTCCCAAGTAGCTGAGATCACAGGAGTGCATCACCACACTTGGCTAATTTTTTAAAATTTTTGTAGAGATGACATCTCACTATATTGCCCAGGCTGGTCTTAAACTCCTGGGCTCAAGTGATTCTCCCACCTCAGCCTCCCAAATTGCTGAGATGACAGGTGACAGCCAAGGCACCCGGACTTCTTTTCCCTCTTTAAAATTTCAGTGTTTGGGCCAGGCGCAGTGGCTCACGCCTGTAATCCCTGCACTTTGGGAGGCCGAGGTGGGTGGATCACGAAGTCAAGAGATCGAGATCATCCTGGTCAACATGTGAAACCCCATCTCTACTAAAAATACAAAAAATTAGCTGGGCATGGTGGCACGTGCCTGTAATCCCAGCTACTCAGGAGACTAAGGCAGGAGAATTGCCTGAACCCAGGAGGCGGAGGTTAAGGTGAGCCGAGATCGCGCCATTGCACTCCAGCCTGGGTAACAAGAGCGAAACTCTGTCTCAAAAAAAAACCAAACAAAAAAAAGTCAAGTATTCATGGTAATTGTACACTATTCCAATAACCTTAAATAATAATGTCTCTAAAAAGTATTTATTATTTTTGAGACAGAGTCTCACTCTGTTGCCCAGGCTGGAGTGCAGTGGCATGGTCTTGGCTGACTGCAACGTCTCCCTCCTGGGTTCAAGTGATTCTCCTGCCTCAGCCTCCCAAGTAGCTGGAATTACAGGCGCCTGCCACCATGCCCGGCTAATTTTTTGTATTTTTAGTAGAGATGTGGTTCTACTACGTTGGCCAGGCTCGTCTTGTACTCCTGACCTTGTGATTCACCCACCTCAGCCTCCCAAACTACTGGGATTACAGGCGTGAGCCACCATTCCCAGCCTAAAAATTCTTATGCTATACCTTTTAAAGTAAAAAAAACAAAAACAAAAAAAACTACATACAACTTAAATGGTGTTACTAATTGTTACAAATAAAAAGAGTTTATCTGGTATCCCCTATGATAAGGATAACTGATTCAAAAATAGTGCAAGATCCTTAATTTTTAAAAACCATTATGTACTGTATGCTATGGCTGGAATGTTTGTTCCCTCCAAAATTCATGTTGAAATTTAATTGCCAAAGTAAAGGCATTGGGAGGTGGGGCCTCTAAGAGGTGATTAGGCCAGGAGGGTTCCACCTTCATGGATTGGTTTAATGCCTTAATAAAAAGGCTCATGCCTGTAATCCTAGCATTTTGGGAGGCTGAGGCAGGCGGATCACCTGAGGTTGGGAGTTCAAGACCAGACTGACCAACATGGAGAAACCCGGTCTCTACTAAAAATACAAAATTAGCCGGGCGTGGTGGTGCATGCCTATAATCCCAGCTACTCAAGAGGCTGAGGCAGGAGAACCACTGGAACCCTGGAGGCAGAGGTTGCAGTGAGTTGAGATTGAGCCAGTGTGCTCTAGCCTGGGCAACAAGAGTGAAACTCCATCTCAAATATAAATAAAATAAATAAATAAATAGAAAGGCTTTTGGAAGTGGGGGTGGGGGGGCTCGCTTTGCTTTTCTGTCTTTGCCTTTGAAGACAAAGTGTTCTTTCCCTCCAGAGGACACAGTGTTCAAGCACTGTTTGGAATGAAAATCGCCAAACCTGCTGGTGCATTGCTATTGACTTCACAGACTCCATATCTGTCGGCAACTAAATCTCTGTTCATTGCAAATTACCCAGTCTTGGCTGGGCGAGGTGGCTCATACCTGTAATCCCAGCACTTTGGGAGGCAGAGGTGGGCAGATCACAAGGTCAGAGTTTGAGACCAGCCTGGCCAACATGGTGAAAACTTGTCTCTACTAAAATACAAAAAATTAGCTGGGTGTGGTGGCAGACGCCAGTAATTCCAGCTACTCAGGAGCCTGAGGCATGAGAATCACTTGAACCTGGGAGGCGGAGGTTGCAGTGAGCCTGGGTGACAGTGACAGAGCGAGATTCTGTCTCAAAAAAACAAACAAACAAACAAACACACAAACAAAAAAATTACCCAGTTTCAGGTATTGTTATAGCAGCAACTAAGGAAATGAAATGAGACACTGATAGTCACTATGTGGTGAAAAACCACAAAACTAACTTATCTAGTTAAAAAGGTTTTATTTAACTGGATTTTGGTATACTAATATAATGTTACACGGCCTTTAAAATCACATTTTGGAAGAATATTCACAAATATGAAAAAACGAGTAAGTGAAAGTTACTTCTGGATATAGGGCTATTGGATTACAGATATTTTAATTTTCTTACACTTTTATAGTTTCCCAAGTTTAACTATTTACTGACCTAGTTTCTAATTAGAAAACTTGTTTTCAAAAGTCTGTTTAGGCGGGGCGCAGTGGCTCATGCCTGTAATCAACAATTCGAGACCAGCCTGGCCAATATGGTGAAACCCCATATCTACTAAAAAGACAAAAAATTAGCTGGGCATGGTGGTGGGTGTCTGTAATCCCAGCTACTAGGGAGGGTGAGGCAGGAGAAGCTTAAACCGGGGAGGTGGAGGTTGCAGTGAGCCAAGATCGAGCCACTGCATTCCAGCTTGGGTGACAGAACTGAGACTCCGTCATACACATAAAAAAATAATAAATAAAAACAAAAGTGTGTTTAATATTATTGCTGGGAATATTTTATTATTTTCTATTTCTAATTTCTGCAACTTGGTAATCCATTGTTTGATTATTAGAAACTGCCATTTGGCCAGGCAGAAAGGAAAAGTGAAAGGATGATATCCTGCAATTCTGAGTAATGGAGTTTATTTATAAAACATTCAGTAATGCTGTAAATACTAGCAATATGCTCTATTCACTTATTCTTTCAAGAAACTTTGGCCTGAAAACAGAAACACTGAGAATTTTTACATGATTTATTTAATAATAAACCAATTAAAGATACAAAAATGTTTAGATTCCAAAATTTAAATTTTTGTTTAAATACAAATTCACTCTGTAATATGAAAACATAATATTAGACCTCTAAAGATAATGATTTTTTTCATCTACAAAAATTTGTTATACTAGAAAATTTGCAGAAGACAATTTTTCTTGTGACATTAAATGTACATTATCTACAGTTGAAAAAGTAATGTAAAAACATTTCATTTCAGAAACTTGGATATATATGTTACCTTTGTATGCAACCCCCCCCAAGTCCACCCCCAATAAAAAACAATTCAAAATATAAAGCAATTATGCTTTTATAACTGACTACTCAGCCAGATTAGCCCAAGGCTCAAGTTGCTTTCTTGGCCCATCAGAGTCTTGACTCCCTCAAAATAGCAGTATTCTGCTTAGCATTTAGCAATGTAAGTTTGCTAATGGACCACAAATGGCACGGTGGTCTAGGGTTAGTAAACAAACTAGGAAGAATTTATGGCTGATTTACCCATAGCAGATGAAGAAATTTTGTTAAGCCACTTATTTTTCTGCAACATTTTAGCTATTTTTACATTAGAAAATAACCTGATGTTTTAATTGACATAACTTGAAAATATAGATATTAGAATTAAAAAAAATTAGAACTAGAAGAGAAAGTGGAGATCATCTAGTCTAGTCCAATACATCTCTTCCCTTTATGAGAAGAACTAAGGCCCCAAAAGGTCAAGGTCACATAGCTGGTTAGTGGGAGTGCCATTCTTAGGCAGATGCTTTGATATTGTCCTGCTTTTGCAACAGGTCAGCCATACCAGCGGCACCTCCAATTTATTCATAGTTCATATAGTGCAGCCAACTAAGTCAAAGTGACATCATAATTTTAGCAAAGCATAAAATAGGTTTTTTGTATTTGAAAGAGTCAAGACTTAACTTATACAAGTGGAATGAAAATAGTTCCTATATAAATTTCCTGATGCCTCATATTTAAGTTCTGTATTTACAAAAGAATCAGAAAACCTAATACAATGTAAAATTAGAAAAGAAACTTAGAGAATGCTTATGATATAGCAACTGAAAAAAGATCTCAAAAGAATGTCTTCATAGTGTAAAATGCCTGTTCCTTCACGATTGAATTCTGAAACATTTAGAGAACAAAGAGAAACACTTGAGTTTTCCTCCCTCATCTACTAAAGTCAAAATTAACTCTATTTTTAACAATTACAAAAGTAGGAACCTCAGTAGAATTTATCTTAGAATCAATCAGTTTGCATACAATTGAAATGTTCAATTAAAAACCAATTATTCATAAGCTTTGGTAGGTTAACTAAAAAGAGTTGGGTTCCAGCAGTTCATTTTGTTTCATAGCTACCTGAGAAGTAAATCCATTAGAACTGGACACAACCATCACATAAGGCTGTGGCTGCTGCTCTGTTTTCTCAGTGTCCTCTTTCAAATGATCTTCAGACTCCTTTTTCTCTACTTCCTGTGTAAGAGTTTTTGTTTCTTGAGTTTTGATAACTGAAGTGATTACAGTGCCAGGTGGGTGAGCAACCAGCTGTGAAGTGCGAGGAGAAAAGGTCACCACAGGTGCAGTGGCACTGAAGGATGGAGATGAAGCCATACTGACGGTTCCGTTGCAAATGGTCTGAACATTGCTAGTAAGGACCTGCTGTACCTGGGCAGGGCCCAAGACAATTGAAGGAGGAGAGCCCGCCTTCTGTGACTGCAGCATGACATTCTCTTTCCGTACTGTCATGGGCTGTGAGGATGGAATGGCTTGTAAAATAAACTTCTGAGATCCGGTACCTGCTGATGGGTCTGTGCTGGCTATCACTGTTGTCAGCGGTACTGTCTGCAGCGTTACTGTATGCAACTGCTGGTTTCTAGGAGACACGACCACTGGAACTTGGGTTGAAGCCTGTATAGTCCTATTGAGGTTGTGAAATTAAAGTGAGACAATTAGCATATTCTACATCATTTCAAACTTTATACTTGACAAGTCATTTTACAAAATACCAGTTATACGTTTCAAAATGCTACTTCCTATATTTTCAACACAGCATGACCAACATCGTGCCAGACTCTGTATTAAACATTACATACAGAGATGCTTAACACAAACTCTCAGGCCATGAACTATGATAGCATCTGCTGAGTGCTATGGAAGAAAGGTCTGTACATAGTGCCACATTAACACAAATGAGGAACTCATTTTGTTGGGGAAGGAGGAAGATATTAAAATGGTCGGCAAGGAAGTTTGCATAAGCTTCTTAAAATTAGGAATTTGAAAGCAAATCTGTTTGATTCATTCAAATTTTTTTTTTTTTTTTTTTTGAGATGGAGTTTTACTCTTGTTGCCCAGGCTGGAGTGCAGTGGTGTGATCTCAGCTAACTGCAACCTCCACCTCCCAGGTTCAAGCCATTCTCCTGCCGGCCTCCCAAGTAGCTGAGACTACAGGCATGTGCCACCATGCCCGGCTGATTTTTGTATTGTTAATTGAGATGGGGTTTTGCCATGTTGGTCAGGCTGGTCTCAAAGTCCTGACCTCAGGCGATCCACCCACCTCGGCCTCCCAAAGTGCTGAGATTATAGGCGTGAGCCACTGTGCCCAGCCTACTGTTTTAATATTTGAGAGATAATGTTATCATCATCCTCATCCACACTAATTACCAAACTTCATAATTGTTTTCAATCTGTTTTTACATATAAAGGGGGAAAATCCTTAATTAATGAAAACAAAAAACCCACCTCAGTCTTAAACATGTGACAGAATTCTTAGAATTTTACTAGCTCACATTTCATGTCATATTTTATTTATTTTTTTTTTTATAAAGACAGGGGTTTCACCATGTTGGTCAGGCTGGTCTTGAACTCCCGACCTCAGGTGATCTGCCCGCCTTGGCCTCCAAAGTACTTGGATTACAGGCGTGAGCCACCATGACCAGCCTCATGTCATATTTATATGAAACAAGCCATGATTATAATTAACCTGTGAGGGTTCTTGGGCTGGCAGAGAAAATGTGGCTAAGTTTTGGAAAAATAAATAGAAAAAACATGTTTTTAGCAGTTTCCCAGGTTCAAATAATTTTCACAAATTTTGCTTATAAAGCTACAGTTTAATATAAAATGTTTTAATGCAAAATCTAGTTCATGTAGGTTGTTAATCCCACTCATTGAAGAAAGAGAAAGTTACATAAATGATACTATGAGTCAATCTAATTTTAAAAGTTCACAGCTCTGAAATTTATAGTTACGGTTATTGTTAATATAGTATAAAAAATGCCATTGAAAAATCTCAGCATCTGGATGTCAGCTGTTTCCTCTGAATTCTGTAAAGTTATTTAATGAAAGATACTTGCTATTTCAAACAGCTAACAGCTAAATTAGTCTCCATAAACCAAGCATTAAATATTACCACTAGATTACTAAAGCTACATTTTGAAAGTTAGTTATGTTTCTCACACGTGAGAAATAAAATTGTAGAGGAGAAGAACAAATTGCCTTGATGGAAAGATGAAACAAAGACCTAGCACAATTCAGGAGAGGTTCAAAAGCAGTGGGAATAAAGCTACAGGATGACGAGAGCCGGCCATTCACGCAGGATGTGGATAACCAAACTCAGATGACCACCCAAGGCTAATGCAGGGTAGTATGCAGATAACTGATATTCAGAACAATACGGTATCTATACAATATCTATAATTTAGTATCTTTCAAAGCTAGAGGGTTTTTGTTTTTGTTTTATTCTCGCAATCTAAAAAGAATATTTTGAATACAGACACTAAAAAATTCCATGGAATCAGCTGTGGTCATTGTATGTCTCCTATCAACACAAATACAAACAGCAAACAGCCTAGAAACCAAAGGGAGAAACCACACACTCCCAGCTAGACACTCAGTCATCACATGTAACCCACAGGGCCCAGAGGAATGTAAAACAGTAAGGGGAGAATACAGCCAGTGAGGGTTAGATAAGCACCCACTGAGTATCCCAAATCCGAAAATCTGAAATCCAAGATGTTCCAAAATATGAAACTTTCTGAGCGCCAATTTGATGCTCAAAGGAAATGATCACTGGAACACTTTGGATCTCAGATTTTTGGATTGGGATGCTGGGTCAGGTAAGTATAATGCAACGATTTAAAATCTGAAAATATTTGAAATCCAAAATATTCCTGGTCCCAGGTATTTTGGATAAGGGCTACTCAAGATATACTCCTTTAATAGCAGTTAAAGATGTAGCATCCAATTAAAAATCTAAGTCATCTTTGCAATCCTTGCAAATCAACTGAAGATTTAAATTATATTTTCCCAAGGTCAAACATTTTAAATTCACTATACAAAGAAGACTGAATCATCTAAGTTTGTCTTGATTCTAGGTAATGTTACCTTACTTCAAGATCAATTGAACAACATCTCCACATTTATATTCTGGAATATAAAAATGTAAGACTGAAGTTTGCTAATAAAAGTAATCAAATAATAATTTTTGTTGGCTTTGAAAGGGCTGCTAGATTTTATTATAATTCATGTTCTAGAAATTCATGACAGTATAAACAGAAAAATGCTACAAATATCCATATAATTTTCTGCCTTCCTCTGACACCCCCATTCTAAATCAGCTGAGACTAGTCCTAAATTTTTGCAGATGATCAGTCTAAGGAAGACAGGGTCTCTCAGTCAATTTGTTGTTTAGCAACTTTTGCTGAAGCAAATCTGATTTAACTTTAAAAAAAAAAAAAAGAAAGAAAACTACAAACTACTTTTCTGACCTCTGCCATTGCCACTCTAAAAGCCTGAAAAAGAGGACCTTAGATTCTTGGCCTCCCCTTCTGTTTGAACTGTAGAATTGTTCCAAGATAGGATCTTCCAAGGAATAACGTTTATAGATTGGAACTCTATGCACTCTGAATGTCCTAATATGTCAATGTATGTTGACTTTTTGGTGCTTCTGACTTGGCTTGATTAAAGATCTGAAACCATTCCCTGGATTTTCTCACATCTAGATAATTTCTTATAGGAATCAATCCAGTTATACAAAGGTATAGTGAACTATACTTAAACTGACAGAATAATGTCAAAATGTAAATATCAGGGACCAGTGGCATAATCAGAGGACTGACGTAATATATACTGCTCCTAAAAAATCTGGGAACCAAGAGCTCTATCTTGAAATCTATATACTCTGTTTTCATTTCTGAATCTTGATCCGCTTAACAAATAATGCCTCTGGTCAGAAACATATTGAAGGGATAAGCATTAGTAGTTTGGCTTTCTCACCTAATACTCTGAATGGAAGAATTTAATGTTTCATCCTGCACGTTACTGGTTCTAGCTGCTTCTCCCTCTGGGACAGCCTGTACTGGCTGTACTACATGAACAGTCCGGAAGAGCTGGGTAGGATATGGAGACTGTGTGGGCTGCACTGTCCTCAAAACTTCTGATGGCTGTGCAACTTCCACAGGATCTTTGGGTTTTGCAGCTTTAGAATTCCCTGGTTTTAGAACTGTAGTGGCTCCTCCTTTTACCCCTGGACTTGAAGATACTCTCGACCGGCTGGCTTGACTCCTGCTTGAAGTGGTTGTTGAAGACAGTGATGGATCTGAAGACTCTAGGCTGGAGCCTGGATCCTCGTCATTTATATATATAAGATCTTTTGGCATTTCTTTAAACTGATACACCAAGCGCTGACCTTCCACTTTTGCCAGAATACCCCTTTGGTAATAGTACCTATTCAAAGCAGACAATTGCGTCAATATTTTATTCAATCAAACGTCAATTAAAGTAATATTCCACAAAATCAAATTTCCCTAATCATAAACAAAACTTTAAAGTTGGAATAAAGGGCAGTTATTTCACATAAGATACACATACATTTATGAACAGAGGTAAGTCCTTATTATCAACTAAATCTAAAACTAATGCTGATTGGGGGACTGCTGATAGAGTACGTGGAAACTTCTGGTCTTTCACTTTTCTTCCTCTATCTTTCTGCTAACTTATTTACTTATTTATTTAGAGACAGAGTCTGGCTCTGCTGCCCAGGCTGGAGTGCAGAGGTATGATCATGGCTCACTGAAGCCTTGGATTCCTAGTCTTAAGGGATCTTTCTACCTCAGCCTCCTGAGTAGCTGGGATCACAGGCACGTGCTACCACATGTGGCTAATTTGTGCATTTTTTTGTAGAGACTGGGTTTTGGCATGTTCCCCAGGCTGGTCTGGAACTTCTAGGCTCAAACAATCCTCCCTTCTCGGCCTCCCAAAATGCTGGGATTACAGAAGGCAAGCCACCACAGTCGGCCGCTTTCTGCTGACTTGCCAGGATAATCAAAACTATGAAAAACCTTAAGAAATGGTTTCTCCTCCACAGCTTCCTAGAAATGTTCCTACTGGGCAAACCGTATCAGTTTAAATTTGATTCAGTAATTTAAATTGGCAAATTTATCATTTTACATTTGAGTCAGTAAATTTAATTGGCTTGAGTGTAAAATTTAATGATGTGCAACAGAAGTGACCCAACTTTTGTCGCCCACTTTAATAAAATCAGTAACCTAAAAAAGCATGTTAAAAAAACAAAAGCTGTAAAGAGTTCTAGTTTAAGACTGAGAAATTTTCTATCTCTATTTTTATATATATATATATATATATATATACACACACCCTAAAAGTCGCTCAGATCACTCTTATTTTTAATAAGTCTTTCTGAAATACATGCACATCTTGAACAATAAATGACAGAGTCACCGAAAAACAAACCAAAAGTGAGCTTAAGAATAAAACGGTCCTCATGGTCCCCTTGCCCAAAAGTTTCATGAGGTCTAGTAGTACTCTTGACGCACTAATTTATTCTACATAATAACTAACATATTATACCTGAAGTTCATGTTTGAAAATGCAACTTTTTTTTTTTTTTTTTTTGAGACAGGGTCTCACTCTGGTTGCCCAAGCTGGAGTTCAGTGGCGAAATCTCAATCACTGCAGCCTGAAACCTCCTGGGCTCAGGTGATTCTGCCACCTCAGCAGGCCGAGTAGCTGGGACCACAGGTGCACACCACCATGCCTGGCTAATTTTTTGTATTTTCAGTAGAGACAGGGGGTTGCCACGTTGCCCAGGCTGGTCTTAAACTCGTGGACTCAAGCAATCCACTGGCCTCAGCCTCCCAAAGTGCTGGCATTACAGGTGTGAGCCACCGTGCCTGGCTGAAAATGTGCCCTCTTATTACGTACTTGCATTACCACTATTGGTACTTACACACGTGAAGCTTAATGTATTTTTCTAGTATTTAGGAAATGATATTCTTAACACAATAAAACACCGAGACTTCACATACCTGAGAGCTCTTCCCATGGTCTCATAATTCATATCAGGTTTGTTTTTGTGCTTCCCCCACAACCTGGACACTGCTTTAGAATCCACCAATTTAAAAATGCCTTTCTCACGCTGGGTCCACTTGATGTACTTAGGACAAGTAGCCTTGTCCTGGAGCAGCGCCAGCAAAAACTCCCAAAGATAAATTGTGTTTCCTGAAACAAAAACAATTTCTTTCTAAATGACCAAATCTTCATTTAAAAGAACACAATAAAAGACAACTAAAAGTCTTAGAAGTACCATTCATATTTATACAAAAATATTACATATTTCAGTTAGTATTGGTGACATAATTTAGTTAGTATGGGTGATACAGTGGTCATGGTTTTTAGCATCTAATAAAGATCTTTTTATTAGTCCCATATAAAATGTGTGGGCAAAGCAATCTTGTCATAAGATTTGTGATGATTTAGGAGAAAGTATTCTGAGATAATGTTTTTTCTGTCTCTCTGTGAACCATCATATAGAAGAAACGTGAGAGTTTGTATGAAACCGTTCAACAGTTGCTCTCTTTATACCAGAGCCAGCAGGTCAGCTATAAGTTTTCTTCAAATTTGGGCAACAGTTACAAAAATGCTAGAATTTCAAGACAACATATTAAAGGGTCTGTGAACTGAAAATCTAACCTGGTTAAACTCTTCCAAGAGTCTCATTATTAAATGAAGAGATTATTTTGACAGGTAAGTGAAAATCACTCAAATGAGCTTTTTGTCTTTTTTATTATCAGTTTCTTTACAGAATTTGGCAAATTGTATCTAATAAGCATGTGGCAGCAATAAGATCCATTTCAGTATATCAAGAAAGCGTGTGGTTTCTAGTGATAATAGGCAGACACTACAAAGCAATCTGTCATTTGACCTAAATTACACAGAAATTACAATCGCACTTACCCTTCCCATCTTTGCTCTTCTTCTTTACAGATATATTTGGCGTAGTGGCTGGGGAATCTGGTCGTGGTGGTTTGGTTTTTCTCCCTGAAATAAAAACAGCTCTGCATAAATATTTGCCTTCACAAGTGAGAGAAATGGACAATTTAGCTATTTTGTCATTTATCCTAAATTTCAAGTGCCAAATGTTTTATACATGGGTCACATATACTGGTTTCTTAAAATGCTGTTTACTAAAAGGAAAACAACTTTAATAAAACGTGGACATTAATGTAAGAAATGATACCTCTGACACCTCAGTTTATATCTGTAAAGATCAAGTTAATTTAAAACATAACAGCTTGAATTTGAAGTATCCATACTGATAGCGCTTTCTTAAACTTTTGAAGAATGCTTTTGACATTGGTAGAACTTGGGCTCCAAAAATAAGCCATATAGCTTTGTAGGCCTATTGATTATACAAGCTTTTAAAGGTAGGAGAGGTGGATTTTTCACTTTTTTTCTCTATTAAATAATTTCTATATACAGTTAGTTCTCAAGTAGAAGAAACTTCCCAAACTTCAGAAAATATGTGAGGCAAAATTGCTGTTCTCGTATTTCTAAAAACAACTAATTTCTCTGTATCATTCAATTCACAACAGACTTAATAGTTACCTTACCCACCATGAATTTCTAAATAACTCCATCCCAACAGCCTTACAGTGGGGTCGATACACTATCCTCAAGTCCGGTTTGTGATCTTTTGCCATGGATCTAGAACCACAGCCTGGTAGCACCACTGTCTTATATTTAAGGTTTAGATCATGATCATGCTATCTGAACATACTACCATTCTATATGCGAGAAACAGTCAATAGTTACTACCTCCTACCCCAATATTCTTGAGACCGCCAGTCTGATTTAGATTATAGTGGTGAATTCTAAGTAAATATAATATAGGGCAATAACTTAGAAAAGCAGAATTTTACAGCTGAAAAAAATCACAAGATTAACAATTTATCCTCAGAAACTGAATAGGAAAATGTTTCTGAAGTCATTTGGGTGAATGAGAGGAAGGGAGAAAATGTCAAAAAGCCCCCTCTTCAGTCTCTAAGACTCCAAATGTATGCTAGTCAGCCAGGTATCTCAACTTTCATCACTGCAGACCCTTTATGAGACAGATTCTTCTGGTTCTGTTCATGATAATGAGTATTAGAAGCGAAGACTTCAGTAACCTCCATCTTATTTTATGCTATTAATATATACCAGCTTTAAAAAAAAATAGATATCATCTTTATTTCCACTGCTTTCCTCCATTAGCTTTAGTCACAACAGACACTGCCATTAAAAGCTCCCACCCAGTATCCACCTTCTCTAACACATTCCTAATCATTCAAGGTGGCAATGTACAAAGCTTCAGGCGAATTACATCTTAGTTAGATGTAGCATTTTTGGTTCACAGTGATTTCTTCTCAGCCTTTGAAGATGTCTGATTCTTTCAGCTTCTTCTGGGAGCTTCTAAATTGCTAATCTAAAAATCAATCCTCTTGAAGTAATGTAGTTCCTCCTGGTTTGTTTCTTCTGTTTTTGGAGTGGGGGAGAACTTGAAGAGAGGTCTTTGGTGTTCTAATTTTTACCCACAATGCATTTAGGCCTAGATTTATTGTAGCTGAACTACTCAGGATTCACAATCTGAGGATTAATGTGATTCTGAAACATTCTTATTGACTATCTCTTAAATACTGCCTCTTCCTCAAGTTTTACATTCTCTGTTTCTGGAACTTTGATGTAGAACATTTCATTTAATTCTACATGTCCATAACTCTTTCATATTTTTAAATCCACAGCAAATCTCTACTGGAGTTTACTAATTCTTTCTTAAGCAGTGACTAGTCTGGTGTGTGTGTGTGTGTGTGTTTTTTTTTTTTATTTTTTCACTCTGTCACACAGGCTGGAGTGCAGTGGCATGATTTTGGCTCAGTGGAACCTCCGCCTCCTGGGTTCAAGCAATTCTCCTGCCTCAGACTCCTGAGTGGCTGGATTACAGGCATGCATCACCACGCCTTGCTAATTTTCGCATTTTTAGTAGAGACGGAATTTCACCATGTTGGTCAGGCTGGTCTCAAACTCCTGATCTCGTGATCCACCTGCCTCGGCCTCCCAAAGTGCTGGGATTACAGGCATGAGCCACTGTACCCGGCCTGACTACTCTGTTTTCTAACCTACACATTATGTTTTCAATTTCCTTTCTTTCTTTCTTTTTTTGAGACAAGAGTCTTGCTCTGTTGCCCAGACTGGAATGCAGTGGTGCGATCTTGGCTCACTGCAACCTCCACCTCCTGGGTTCAAGCAATTCTCGTGCCTCAGCCTCCCAAGTAGCTGGGATTACAAGTGCATACCACCATACCCAGCCTTTTTTTTTTTTTCTTTTTTTTTTTTTGTATTTTTAGTAGAGATGGGGTTTCACCATGTTGTGCTCGAACTCCTAACCTCATGTTGTCTGCCTGCCTCGGTCTCCCAACGTGCTGGGATTACAGGCATGAACAACTGCACATGGCCCAATTTCATTTCTTATTTCTATAAACTTCAATTGGTTCTTTACCATATCAATAGTTTTTAAACAACAAGTAGGATATTAGCCTTTTTTTAAAAGCAGTTTTACTGAAGTAAAACTGACACATAATAAACTATGTATGTTTAAAGTGTACAATTTGACAAGTTTCTACTATGTGTACCAAAACCACCACTACATTCAAAATGATGAGCATATTCATCACCCCAAAAGTACTTTGTGCCTTTCTGTAATCCTTACATCTCACCCTTCCTCACCCTGCCCAATCCACAGGCAACCACACATCTGTTTCCCGTCATTATAGATTAGTTTGTAGTTTCTATAGCTTTATATTAATATAAAATTGACCCTCAAACAAAACACAGGTTTGAACTGCTCAGGCCCACTTATATAGGGATCTTTTTTCAATAAAAGTTACATCAGTGTACCTGGGTCTCCTGCCTCCCCTTCTACTTCCTCCATTTCTTTTGCCTCTGCTATTCCTGGGACAGCAAGACCAACCCCTTTTCTTCCTCCTCCCGCCTCAGCCTTGCCAACATAAACACAACAAGCATGAAGACCTCTGGCTGGGCATGGTGGCTCAGGCCTGTAATCCCAGTATTTTTGAAGGCCAAAGCAGGAGGAATGCTTGAGCCTAGAAGTTTAAGACCAGGCTAGATAACAAAGCGAGACCCACCTCTACAAAAATAAAAATAAAAAACTAGCTGGGTGTGGTGGGGCTCGCCCGTATTCCCAGCTACTCAGGAGGCCGAGGCAGGATTGCTTAAGCCCAGGAGTTCCAGGTTGCACTGAGCTATGATCTTGCCATTGCATTCCAGCCTGGGTGACAGAGCAAGACCCTGGCTCTTAAAAAAAAAAAAAAGACCTTGATTGATCCACATCTGCTTAATAAATAGTAAATATATTTTCTCTTCTTTATGATTTTCTTATTAACATTTTCTTTGCTCTAACTTAATTGTAAAAATACAGTATTTAATACATATAACATACAAAATAAATGTTAACTGTTTATGTTATCAGTAAGTCTTCCAGTTTCCAGTCAACAGTTGGTTATTGGTAGTTAAGTTTTATGGGGAGTCAAAAGTTCTACATGGATTTTTGGCTGTAGGAGGTTGGCAGCCCTAACCCCCACATTGTTCGGGGGTCAACTATAGAAGCACATTTTTTCTTCTTTTTCTTCCCTTAGCCCAATTATTTTGAGAGTTTTTTCTTGTATGTACCAATCATATACTGTTTTATTGCTCAGTGGTATTTTCATTGTGTTGCTAAAAGCGCCACTGTACTCCTGCCTGGGTGACGACAGAGCAAGACTCAATCTCAAAAAAAAAAGAAAAAAAAAAAGGTACACAAATGTTCTTAGCAGCATTGTTTGCAGTTGCCTTAAGTTGGAAACAACCCAAATGCTCATTAACTGCTGATTGGGTAAACAAATACTACATATTTAAGAGAATTTGTACACAAATGGCCAGGCAGGGTGCCTCATACCAGTAATCCCAGAACTCTGGGAGGCTGAGGCAGTGGATCACTTGAGGTCAGGAGTTCGAGACCAGCCTGGCCAACATGTTGAAACCCCGTCTCTACTAAAAATACGAAAATTAGCCAGACATAGTGGTGCATGCCTGTAATCCCAGCTACTTGGAAGGCAGAGGCAGGAGAATCACCTGAACCCAAGAGGTGGAGGATGCAGTGAGCCGAGATCGGCCATTTATGTACAAATTTTTCTATGAACATGGTTAATCCTGGGTCTATCTTAACCTGGGTTTACAACTAGATTTTAAACTACCACTGACATTAGGAATTATGTCAGCCAAGTAATGAACACAGATGTAGCCCCAGGATTGTAATAACTATGGGGCACCAGACAGAAGCTGTTACAGAATTGCTCAGGTGGGTTATATATTCAACCTAGGCCTTTATCTGATTTCCTCAGATAAAGCCATGTTGAAGGTGAACTCACATTTTGGTATCACAGAATGCATGAGGAAGACACTTTCTGAGTGAGAAGCAGCAGACATTGGAAACCCTAGTATTCTCTGAGAATCAAATATAACAGAATTATTAAATATAAACTTTACGTGAGTAATAGAGTTTTTAAAGCAGAAGAACAAAAAACATGGTCAAAGAATAAGGCTATTTAAAAAAGACTAGGTGGGAACTTCCTCTTCTAGTCAAGGTAGAATAACAGAACACAGATTTATCCTCCCACCTGAAACAATTGAAAACACAGAAAAATTA
Source organism: Saguinus oedipus (assembly GCA_031835075.1). NCBI lineage: Eukaryota > Metazoa > Chordata > Mammalia > Primates > Cebidae > Saguinus > Saguinus oedipus. The sequence goes on from CM063173.1 coordinate 171,793,808, forward strand.
TGAAACAATGGTACTGGAGAAATTGGACATCAGTCAACAAAAGTCAGCCATCCCTGAGAGACAGGAAACAAATGAGCCAAGTCCTATGATTGCCCCACCTTAATACATGGAGAAAAGAAAATTTGGAAAGCAGTCAGTTTCTGAAAAACACTCAATGTACACTTAACATGTGATCTAGTACACTTAACATGTGATCCAGTACACTTAACACGTGATCCAGCCATTCCACTACTAAGTATTTACTCAAAAGAAATTAAACCAGAATTTCTCTACTCAGAGCCCTGGCTGAATGGGACCCAAGCTTCCTTGACATCCGTCTGTGCCAATGGGTGGACTTTTTCCCCTAAGAGGGTATATCCCTCCAAGGGTCCCAGTTACATGCTGAGGTCTCTGTCCAATACTCCATCTTGCACAGCCCAAGACCTCAGCTTCTGCCTCAACATTGGCAATAAAACCAAGCCCCTTGGCATATCCTTCTCAGCCCTTCTGAGCTGCTGCTGTGTCGGCTCGTGTTTACTATTTTTATTTTCCTCTTCATTTTCGGCTCTTGGAATTTCCCTTACTCTCACAGGAACCTAGGTTTCTGGGTGGGTGCTGATGCTACTAACCAAGACATTATACTCAAAATACTAAACAAGCATGAATAGAATCAGAAGGCAATAAAATGGAAAAGGTGTCAGACTTTAGAATGCAAGTGTGGTCCTAACTGGCAAAAAGTTAAAAATTCCCATTCAACACATCCTAACATATTCCTCTTCAATTACTTACCAGCTGATTTCCAACCTATTGTATGTTTCCAAATGGAGTCTTATACCAGAATCACCAGTACAGACTAAACTATACCCCCTGGGAGGAAGCTAGCTAGCCCTTACCCTCAAGCTCTTTATGAGCTTGGATAAAAGGATTTGGATAACAATTTGAGGCTTTAAAAAGTTGGAAAATCCCTTTTATGTAAGATAGACCAAATATTTTAAAAGTATAAAATAATTTAATTAAAAAAAATTTTTTTGAGACAGAGTTTCACTCTTGTTGCCCAGGCTAGAGTGCAATGGTGTGGTCCCAGCTCACTGCAACCTCTGCCTCCTGGGTTCAAGTGACTCTCCTGCCTTAGCTTCCCAAGTAGCTGGAATTACACGCATGTGCCACCGTGCCCAGCTATTTTTTGTATTTTTAGTAGAGATGGAGTTTCATCATGTTGGCCAGGCTGGTCTCAAACTCCTGACCTCAAGTAATCCACTCACCTTTGCCTCCCAAAGTGCTGGGATTACAGGTTGTGAGCCACCAAGCCTGGCCCAATAATTTTTTCAAAGAAATGACTCTACTATGGAGAAACACCTCTTTTTCTCGTTTGTTTATTCATTTATTTATTTTTATTTCTTAGAGATAGGGTCTCACCCTGTTGCCCAGGCTGGAATGCAGTGGCATGATCTTAGCTGGCTGAAACCTGGAATTCCTGAGCTCAAGGGATATCCTCCCACCTTGGCCTCCCAAATATCTAGGACTACAGGTACCCACTGTGCCCAGCTATTTTTCTTTTTTTTTGTCTTTTTGTGTGTGTGTGCCCAGCTAATTTTTTACATTTTTTGTAGAAATGAGTCTTGCTTTGCTGCTCAGGCAGGTCTTAAACTCCTGGCCTCAAGCAATCTTCTCACCTTGGCCTCCTAAAGTGCTGAGATTACAGGCATGAATCTCTATGCGTGGCCAAGAAATACCCTGTAATTTCCATTTTGTGCCTTCAGTGTTTTTCTTATGTAAGTTTTAACTGCTGCAGAAAAGAACTACGTAGAATAAAAATGGTACCTAGACTTCACATCAAGACTTGACCGTGCGCCCTAAATGAAGTAACCACCTACCTTTCTTTCTCTTAGGCTGTTCTGGTGATGAGGCTCCCGGTGAGTCCGCGTATTTTTCTTGCACCTGCTGTGTTTCCATCACTTCAGGAATCCCATCTAATGTGACGGATACATGGGTGACTGGGGCAACAACCATGTCATCTTCAGGGGAACTAAATATATTATTATCTAAGGAAAAAAATCAACTAATTATAACCCACTGTGTATTATGAGTAAAAAACGATGGATAACATTTCTTGTTTCTATGATGACTAGAAGATTAAAGTAGAAACAAAATCTTGAAATCTATTCCCGCTTTTTATATTCTCTTCCCTAAATCAAGTACCCTAAACCAGTCCAGGCATGGCTGAGTTATTTCAACGTCTTTCTTACTTGACTTCCTATTACCAGCCTATCTTATCTCTCCTCTTCATTATTCATACAGCTGTGAGCGTTATTTTGTGAAACCTAAGTCTGACCTGACCATACTCCTCTACACAAAAACTTTACACCCTGAAAATTAGGCCAAAAAAAACCCCTGACATATCTTTCCATAGTTCATAGGGGGAGAAAAACCCATAAGCACAGCTGATCTCTGGAGCATGCCTTACGAAGTTTCTGTAACTTAGCTCCAAACCTACCTTTCCAATCTCATTTCCTACCCACCATAAAGCTTACACTTCAACCACACCAAAACATGCTGATCTCAAATATTTCATTCATTTTTTTTAAAAAACAGATTTGTGTCTTGTATCTTTGGCTCAGTTCCTTCCAGCTTGAATGCCCTTTCATGTCTCTTCTACCTTGTAAAAGCATATTTGTCATTTACAGCCCAGGTCAGAAAACTCCTTCAATGAAGCTAGTCTCTGAGATTCTCAGCTATAATACCCACTGCTTCTAGGGCAATTTGCTTTCACTCTTGTGGCCTTCAGTTTTGGCTTTGTAGTTATTTACATAAGTACCTGTCTTCAAAACTAAACTGTAAGATTGAGGAAAGAAACAATATCTTTTCATTTGTAACTCATGTTACTGCCTAATTATTGTTGCTGTGAACATAGCAAAAGTTCAATATTTTGGACTGATTTAGTAATAATTTATGAATCTGCTTGCTTTCTTGTCAGAAAAGTCCAAAGGAGAACATGAATTTTAAAGCAGATCAATAATGTGGCAGTGAATTTTATGCCATGACGTGTTAGTAAAATTTTATTTGGGCCCTTGATACTCTAATACTTTCATCAATATGTTGAGAATAAATTTTGCATGATCTACTATTTGATAACTAATAAACTACTTTTTTGTTGTTCCTAAAGGCTTCATTCTCAAATTAAAATGTCACCTTTTAACTGAACGTTTTTGCAAAGGTAGCTAAATTCCTACTATACCTTAAAAATGTGCTTGTAACAAAAAATATATATAACATCATTTCTAATCTTTTGATTTTACTAACAGAGAAAGAGGGCAAGAGTAACTTTACACAGCACATAAACATGAACAATCGTGACCACTCACTTATTCGTTTTTCATCCAGCATGGGGCCAGGAGAATCCATATTGAGGAGTGCCTCAGCAGCCTCAATAGTTTCAATTGTTTCATCGCCATCATGACAAGAAGCTTCAACTGCAACACATTTAAAGAGAAAATTAAATGAGCCACAAGACATCTGTTACTCTGAAATTCATACACTGCTTATCTCTAGAACCAGAATATATTATTTAATATTTTAGCTTATATACCTATAAACTATAAACATATAAAATTACACTAAACCTGGCCAGGTGCAGTAGCTCATGCCTGTAATCCCACATTTTGGGAGGTCGAGACAAATGGATTGCTTGAGGTCAGAAGTTTGAGACCAGCCTGGTTGACATAGCGAAACTGCGTCTCTACTAAAAATACAAAAAAATTAGTTGGGCATGGTGGCACACACCTATAGTCCCAGCTACAGGCTGAAACAGGAGAACCGCTTGGACCTGGAAGGTGGAGGTTGCAATAAGCCGAGATCATGCCACTGCACTCCAGCTTAGGTGACAGCAAGACTCCATCTCAAAAGAAAAAATAATTACACTAAAAAAAAGAAATCAATATTTCCTTAATATTAAATAGCCAACCAGCATAGAAATTTCCAATTGTCTCTAAAAAAATCATAAATGGGTGGTACAAGGACAAACAAGACAGTTTTTTGTTTAAATCAAATTAAGTCTGCATATTGCAACTGACTGACAACATTTCTTAACTTTCTTGTCATTTCTGAGTTGCCATTCATCTCCCTAGTTTTTTTACTTTGCAATTTATCTGTTGAAGAAATCAGGCTGTGTATTCATGTAGAGTTTCCCATAGTTTGGATTTTGTTTGCGTAGGTTAACATGTTTTTCTATATTCCCTCTAATTGAGTAGTCATATTTAGAAGCTTGATGAAATTCAAGTTTAATTTTTTTTTTTGGCAAGACTAAAAAAAAATTATGTATCCTGATGACAGCTCAAAATACAATCTAATATATGACTCAAATTTCATAAAATCATTAAATCTTTTTGGTTTGTATTTTTTTTTTTTTTTTGAGACAGAGTTTTGCTCTTGTTACACAGGCTGGAGTGCAATGGCGTGATCTCGGCTCACCGAAACCTCCGCCTCCTGGGTTCAAGCAATTCTTTTGCCTCAGCCTCCCGAGTAGCTGGGACTACTGGCATGCGCCACCATGCCCAGCTAATTTTTTGTATTTTTAGTAGAGACGGGGTTTCACCATGTTGACTAGGATGGTCTCGCTCTCTTGACCTCGTGATCCACCTGCCTCGGCCTTCCAAAGTGCTGGGATTATAGGCATAAGCCATGGCGCCCAGCCTGGTTTTGCTTTGTTTTGAGACAAGGTCTTACCCTGTCCCCCAGGCTAGAGTGCAGTGGCTCAATCTTAGCTCACTGCAACCATAAACTCCTAGGCTCAAACAATCCTGCCAACTCAGCCTCCCGAGTAGCTAGGACTACAGGCTCAGGCCACCAAGCCCAGCTAATTTTTAAAATTTTTTCTAGAGATAGGGTCTTGCTATGTTGCTCATGCCAGTCTTGAATTCCTGGCCTCAAGTGATCCTCCTGCCTCGGCCTCCCAAAGTTCTGGGATTACAGGTGTGAGCCACTGCATCTGGACAAATACGTTTATTATGAAAATTCTAAACGGAATAAAAATTGTGGATTACAGTATAATGAATCCACATGGGCCCATTCCCAGCTTCAATTATTATCACCAAATGGCCAATCTTCTTTCAGCCACATCGTACTCACTGCCCCTAAATCCTCACCCTCTCTACAGGATTATTTAAGGAATCTAAGATACCATACTTTATCTCTAAATACTTCAGCATGTGTATCTAAAAGATGTCTAACACAATGCTGCTATCATATCTTAAAAATACTAACAATAATTATTTAATATCATCTATTATGGGCTGAATCATGTCCCCCAAAATTCTCTGCTGACATGCTAACCCCCAGTGTCTCAGAATGTCTTTAAAGAGATAACTGAGTTAAAATGAGATTATTAGTGTAGGCTCCAATCCAGTGGAGTTAGTGTCCCTCTAAGATGAAATATGAACACAGGCAGGCACAAAGAGAAGACCATGTGAAGACACTGGAAGACAGTCACCTATAAGTCCAGAAATAGTCCTCGGAAGGAACTAACCCCAGCAATGCCTTGATCTCAGACTTCTAGCTTCCAGAACTGTGAGAAAATAATTTCTTATTTAAGCCACCCAGTCTGTGGTAATTTCTTACGGCAGCCCTAGCAAACTAACACATCATCAGAAGTGTCACCTAACACTCATAAGAACAAAACTGTCCTATCCTTCTCTTTTTCTTCCCCTAGAGCTTCTCAAAGGCTCCCCGTCGTCCCCACTGTGGAATAACACAGAGGTTCTTCCCTTTTTCATGACATTGCTCAGAAAAGGATGGAAGAGTTAAACAAAGCTTTGGTAAGTTGGGAGGTAAGGGAAGGGGAAGAAAAAAAACAAAGAGAGAATCTGATTTTCAAGATCTGGCTTGCTTTCTAGACCCATTCTGCAAGTTATATTTTCTAGGAAAGAGCCTTTCTGTATCTGTCAAATGCTGCCTTCGGTCTAAATGCAAGAGTGAAGCACTGAAGGGAAGAAACAATTCTTTGTCCTAAAGATGGAATACCTGCTTTCCTAGGTTTAATTCCCTCTCTGAGGACCAACGCCTTCTGTGATGACTAGAACCAGGAAGAAGCACTCTTTCCAAAGATACATTGGTCCCTAACTTAAAAAGACTATAGCCTCACCCTAAGGCTTTACAAGTTACATCAGAATATACTGCAAAACTCCCATTAACTACAAGCCAGATATATGCATAGTGGTATTCATTCTGTTACACAAAACAGATCAGTCAGCAATGAATAGAAACTTCTAATCTGATTAGTCTAATTCCCTTACTGGTAAGGGAGAAGTAACTCTAGATTCAACAAAAAGCTTTTATTGGTTTGTTCTCAACAAAAAAATATGAATATATGCAAAAAATGCTTTGTAAAAAAAAAAGAATTGCATGGCTTGGATTAGTGTCCCTGCCCAAATCTCATGTTGAATTGTAATCCCCAAGGTTGGAGGAGGGGCCTGGTGGGGGGTGACTGGATCGTTGGGGGCAGATTTTCCCCTTGCTATGATAGTGAATGAGTTCTCGTAAGATCTGGTTGTTTGAAAGTGTGTAGCACCCTCACCACCCTGCTTTCTTTTCCTCCTGCTCCAGCCACGTAGGATGTGCCTGCTTCCCCTTCGCCTTCCACCGTGATTGTAAGTTTCCTAGGCCTCCCCAGCCATGCTTCTTGTACAGTCTGCAGAACCATGAACCAATTAAACCTCTTTTCTTTATAACTATTACCCAGTCTTAGGTAGTTCTTTATAGCAATGTGAGAAGTGACTAAAACAGAGGACAACACAAATATGAGGTGCTGACAACCAAGGTTATCAGCCGGGGCTTTGTCACTCGGTATGTGGCCTTAGGCAAGTCATCTAACCTCTCTTAACTTCAGTTTTCCTTTTCTATTATGAGCATCAAATAAATAAGATAATGTATGTCTTCTTAAAAACCTATTAGTGGGAAGGAGACAATACCATTTTTGTGCTACTCTTGACAAGAATGTATTATCTCATCCCAGTCATGAGGAAATATCACACAGCTAAAATTGAGGGACATTCTACAAAATGCCTAACCAGTACTCTTCAAGAGTCAGTTATCAGAGACAAGAAAAAACAAACTATTATAGACTGGAAGGGACTAAGGAGAAATAACTACTAAATGTGAGATTCTACTAGATGCTGCAACAGAAAAAGAACACTGGAATGAAACTGGTGAAACATCAGTGAAGTCTAGGTTTTGTTAATAATATTGTGACGAATGTTAATTTCTGGTTCTTGATAATATATAAAATGGTTACATAACAAGTTAACATTACAGGATGCAGAAAGAGGAATATGAGGAAATTCTCTGTGCTACTTGTAACTTAACTGCAATTTTATTCAGTTCATTTCGACCTTGTGTTCCTCTTCCCAGGTATCGCTAACTTCTGTCATGATTTCCTAAAACAATGTTTCTGGTCCAGCCTTTCCCGATGACGGAAAACAGAAACTCACCATTCTTTATCCCCTTTCCAGTCTCTATATTTATGTGTCCCTGGCCATCTAAGAGAGTCTATATACCTCTCACAAATATAGCCAAATCCAGAACTTTTTGGTGCTATGACAAAAATGTCAGCTCAACTTCTATTCCTTTGGTCCTACGTCTGTGCCATAAAGTTATCTTTTTGTGTATTATCTTTTGTTATCTTTTCAGTATGATAGGTGAAAATGGTTATTAATTTTTTTCATGATGCATTTATTTGCTTACTAAAGAAAGGAACTCTTTTGGTCATACTTACTGGACAGTTATATTTGTTCACTTAATAAGCAGACTGTTCACATTCTTTGCTCATTTAAGGTTATTACTAATTGGTAAGAGCTCTATACACATTAAGGATATTAACACTTTATTTACCATATAAGATGTAAATAGTTTTATCTATTTGTCATGTGCCTGTTTATTTCAGTTATATTGGTTTTCAACATAAATTGATCAAGTTTTCAATATTTGTTATCCAAGTCAATCCATCCTTTTCCCTTTGCATTTTTCTCTTAATTTTTATCCTTAGAAAATCCTTTGTTATTTTAAAAATCAAATGTTCAGTGTTCTAAAGTTTTAAAAGATGGCTTTACTTGTTATATTAAAATTTAAAATCAATCTGGAATTTAGTCTGATATTGTGGAGCATGATTAAGGCGGGAATCTAACCTTTTCTCTCCCCCACCAGATGGATACAGTCCCTTTCCCTTGATTGAAAACATTACTATATCATATGTTAACTTCCTAAATAGACCAGAACTTGCCTTTAGACTTACCATTCAGTTATAAGGCACTGTGTTACATGCTAAGGTAAAGCTGAGAACAAGGCAGCCCCAGTACTTGTCACCATGAAATTTACAGATATACCTCATCATACCTATTTCTGATAAACTTTCTTTCACGAATAAAGATGCAAATATTTGCTTCCAAATAGTTTTCTCAAATATTCGCAACATCCCTGGCCAAGATATATGAATGTAAATGCACAAAAAGAGAAAGCATGTACAAATTTCTAAGTGATGGAAGTATCAATACTATAATGTCACATTTGTGTAACCTACTCTTCAAGTTTAAAATGTCTTACTAGTTCTGACTGAACCAGAAATCTACATTTGGGTCATGGCCCATTATTTTGCTTCCTGTGGAAGTGGTAAGAAAAGAATATTCCTCTCTCTTTCCCTACAAACAACTCATTTTGTTCACTGGGATATGGAGGAAGGCACATAAGAAAGTATTCAGTGAGCTGAGTGGGGTGGTGCATGACTGCTGTCTCAGTTACTCGGGATGCTGATGCAGGGGAAGCATTCGAGCCCAGGAGTTCAAGTCTGGGTTCAATGATTTCCCCGCATCTTACCTGGGCAATACAGTAAGACCCCTATCTCTTAAAAAAAAAAAGTGCTCAGTGAAGACCTGATGAATTGAGTAGATCTGGTTCCTTGTACACGCCTCCTGTTTTGTCACGTTCATCTTAGTATATTTAGGAAAGAAGAAATAGGAGACAACGAAGTCCAGAAGATGAAACAGAAAATGTGATTTTCTTCCCCATGTAGGGCTCTAGCTTCTGCAGGTAATGAAGTTCAAAACCAAGTTAGGGGTGTTTTATGCCCCACAACCTCAGGATGAGGACACTGCCTAAACCGTGCTGCAGCAAGGTCCTACTGGGTGGAGGCACACGCACCTGTAAGGGTGATGTCGTCATCATCGTCGTCTATGATTTCTTCTTCAGCAACATCCAGTGAGCTCTCAGTAATCATGTCATTAGGCTCTTCCACGCAGGCTAGACCAGCATAACTATTGAGAATATCAGCACCAGGAACATGTTCCACAATTACAGCAGGAAAAATAGCTGGATCACCAAGCTAGGAGGCGTGAGGGAGAGGTAAATGAAAACAAAAGATTAAAACAGTTTCGTTTGTTAAATACTGCTCAAAACTGTTTTATACTAGCCATCAATTTAATTTTTAGATCCTTCTAGGCTTTAGGTAATTGTGTCTATTGCAACCAAATAAACCTTCATTACTAATACTGTGTCTTAACCACCAAGTTTTAATTTGGTAATCCTGTAAAAGTACTTTTAATGACATTAAAATTTAAAAATGAGTAAGATATCATTAATGCATAAGCATGAATCAAGAAGTAACATACAAATAAAATGTTAATTAAATAAAATCTCAGTAAAAGTTTCTTTGGAAAAATTTAAAAAAAAAATACATGAGCTTAATATTACATTGTCACTTGGTACAAAGGCCATGTTTTAATAACAACTTTTGACTTAAGTGTGAAAATTAACCCTCATTTTCCATTATTGTTCTTTTCAAGTATGGCTATATTAAGAGTATAAATTATTACTACTAATGACTAGTTATAACATCACAGAATTTTAGAAAGGACCCTTACAATTTAATGTAAGTCAGCTACCTCATTTTATAGAGGAGGAAAGTGACCCAGAGAGGGTTACCAACCTACTCAAAAATCAGTTAATTAATGTCAAACCTCATTAAACTACTATCTCCTTTACCATTCTGAAATAATCTCAGACTTACAAAAGTTGCAAAAACAGCACAAAGAATTCCCATATAACCTTCACCCATATTCCTTCAGTTCTAACATTTAATCACATCTATTTATCATTTTCTTCCTATATGATTATTTTCTGATGTGTTTCAAAGCATTAGACATATTGCTTCTTTAACCCTAAATATTTTGTGTTAATTTCCTAAATCTAAAAATGCTATCTAATACAAAGAGAGCATAATTATCAAAACTAGGAAAATAACATTAATATAGTATTATTATCTAATCTTTAGACATTATTCAAATTTCCAACTGTCCCACTATTATCCATTTATTTATTTATTTATTAAGTTCTGGGGTACACTGTGCAGATCATTCAGGTTTGTTACATAGGTATACACGTGCCACGGTAGTGGTTTGCTGCATCCATCACCCGTTATCTACATTAGGTATTTCTCCTAATGCTATCCCTCCCCAACCCCTGCAACCCCCTGCTATTCCTCCCCTAGCTCCCCACCCTCCAGGCCCCAGTGTGTACTGTTCCCCTCCCTGTGTCCATGTGTTCTCATTGTTCAACACCCACCTATGAGTGAGAACATGCAGTGTTTGGTTTTCTGTTCTTGTGTCCGTTTGCTGAGAATAATGGTTTCCAGATTCATCCATGTCCCTACAAAGGACATGAACTCATCTTTTTTTATGTCTGCATAATATTCCATGGTGTATGTGTGCCACATTTTCTTTAACCAGTCTATTTTTGATGGGCATTTGGGTTGGTTCCAAGTCTTTGCTCATGTGAACAGTGCTGCAGTAAACATACACGTGCATGTGTCTTTGTAATAGAATGATTTATAGTCCTTTGGGTATATACCCAGTAATGGGACTGAGGGATCAAATGGTATTTCTATTTCTAGATCCTTGAGGAATCTTCACACTGTCTTTCACAATGGTTGAATTAATTTACACTCCCACCAACAGTGTAAAAGGATTCCTATTCCTCAATATCCTCTCCAGCATCTGTTGTCTTCTAATTTATTAATGATCACCATTCTAACTGGTGTGAGGTTGTATCTCAATGTGGTTTTGATTTGCATTTCTCTAACGACCAGTGATGACAAGCTTTTTTTCATATGTTTGTTGGCTGCATAAGTGTCTTCTTTTGAAAAGTGTTTGTTCATATCCTTTGCCCACTTTTTTTTTCTTGTAAATCTGTTTTAGTTCTTTGTAGATTCTGGATATTAGCCCTTTGTCAGATGGGTAGATTGCAAAAATTGTTTCCCATTCTGTTGGTTGCTGGTTCACTCTATTGATAGTTTCTTCTGCTGTGCACAAGCTCTTTAGTTTAATTAGATCTCATTTGTCTATTTTGGCTTTTGTTGCCATTGCTTTTGGTGTTTTAATATGAAGTCCTTGTCCATGCCTATGTCCTGAATGGTATTGCCTAGGTTTTCTTCAAGAGTTTTATGGTATTAGGCCTCATGTTTAAACTTTAATCCATTTAGAGTTAATTTTTATATAAGGTGTAAGGAAGGGATCCAGTTTCAGCTTTCTGCATATGGCTAGCCAGTTTTCCCAACACCATTTATTAACTAGGGAATGCTTTCCAATATAAAGTGTATTTGAATAGGAAGAGAGGATGTTAAATTGTTCCTTTCTGCAGATGACATGATTGTATATTTAGAAAGCCCCATCATCTCAGCCCAAAATCTCCTTAAGCTGATAAGCAACTTCAGCAGTCTCAGGATGAAAGTCCAGTTTCATCCAGGTCCCTGTAAAATCGCAAGTATTCTTAAACACCAATAATAGACAAACAGCCAAATCATAAGTGAACTCCCATTCACAATTGCTACAAAGAGAATAAAATACCCAGGAATACAACTAACAAGAGATGTGAAGGATCTCTTCAAGGAGAACTACGAACCACTGCTCAAGGAAATAAGAGAGGACACAAACAGATGGAAAGACATTCCATGATCATGGTTAGGAAGAATCAATATTGTGAAAATGGCAATACTGCCCAAAGTAATTTATAGATTCAATGATATCCCCATCAAGCTACCAATGACTTTCTTCACAGAACTGGAAAAAACCACCTTAAACTTCATATGGAACCAAAAGAGAGCCCACATAGCCAAGACAATCCTAAGGAAAAAACAAACAAACAAACAAAACAAAATAAAACAAAACAAAGCTGGAGGCATCATGGTACCTGACTTCAAACTACATCACAAGGCTACTATAATCAAAACAGCATGGTACTGGTACCAAAACAGAGCTATAGACCAATGGAACAGAACAGAGGCCTTAGAAGGAATGACACACAACTATAACCATATGATCGTTGACAAACCTGACTTACGTCCTTTTAAAAAGTTAAAAAAAATTTTTTTTGGTTGTAGGTTTCATGTTTCTTAATCAATCCTTTGACTTGGAACAATTTCTTCTCCTTTAAGAAGTTCTTTGATCTTTGTCTTTCACAATCTTGACACTTTTGAAGAGTACAGGTCATCTGTTTTGTAGAATGTCTACCCTTGGGTTTGTGTATTTCCTTATAATTACATTCAGTTTGCATTTTTGGTAGAAATACTAAAGAAATAATGTTATGTCCTTTCAAATATCTTGGGGGGGGGTCTGAAATATCTATTTGTCACCCCCCCACTGCTATGGATATTAATTTTTAATATATATTTACATTCATATTATTTATTGAGACGGGTTCTTGCTCTGCTGCCTAGGCTAGACTCAAACTCCTGAGCTCAAGTGATCCTCCCACATTTGCCTCCCAAATAGCTGGGAATGCAGGTGCATGCCTCTGTGGCTGGCTTAATTTTGCTCACTTAGTTAAGGTAGTGTCTACCAGGTTTCTCTATTAATCTTGGCTCACTGCAATCTCCGCATCCCAGGTTCAAGCTATCTTCTTAAATGTAAGAAAAAGTTCCTGCTCATAGATAATAATGCCAGGCACCTTGCTCTTTTCCTTAAATAAGCCTGCTATATTAAAAATATTATTGATGAGGCCGGGTGCGGTGGCTCAAGCCTGTAATCCCAGCACTTTGGGAGGCCGAGGCGGGTGGATCAAGAGATCGAGACCATCCTGGTCAACATGGTGAAACCCCGTCTCTACTAAAAATACAAAAAATTAGCTGGGCACGGTGGCACGTGCCTGTAATCCCAGATACTCAGGAGGCTGAGGCAGGAGAATTGCTTGAATCCAGGAGGCAGAGGTTGCAGTGAGCTGAGATCGTGCCACTGCACTCCAGCCTGGGTGACAGAGTGAGACTCCGTATCAAAAAAAAAAAAAAAAAAAATTAAAAATTAAAATAAATAAAGAATATTTGGCCAAAAAGTGGAAAATATTTAAAAAAAAAAAAAATATTATTGATGGTTTCATTATAACTAAGCAGTCTCGGCCTTTTAAAATTAATGTTTACAGAACTACACACTGAGGTAGATATTACTTCTATCATAAGGATCTAATTACCTAAATTAAATATGTATCATAGATACTAAATATCCTTGCCTTCAAGAATAGTATGTTCTGAAATTTATGGTTAATAACCCTAAAACACATTTGGATCGTTTTATTTCAAAATGTTTCTTCCTCTTTCAGAAAAGAGGAAGCTAGCTAGAAAAGTAACCGGCTCTTCAAACAGTAAAACAAATTTTAAAACAGAAACTGGGAGGAGGCTCAAAAATTATACTCTAGAACTCAGGCACCGGTGGCATGTGCCTTTAGTCCCAGCTACCTGGAAGGCTGAAATAGACAGATGGCTTGAGCCTAGGAGTTCAAGGCTGTAGTGTGCCATAATCACATCTGTGAATAGCTACTGTACTTCAGCCTGGGCAACATAGCAAAACCCTGTCACTAAAAAAAAACAAGAAAAAAAATTATACTATAACTCACACAAATACACTTCACACACAATAGAGAAAATACATAAAATGTCCAAAGCAAAGTATACCCCTCCCTTTCCCTTTTTTTGACAGGTAAATTGTAGAGATGTTATCCAACCTAGCATGAACATGCACTTGTTCAAACACTTTTCCTTTTCTTCTCTTCTAAGAGCTCAATTAAGCTCCTGGTCTTGTAACAAGGCTTAGCCCAGAGTTAAGCACTTTCTTGCTGCAAAAACCCTAAGTACAAGGTAGGAACACTGACTGTGAGGTCACCTACCAAGTCAGAGACAGGCGTGTAAAATGCAATTCACAGGAGCAGTTCTCACCCAAATGAAACCAAAATATTCTTCCCTATCCAAATCTATTTGGCTCCTGCAGCTTGGGAAGAGTGTGCTAATGTGTGCATTAGGTAAGAGGCTTGAATCTGTTTACACAAAATACATCTAGGAAACACCTCTCAGGTGACTAGAAAGACTCTTCCCCCTCTACTACCATAAATAGAAGGAAAATGCACACTCTTGAAACTCCAGCTGCTGATCTGGGCTCATGATAAACTGCTTTGTAAACTGGACTGACTAGTAACTAGCTAAAGTATGAATCACCAAGAACCTAAGAATTCTATAACCACACATTCTACGATTCCTTCCAGAGAACTGGTTCCCAACCTCTTAAATAAAGAAATCATAAAATTTCAAATGTTGAATTTTTCTAGGTTTATATTTTTTAAATAAGTAAAATATTGGGACTTGCATTAGTTTGCTATGGCTGCTGCAATAAAGTACCACAAACTGGGTTCCTTAGCAGAAATTTATTGTCTCACAGTTCAGGAGGCTGTAAGTCTGAAATCAAGGTATTGGCAGGGCTGGTTCCTTTTGCAGACTCTGGGGGAAGAATCTGTTCCAGGTCTCTGTCTCTGGCTTGTAGACGGCTGGTCTTCATGTTTACATGGGTTCTATGTCCAAATCCAATTCCACCCCCGCCCCCAACCTTTTTTTAAATTGAGACAGTGTGGAGTGCAGTGGTGTGATCTCACCTCTCCCTCTGTTGCCCAGGCTGGAGTACAGTGGTGCAATCTCACCACCACCAATTTCAGCTTAGCCTCCTGGGCTCAAGTGATCCTTCCACTCCAGCCTCCCAAGTAGCTGTGACTACAGGCACGCACTATCATGCCTGGCTAACTTTTAGATCTTTTGTACAGATGGGGTTTCTCTATATTGCCCAGACTGGTCTCAAACTCGAGTTCAAGCAATCCACCCAACTCGTCCTCCTAAAGTGCTGGGATTACAGGCGTGAGCCACGGCACCCAGCCCAAATTTCACCTTTTCATAAGGACACCAGGAAGTGGAGTAAGGGCTCCTCTCTACTGCAGTGTAACTGCTTTACTAATTACATCTGCCATGATCCTATTTCCAAATAGGTTACACTCTGAGGTACTAGAGGCTGGAAATTCAATATGTGAATTGGGGTGTGTGTGTACGCATGCTCAATTCAACCAATAATAGAACTTAATTTAAGTCTATCATCTGACAATTTGTTCCCTCTGCCCGAAGTAACTTCTATAAACTAGTCTTTTCATTGTTTCTAAATTGAGATTGGATATTATTCTTCAGGTCTCTTTGCTGAAGATCATAAAATCATAGCCACCTCAGTTACTTCTACACCACTTCAAACAGACTGTTTCCAAGATTTATTTTTAAAATGGCTTCACTGGCCAAGGGTGGTAGCTCACACCCGTAATCCCAGCATTTTGGGAGCTGAGGAGGGCAGATCACAACGTCAGGAGATCGAGACCATGCTGGCTAACATGGTGAAATCCTGTCTCTACTAAAAATATGAACAAAATGGCCGGGTGTGGTGGCACACACTTGTAGTCCCAGCTACTCGGGAGGCTGAGGCAGGACAACTGCTTGAACCTGGGAGGCAGAGGTTGCAGTGAGCTGAGATCGTGCCACTGTACTCCAGCCTGAGTGACAGAGCAAGTCTCCATCTCAAAAAACAAAACAACAACAAAAAATATGGGCTTCAGGAAGATCACAGATACTCATAAAATAGCCACACTCCTAATAGTTGGTAATACGATGTTACCTACTTTTAAGAAATGAAGGTGTCAGCTGGGTGCAGTGGCTCACAACTGTAATCCCAGCACTCTGGGAGGCCAAGGCAGGTAGATCACCTGAGGTCTAGAGTTTGAGACCACCCTGGCCAAATGGAGAAACACCATGTCTACTAAAAAATATAAAAATTAGCTGGGCATGGTGGTATGCGCCTCTAATCCTAGCTACTCAGGAGACTGAGGCACGAGAAGCTTGAACCTGGTAGGCAGAGGTTACAGTGAGCCGAGATTATGCCACTGCACCCCAGCCTGAATGACAGAGCAAGATTTCGTCTCAAGGAAAAAAAAAAAAATGAAGGTTTCAATGCTTCTTTGACGCCTTAACAAAAACATTACATTATACTTGACTGTAAAAAATGACCTCCCAAACACTTCTAAAAGCTCTCATTTAAATAATTAGATTAAGTATCTTTCCTATCTTTTATTTGAATCAGGAAATCTAATTAAATTCTACCAGTGCTTATCAATTTTCACTGTACACATGGAGAAACATTTAATAATATAAATATTTGACTCCACATAGGATAAAATAAATCAGACTATTTGGGGGTATAACCAGAGCCTGATATTAAAGCTCCCCAGGTGGGTCCAATTTGCATCTAGGCTTCAGGACCACTGATCTAAAGAATGACAACATTCAAAACTGCATTCCCTCAGTTGAGTCAGCTCTAATTATTCTTGCCAAGATCTGGGATATTAGTAATCTAAATAATTATATTTTTATATTATTAGATCTTTTGCTGTTTGTCACTTACAGATTATTTTCCCCTTTTGCTTTGGAATAGAACCAAAATAAACCACAAACCATGGGGACAAGAGAGGGAAGATCTCCTGGAATTAAAATCTAAGATCAGAGTTTCCAAAGCTTCAATATATAGAAGCAAATTAAACTGTAGCGATAAAGTGATTTTCAATTGTTCTGTAACTTTCTGGAAGGTCTTAATAGCTCCAAAGTGATTTCCCCTTTCTATTAATTATAGATAAACTTAGGATATATATTGAAAGCAAAATTTTAGCAAACATTTTTGCAGCAATAATAATATTCAAACCAGTTTTAGCAGAAGAGAGTCACAGTTCCCCAAATTTCAACACTGTCTACGACATAGCCTCCACTTACTGCGGTTGATCACATATGTGGCAATACCATCAAGTTAAAAAGAGAAGGAAAGTGACCAATGTAAGCAGTACAATATGTGACTCCCTAACTGGGCTTGCTTGTTCCTTCAGTATACCACAATCCAAGGTCCTACGTGGGTATTTCAGAAATTATTAATCATTCTTCCAACTTTATTAATAATTTGGTTCATCAGGGTTTTGGGTATCAAAAAGCACAAGACCTTTCACATAACTTGTTGGTCAAGTTTCTCTAACAGCAGAACTCAATCTAGTGCATGTTGATTGTGAAACATCCTGTCAAAATCCTCTATAAAATAGCTTAAAATGAATTATCTACAAAATATTTTCCCCAAACAAAAAGCAAGTTAAATTTAGTCTTCAGCATTTCTCCAAAAGCAGACACCACTTTTTAAAGGCAGGCACATAATGAGCACACCTTCAAGTAGTTCATGCAGTGTCTCTGCACTGAGGCAAGAAAACACGGAGAGGGGTCTGGAGCCTTACTCCTCCCATAGTCTTCAATGGCCCCCCTGGCTCCAAAGCCTCTCCAATAAACATACAAATTAAACACTGCACTTGCTATGAAAACACATCTTTGAGATACATTCCTGTGCCCTGCCTTTGAATCAGACTGAAGCCCCAAGGCCTTATCCTGTGAAGACACTACTTTGAGGACTTCTGATTTATTCTTGAAATGACTTCCTTTTACATTTGGTTTAAAAAACAAAAACCCAGCACCTCGTTCTATTATAACATGATCTGACAATACTTTACCATGTAGCAAATGCACTACATATACACATGATGAACAGGGTGTAACAGTAAAAACTCAGGTTCTTATTTAAGGTAGGACTCCACCATGGCCTTGGTATTTGAACTCAGGCAAGTTATCCAGCCTCTCTAAGCTTTAGTTTCTACATCTATCCAAAATAATAATATCTTCTGGAGTTCTAAGAATAACGTGAAAATAAATCATTTGTTATAACACATGGCATACAGTAAGCAACAAACAAAATGTTTTGATAATTAAAGCCCTTCAACATTTGATATGGACAGAAATAAACACTCTCAAAAACTGACTTACTACAATCTCACATGGACAGGCATGATTTTGTTTTTATTTTATTTTATTTTTTTGAGACGGAGTTTCACTCTTGTTACCCAGGCTGGAGTGCAATAGCGCAATCTCTACTCACTGCAACCTCTGCCTCCTGGGTTCAGGCAATTCTCCTGCCTCAGCCTCCTGAGTAGCTGGGATTACAGGTGTGCGTCACCATGCCCAGCTAATTTTTTGTATTTTTAGTAGAGACGGGGTTTCACCATGTTGACCAGGATGGTCTCGATCTCTTGACCTCGTGATCCACACGCCTCGGCCTCCCAAAGTGCTGGGATTACAGGCGTAAGCCACCGCGCCCGGCATTATTTTTATTTTTTTGAGGCAGGGTCTTGCTCTGTTGCCTAGGCTAGAGTGCAGTGGTGTGATCATAACTCACTGCAGCCATGAACTCCTGGGCTCATGCAATACTCCTGCCTCAGCCTCCCAAGTAGCTGGGACTATGGGCGCATGGCACCATGTCTGGCTAATTTTTTAATTCTGGTAGAGATGAGGTCTCTCTATGCTGCCCAGGCTGGCCTCCCAAACTGCTGGGGTTACAGGTGTCAGCCACTGTGCCTAGTCTTTCTGTTCACCATTTTCTTTTTTGCTTTATTTATTATTTCTTTTGCTTTCTTTGACCTTTAAGCTCTGCTGGGACTTGATTTTGTTTTATATTTAATGAGAATAGTCTTTTCAGAACATTGGTGAACAAACCTTAACCATCTACACTTAGCAACAACATTTAGCTTCAACTAAAAGCAAATGTTGATACATACATGTGTTCACTTTGGGAAAATCCATGAACTGCACGATTAATACCTATGACTATTTTTATATTTATGCCACACTTCAACAGGAAGTTTAAAAAGAAGAGGTCCACCTGATGTGAGAAACAAAACTTCAAAACATCTTCACAACACTATGATGGTATTCCTTATCTCACATAAACCATGATAAAATTAAAGAAAATCTCTGCACACAGTGCATCCACATAGATAAACACACAAAAAACTAGGGTGATTGGTAAACAAAATGAAAAGTTGAAATCCTTTCAAAAAATCCCCATGGCACATTTTTAATAATTACCTTTGGGAATAAATAATATGGAACATACTCATATTCCAAGAGAATAAAACATCACTGCTTCCTTTCCACATAGTGCCCCTCCTCAATGGTTTCCACTGTTACTACTTTCCAAAGTGTATTTTAAATGATTTCAAGAATTGGTATATTACACAAAACAAGCCAGGATTGTGCAATAGATCTCCAAGGCCCAGTACAACGTTTTCCATGAACAATTCTTCACAGCCAAATTCTCCGCATACTTTTAAAAATCTGCCACGAAAGCAGTTCCAAATATTTCTGTTGATTAACTCAAGCTCCCTATAAACACTTTCTATTCTTTTTTTTTTCTTTCAAGATAGGGTCTTGCTCTGTTGCCCAGGCTGGGGTGCAGTGGCACAATCACAGCTCACTGTGGCCTTGACCTCTGGGGCTCAAGCAATCCTCCCACCTCAGGCATGTGCCACCACACCCAGCTAATTTTTGTGTTCTTTGTAGAGATGGGGTTTTGTCATGTTGTCCAGGCTGGTCTTGAACTCTGGGGCTTAAGCAATCTGTCCATCTCAGCCTCCCAAAGTGCTGGGATTACAGATGTGAGTCACCACACCCAGGCTTTTCTTTTTTTTTCTCTCTCTTTTTTTTTTTTTTTCTTGAGACGGAGCTTCGCTCTTGTTACCCAGGCTGGAGTGCAATGGCGCAATCTCGGCTCACCGCAACCTCCGCCTCCTGGGTTCAGGCAATTCTCCTGCCTCAGCCTCCTGAGTAGCTGGGATTACAGGCACATGCCACCATGCCCAGCTAATTTTTTGTATTTTTAGTAGAGACGGGGTTTCACCATGTTGACCGGATGGTCTCGATCTCTTGACCTCGTGATCCACCCGCCTCAGCCTCCCAAAGTGCTGGGATTACAGGCTTGAGCCATCAGGCCCGGCCTTATTTTTTAACATAAAATAAAAAGTAGTTTTAGCAACCAGTCAGAAAAGCCTATGTAGTTTTAGTACCCACTGCTCAACACATTGGTATAAATTATAAGAACATCATAGTTTTACTGACTACAGGTGTAGTACATAAATTTAGTTCTTAAAAATGTAATACATAAATGTATTTGGGAAAAGGTAAAAAACATTGCACTAATCCTAGATATAATCAATATAAAAGACAATTTACTTAACAGTCTTCCATATTCTCTTTTTCCTTTATGGTTCTTTTTCTCTCTTATACCCTAGCATAATGGTTCAGAGTTTGGGCTCTCTCACGTCAGAGAGTCAATTTCAATGCAAGTGTCACTTACAGTGTGTGTTTCTGGGTAACATGCATTCCTTCAACCTCTTTGATTTCTCATTATACGTGTTTTCCTTACTTGTAAAATGGGGATAACAAGAGTTGTCACACCATACAGGCTTATATAGATAACAATATAAAATGCTTATCATGGGCAGGGCCTGGCAAGGGTAAGACACAATAAATGTTCATTCATTATTAAACAATATATTCATTTTTAGACTAGCCTAGTGTTTGTATGTGTGTACGCACATTCTGCCAGGTTTTGGTATCAGTGTTATGTCAGCTTTATAAAAAATGATTGGGAAACTCTCTCTGAACTCAAACTGTTTAAATTAGTTGATTAAATTTTTAAGACAAGGTCTCTGTCAGTGAGACTCCAGGCGAGACTGCAGTGTCACAACAATGGTTCACTGCAGCCTCTGCCTCCTAGGCTTGAAATCCTCCCACTTCTGCTTTCCAAGTAGCTGAGTCCAGAGATAGACGCTATCACATCACACTAATTTTTAATTTCTATTTTGTAGAGATAGGGTCTTACTATGTTGCCAGGGCTGGTAAAGTTGAAAATAACTCACCCATGAAACTATTTGGGCCTATAGGTTTTGTGCACGTGGGTATTGTTTCCCGGCAATTGCCTCAGTTTCTTTCATTGTTACCGGCAAATTTTCATTCAAAGAAAAAAAAAACTACATTATTACCATTCCAAAAACATAAAACATTCCAATGCATGAGCTCAAATAAGCTCAAAATCAAACCCCTATACTCTTCTGCATCATCCCACCATCCCTTAAAATACAAACAAACAAAAATCAAGAATTGTCAAGATTAAGGAGGAAATTAATGAACAGCTAAGAGACAAATTATCCTCTAGTTAATACTCTAAAAGACTTAGTAAATCAGAACTGGAATCCAGTAGGTTACTTTGAACAGTAATTATTCTGCGTGCCTTTGTAACCCTGCCCTACAAGTCTATCACAGGTGAAAGATACTAACACAGGTCTTCCAGTTAGAAATAAATTCAAGATAACATTATATTATAGAAAACGGGAAGAATACATTCTCCATCATACAGTGACTTATAAGAATCCAATTATATGCACAGAGACTGTAAACTACAAAGACCTGTACAAGATGTTAGGCAGTCTCATCTTCACACTGTATTCAAGACTAAGGCAAGTCATGTGTTCTTGACAGAGGTTAACATCCAAAGCAGCATCTTTGGATGTTACCTCTGTGCCAAGAACACATATGTGTCTCTATTAGCCTCCTCATTTCCCAGTGGCATTCATTCTCCAATATCCTTTTTTTTTTTTTTTTTTTTTTTTCAGACAGAGTCTCGTGCTGTTGCCCGTGCTGGAGTGCAATGGCGCAATCTCGGCTCATTGGACCCTCTGCTTCCTGGGTTTAAGCAATTCTCCTGCCTCGGCCTCCCGAGCAGCTGAAATAACGGGTACCTGCCACCATGTCCTGCTAATTGTTTTTGTATTTTTAATAGAGACGAGGTTTCACTATCTTGGTCAGGCTAGTCTTGAACATCCAATATTCTAATTTTTAATGGATTATATGCCTGCTATGTCACATAGATAAAAATGTGGCTTAACTAAGGGGAAAAAGATTCATGTATCTGGTCACTGACACAGTACTTTGAACTAAAAAAACTCACTAAAGCACTGTGTAAGAAGTGTTCTCTAGTCTGTCTTTGGGAGTTCTTCAATATAATAAACTATAAAATGAATAAAGTGGTACTCCTAATGTGGTGATGATGATGGAAGCAGCTGCTGTGTTAAAGGCATCATACGGCTTTATCCACTTAATTCCCACAACACTAGGCTATATATTATTAAAACTTTCTAGTGAACCAGCCAGGAAGAGCTGAAATCTGAACCCAGGCAATCTGACTCCAGAGTTCACAAGTTTAACCACTATCAGTACAGGATCCTACAGATAAACCACTTAGAATGTATTACTAAGTCATAATGGAAGTCTCATCTAAATTAATGCTTAAATCAAAAATACACATATAAATCGATAGTTCTCTTCTAAATGAACACTGTCTATAGACCTACAGCTGAAATAAGTTTGTTTTACTTTTCTTCTTTTTGAGACAGGGTCTCATCTGTCACGCTGGCTACAGTGCAGTGGCAGGATCACAACTCACTGCAGCCCCCACCTCCCAGGCTCAACTGATCTTCCCACCTCAGCCTCCTGAGTAGATGGGACCACAGGCAGGCACAACACCTGGAGATATACATATATATATATTAAATAGAAATGGGGTCTCCCTACGTCGCCCAGGCTTGTCTCAAACTCCTGGGCTCAAGCGATCTTACCGCCTGGGCTTCCCAAAGTGTTGGGATTACAGGCATGAGCCATTGCGCCTGGCCGCTTATGTTGGCTCCTGTCAGAAGGAGTGTTTCTGAAAAATCCCAGCTTCTCTCTTGCACAGCACCATCAAAAACATAAACGTCTAAGTAAAATGGTCTTTTCTCCAGAATTCCCCAAGATAATGTTTGAGGTTCCATTAAAAACCCCTGTGGAGTTGTTTTTAATGAAGTCTAATCCTAGTGTAACCGTGTCACGAAAATTGGCTTTCTTTCTCTTTTTGCAGCCAGGATAAGTTACAATTTTGTTCATGCACGTCAAAAAGTAAGAGTCAATGAAAATAGTCTGTTTTTTTACCGGAATGTCCACTTTAAAAGCTTAATAGTATTGGTAGGTTGTCTGTGTGCAGCTATACGTAAACAGAATTAGTTACGAGGTAAAGAAACAGGTAGATTTTGGCGGCTGGGGGGTGTGCAGTAAATTTTAACCAGGTGTAAATGTTTACTTACAAACTAAGTAGATTAATGAACACCACAGTAGTCACTACCAGTTTGATAAGTGTTTTAAACATGCGGATTCTGTATAACTCAAAGATTTTAAATAAAATCATAAAGGGGGAATTCCTGCTACTAGAAGATGGACTTTGACAAGATTCTTATACAGTATGTACACAGCAAAGAATAAAATGAGGCAAGGCATCCTTGAATAAAGGCAGTTTAGCTACAACAGAGCCTCTCCCAGAATTGAAAATTCATGCTACCTGCTCACAGGTATGAGAGAAATTAGTGGTACTCCAACAAAACTGAACAATGCCAGGGCAAACTATGTCAAAACAAATGTTAAGGGAAAATGCTCCCTTATGGTGTAAATCTACCAGATTTTTAAAACCCCAAGTCACAAGTTTATTGACTTACTCTAGAATCAAGCCAGCCATTCTAGGTTATCAAAGAAAAAATGTGACAACAGAACAAAACAAAACCATCTGAATGAATCTGTGTAATTGGTATGCAAGTCACCAAAATAATTTTCATCATCTCACTTACCCAATTGGGTAACAGAGATTATCCAGTGGAAGACAAGAGCTATTAAAGTTTTTTCTTGATTTATCTCAGGTCATTAATATGAGGACTGTGGAACCAACAGCAACTGCTCTAACTATTGACTACTTCCACGTGCCATGCTATAGGTAAATGCATTGCATAAACATTTAATGTTCATAACCTTGGGAGGTAATTCTGTCATTTTTGGTGAAAGAAATAAAGCTCAGTGACATTTAAAAACTTGTATAAAGTCACACAGCTACAGCAAGGTTCCCAAACTGATTTTTTTTATGCCATATCACACAGACTTTTGACTGACAAGCATCAATTTTCATAATTCAGTATCACGTCAAAGTTGCAGGCAATGGACTGAATACATACTAATCAGTCACTGTTTAAATAATAAATTATTTTCAAGTGTGTGCATTGAGATAGGAAAGGGGAGGGAGGTGATTACAGTTAGTTGGGCCTCCCACTGGCTCCACCGAACAATGGAAGTTTGTTCTAAATGTTCTTGTTTTTATTTTGCACATGCCGTGAAATAAAGTAGAATAGGAAAAATGCAGAAATCATGTAAAACCATAAAATATAATAAACTGTTAAAACTGTCACCTTTCAGAAGACCAAGGTTTTTTCCTGACTTTAATCTTTGCATCATTCCGGTAATAAGTTTCCTGGTCTCCTATCTTCAGCACTTTCTCTCAATATCATATTAGTAGAAGCAGGTTAAACAGATCAGCTTACAAATGTTTACCAGTCAAAATATTATAAGGTAGCATTTCTAATAACAATTCCTTAGCAATTTTCCAAAAGAAGAACTGCTCTAATATTGACAATTGACGATTTTGGTTACTATTTCTAAAACACACACACACACACACACACACACACACACTTTTCATCAGTACTCTATGTTGAAAATGATCCTTTTTTTTAAAAGACCAGTAACACTACCTGTTTATACAACTGCCTATCTTTTATGTGCTATGTGTTAACTGAAATGGAAAGACAAAAATTTTCAAGGTCACACAACAAAACTAAGACACATCAAAGGTGTCAAATGTTAGGGAGAAATTTTTTTTTTAAGTTATATTTAGAAGCAACGGAGGTACTAATTTCCTTTTTTCAACTCAGCAAGGCTATTCTACTTCTTTAACCCAGCAAGATTAGGTGATTATTTTCTGAAAGAAGTTGCCAACTCTATTTCCAACAAGAAATTGATCAACACAAACCTCATTAAAAAACCAGTGTTCTTTCAAAATGTGTGCGGAATGGATAAAATGTGGTACATCCTTATGATAAAATATTATTTACAGTAATAAAAAGAATGAAGTAGTGATACATGGCACACCACAGATGAATCCTGATAGCAGGATGCCAAAGTAAAAGAAACCAGTCGCAAGAGAGCACATATTCTGATTCCACTTACTGTATCTCAACTGTCCACAACAGGCAAACACATAGAGACAGAAGGTGGATTAGTAGCTCCCAGGGGCTGGGAAGAGTGGGGAAGAACAGGTCATGACTGTTAACAGGTACAGATTTCCCTTTGGTGTGATAAACATGCCCTAAAATTGATTATGGAGACAGACATGCAATTCTGTACAAACTAAAAACCATTGATTTTTACACTTTAAGTAGATGGATTATATGGTACGTGAACTACATTGCAATAAAGCTGTTTTTTTTTTTTTAAAGGTATGCCAGGCATAAGAACCACCTACCTGTAATTATACTAACAAATGAGCTAGAATTAATAACACTTTTTTGCCAAAATCATAAATACAGAATATAGTAATTCTTCCACATTTTAAACTATTTTTCGCCACTTACATGTTGCAGTGGCTAGCATTATTCAATTAGTGGTTGAAGGTACAGGCTGGGTTACATTTCTTAGCTTTATCACTTAGTAGCTATGAAATTACAGGCAAGTTACTTCCCTTCTCTGAGCCTCACTTGACTCTTGTAGTAAGAATTAGGAGCACCTACTTCTTAAGATTGTTGTAAAGAATTAAATAGGATAATCCCTGCAGAGCGCAGTGTATGGGGCAAGATGCTCAGTAAACAGTAGCTACTAAAATTCATCACTGAAAGTTTCAGGAGCCCACCTGCTCCATGTCCTACCCTATTCTATGATCTCATCTCATTCATTTAAGGACGTTATCCCTGGGCCTCTGTGGAATGGCCTGGGGAGCAGCAGTTAAAGGAAGATTTTGCAAAAAAAAGAGTAGTAAGTTCCTACTCTCCACACTGACTCCTCTTTCCTAACAACTATCAGCTTCCTTGCTGCCAAGAATGGGTGAGGAGATAAGCCAAATGTTAGACCACAGGCAGGGCTGTCCCTTCACTTAACCTGAAGTGGGCCTCAGCCCTTAGCAAAGTCAGATCTCCCCCAGAAGGCAATCAGGCTTGTACCTGCGGGCTTTAAGACATAAGTCCTTTGCGTACTGAAAAGAAACAAGCAACCTCTGTATGTTAGTTTCACAAATGGCCAAGCTTATAATGGATTTCTTAAGTCTGATATGACAAGATCTAAAAAGAAGGCAACCAAAGCAGACAGAACCTGAAATGTTAGGCAAATAACAGAGGAATCACTGAGTCCATACAGCAATCAATAGCCACACTGCAGCTTCATGCCCTTCACATCACTGGTGCTGAGTAAGTTACACATTAAACACTATCAACTCATTCCTTTTACCTTACTTTATGAGGTATACCTAATCTCTGACCGAACAGAATCCTACCATTCTAGTTGAAAAATGGCAGGTTGGTGTGACTTATCCTCTTAGGTACAGGAAATAGTATATAAGGAAAGAGGAAAGCTCTATACAAATGTTAGTTTCTCTGATTCTTTTTTAGAAAAACGATTTCAATATACAAGAGAGTAGACAGAAAAACAAAAGCATCCACAGACCCACAACCAGATTTAATGTGAACAACTCTCATTTAACGGATTTTATTTATGTACAATTTCAATGACAATCTTCACAAGTTATTTGAAGTGTCTTCCACTAAAGGTACAACAGAACAGTTCCAGATACTTCAGAAAAAGGATTCTATGAACATCTGTTTCTGGTCTTAGAACTGTAGCGACATGGCTACACTGTCCCTGTACCCAATGAGAATGTGGTCAACCGGTCCTGGGAAAATGTATTCTGTAGTCAAGATATCACCTTCTTATCATTCAGAGGTCTTCTGATATGATAAGGACCGTAGTGAACACATATATATCCCATATCATCTACCAACAGGTCAGTTCTATCTATTTTATAGAGGAGATCACTTACTCCATAGATTTTAAAAAGGAAAAAAATATTTAAGAGAACTCAATGATATTAAATGCTTTGGAAATATTAAGGGAAAAAAAGACAATCTCTTTCTTTAAATAATTTAGCACTTATTTGGGAAAATTAATAATGTATATATGAAAATTTAACATGGCAAATGTGAGACTGATAATAAGCAGCATAGAAATAAAGGATAAAGTTGTTAATTCCTGAAGGAATGATTTCAGGATGAGCTCCTGGAAAAAGGATGTTTTGTTCTAAAATCTTGAAAGATTATTAGACTTGAACGTGCAACAGGTATGAATGTGGGAGATCATTTCTGAGCAAACGGTGGGGAAGCAGGAAAGCATTTTGGAAAATTATAAAGTGTGAAACAGTCAGGCATACTGTGAAAAGCTTCTAACCGTAAGTTAAGATGTTTGTACAGATAATGAAGTCAAGAGAATCCGTTAAAAGTTTTGGTACGCTCGGCTGCTCTGGAACACCTCTTCTTCTTTGTCAGATAAACTTTGAGATGCAGTTCAGCCTCCGTGGTGACGCATTCCCAAAGTTACAGTGCAGTCAATGGCTCCATTCTCAGTATCCACAGCACTTTGCATTTATCTCTATTACATTGAATAGTGCTTCCCAAACACTGCATGAAAAAAGTCACTGGACAGCTTGTATAAAAGACAGCAAGGCACTGTTACTCCTTTTTGTTTTTTGTTTTGAAATGGAGTTTCGCTCTTGTTGCACAGGTTGGAATGCAATGGCGCAATCTCGGCTCACCGCAATCTCCATCTCCAGGGTTCATTCGATTCTTTTGCCTCAACCTCCCGAGTAGCTAGGATTACAGGCATATGCCAATACGCCCGGCTAATTTTGTATTTTTAGTAGAGACGGGGTTTCTCCATGTTGGTCAGGCTGGTCTCGAACTCCCAACCTCAGGTGATCTGCCCGCCTCAGCCTCCCATTGCGGCCTCCCAAAGTGTTGGAATTACAGGCATGAGCCGCTGTGCCTGGCCAGCACTATTACTCTTTAACCTTCAGGAATTAGCAGTCAGAGGAAGCCAATTTACACCCTAGAAAGGGAAGTGCTAACACTACTACAGGTCGTAGAACTGCAGTAACATGGCTACACTGTCCCTGCATCCAAGAGAATGTGGACAATCTTATATTGTGATGAAAGTCCATAAAAATGTGTTGTTCCACATGTTCATTTTTTCCTTGTTACCAAGCTTCTCTCTAGACATAAGTCTATTAAGCATAAATAATTTGCCAGAAATTCTACTTTTAAAACCAATGACTGAAAAAAAAAAATACAGTTTTTTTCATATAACATATCACAATTATTAAATAAACTCCTGGAACATTTAAGTAAATAGTCAGGTTTCTTTTCCTTAGAACCTTGTATCCATAGACTTCCGCTTGCTTCTTACTCTCACACATTCGCCATGCTAACACACTTGTTAAGGTCAAAGCAAAGCACCGCTGCATCAAAGGAAATGGTACTCAATACTGATGGTGTTGCTCTCCCACAGAAGTGCCTCATTCTCAGCTGCAAATATTCCCAGTTTAGAAGAGACAGCAACAGCAGAGTTTTAAATTGTCAGCATCAACGGCATTGATATTTCCTTTCCAACACCCCCCCATGACCCCTGCCATCTCCACTCAAGAGTGCCAAGCAATTCTGAAAAAGAATATGAACCAAATATGGGAAAATGATCAAAGTGCTGGCAACCACATTAACATGTCCGTTTCTTTAGACTAATGTAACTTAGGCCATAAGTGAAAACAAAAATACATTCTAATCTGGTGCCTTCAAACAGTGATTTTATAAACAGCCAAACGGAATATATTATTTTAAAAGTCATAAATACTTTTTAACTTTAAAAAGTTAAAATCCCAACAAGATTTTAATTTAGCTTAACAAGCTAACTCTAAAATTCATTCAAAATCCTATTCCAATTTGGAGGGAGGAGGATATCCTATTGGATATCAAATCTATAAAATGATTCTAACGAAAACAATGTGATACTGGCACAATATAAAAACAGTTCAAGGAAGGAGAATACACTCGGAAGTTCAAAACTGAAGCCTGTACACAGGGTAATTCAGTATTAACAGAGGTGGCAGGTTACGTGTGAACAACATAAAACATTCAGTAAATGGTGAGGGGCTAACACCACTATTGGGGGAGTGGGGAAGGAATCTTCACATCATGAATACCTCACATCATACAAAAATAAACTTCAGATGAACTGCGGAGCTAAAAATATGAAAGATACTAGAAGAAAATGTAAAGAGAATATATACTAATTTTAGAAGTAAGGAAAGCTTTCCTAAGCAGCAGGCAAAAAAGCCCCCAAAAGTAATATTATTATTTATAATATTGATATATTTTATTAAAAACATTTAAAATTTCTATACAGCAGAAGATACCATATTGTTAAAAGATAGCACTAGACTGGGAGAAAATATCAATGATTCTAATGTAATAACCATAATATGTAAAGAACTCCCACTGGGCAAAACGATATATTAGTAAGTAAATCAAAGAAAACTCTAATTGACAATAAATAAAATTTACAAACAATAAATTACCTCACCACTAGTAGACAATGAAATGCAAATCAAAACAGTAAAATGTCACTTCCACCCTAAAGACTGGTCAAAAAAAATAAAAAAGATTTATGTTGATAACGGTTTGGGAAATACACTATTAGTGGTAGTAGGAAATAACACAGTCCCTCTCTTCCCCACTAGCTTTTATTTTAGATTCAGAGGGTATGTGTGCAAGTTTGTTATATGGGCAAACTGATTGTTACATGAGATTTGAGGTATGATTGATCCCATCACCCAAGCAGTGAGCACAGAATCCAATAATTAGTTTTTCAGCCCTTGCCTGCTTCCCTCCTTCCTCCATCTAGTAATCCCCAGTGGCTACTGTTTCCATCTTTATGGCCACGTAACACAGCCTTTTAAAAGGATTATCTGTGTTTATATTTTTAGTAAGCTCAGTAATTCTGTTTTTAGTAACCCTACAGATACAATCATATAAGTGTACGAAGATACACACACACACATACACGCACACACACAATGACAAAGTGATAGTGCTCAGTAAATATTAGCTATTAGCCAGAGATGTTTCTAAGAGCTTTAGAAATATCAACTCACTTAATTCTCACAGCAATCCTATAATTTAGGTTCCATAATTTTCATCCCCATTTTGCAGATGAGGAAACCAAGGCACAGAAAGTTTGAGTAACTCGCCCAAAGTCACAGAGATAGTAGGCATCGGAGTCAGGATTCGACCAAGGCACTTCGACTTCAGTACCTGCGCTCTTAACCATCACCACCACTAGGCAGATCTACTGTCTTCTAAACAAGGATATTCACTGCAATACTGTACATCATAGCAAAATCCTGGTAACAGCCATGATCAGCAACTGTAAAATAGATAATCGGCTGCTCACCATGTAAAATAGTAAATGATGTGTAATCAACACACACACAAATATTTATAACACATTATGTGAAAACAAACGAGACACAAAGATCTAGTATAACTTCATTCGTGTCTTAAAAGTAACCTCTGTATGCAGTTTTGTATGTATGTCTATTAATTTGTTCAGACAATTGTTTAAAAAATTACACAAAAATATTAATACTTAATACTAGTTTCTTCTGGGAAGGAGAACAGGATTAGGGCGTAAGGGTGAAGAGAGGTTTTTCACTGGTTATTTATGTATCTTTGTATTAGATGACTTCTTTTATTAATAAATGGCAAGTCATTGCTTTTCTATTAAAAACAAATTAATAAGCAAACACGGAGGTAGAGCCCCAGGTGAGATAAGATGCTAATACCATCAACAGCAATGATCTAATCTCCCCCAAAGCAATTACATTTGCTATGCTGATGGCCACAGACTGAAGAGCTAAACAGCAAGAATTTTAAACATTTTGATGCTGATTATAACACAGTAATATTGTCACACATTATTGCAATACTATATAAAACATCATTAGTGAGAAATCAACTGGCTGAGTTCAAATTGTGGCTCTACTATTTGATAGCTGTATGATTCCAGGAAAGTGACTTAACCTCTTTGTATCTCAATTTCCTCATTATAAAATGGAGATATTAGTAATTACCTTATATGGTTAATACTTGTAAGTAAAATCCTTATTACCTGCACAAAATATAGATTCATTTTGTTAGACAAAAATAACTTAAGAAAATGCATATATATACATGCTGCTGTTAAGCTAACAGTATCATCTCCCTTTCCAAAGACATAAATAACCTCTGCAAAACAAACTAAATGTATCACACATAGTAACTGTATAAATGTTGTTTTGCAGAACTTTTTTTTTTTTTTTTGAGACTGAGTCTCGCTCTGTCGCCCAGGCTGAAGTGCAGTGACATGATCTTGGCTTACTGCAACCTCCACCTCCCAGGTTCAAGTGATTCTCCTGCCTCAGTCGCCTGAGTAGCTGTGACTACAGGTGCACACCACCATGCCTGGCTAATTTTTGTAATTTTTAGTAGAGATGGGGTTTTACCACGTTGGCCAGGATGGTCTCAATCTCCTGAACATGTGATCCACCCTCCTCGACCTCTCGAAGTGCTGGGATTACAGGTATGAGCCACCGTGCCTGGCCTGCAAAACATTTTTTAGGCTACGCAGACACATGTATGAATATGGTACTATAATGTAAAATTCACTTCCCATGGTCCAAAGAATATAAAATCCACTGTAACTACAGCATATCGGTGCGTGGCTTAGGGCTCTGTCCTCTGCTGCTACATCCCAAGATCAAACCTCACCACATTAAGCCTGGCATCTATAACAGCATCCTTCATTTAAGAGGGCTGCAAAGTAAACACGCTGTTCGAACCTTAATATATGCACAAACATCCTGTCTTAGAACAAATTCGAAACACCTTTCTTCCTAAGTATCTTTTCTATTGTCTCTAGATTAAATCCATATCGCTATTAATATATTTTTAATAGAGACCAAGCAATACTCCCCCTGAAACTTTTTTCCTCCCGAGTCAAAGCGCATCCTGATGTTAAGGCAACTTAATCTAAATCCTCACTGTTTGTAGGTTTATTTATAAACTTTTTGTTCTGTCGCTTCAATGGACAACACAGCTAAAAGAATTTTTAATTTTATACGAATCATTAAATTCACTCTGCCAAAAGTAAGAATTTTATTATTTGTAGTAGCTACATTTCCAGAATAAAGGCATTACATATTATAATTGGCCTATTAAAATTAGGTGTTTAGTATTACGCTTATTTCAGTAATAAATCAACTTTAGGCTGGTTCTCAAAATATTTTTCATAGTACCCTGCCTGAGTCTCTCTGACACATACACTATTTCTCCTGTATCATGTCTGATATTCCCCATATAACTTGTTTAAAAAAGAAGTTAATTGTAAAGTCCCAAGAACCTCTAGCTTTGTTTCAGTTCGCGCGCACGCGCGTTGGGGGAGGGGCAAAGGAGACTAAAATTAATCTTAGATCTTTTATGCAGTATCTCCTAGATCTTTTTTATATACTGAAAACAGTAATTTGCACATCTTGTATAAATTCACTGAAAGCCAATTTAGAAATTTTTCAGTTCAATCCCCTCGTTCTACAGATGATGAAATCTAGATCTAGAGAAGTTAAGTAACTTCCTCAGAGTCACATGCTTTGTACTGAAATGTATGATTATGTGACCGCTAACACTGTCTCATCTACTTGAAGAAGTGGCCCATGATTACGAACATTAATTAACCATATACATTAAATGGTGGTATGTTTCCTAGAACTTTTCAAAGTACTTAAAAGTAATTACTTAAGGCATTTAGTGTTCAGTCTCACTTTACAGAAAAACAAGCTAAATCCTAAAAGTATTCCTTCCTTGTTACTACATCAAAGTTAAGGATAAGATTTATTCTTAACGAATTAACTGGTACTTAAAACCCAGTTCGTACTTCCTCCAAATATTTCATTTCTAAATTTTTACTTTAATAAAGTTTCTCTTATTGTCTTTTTAAAAAATAATTTTCTGATACTAATGTTAAAAATCATAATAAATTCATTAAAATAAAATTTTCTCTGGATCTCATACCTGTCGTTCATCCTCCATGACGTTACTAGCAAATTCAAATACTAGTTCGTTCTGTTGGACAACAGCAGCCATAATACAGCATTCCCCTTAGATCCACATGAGAAAAATTCCAAACAGGTTCATGTATCAGGCAGCAAAATCCAGTGACTGATTTGGGTAAAAACCCTCAGCTCTGTCTGTGAAGTTCTGTATACTCAAGTTTTCTTTAGGGAAGGTGCTTCAGTTTTCCTGGTTCATTGATATTCTAGTCAAATTCAGACAATTTTTCTGAAATTTTTCTTCTCTCAAGCTTCTTGGCCTAAAAAAACAAAAACGTACATTAGTTACGAAAAAGCAATCCCCAGTTAGAATATAATAACTGATACAGAGGGCAGTATCGCCAAAGCATTTTTTTGTTATTAATATTTTTAAATAAAATCAACATGACTAATGAACATATGCTCTTTTTAAAAAGTTACATATTTTCTTTGAAGACTTTGCTCCTGCTAAGATCATCTCTCATTACTGAAAATTATGCCTCTCTCCCCCTAATCCCCAGTTAAACTACTGTTAAAATACTCAATTTTTTAAAAAAAAAAACCATACCAAAAAACCCCAACAATAATAATGAAGGTTGTCATCGCAATAAAGGATATATAAACAATTTCCTTCTTTTTACCAACTCAGCAGAGCACATACACAGAAACTGCTACCTCACGAGTAATCTCATAACGTATATATATTTTCACCTTTAATAGAGGATTTATATAAGAATTTAAAATCTAATACATTTAAAGTTTAGTAAGAACTATTTTTTAATCTTTTAAAAATAAGCAGAAATTAAAGCCCCCTCTTTCTGTCCTTTAAAAAAGGCTTCTGATAAGTAGAATGTTTTAAAAATTACCATGCTCAAGTCTGTCTGCAGTGGCTTCTTTTTTAATGCACTGAAATGTGTTCTTATCTCGAGCATAGGCTTGCAAGCAACAGGAAGGAAGCAGCACTTGACCACGTCATGGCAAATGAGAACATGCAAAGAACTGCACTTTACAATAGTAGAAAAACAGAAACGCAGCTTAGCAGTGAAAACAGTTTCACAACGAAGAAAGAAAGGCTTTTAAAATACTGGCCAAAGATGTTTGCCTATTTTTTTAAAAAGTTATAGATACTAATAGAAGGAAAAGGAAAATATTCTTTAGGTGTTTAATCACAATCTTATTAAATTTTCATCAAATGATTATGGCCATAAACGTGGCATGAAAAGACAAAGATAAAAATAATCACGTTAAGTAACATCTAGTTCTTTGAATTACCATTTATCATTTTAATACAAACACTTTAAAAAAAGAATTGACTCCAAGGAAAGGAAGGCCAGTAATTTCCTAATAATTTAAAGAGACAAGTTTGGGAACGAAGCTGACCTGGTGAACCAGTTTCCCTGAAAACGTAAATCCAGCCAGCATGTGCCAAATCACTTAATCATTTCCTAATTTCTGTAAAGACAAGTCCCTATGTGTTCTGGGCTTTCATGGACATCATGGATGACTGTGATTTTCCCAGTAGGAACTCAAAATAAAGTAAGAATTAAGACTCCAAGTCAGATGATATTTCTACTCACTACACCAAATTCCAACCCAGCACATTTCCCACTCTCATCCACTCCCTTTTAACAGCAAGTTCAACTCCAAATGTATTCCTAGCACATTCAGGTGGTTTTTGAGCAATACCAGATCTAGAAGAGGAAAAAAAGTGTTTTGATCTAAATTGATCACAGATAGATATATTTGGCCTTGTACAGGTATTATTTACAATACCTTTTTCCTTAAATTATTATCCAACCCAATTCCTCTACACCAGGCCTGCCTAATGTTCCTCCACACAAACTATTCAATCTTGCCTCTTTTCTCAACTTCCGTTATTTCCCATGCCTGCAATACACACCCACTTCTACTTGCCAGCATTCAATCCCATCGTTTCCACTCAATACTCAAGCCCCATTTATTTCACAAAGTCTCCCAACATCTCTGCCTCAAACTATAAGGGCTGCTCCCTTCAAAAACACAGCAATTACTGCCCGTACAACAAATCTAGCATTCATTGTAGTACACTGTCTCAAATTTGAAAACTGCGTCCCCTGAATTCAAGTGAATACATGTTTGAGTGCCAATTATTTGCAAGGCAATGTGCCAAGCACCAAGACAATTGAAGCAAAACCTCCTCTGGGGAAGTAACCTTTGTCTAAAATTTCTTCTGTATTTCCCAAACCTGTGTGCCCACAGTGATTACAAAAAGGATTACAGTGATAACAGATACTGTTTTAAATATCTTATCAGGTCAGGCATGGTGGCTTACAGCTGTAGCACCAGGATTTTGGGAGGCTGGTAGGGAAGAAGTAACTTGAGACTAGGAGTTTGAGACCAGCCAGGGCAACATAGCAAGACCTCATCTCTACAAAAAAAAAAAAAAAAAAAAAAATTTAGCTGGCTGTGTTGGTGTGTGTGCACTTGTGATCCTAGATACTCAGGGGGCTGAGGCAGGAGGCTCGCGTGAGCCCAGGAGTTCAAGGCTGTAGTGAGCCACGATTGCCACTGCACTCCACCTTGCGTTACATAGTGAGAGTCTGTGTTTAATAAATAAATATCACTAGATATTTAAAATATTTCTACAAATATCCTTTATTTAAAAAAAGAATGACTGACGTATTCCTGACAAAGAGGAAACTATTATCGTAAGTTTGAAAAGCCATAGTAAGAAAATATAACCAGAATCAAGGGATGTTTGCTGATAGACGTTTCTCTGTAAAAGATTAGGTTTCAAAAGGCTACTTCAAAACCCATTTGTGCATAAATGCAAAATGACACTGTCCCAAGGGCCAAGGTGAATACATCTATGGAAATTTAAGTTTTTCTTTCTTTCTGACTGCCATCATGTGCTTTTTTGTATCAGCACTTCCACACTGCTACTGTGCCTTAACAGTTGTCTTTCAGAAATCTCAAAAGTCAGAATAAGCAATCAATATACCCACACCTTATAGTACATACTAAAAACCAACAGTAATAAATCAAAACTGAATGGCTTCCCACAATCACAAGCCACTTATTGAGGCAGAAAAAGATACCTTTGCTCTCATGTAGCTTTTGCTCATTTCTATGGAGAGGTCTGAAAATGTGTAAGTAAAGAACAGCATTTTATTGGCTTAGTCATGTCTTTGATGCTCTGTCATCTTTCCTGCTCCTCTTCCTCTCCCCGTGTACTTATATACCCTACAGCATCAAGGAGGTTCTTGAGAATACATTTTCTGATACCTGATCCAGAGGGAGCACCTGTAGATATCAAAGATACTTAAATTACAAAGCTCAGGTATCTTACAATTCTTTTCAGTTATAGACAAGACTGAAGATCTAAATTAATGATTCCATTTTTCATCAGTAAATTGGGGTGGCCAAGTTCATACAGTCTACAGGAAAAACAGAACTAAAACTGGAATTCTTGTTTCCTAAATCAGGACTCTCTCTAAAACTATGCAGCCAGGCCTCTTAATCCACCAAAGTCCTTTCTGCTGTAACAGTTTATAATACAGATTAAGTAAATACATATATCAAAAAAAAAATTTAAATCTCCATCTCTAGGTTCAGCTTCTGAGCTCCAAATCCAGTCACCAAATTGTCTATCAGACAAATCTACATCGGCGCCCCTTGAAGTCAGTGTGTAAAAAACATGTCCCAAACTAAATACATCATCTAATTCCTCAAATATGCTCTTAGAACGGGAAAAAAAATGGGCACTCGGATTAGAAAGAGGGCATCCAGGCAGGCATCTATCAGATAAAAAATCTCAGGCTGGCTCAAATGTCTCTTAATTGGGTCAGGACCATATTTTATTCTCCGAGGAGACATGCCACAGGTATACTTATCAACAAGGTTCCTAACCTCTCATCCCCAAAACAAGCTTTGTAGTTAAGGTAAAATAGTAACACAAAGCAGTTCAGAGGGCAGGCTCGAGTCAGACTGCTTGGGTGCCAATCTTCTGCACTGTGACCTTGGACACGTTACTTACTTGGTGTCTCAGTCTCCTCGTTCCATAATATAAGTAGTATCAGTCTCAAGTTTCCTCCTTGTGTAAAATGGGTAAAGTAAATAATACCAAAACCTAGAGCTACTGTGAAGATTAGATGCAAAAATGCATGTGCAGAATACTTGACACATAATGTGCACTGAATTAACATTAGCTTCTTTAGCGCTGTAAGTATATGAAAGAGATATGTAACAGGCGCATGCCAGGTAACTAATTATTCCTTAAGTCTCATTTCTGTACCCCTTGGAAGTCTCCATTACCACAGCTATTTGCTAGACTCCAAAAAAAAAGAACATCATAACCCGTTATCAACAATAGTATGATTCCATTCCAGTGCTTAAAAGTTAGGCATGTTTTTAATAAATCTGTTTCTTCAAGGCCAGGACTTCACTCTGGCCAGCTTCCCTAACACAGTCCCATTATGCCCCATTCCAAACAAAATGACTTCATTGATTGTAAACACAAAACCCTCAGCCACATTACTAGCTACTATAACCAATTCAAATGGTTCCTTTTTGTTTAATTTATTATAAAAGATTTCAGGTACTAAAAAAAAATATGATAGTCAAAATTGATCGCTGATTGAATGTAAATTTAAGATTCCTTTAAAGTGGTTTTTAGGCACAAGGATATTAAACTCATGAATTCATAAATATATTTTTAAAGAATTGTCACTCTCCTTTTAGGTTACTCTGGTACCAGTGTTTATGGTGAAATCAGAATGCTCTAGTCCTAAATTCTTTATCTTTTCAGTGAATATGTTGTCCGAGGTAATCCTTAGATCTTTTTCGGCTCTAAGATCCTGTGATTTCACCCTTTCTAGATTGAGAACGTTTCTTAAAACGTTTTGAATTAATAAAGAATTCAACAATCAAAAAAGTAATTAAAAATAAAAGTATGCTTAATTTTCAGTAGCTATCTTGCATAGCTACCTAAAATATAGTAAATATATAGTACCTGTTTAGATTTCAGAAACAGTTTTAAACTTTTTCTCAACCTTCTTAAATTTGTTGAATATTTGAAAAAATTTAAATGAAAATTTTAAATGAAACGTTTTCCTTTCCAGTTATGAGAACACTGAATGCAATGAAATGGTCTGTTTGCCTTGTGACATTAACTTGTGTTTTTTCCCTTCAAGTTTGTGTGTTTAGAGAAATAGGAACTCAGCAGGAACTGAGAGAGTATGATTACGTTTTTGGGGGAAAGTTCAAATCTGGTTTCTTAACTATGCCTGCATTTTGGGATGTTTCTTTATTGTTTTTTCCATATCCACATATTTTAATGTAAATTCTAGCAATGCCACTGTGTTTAAAATTTCATATGAGAAATAATGAGGGCCGGGCACAATGGCTTACACCTGTAATCCTAGCACTTTGGGAGGCTGAGGTGGGTGGATCATCTGAGGTAAGGAGTTCAAGAGAAATAATGAGGGGGGAATGAATTTCACATTCCATATATGACATATTAAAAAATATATTTGGTTACTGTCATCAATGCTTGATGGTGTTCCTTCTCCTTACTCATCTTAGAGCTTTTGTCATAGGAATAAAATCAGTTCCCAACTGGGACCTTCTATCAGTTAGGGCAACATTTTGCCTTTTGAAGTGTTTTCATTACAGTCAAAGTCTTGAACATCCCCTTGAATTACTCAGAAAATACATCACTTGGGTCTGGAGAGGGCTATACATGTGAGGACCGGAATCCAACAGATGTCTACTGATTATCTCTCTAACTCTAGAATCGAGACTGACCTCTTTTGGTGATAACAGAGAAATGTCATCTTCATATATCATTCTCACCTTTTCTTCAATCACTTTTTTGTTCTGCTCTTTTAAGTCTTCACAGGCAAGCCAGAAAAGTAGGTTCTCTTCGCTGTGTTCTGTTCAGAGGAAGTCTCTGAAAAGGTTTCTTCCTGCTGGGGCCTTCGTCATCTTGTCAGAATTTTGAGACCAGGACAAGACTTCCTCTGCAGTGGGGCTTTGGCATTCCTCTAGGACTTGACACTCTCCGTTTCTGTAGTGCGTGTGGTCTTCCCGCATTGCCCCCGCTTCATCCCTAACAGTGAGGCAGGAGCAGCTGCAACAGCAGCACCAACAAAAGCAACAGGTGTTGTTGGGCCTCTGGTTTCCAGGCGCTTGAGACACAGCAGGTGTTCCTTCATTTTGGGACTGCTGCCTTTTTCACATTTCGGCTACTTTAGGACCCAACTGGCCTGTCACCTGGAGGTGTGGGCAGCACACCGATGGGCCCAGGGGAGCGGGGCTCCGCAGCTCAGTCCTCTAGTGGGGCGGTTTGCGGCATCCGCCCAACTTCAGCACCCAGTGGGCAAGGAGCCAGCACCGAGCAAGCAAGGAGCTAATTTTTATTTACTTTTTAGGGACAGAGTCTCGTTGTTGCCCAGGCTGCAGTGCAGTGGCATGATCCTTGCTCACTATGGCCTCAAACTCCTGGCCTCAAGCAGTCCTCCCACTTCAGGCTCCTGAGTAGCTGGGTCTATAGGTGTACACTACCATACCTGGCTAATTTTTCATAATTTCCATTGTAGAGAAGGGGTCTCCCAACTTATCCAGGCTGATCTCAAACTTCAGAGCTCAAGCAATCCTCCCACCTTGGCCTCCCAAAGTGCTGGGATTATATGGGCATGAGCCACTGCATCTGGCCAGGTTCTTTAGTTTAAATTAGGTGTTTTTTAATTGAGGGGGAGTAAGCAGAGGGAAGTACTGAGGACTTTATCAAAAGTATAGTTTTATTTTCATGTAAAAGAAGTACAGACTGATGGTTTTTAGAATGTCTCAGTCAGGCTTCTGGTGACTTAAGCAAACCTGAAACAGGTCTTGGCTACTTGTTCAAGCTCACCTTAGCTTCAGCCATGCTAATAATAACAATAATCAATATGATCCAACTAAACAGACTGACTTCTCTATGTATTCGCCTTTTTGCTGACACCCAGGTGAACAGTTCCAGACTCTGAAGGCAGGGCCACAATTACTCACTACCCAAACCTGAAATTCCAGTTCTTTCACATAGTTCTTCACTTCCTATCACTGGCCACTTGGGCTAACCTGGTATCAGAATACACTCAGGCAGCATTTATAGCACCTGGCAAAACAGCCAAACAGACTGAATACCTAGACCTGTCCATACCTGTGGTCTCAAGTTTAACTCTTTTTTTGAGCATGTTCTGAAAACAATAGAATTCAAAATCAAAAGAGAAATATTGGCCAGGTACGGTGGCTCACGTCTGTAATCCCAAGACTTTGGGAGGCTGAGGAGGGCAGATCACTTGAGGTCAGGAGTTCAGAACCAGCCTGGCCTACATGGTGAAACCTCACCTCTACTAAAAATACAAAAATTACCCGGGTGTGGTAGGGCACCTGCAATCCCAGCTACTCAGAGGCTGAGGCACAAGAATCACTTGAATCCGGGAGGTGGAGATTGCAGTGAGCTGAGATTATGCCACTGCACTCCAGCTTGGGCGACAAAGTGAGACTCAGTCTCCGAAATAAACAAGCGAGAAATATCTTAACAGTTGTCAGATACTGTTTTAATTCTGTTCATTAAAAAGTAAACACAAACATGCTAAAATGTCTTTCTCAGCAAAACCTGTTCAGGCAGTTAAACAAATTTCTCTCTGCAACAAACAAGACTTAACTTGCAAGGAAATTCTGTTTCATTTCTGTGGCCCTTTATCCTCCTGCTTAATATTTCCATTTTCTTAGAAAAGACATGCTCTAGTGCAATGGTTCCCCCATCTGAGAATACAGCAGATTCCCATTAGTAACAGTGTTTCATGCTGGCACTAATTGGGGGTGAAAAGCCAGGGATATGCTGTTTCAAAGTTCCCCAGGAGATTGTGCTACATGACCCGCCTCCCCCACACCTCCAATTCGCACACAGCATAACTCTCTTCTGGTAGAAACTGTATTCTGTTCTAAGAAGTTTCACTCTTACATGGAGGCACATCATCAGCTGAAAGCAAAACTGAAAGGCCATCTAAATCACTTCACGCTCATGTACTGCATTATTAGGTGACTTGCTCTTTCA
Organism: Saguinus oedipus; assembly: GCA_031835075.1. Lineage (NCBI taxonomy): Eukaryota > Metazoa > Chordata > Mammalia > Primates > Cebidae > Saguinus > Saguinus oedipus. The sequence continues at coordinate 171,835,220 of CM063173.1, forward strand.
CGTATTTATCTGATGGGCCCTTACTACCTCTATTCTAGCCGCACTCCTGTGGCTCTTCAGCCTGAAGTAGAAGTTATTTACCTAAAAAGTGAAAAGATGATCAACTAACTTCTCTGACAACTAATTAATGGCTTCCATCACCTACAGGCAAAACTCTCAAATCTATTAACAAGGCTAAAAAAGCTCATGATGTGGCAAAGGTGTGAGGAAATGGTAGTCAGATTTATAAGACAGGATGTCTGAATACCTGAACTGGAGAAGTGAATGGAAATATTCTATGCATGAAGCTTAAAAGTACACCTATAACCTATAGTAATCAAGACAGTAAGGTACTGACGAAAGAACAAAATAGACCAATGGAACAGAATAGGGAGCATAGATAATGGCACCACATAAATACGGTCAACCATCTTTGTCAAAAGACAAAAGCAATACAATGGAGAAAAGACAGTCTTTTCAACCAACAGTGGTAGAAAAACTGGATATCCATATGAAAAAAACAAAAATCTAGACACAGATCTTATACCGTTCACAAATATTAACTCAGAATGGATCATAAGCCTAAATGGAAAATGGAAAACAATACAATTCCTAGAATATAGCACAGGAGAAAAATCTAGATGAACGTGGGTTTGTTGATGGCTTTTTCAGATACCAAATGCAGGATGCATGAAAGAAGGAATTGACAAGCTAGACTTAATCAAAATTAAAAATTTTTGCTCTTTACAAACCACAGATGAAAAGACTGTTATCTAAAATATGCAAGGATCTCTCAAAACTCAGAGAAAACAGCCTGATTTTAAAATGGGCGAGCCGGGTGCAGCAGCTCATGCCTGTAATCCCACCCAGCACTTTGGGAGGCTGAGGTGGGTGGGTCACCTGAGGTCGGGAGTTTAAGACCAGCCTGACCAACATGGAGAAACCCTGTCTCTACTAAAAATACAAAATTAGCCGGGCGTGGTGGCACATGCCTGTAATCCAAGCTACTCAGGAGGCCAAGGCAGGAGAACTGCTTGAACCTGGGAGGCGGAGGTTGCGGTGAGTGCCACTGCACTCCAACCTGGGCAGCAAGAGTGAAACTCCATCTCAAAAATAAATAAAAAAATAAAATGGGCCAAAGACCTTAACAGACACCTCAGCAAAGAAGATACACAGATTAGCATATGAAAAGATGCTCCACATCATCTGTCACTGGGGAACTACAAACTAAAATGACAATGAGGTGCCACTACAAACCTATTAGAATGGCCAAAATACAGAACACCGACAACACCAAAAGCTAACGAGGACATGGAACAACAGGAATTCTCATTCACTGCTGGTGGGAAAGCAAAATGGTACACTTTGGAAGACAGTTTGGCAGTTTCTTACAAAACTAAAGATACTCTTACACCATAGAGCTGTGCTCCTTGGTATTTACCCAAAGGAAGTAAAAACTTATGTCCACACAAAACCTGCACATGGATGTTTATAGCAGCTTTATTCATAATTGGCAAAACTTGAAAGCAACCAAGATGTCTTTCAGTAGGTGAATTAATAAACTGTGGTGCATCCACATAATGAAATACTGTTCAGCACTAAAGAGAAGTAAGCTGTCAAGCCACAAAAAGACGTGGAAACTTAAATGCTTGTTACTAAGTGACATTTGCCCAAATCCACAAAATGTACACCACCACAAGTGAACCCTAATGTAAACTACGAACTTCGAGTGACAATGTGTCAGTGTAGGCTCATCAACTGTAACAAGTGCACTGCTTTGGTGCAGACACTGATTAGCAGGAGGCTGGTAACGGGGAGGTTATGCATGTGCAGGGGCAGGAGATATATGGGAAATCTTTTACTTTCCTCTCAATGTTACTGTGAATCTAAAATGGCTCTAAAAACAGTTTTTTTTGTTTTTTTTTAAAAGTATAGCTTCAACACAATTTTATTACTCTTCCCTATCATCTCAAAAACAATGTTCCAGCATTTCTGCATTTTATAGTTCCCCCACTTCCCCATTCCATTATTAAAGAAGCCAAAGTCAGCCCTGACTTAATCCCACCAAGAACTCAATAAATACCTTTTTCTAGACTTTCTGTCTGTACTCACTGCCACAGAATCAGACCTTACTGACTATTCTCTGACAATCACAACCTTTTGTTCCTGTTCCTGTGACATTTTAGGATCCTTTTTCAAGTCACAGTGCAACCACTATAAGGACATAATCTTAAGGGAAATAAACATTTCCATCTTTTCCCAAGTTACCAACACGTTTGAAAGACTTTAAGATTCCTTGTGCACAAAACTTCCTGCTCCCCATGTGTGGAAAAAAAAACCCTGAATGATCTCTTTTGATGATCTACCTCTTTTCTTCTTTATTATTTTAATCTTTTTTTTTTTTTTTTTTTTTTTGAGATAGGGTCTTGATCTGTTGCCCAGGCTGGTCTCTAACTCCCAGGCCCAAATGTTCCTCCTACCTTGGCCTCCTAAAGTGCTGGGATTACAGGTGTGAGCCACCACGCTCAATTTCCTTTTTATTATATAAAACTATTTTAAATCAGCTTGGATATCATCAAAGAGTTCTGATGTTTCATGTCAGGATCTTTAAAATGGGATTCTTCCTATAACCATCCTTATAACTGTCTGGCAATTACCTAAGCTTCTAAACTAAAATGAAACCAAAAAAACAAGAAGCAGGCGGGGCACAGTAGCTCATGCCTGTAATCCCAGCACTTTGGGAGGCCAAGGTGGGCAGATTACTTGAGCCTAGGAGTTCGAGACCAGCCTGAGCAAAAAGGTGAAACCTCATCTCTACAAAAATACAAAATTGGCTGGGTGTGGTGGTTTGAGCCTGCTGCAGTCCGACCTACTCTGGAGATTAAGGCGGGAGGATCACTTCAGCCCAGGAGGCGGAGGTTGCAATGAGCCAAGAAAGCATCACTGCACTCCAGCCTGCAAGACAGAGACCCATCTCAAAAAAAAAAAAAAAAAAAAAAAAGGCAGCAAAACTTGTAAGATGAGAAATAAAAATGTGGAAGGGCACGGGCTTAGTACTGTGAGATATATACGGTCATTTGCCACATAACAACATTCTGGTGAACAGTGGAGCAGATAGGGAAATAAGATGATAATACCATGTTTTTACTGCACCTTTTCTATGAGTGTTTAAATACACAAATACTTGCCATTGTGTTAAAATTACCTATAATATTCAGTACAGTAACATACGGTACAGGTTTGCAGCCTAGAATAAACAGGCTATACCATATAGCTTAGATGTATAGTAGGCTACACCATCTAGGTTTGTGTAGGTACCTTCTGTGATTTTTTGCAAAAGGACAAAATCACCTAATGATACATTTCTCAGAATGTATCCCAGTCATTAACTGATGTATGTCTGTACTTAGTATTTATAAATTATAATTACTTTTATATTTTACTATTGTACCAATCTTAGATAGAAGCAAACTTTACCATTAATAAGTAAAACATATACAGAATAAAGATTTAGACTTTCATCTTCCATAATAAAATTTCTCAATAAATTTTTAAATCATTTGAATCCATTTCAGTTACTGTTAACTAAAGTGCATCAAATACCCTAGCATTAGGTTTTCTCTAATAGAAAACAGTTTTATGGAGGCCAAGGCAGGCAGATCACTTGAGGCGAGGAGTTCAAGATCAGCTGGCCAACATGGCAAAACCCCATCTCTACTAAGAAACACAAAAATTAACCATACAGAGTGGTGCACACCTGTAGTCCCACGTACTCAGAAAGCTGAGGCACTTTAGCCTGGGAGACAAAGCAAGCCTCCATCTCATAAACAAACAAACAAAAAGGAACAGTTTAGTTATGCTTATTTGAGGCATAGCTAAAACTAACAAAAGATCCTATATACCTAATTTTAGAGGCCCTTCTGCTATTACTGATTAACTTTGTAGTAAAAAGTTAAGTACTTACTGAATTTCCCCTAGGCTCAGCACTATGGAAAATGTAAAGATAATACATGGCTCTTGTTTCCATGAAATTTACAATCTAGTGCAGAAAACAAGACCAAGAGAAGCAACTAAATGCCCGAAGGTTGTATTAAATGCTAAAAAAGCTGGACAGTGTTGCAGTATTTCAGAAGAGGACATGGCCAGACAGGTAAAGAAACACTTCACAGATAATGTGGGAATGGCACAAGGAAGGTAGGAGCTGGAGAGACTAAAGGGGAAAGGAAAAGATAGTAAAATACACTGTGGTACGCGAATGCTGACACAAGAGTGCAGAGACTCCAAATGACCCAAGTTTAGAGATCGTTAACAGCCTGATGAAGACCTGTTCACTCTTTTCACAATGGAAAATAAAAAGGCAGGCAGAATTGAGGCATGATTTGAGAAATAAAACAGTTCCTGGAGGTTATCAAACTGGGTTGCAACAAGAGGCTGTGATCTATGACTACAAAGCCCAATGCAAGTCACGTAAATAGGCTACGGCAACCAGCATCCAAAAATGATGACAGTTTAAACAAACATTCCACAGCTTGACTGCTAGATGAAAACTTCCCATCACCAATGTGTATACTGCCCTCCTACAGTCTTCATTAATTACTTAAAATAGAGATTCTCAACAGTGGTTTTTATTCTGCTCAGGAAGTGGGAAAATTCTTTTTTTTTTTTTTTTTTTTTTGAGACGGAGTTCCACTCTTGTTGCCCAGGCTGTAGTGCAATGGTGTGATCTTGGCCCACCGCAACCTCTGCCTCCCGGGTTCAAGCCATTCTCCTGCCTCAGCCCGCCAAGTAGCTGGGATTACAGGCATGCACCACCACTCCTGGATAATTTCTTCTGTGTTGTTAGTAGAGGCAGCATTTCTCCATGCTGAACATGCTGGTCTGACCTCAGGTGATCTGCCTGCCTCGGCCTCTCAAAGTGCTGGGATTATAGGCATGAGCCACTGCACCTGTCCTAAAATTCTTTAAATCACTTAATTTATGTCATGTTTTTGTTAATCATGTAAGAATTGGAAGAGGGGAGAAACAGGAAAATAAGATTTTCAAAAACGTAGACTAAATACCACACAATCCTTCTTACAAATTATTCTACTGAACATCAAAACTATCTATGATTCACTTGAACACCAGTGTAACTTTGAAATATATGAACAGTTGCATTTTTGGATGACTATATCTTGTCAGTTAATATTAAATATCTTGAATAGATGATGCTGACTTAGTTATTCAATGAAGAAAGATGTGATATAAATAACAGATCCACTTTTCTTTCTTTGTCACTGAAACAGAGACTATCACCAGCATTCACAAAATCTTCATTTTCTTACAAGGTGACATTCAGAAGATGCTTCTGTGAAAATATTTAGTTGACCAAATGAGGCTGCACTGAACCTGGCTTTGTTTTGTTTTGAGACAGAGTCTTACTCTGTTTGCCAGGCTAAGCACAATGTCACCAGCTCGGCTCACTGTAACCTCTGCCTCCCAGGCTCCAGCGATTCTCCTGCCTCACGCTCCCAAGTAGCTGGGACTACAGGTGCACCACCATGCCTGGCTAATTTTTGTATTTTTAGTAGAGACAGGGTTTCACCAGGTTGGCCAGGCTGGTCTTGAACTCCTGACCTCAAGTGATCCATTTGCCTAGGCCTCCCAAAGTGCTGGTCAAACCTGGCTCTTTATTAGAGGTGTTTTCTGCTTTACGGCTTTGTTGTACTCTTGGAAAGTTCAAGAATTCAAAGTTGTCTCAGTAGATTTAACGGGCACTTACTAGATTTAAAAAAATACTATAAAGACACATCGGGAATTGTACAGTATCACAATAAGGCTTATTTATATTATTTGTTAGTGACACCTAATGTCTAATAAGTTCTTTATGGTTTACAAAGTAAAACATACTTGGTATACTGCTTTTTATTTAATCCTTAAACATCTCTAATAAACTACTGATGTCGCTGCATAGATATAAAAATCTGACACATCCTCAAGGAGATTAGGAAAGAGATGATAATAATAAATCATAAAATAAATAATTAGATACTACTCAAAGCAATCTACAGATTCAATGCAATCTGTATTAAAATATCAAAGACACTCTTCACAGAAATAGGAAAAACAATTGTTTTTAAATTTATATGGAGACCGGCCATGATGGCTCGTGATTGTAATCCCAGCACTTTGAGATGCCAAGATGGGAGGATCACTTGAGCCCAGGAGTTTGAGACCAATGCAGGCAACATAATGAGACCCCCATCTCTCTCTTTTTTTTAATACAATAAATTTAAAAAATTTTGAAAAAGTTTTATGAAACCACAAAAGATTTCAAATAGCAAATAACAAAGCTGGAAGCACCACACTACAAGAGTTCAAAATACACTACAAAGCTGTTATAACCAAAACAGCACAGTTGGCATAAGAACATACATACAATGTGTGAGACCCTGTTCTAAGTGCTGGGAATACAGCAGTGAACCAACCAACCAAAATTTCTGCCCTTATAGGGCTTAGAATCTAATGATTTTAATCACAACATTCTGTTCCCCCTCAAAATATTCTGCTTTAAAAATGTGAAGCCAGGTGCAGTGGCGCGCTCCCGTAGCAGGGGGATGAAGCAGGAAGACCACTTCAGCACCAACAGTTCAAGCCCAACACCATGCACTGAGATCACAAAACCGCTCACTCCAGCCAGGGCAAAACAGCAAGACCTTGTTTCAAAAAAAAAAGTTGGGGTGGGATTGTCAGGCAATATAGGCTGTTATCACAAAACCCATGAAGAGAAACTTCTGCCTCTCTCCTTTAATACCTAACTCCTAGTCACACTCCAGTCCCTGACAATCGGACACAGAAAATGTGACCTCTCCTGCACTAAGGAGGGGAATAAAAGTTGTGGGGAGAAGTTTTTTTTTTTTTTTTTTTAACCTTTCAGAGATAATCTGTGAGTATATAAGGTGAGGGGAAGGCAAAATCTTGGGAGGAAATAGATACAGATAAATCCAAAAGCAGAGTGTTCCAGGTAAAGCTGATTTACTTGGGGGTAACCTCAAAGCCTTCATTTTGATTTAATTTGATTTTGAGCCAACTGAAATGTGACAACAAATAAAAGTGTACTGAGATTTTATAAAACATCCTCTTTATAAAGAGAAATACCTTGGAGAAGAAGAAATAATTCTTTCTATGTTGTCTTTTCCTATATATTAATAGTAGATGGCCTTCAGAAATCATATCAGGGCCAGGTGCAGTAGCTCATGCCTTAATCCCAGTACTTTGGGAGGCAAAAGTGGGAGGATCATTTGAGGCCAGGAGTTTGAGACCAACCTGAGCAACATGGCGAGATCTCATTTCTACAAAAATTAAAAATCAGCTGGGCATGGTGGGATGGGCTGGTTGTCCCAGCTACTTGGGAGGCTGAGGTGAGAGCCACGATGGTGCCACTGCACTCCACTCTGGGTGACAGAGCAAGATCTTATCTCGAAAAACAAAACAAAAATTGAAAGTCCCATTTCAAAAAAAAGAAAGAAATCAGTTTTGTCTATATTCTTTTGGACAAGCACTCTTTAGGGACCTATCTGCTGGAGAAGGCTAGGAAAGCAACAAGTGGCTAAGAAGACTTTCCTACAGGCGGTCACAATCTATCAGCTAAGGCAAGTGCAAGTCACAGTAATACGTATGCTATAGCAGAAATCGGCACAAAGTTCATTCTCCCGTGAAATTCAGTAATTACTTACTATATCCTATCTCTAAGATTCTAAGCTTGAAAAAAAAGACCTAATAAATTTTTCCATATGTTACTAATAAACACAATTTAAAAGAATATTAAGTACAGTGTGTGTTAAAAAGTTAAACTAGGTCAAGATCAAAGGACATTTTATTTTCTTAAAAATTTTTGCTTGTGAGAATTCTTCATTAAGCTGGCAGAATATAAGTGTCTTCTATGTTTGTTTTAGCATTCTATAGAATTTCACAGGATGCACTTGCTTCTCAGAACCAACTGGTGGTAAGCTAAGCTTCACTGACTATCCTCAAAGTGACATACATACATGTATTTTTGATTCAAACTTAGAAATACATCAACACCCCCCGCCAACAGCACAAAAAAGGGAGGTCTCACATGTAAAAGGACATTCAAAAACCCTAGAAACGATTTTTCACATGTCTATCTAAGTTTTAATAAACAAAATAACTATCTGGCTCTTCTAAAACTCCTTAAAAATTAAACTCATATAGCTTCATAATTTTTCCTTCAATCTTTAAAAATTAAATCCTTGAGATTTCACTTTGATCATTTAGATTTAATTGTTTTAAAAATATAGTAACTTCTATCAATTTTCAGCTGGAAAAAACTGTTAATATGGAAACTTTCTAAGACATTCCTAGAATGGGCAGATCTAAGCTAAAGTCCTACTTGTGAAAATTATTGCTCTGTTGACAAGACCACTGCAATTTATAACCCTCCAATCACCAGGGCACAAAAAATTTGGTGACAAAAGAAAATATAGGAAGCAGCAAAAAGTAGTAAAGAGAATTATTGTTTTCCATTTATTCAGTGTAGATATCAAGACTAGAATGAAGGTCTAGACATTTTTTTCCAGATTAAAGCCAAAAGTGAGAGATTTTTTTTGATGCTTAGCAATCTAAAATAATTAAGCTCTTTAGCTACACTTTTAAATGGACCAATATATTATCTCCACTTTTGACTAGGATGAAAACATTAATAATTTCACTAAGATATCTCATTTCCATAAACAGCAAAAACAAACTGGGGGTGGGTAGGGCTGAAGCAGGATATAACTTTTATAATAAAATTATTTCTTAGAAATAAACCATAAAGGCAACTTGTAGAAAAGATCCACATTATAGTTCTTTAGCCAGCTTATGATTCTAGAAAAAAGAAAATAAATATCAGGCATGTATTTATTCTTCCAACAAGTATTAATGAAATCAATATGCTATGTACTGGGTATATAAAAATAAAGATAAATAAGATATGATCCTTGACCCAAAATGGTTCAATGCCTAAAAAGAAAAAATGCAAACAAATAACTATAAAACAATGTAAATAAACAAGTCAACCAAAAGATGATGGAACAGAAAAGGATAAATCCCTGTGAGCATCTGAAAAAACTTCATAAGTAAGTGACATGTGGGCTATTTCTTTAGAAATAAGTAACATCTATTTTTTCTAAGGAGAGAGAACATGATGGGAAAAGGAGTAGGGGATATTCTAGGAAGAATAAGCAGGTGACCCTAAAAGTTAAAATCTGAGAAATAGGTAGAACAGTTATTTAATGAAAACAGACCTTTTCCCTAACATTAGGAATACAGGATCTAGCATCAGAACCCCTGCATTCAAGTTGTAGTTTTGTCATTTACTAACTGTATTTACCAACTGTATTTAGTTACAGAGAGAAGTCAACCTCTGTTGACATTTTATAGTGAATTTATACAAATATATCCAAATTCAAATGCCAAGTTTTTATTGCCTAAAAAATGTCACAAAAGTAAATACCTTTTAAATATGTAAAAGATGTATGTACCTATTAGGTGCTATAGCAACCATCTAATTGCCACATGATGCATACAATCCATATAATACCAAACAAGCCTACAATGTCCTTCGAATCAACAAGTGACAAAAGTTTAATGAAACAAGCTTTTTGCTTAACTGGTCTCCCCAGTGGCAAATTAAAGCAGCAATTGTACATCTGTGTCTCTGTTCCTCTCGTCGTGGTTTAACTGACAGGAAGCAGAGAGTAAGATACGGCACACAAATGTCAAGCATTTCCTGCCTTCTCTGTTACATCTTTATGTCTTGTTTTATAAATAGTTCAATAGTTTGTATGAAAATATATCGAAGTACAGTAGCAGAAACATATAAATGGTGAGGAGTGTTTATGAAAACAGAGCCCATAGAAAAGGATTCCAGTGTTGGGAGCTAAGATTCAATATGCACACAAAGACTCATTTAGAGTCTTTTGAAGAAGTATTCTTAGGAACAAACACCACACAACTTAAGATTTGAAAACCACATGACTGAGTAAAAAACCAAGTGTCTAAACAACAGAACAAGCCTCAAACTATTTTACCCAACTGTTCACATAAGTAACACTTGTCCACCTTGATATAAGGTGCCCCACACTCCTGCTATACCTATATTAAAAAAAAAAAACTACCACAAAAAAAAAAAAAAAGAAGAAGAAACCAAAACACAAAAAACCTTTAAGCAACTATCAACAAAGCAGTACTGATAACTTGCACCTTTGATCTTTGGTCATTTTTACTATGGCTTCTTATCAGCACTCTCCTGGATTAAAATTTGTATCCCCCAGCCAAACTAGCTCTACTCCCTTCTCATTTCCTATATCCCAAACTTGGCTCATGTTATTTACTCGTATATATTCAACTATACACAAACCAAATAGAACTCTGTTCTCCATAGGTCAATCCTGCCTCCTTACTTCCAGTTAATTATAACTAAGGGGTGTTCACTTTTCATCATGCCAAGCTGCCTCCCAAACTAATAATCCTTAAGAAAAGATTCAGTTCATTACTCACATGATTCATATTCTGTATCATAAACTTGGGCAAAATGCAGCTATCTTATCCATTCATATTGGTCAATATTTACCTAAGCTGTAACAAGCACAAGCTGTCACAATTACGATTCCACCAGGGGATAGTGCTATTCCATTCTAGGTCAATGTCCAAAACGACTCTTCATATTTTACTGCACACAAGTCCATCTTGAGCTTCCTGTGACCTCTCCTTCCTAAACAGAACCGAACATAAACCTAATAATCAGTAAGCATGGTAGTAGGCTCCTGAAATAACATTTATTAAATGAGTGGCTTGGATAAAACGATTTCATTTTTACCCAGTATTTTTCAACCGGAAGGGTCTAGCTCATTCTTTATAGGAGTCTAAGAGTTATTAGTGCCTTCCTAGCGTATCTTTAGTGCATCTCTGCTCTCACTTGTAAATATATTATATATTATATATTATATTTCCCCACTATCTAGGGAATAAGGAGTAAGCGTTCCCTGAACCATGAAGCAAGAATGAAGGAAATCATCCATTTCCTTATACATTGGCTCCCTTGCCCTATCCTCTGGCTCTGATGCTTAGTGAAATAACCCTAAATGGGGACAGGGTGGGGAGGAAGTGGAGGGAGTGGAGGAGTCTCAGAGCAGCTTCGGGAACCTAGTGTCCATCACCTACCCAACAATCAAACACAGTTACCGATGTGTAACTGTTTTGTTCTACCAAGGGCAGAGAAGTGTTCCTTTCAGACATCTTCCTTTCAGTTTATTCTTAAGACTAACATGTCGTAAATTCTCCTATAACAATATGCAAGTTCTTCTCTGATCTATTAGATCACAAGATCAGACACAATGTCCAGTTTGCAATGCTCACACCATGAAAACATTTTGAATAAAATAATTTGCACAATCTTGTGTCTAAATACACACTGTTAAGTTGGCCTTCAAACTAAAACACACATAACATTAATTTGAATTAATTATTCAAACTTAAATATAAAATCATGTTATTTTTCCTTATAATTTAGTATATATGTACATTTTGTGTAGTATTTTTTAAAACTTTATATACATAGCATACAGTATATATTCTTCCAGCATACTTTAACAAGTTTATCTAAGACATAAAATTCTGAATAAACACAATGGCTATCTGGAAAGGAATTTTAAACATCAAACCCTCCCTAGAACTTGGGGCTTAGAAAAATGTTAAACTTTACTCAAGACAAGTCATGATTATTACTAGGCATCCATTATAACAAAGAGAAATATCTCAGATGCACAAAGCAGCCTATCTTCAATGATGCCGCTCACAGAGTGTTCCTCCCTGCTGCAGAGAACAGATAATACACCTCAGGAACACCCTGTGTGGAGGAGGTCTTAGCAGGAAGCCCGAGGGGCTCAACTCAACAGTCTCCTTCTAACCTACTTTTAACTCACCTTTAAAATTTAGGCTGAAGCCAAATAATATGCAGTAACTGAAAGCTCTTTCAATTAAGAAAACAACAGGAAAAGTAAACCAGAAAATGCCTAAAGAGGAACCGAGTCTACTGGAGGAACTTCATTTGATTCCACATATTATTATCATTATTATAAAGCATCTAAAAATGATTGATACCACTGCCAATTCCTTTTACTATTATTTAAAAATAAAGCTGCTGTACAAACATCCCTTAGCCTACTGGAGAAGAGTAACTGCCGCCTTCTGCCTTTCAAATTCCCTTTTCTTATTGACAAAGGCGTCAACTAAATGGAATCACTGAGGCTCAGAACCAACGCCTTCACTTTCTTAGAAGAATGTTGATTTCCTCATGAGAGAGGTGCCCTAAACAGAAAAATATTGTGCTATAAGCTTACATTTAACATGAACTTTAATAAAATTATATTTCTGCTACATAATTGTGTAGCTATACCATCATTTATTTAATCGACCCCTCATTTTTAGACATTTGTATTATTTCTAATGTTGCACTATCAACAGTAATTCACAAAATGTAATCCCCAGACCCACAAAGGATCCAGAGACCCTTTCAGGGGGCTCCCAAGATCACAACTCTTTTCATAATAATGCCAATGTATTATCTGACTTTTCCACTGTGTTGACAATTGCACTGATGATGCAAAAGCAAAGAAAGATGAAGCTGTGAGTGGCTCTGCCCTGACCAAGGCTGTCCCTCAAGCCACTCAAGTCTACTCCTTACCACTGGGCACTCGCATTTTTAAAAAGGCAGCTTCACTTAAGAATGTCTTTGAACAAGAGTAAAAATGATTTATGTTCTTGAATCTCAACCATTAAATACGTAACTTTTTAATATTCTGATTGACAAAATGGGAAGTATGAATGAAGTACGACTTCTGGCATAAATAGAAATGGCATTGCTGTCTTGAGGAAAAGATTTATGCTATTATTCTTTGATCTGTGAGGTAAACTAGCTGTTGCTTTCATGAAATATCATTTTTACTTAAAAGAACTAATTATCATTCAGAATTGGATATCTGGCAGCAATTTTTCCAAAAATGAATAAAGCAAGCCCATGACTTCAAGGTAAACAACTAAAGGCAATTGTCACCAATTATAAAATGCAAGCTTTCAACTGAAAATCGGAATTTTTGAAAACTTGTATGTATCTGCCACTTTGACTCCGTTGGCTTCTCAAAACACTTAAAAGGCTTTTCTGATGAGTTTGGTGTGATTTTGAAATTATGTCAACATTTGGAATACCCAAATAACTCACACATGATGTTACAAAATCTTGCTTGGGTAAAAAAAAAATCAATCCATTCAAAGTACAAGACAGACCACAAGGATTTTAATATTCCAGGGGACAGAAAGTTCATTTATAGGTTTTCAAAATCTCATTGTACTGACCTTTAAAAAAAACTAGCATTTGTTGATGAGCTTTGGTGTAGTATCAAAGAATATCCAGAATTATCTCAATTGGCCATTAAAATACATCTACTTTTTGCAACTAGACATTTGTGTGAGACTGAATTTTCTTCATATTCTTCAACAAAAGCAATGCATTCCAACATATTTCATGCAGAAGTAGATATGAGAATATAGCTGTCTTCTGTGAAGTCAAAAATAAAAGATTTGCACCCTTCTCTGTACAGCTTTTGTTTTGGAAAACATATGTCTTTTTTGTACCTTTTTTTTTTTTTTTTTTTTTAAACAGGGTCCTGCTATGTTGCCCAGGTTGGACTTGAACTCCTGGGCTCAAGCAATCTTCCTCCCTCAGCTTCTCAAGTAGCTGGACTATGGGCTTGGGTCACCATACCTGGCTCAAGCTTGTCTTTTATAAAAATAATTATGCTAATATGTAATGGGCTTATTATTTTTAAATAAATATATTAATTCGTTCAAGTTTCTTTTTTAATTTCTAATAGTTAAAGCTCTTTGAAAGCCTCAATTTTAATAATATAAAGACAATATAAACAGCATAAGGTTTGAAAAAAAAGTATAAGGTTTGAGAACTGCTACACAATCACAACCAATGATTCAAATATCCTTATAACTCAACCTTTGGTTCCATCCTTAAATTTTCTTCAGGATACCTACGAAGAACTGAATTCTATCAAAAGGCACGCAGATTTTCAAAGTATTTGATATAACAATGCCATCCGCCCTGCAGAAGATTTTTCCAATTTATACTGTTAGCAACAGAATACCTGCATAGACATTCAATGTCATTTGCAACAACCCACAATACTTGAGCTACTGTCAAAGAAAGGGGTGTTGTTTCACTTTAATTTTCATTCCTTTGCTAGAAGGTTTAATATTTTAATTTTAAATGTTATAATTTAATATTCTTCCCAATTTTAAAGAACTGGTTATTCTTTGTGGAAAGGGCTAGGAGATACAAGTAAATTAATGGTAAAAGTGATTGTCTATGATTTTTCTCATTGGGAAGAACGAACTTCGATTTAATGTTTTCACTTTAGTTGTTCTGGCTGAGGCAGAGGATTGCTTGAGCCCAGGAGTTTGAGGCTACAGTGAGCTATGACTCTACCATTGTACTCCAGCCTAGGCGATAGAGCTACACCCCTATCTTTAAAAAAAAAAAAAAATACATACAGGTGTGGGCTGTGTGTGTGTGTGTGGTGTGTGCTACACGTGACCTACTAGGGCAAGGTACACTTCCCTTGCCTTAGATCACATGCAGCACACTGAAAACCACTAGTTTATTGATAATTTTCTCTAATAGTTATATACATGATAATACATTTTTAAATGGAAGTTAATTCGTGCATTATATGCATATAATTTATGACGTTTTTATATTTTGTTCATTGTTATATCCCAACATCAAGAATAATATGTAACAGAAAATAACTGTTGAATGAATCAATAATAATAATACAGATCAAAAGATATATAATAAAAATTTAAGAGACCCCTGAACTACATGACTTTAAAGGAACCCTCAGACAAGGAAATCTTAAACTTCTATTTCCATTTGTTCTTTGCCCATGCCACTGCTTATACATACACTGTGGGAAATATTGCAGGAAAGAGAGCCAAGGGATGATGAAATTAAAAACCTGGGTTAAGATCTATGTTTTCACTTTTTATAGCAATTCCCACATTTACATTGTTAAATTTTGAAAGCTTTACCTGAAGAGCACATATCTAGTTTATAACAACAACAAAAATCACTAAAGATGCAGGAATTGCTATTATTACAGTAAGAATTCTAAGGAAGCAACATGAAACGTTAATATACCAATAAATCTTGTTAGATGCAACAATTTATTAGCTACTTAAAAGTTCATGGGTGTTAATACTATATTAATGATTTTATGAATCTTTTCATATTGAAATGTGTTTTTGAAAAATATTTGAATGTGGGATAATTCTAAAGATGAAACCTAACTAAATTACTTCTGGGCAAATAGAGCTCCAATTTGTTCAATTTGTTAATGGATCTCAGCTGGAAATTACCATTTATCCATCCAGAAGTATGCCTAGATCTTAGTTACCTGGGACAGACACACAGTTTTGTAACACTTACATCTCTAATCCCCTTCACTGAAAAAGGCAGTAAACTTTTTTTTTTTGATACAGGGTCTTACTTTGTTGCCCAGGCTGGAGTGCAGTGGCACAAACATGGCTCACTAAAGTCTTGCCCTCCTGGGCTCAAGCGATCCTCCCCACTCAGCTCCCCAAGTAGCTGGAACTACAGTCACGCACCACCATGCAGGGCTTAGTTTTGTATTTTTAGTAGAGACGGGGATTTCACCATATTTTGCAGACTGGCCTCAAACTCCTGGGCTCAACTGATCCTCCTGCCTTGGCCGCCCAAAGTGCTGGGGTTACAGGCTTGAGCCACCGTGCTTGGCCCCATTTTTAACTAATGTGGAGTTTTTGCTTTTTTGAGATAGGAGAGTCTCACTGTGTTGCCCAGATCTCAAACTCCTGGGCTCATGCATTCTTTCCACCTCAAGTTCCCAAGTAGCTGGGACTACAGGTGCATGTCAGTGCCCCTGCTTCAGATGTAAAGTTTATTTACAACTTTTTTTTAAAGTCAACTTTTACTATCAAATTAAACATTATTTCTCAAGATACCTATAAATGTGGGGCAAAAATAAACTATGGCTTACAGATAATAATGTATTATGAGGCTGGACGTGGTAGCTCATGCCTGAAACCCCAGCACTTTGGGAGGCCGAGGTGGGCAGATCACTTGAGGTCAGGAGTTCAAGACCAGCCTGGCCAACAAGGCAAAACCATCTCTACTAAAAAAATACAAAAATAAATTAGCTGGGGGCAGTAGTGGTCACCTATAATCCCAGCTACTAAGGAGGCTGAGGCAGGAGAATTGCTTGAACCCGGGAGCCGGAGGTTGCAATGAACCGAGATTGTGCCACTGCACTCAGCCTGGGTGACAGAGCAAGACTCCATCTCAAAATAAAAAAAGTATTATGAAACAGTTCCACCAAAGAGGAAAAAGAGAATATATTCGTCTATCTACCACCTAGCTTTACATTAACATTTTGCCATAGTTTATTTACATTTTTTTAAAGAAAAAAAGTCATCTACAGTTAAAACCTCCAATATCCCTCTCCAGTCTCGTTTTATCCCTTGTTTGACTGTTCTAAGTTTGCTTTTCTTTTCTTCTGTGTTTTTTTTTTTTTAAGAGACAGATTCTTGTTCTGTCACCCAGGCTGAAACACAGTTGTACAATCATATTTCACTGCAGCCTTAACTCCTGGGCTCAAGCAAACCTCCTGCCTCAGCTTATCGAGTAGCTGAACTACAGGAGTATGATGATATCACGCCTGGCAAATTAAAAAAAAAATTTTTTTTTATACTTGTAGAGACAAGGTCTTGCTATGTTGCCCAGGCTGGTCTCAAATTCCTGGCCTCAAGTGATCCTCCCACTTAGGCTCTCCAAAGTGTTCAAATTATAGGCATAAGCTACAGTGCCCACTCCTCAACTATTCTAAAATTGATTTCTTCCCTGTTACATATTTTTACAACTTTATTACATATATATTAATATGGTAGGATTGCTTTTATATGCATAACTGGGAACAGGTATTTATTCTATTATAAAATTTTTTTACTGAAAATTATGTTTGAAATAACTGAACTCTAGTTAATAAATGACAAGCATAATGAATTGCTTTAGGGGTCAAATATATTGATGTCTACAGCTTACTCTGAAATGCATCAACTGCCCATCTGTTTAGGGTCCTGGAGGATTTTACACCCCAGGGGAATGCACCACAGAAAGATTATGAATGGGTAAAAAGTCATCACTGGCAGGTATCTGTTCCTAGGAAAGATAATGAGGAACTCTAAATTACATTAAACTATCCATCCTCTCCATACTCACTGCAAGGCCTTCACATCCCTCTATGTGAAGATACTGCCCTAGAGAACTTCTAAATTTAGGTTCCAGGGAACCATGCACAAATGTTTGCAAGCTGAAAATAATCTAATGCCATCAACGAGAGAGAATAAATACATTATGGTATAGACAAACAATGGAATACTATACTGCAATGAAAAGTAAGATAAACCTTGGAGCTGACTGAAAGAAGCAAAGTCACTACAGAATATATGGTGTGATCCATGTGTTTAAAGTTCAAAGAGGTAAAACTACAAAGAAAAGATTATCACAAATGTCAGGATAGTAGTTATTTTTTAAAGGAAACAAATATGAATAGGAGTGGGGGCTTTCTAGGGTAAGAGACATACTCTGTATTTCTTAACCTGGGTCATTCTCAAGGTACTTATAAATGTGGGGCAACATAGTTTAAATAAAATTATAAAATGTTTATCCATTGTAACACTTCATAATTTTATTTAAGCTCTATATGTTTTATATATTCTACATGCACATTTCATTTTTAAAGAAAAAAGAATGAAAATTGCCCCATTACAATACTAAACTTCCATTTAGTATTTTGATATAAAAAATAAGATTACATAAATTAACAGACATTTTTCAAAAGAAGACATATAAGAGGCCAAGAAAAATATGAAAAAATGCTCATCATCACTGGTCATTAGAGAAATGCAAATCAAAACCACATTGAGATACCATCCCATGCTAGTTAGAATGGCGATCATTAAAAAATCTAGAGACAACAGATGCTGGAGAGGATGTAGAGAAATAGGAAAACTCTTACACAATTGGTGGGAGTGTAAATTAGTTCAACCATTGTGGAAGACAGTGTGGCGACTTCTCAAGGATCTAGAAATAGAAATTCCATTTGACCCAGCAATGCCATTACTGGGTATATATCCAAAGGACTACAAACGGTTCTACTATAAAGACACATGCACACATATGTTCACTGCAGCCCTGTGTACAATAGCAAAGACGTGGAACCAACCCAAATGCTCATCAACGATAGACTGGACAAAAGAAAATGTGACACATACACACCATGAATACTACACAGCCATAAAAAATGATGAGTTCGTGTCCTTTGTAGGGACTTGGATGAATCTGGAAACCATCATTCTCAGCTAACTGACACAAGAACAGAAAACCAAACACTGCATGTTCTCACTCATAGGTGGGTGTTGAACAATGAGAACACATGGACACAGGGAAAGGAGCATCACACACTGGGGGTAGTTGCGGGGGTTGGGGGAAGACAGTGCAGGGTGGGGAGGGATAAAATGGGAAGAAATGCCAGATATAGTCAAAGGGGGAATAGAGGCAGCAAACCACCTGGTTATGTATGCACCTATGCAACAACCTTGCATGACCTGCACGTGTACCCCAGAACCTAAAGTAAAATAAAAAAAAATAAAAATGAAAATAAGATGTACATAAATTATTAAATCAATACCTTTTAATTATAAAATTTATAGTTTTACTATTTATAGGATGTTTTCTAAACCCAGAAACTAATTTTCTTCAATTATATTTAGATTTTTAAAATTGTCCCATATAACAGCCAACACAATGATCATTATATGACAGGGCATCTACTAATATTGCATCATGTAAAGTCATACTGCTGCCTGCTACTTTGAAGAGCTTCTAATATATAGAGTAGAACACAGGACAAGGACAAATCACATGAAAACACAAACTTAAAAAATAAAAACAACTTCACTAAGTGGTTACCTTTGGGCAGAAGGACTGAGTGTGAGATGAGGTAGAGGAGGGAGGCTGCGTTTCCTTAGAGACCTATCAATTAAATTTTGAATGGTGTGCATATATCACTTTAAAAACTTTTTAATATAAAAATTGTTAAACCGATCTTCATATGAGCTATAAAAGGCAAGAGGGCTCTGACTATAAGGATATTAATACCTGGAAGTGAAGAAATCAAACGTTTCTGCATAGAAAATATACATCCAAAACAAATAGCACACAACGAGTTATTTTTTTCTCATGTAATAACTTAGGGTGCTTAGAACCACAACCAGAAAAGACATTTGCAGTACTGCTCAACAGCCATTTTTATTATAGTATACAGCTCATTTGATAAGACACAAAATACTTTTGTAGGTTCTCGATACTAACAGAAAAAAGATTGCTCAGATAGTTGAAAACTGTCCTAATCACTGGAGTTGACTCAATAATGTTACTAATTTAATTTCAACCGTTTATATGAAGCAGCTCCTAAGTAAAGGAGCAAAATGTTCTGGCTAATTTTTTTTTTGGAGATGGAGTCTCGCTCTTGTTGCCCAGGTTGGAGTGCAGTGGCAAGATCTCAGCTGACTGCAACCCCCACCTCCGGGGTTCAAGCAATTCTCCTGCCTCAGTCTCCTGAGTAGCTGAGATACAGGCATGCACCACCATGCCTGGCTAATTTTAGTATTTTTTTAAATAGAGACAGAATTTCTCCATGTTGGTTAGGCTGGTCTGGAACTCCTGATCTCACGTGATCAGCCCACCTTGGCCTCCCAAAGTGCTGGATTATAGGCATGAGCCACTGTGCCTGGCCTATCCCAGCTAATTGATGGAAGCAGTGATTATCTTCAAACCACTCAACTGAGGGGACTTTTCTTCCCATTTATACAAGTCAGTGAATACCTAACAATGTCCCATTAGATGAGATGTAATATTAGGCAAAACCTACAAATATGCAATCAATGATGCAGTTAAATACCTGAAGAAGCTTTAAAAATCATATCCAAGCATTATATGGTTAAAAAAAGTTATGTCCTCCCTGACTTAAACAAGTACATACTACCACATTGGTCTTTAAGTCCCTGCCCCCAACCAACAAAAAAAAAAAAGAAAAATATTACAAATAATAATAGTGTATGTCTCAAGAGAGAAGAGCTCTCAAAAGACTGTAAATGCCACCCAAATCGGTAAGGGGATGTTTTTCCTAGAGCCCCAGGAATAAGGGGATGAAGAGGGAAACCAAGAAGCAACAAATGGAACCAAAACAACATTGAAAGAGT
This sequence comes from Saguinus oedipus, assembly GCA_031835075.1. Taxonomy (NCBI): domain Eukaryota; kingdom Metazoa; phylum Chordata; class Mammalia; order Primates; family Cebidae; genus Saguinus; species Saguinus oedipus. The sequence continues at coordinate 171,855,608 of CM063173.1, forward strand.
TCACTGAGAAATAAAAAGTAACAATTACTTTATTACGGTCAATAAGGCAGTAGGCTGGGGAGTGGATCAGGGAAAAAGAAAGCGGGCCAGCCCTATAGCTGAGCAACACACAGCACAAAAACAAATGGACTAGAGAAAGCCGGCCAGCCCTATAGCTGAGCAACACACAGCACAAAACAAATGGACCAGAGAAGGGATCACTGGGATGGGAAAAGAGCCCAGCTGGGCTCTAATACTGAGAATGAAGTACCTAGCTGCTTTCCTTCCTTACTAGAGGCTATGTGCTTCAAAAGAGCATTGATGCCTAAAACTTCCAAATATTTAAATGCAAAATAACGAATTCCTCTTCATAGCCTTAAACCTGTAAACTCTCTTTCTGAAAGTGTGGCGTCTAAGCACTTGCTTCATAATCATCTACCGTACATAGTAAAAAAAATGCTGATTGTTTAAGCAAACCCTAGACCTAATGAATCAGAATTTCTGAGTTAAAACTGGATGACTCTTTGTTAAACCAAAGGCTGACAATTACAGCTTTAAAGGTAATACTATTACATAGATGTTATTTTTTTCTTTGAATGGCTACAACATGCAGACACCAGTCAGAGATTAAGCTGAAAGCCACACACTTTTCAGAGATGTGTGATCTTTGGCTGGGCGTAGTGGCTCATGCCTGTAATCCCAGCACTTTGGGAGGCTGAAGTGGGTGGATCATGAGGTCAGAAGTTCAAGACCAGCCTGACCAACATGAATAAACCCCATATTGGTTTTGTAATTTTGTAAAAATACAAAGTTAGCCGGGTGTGGCGGCACATGTCTGTAATCCCAGCTACTTGGGAGGCTAAGGCAGGAGAATTGCTAGGACCTGGGAGGCAGAGATTACAGTGAGCTGAGATCATGCCATTGCACTCCAGCCTGGGCAACAGGGGCAAAACTCCATCTCAAAAAAAAAAAAAAAAAAAGATGTACATCTTTAACTTCAGAAATATGGCTAACTGAATTTGTCATATAAGATGGCTAAAAAGAATAGCCAAAGGTTTCATACAGTAAATCATACCTGTCTACTTGTATGTGCTTGATACTGTGTCAAAGTTTGAAAAAGAGAAAAACAACAAAATCTCTCTTCTCTCAAACAGTTTATATTCTTATTCTTATTGATGAAGACACTCTTCTTAACATAGATTAATGCTATTCAACCTTCAACATTCATCACTCCTTCAAGATAAACTCTCCTGAATATTGTAAGTTTCCGCCATCTTTTATCTCTAGGCAATCTGAGCCTGAATTTACCTAGTCAGTGATTGGTTCTATTTTTTACTTACTTTGCTTGTTAACAAGCCCTGTTTCCCCAAGAAGAATTTAAGTTTATGAGGATTAAAGCCCATGTTTCTAGACTTTATTGCTTTTTGTTGCTTAGGACAATGATGGCCGCACTGTGGAGGATTTTATATTGAACTAAGTTAGCGCACTCAGAAAGTTTGGAGATTCAGCAGTTATGCATAAAGTAATTTTAAAAATCCAAATATCAAGGCCAGGTACAGTGGCTCACGCCTATAATCACAGCACTTTGAGAGGCCAAGATGGGTGGATCATGAGGTCAAGAGATCGAGATCAAGAGATCCTGGTCAACATGGTGAAACCCCATCTCTACTAAAAATACAAAAATTAGCTGGGTATGGTGGCGCACACCTGTAGTCCCAGCTACTCGGGATGCTGAAGCAGGAGAATTGCCTGAACCCAGGAGGCGGAGGTTGCGGTGAGCCGAGATCGCGCCATTACACTCCAGCCTGGGTAACAAGAGCGAAACTCTGTCTCAAAAAAAAAAAAAAAAAAATCCAAATATCAGACCTAGAAAGTTTCCAACCATGCCAGTAAAATACACCAAAAATTTAACAGACAAAAGAGTTTGTATATACCAACAATTCTCTTCTCTGAAAGGAGGAGGAAAAGATATGACAAAGACAAATAAAATGAGATTATTACCTTCTACTAAGGTCAAATTTAAGATAAGCATAACGTTAAAGCTTAGATACCTCTGTATTTTGTAAATTCACATGCAAAGTTTTACATACACATACTTTAGTACAACAAGGTATCACATTAAACAATATTTGCCCTCCTAAAATAATGAGGTAAAACTAAAGCAGAAATAAAACGGTCTTTGTATCTAGAAGCTCAAATTAAATTCCCAACTCCATCTAAAGCCATCTTAAATAAGCAATGTCATGAACAAAAAAATTCTAACAGTGAAAAACAAAAAGTTGTAGAAATAAAATGAATGCCTCATCTTTCTGATGAAAAAGAAAACTAACGACATTTTCAAAATCATGGGTTGATCCATTTGGTTGCAACTTATCACCAAGATTATCACCAAACATCTTAATTAAGGTTTTATTTACTCTGAAGGAAAAACAGAGCATTTCAAACAAAGCAACACTTGTGGACTGGCACAAGTTCCAGACTGGGAAGGCCGGTCATGGAGTACTGTGTGACCTAGAGAAAATCACAGGACCTCTGTGGGCCACTGTTCCTTCACCTATAAAAGTAAGGTAGTTAGTTGGACAATCTTCAGTCACTTTCAGCGTTAAAATTCTATAAATCGGTAATAAATTTAATTCTGATGACTCAGTTCAAACTTACATTCAACCTTATGGAAGGAAAGAAGTGGGGAGGCAATTACTTAGTAAGTTTTTCTGGTCTTTTCTTGCTTCTCTCCTTTTTCTTTTTCCCCTTTTCCCTTCTCCTTGAAGCCCCACTTCAGTCTTCATCACATAAGAAAATATATAAACAATATCTATTTTATTTAAAGTGCACCAGCTTCTTAATTTTAAGAAACCGAATTCCTCTACTTCTCTTTATTAAATAAGATCTTGATTTTTCTCTTACGGATCACCACCTTTAAAAATTAAAAAAAAAAATGGAAAAGTCTTCATTAGATTTTTCACACAGACCAGACTAGAAGTAAATACAGCCTTCGCTTACTCAAAGGCTGACTAAACCAGCAATATGCAAACAAAGATGATAGCAAATGGCTCAGCTGAACTGGTAAAATGTCCGCTGTGCCTTTCTCCTAAGACCGCAAAATTGAGATCTGTTAATATCAACAATCCTTACAAAAGAGTAAGAAATAATAACTGATTGCCTTTCTATCTGCCCTTTAATATGACAGGCCTTCAAGCAGTTAGAAAGTGTATAGCAAATTCTCAAATAACTAGCTAAATATTATTTTGATCAGCAAGAAGTGATTTGGCAAGTTTTATATCCAAAAACCTTATTTTTTGGAATCACTGCAGATTAAATATGTTTCAGAAGTGAAATACTACTGCACTCAGCTTCACAGAAAGCCTAGAACTTTAAGGCACACCAGGATGTACACTCGCCAGCCAGAATCTCATAACTACAATGACAAGTACTTCAGGTAAAGACGGAGCAATATTTTCATTTGCAGAAGGTTTTTAATTCAAAGCAAGCAAATTTTAAGAACAGTAATACAGAAGGAAGGCCAATACTCATCCCTTTTTCTTTTTACACAAAATTGAAGTAACTATGTTTCCTTACAAGACAGCTTCACTTCTAAGGTGTTAATCAGAACAAGTTTCCAGTGTAAATTATAATGAATCATTCTAGTCTTTCTTCCTATTTAATATGCACTTTTACTTGTTATCTAAATAATCTAACATTCACTTTTATTTATTATCTAAATAACCATTCGTTTTACTTAAACTTCTATTTGGTTTCCAAAATGAAATGTTTAATATAATTTCATTAACTTTAAAAAACAGAGAGAGGAAAAAAAAAAAACAGAATAGTCAATGAGCAATGCCTATGACTGAGTTGTCCCAAAACTTCCCCCTGAGCTAAAATGCCAAAACAAAGCCACTGCCCCCAGATTTTTAATATCCATAGCCCACAGGAATAATACGGGTTACTTCATTGTAACTTCAACTACACCTGAAAATACAATTAGATTTTTTAAATTAAAATTTGACCTTAGTTTGCTATGTGGTATTAAAAAAATAAAAACAACAAAAAAACACCTCTTTTATTCTTAAATTACACAGAAAAGAAAAAATCAAACAAGACATACAAAATGCTTTAACAAGAAAATCTAAAACTTTTCAGAATTTCAGTGCTTTGTTTCCCCCTAGTAATTAAGTTCAATCAGGCATGTGACTGACTGCACACATTTTATCAGAGAGTTAAAGAACACATTCAGCCATGTTCTTTCACAGGTAAGAACGACCCTGTTTATCAGAAGAAACAGCCAGATGCAAACATACAAAATCATAACAAGTTACCTTCAAGTATTCTTTCTCTGTAGATATTACCTTTTGGGCTTGAGAATAAAAAGCAATCCGACAAGTTTTAGTTGTTAAAATGGCTCCTGTAGATTGGGGAAGTGGTGTCTGTGCTTCAGCTTATGAGTCATACATGAAACCAAGTGTTTCTAAGGGAGGCACGCCCATGTTGCTGTGGACCCAATTATTCTGCTAGGTCAAACATGCAAATCTGTAGGTAAAAACGGTATAGGAAAGTGGGGAAGAAGACTGAAGGAGCAAGATCTACCTTGATTACACCATTACTAAGCTCATATTAATTGTGATAATTTAAAACTAACAATAAAATAGAGTAAGAATCTACAAGGGAGCAAAATTAAAAACTATATATTGTTTTAAAATATAAAAATCTCAATTTTTAAGTTATTTTACTATATCAATTAAAACTGTGAAAGGAAAAAAGTATGAGAGGGGATGGAAGGGAGATGGCAAACTCTGTGGTTCTTAATGTAACAATGAACTAGCGAGTGTAATCTGGCTACTCATTAACCCTTATATGAAAGAGATATATTGCTATGTAATCTGGAAAGGCTCAGCAAACTACAAAGCCAGATGCAGATCTGTAAGTTCACTAAACAGATAAAATCCACTAGAAAATTCAAAGTTCAGTGGAAAAATAAGTGTGAATTAAACTGGTTTACAGAATTTTTAAAAACCCACACCCCAATGTTAGAAAGGAATTTAAAGTCCAACGAAGCAAAATGATTTTAAATAAACTGCAAGCTTGATAAAACCCTTTAAAAAAAATTATCAGTACGGTCATAGTTCATAACTCTATTACTTCCAAATGAGAGCCACAGTGTGATTTACCTTTCAAGCAAAATTTTCCATGTGTATTTCAAGCCTGTCTTGTGCCAGGCAACCTGCTGCAGCTCCACTGCACTTGCACAAGGCCAGTCTAAGGGGCCAACAACTGTGTCCAGTGAAGCTCTGCCTTCCAAGCACAATACATCAGACAAAGAGCCCGAGCCACTGAAATATTACTCCATATTACTATACCTACTTATCCTGGTCTCTGGATGAATACTTACTAATTTATTCTAAGAGCTTAATCAAAATGGTTTGAAAGCACTAAGTATTCCAAAGCGCTTGAAATGATGAATGCGACTCAATACACAGCCTTCATCCTAGTATCTTACAAAAAGTACACAGGATTTAGCAAGGTTTTCTCCCTTTAGTTAATTAGTTGGGTGTTTATTCTGGCTTAGCAGGAGGCATGGATGAGGGCACAAGCTGTCACTGACTTAGGAACTTTACAAACTACTGCAAAACAGCAATGATTGTGAAATGACTTTCATTGTGAAATGACTTTCTGCCCATTAAGTGTCTATTTATTCCTTACACTGAACATTGCTTGGTTTATCTTTTTACTGAAAAATAATCTCCACGGTTTTAAAAATTGTTAATTAAAAATTTGTTAAAAAGAAATACAGATTACGTTTTCTCCTGTCAGATGTCATATTTAGCTTACTTTAGCTCATTTACAAAAAATGACTATTCCGAGCCCATGCACCAAGACACAGGTCCTCTGAGCAGTCATGGGAGATTCACTTGTTCACTGGAAAGTCCCCCCCAAGTAATTTTCCTTATCTGAAATTTACTTTAGATAATATTAATGTAAACCTGACAATTTATCTTCTTTTGGCTAATTAGAAATAAAAATTGTAACAGGTAAAAGAGGGCAATAGTATTATAAAAGGTGAAAGAGCTGATAACGACATGACAAAAAAAAAAAAAAAAAACCACCTTATAAAACTAAAAATAGCCGGGCACGGTGGCTCACACCTGTAATCCCAGCACTTTGGGAGGCCGAGGTGGGTGAATCACGAGGTCAAGAGATCGAGACCATCCTGGTCAACATGGTGAAACCCCGTCTCTACTAAAACACACACACACACAAAAAAAAATTAGCTGGGCACGGGGGTGCGCGCCTGTAATCCCAGCTACTCAGGAGGCTGAGGCAGGAGAATTGCCTGAACCCAGGAGGCGGAGGTTGTGGTGAGCCGAGATCGTGCCATTGCACTCCAGCCTGGGTAAGAAGAGCGAAACTCCATCTCAAAAAAAAAAAAAAATTAAAAATATATATATATATATATAAAACTTTAAAAGTACTCAGATCTGAAGCCACTATGTAAGGTCAGTGAGTTGCAATATACTGCCTAAGTACATCACCACACACTAAGTGTCTCCAAGTCAGCATTAGTGTAAGACGGGCCTTGAAAAGACAAAGTGAGCGACGTTAAATATGTGCGAGATGTTTGAAGAACAGATACCTAAAAGGACAAGCTTCTGCTATTCAGAAATCCAATTATATAAAGCACCTCATTATTTAATAATGGCAAATATTCCAAACATAATTTAAACGAAGTACTTCTTTACCAGTAATGTGAAAAGACTTAAAGGGGAAATAATTACACCTCTTCAAAAGAAACAAGTTAAGATGCTGAAGTTAAGAAACAGCTAAGATGCTGTTCCTAAGGAGATGACTCCAGTTGCCATTACAATATATTATCCCTTTGCCCAGGGGTGTCCCCATTAGCATTATTCTATCACCTACAGGAACTGGATCCTCTTCCATTCACAGCCCTCAGAAGTCAATCTCTGCATATGAGAGTATCAAAAGCAAAAAAAAAAACAAAAACAGGCAAACAGTTTGGCACAGGTTCTAATCAATCTACTTGGGTTCAAATCCCAGCTCTGCTACCTACTAGCCTCATAATCTTGGGCAGTTACTTAACAACCCTGCATTGTAACTTATTTATCTATAGTTAAGCCTAATAGAATCTACCACACAGATTATGAGGATTAAAATAAGTCCACATACTGCTATCCAGACTACAAAAAGCACTTCACAACTCAAAAATAGGAAAACAACCAGTTTTTCAAATGGTCAAATCCAAATAGACACTTCACAAAAGAAGTAATACAGATGGCAAAAAAAGTACATGAAAAGATCTCAACATCAATACTCAATAGGGAAATGCAAATTAATGTAACAATAATACGGTGAAACAAACAAACAAAAACACCGATAATACCAAGTGTTGATGAGGACACAGAGCACTGTAACTCTCACACATTACTGGTGGGAATGGAAAAGTTTAGCCACTTTAGAAGATAGTTTAGCAGTTTCTATAAACATACACTTATCACATGATCCAGTAATCCCGTTCCCAGGCATTTACCTAAGAGCAATGAAGATACACGACTATTGTAAAACTTCTATGCAAATACATAGAGTAGTTTTATTCATTCACCAAACATTGAAAACCTAAGTAATGTCCATCAATGGGTGCACGGATAAATCCATATAATGGAATGCTATGGCATAGTCATATAATGGAATGCTACTCAGCAACAAAAAAGGTCTGAATTTCTGATAGATATGACAACATGGATGAGCCTAAAAGCATTAGGCTGAACAAAATAAGACAGACTCTATGACTTCATATGATTCCATTTATATGACATAATGGAAAAGGCAAAATAAAAGGCACAAAAATCCTATCAGTTCTCAGGGGAGGGGGCTGACCACAAAGGAAGACAAGGAACTGTTTAGGGTGACAGAAACATTCCGTATCTTGATTGTGGTACTGGTATATGACTTACATAAGTTGTCAAAATTCATGGAGCTATAGGGCAAATTGTGCTGTATATAAACCATACCTCAATAAACCTGACTTTAAAAAACAGAAATCCAGGCCAGGAGCTGTGGCTCATGCCTGTAATCCCAGCACTTTGGGAGGCCAAGGTGGGTGGATCACTGAAGACCAGTAGTTTGAGACCAAGCTGGCCAACATGGTGAAACCCTGTCTCTACTAAAAATACAGAAATTAGCTGGGTGTGGTTGTAGACACATGTAATCTCAGCTACTTGGGAGATGGAGGCAGGAGAACCGCTTGAACATGGGAGACAGAGGATGCAGTGAGCCAAGATTGTGCTACTGCACTCCAGCTTGGGTGACTGAGAAAGACTCCATTAAAAAAAAAAGAAAGAAAGAAAGGAAAGAAAAAAAAGGGAGGGAGTAGGGGAGAAAGAGAGAGAGAGAAAGACAAAGAAGGAGAGAAAGAAAAAGAAAGGAAGAAAGGAAGGAGGGAGGGAGGGAGGGAGTCAATCTGGTTCAGGTATATGAAATACACTTACATACTGTGGGTATGTTTATTTCTAAAATTAGATATGGATCAAGTCAGTATATACCTTACTATAAAGCTTTCATGTCTTGGAACTGTCAACATGTATATGTGAACTACTAGCTGAGAAAGACTGAGTCAACTGAATTTATTAAATGCCAACTAAACTTCAGATACTATTTATTTCCTCCACTAAAACATAGTTTATGAAAAGAATTTATTGTGTAAGCTGGGGCTCATTTTTCCTTTTTATTGTTACCTCTTTTCTTTCAACTCAAATCTGAAAACTTCTAGTACAAAAATACAGAATATTCTAATTTCCATATCTAGGAAACTTGGGCTAAAAAAGCTTTGTTTGAATCCATCCCATAGGTTGGGAGCTAACACGCTATCACTATCAGAGATGGGGAAAAAAGGATCGCACCATTAAAATGACAAATGACCAAAATCAATGTTCTCCATTATTTAACTATAAAAATAAAATTTAAAAGACTGAGATTGTTACAAATCTTTCAATCACAAAGAATTTATTTTGTTGATGATAATGCCTCTAAAAAGTGCAATCCCAGGTTCCAAGAATTGTGTAGAATTTCTAAATGTGAGCTTAAATGTAAAACATATTTTCTATTTTCTATTACTCGCTTTTTTTTTTTTTTTTTTTTTTTGAGACAGAGTTTCACTCTCGTTACCCAGGCTGGAGTGCAATGGCGCGATCTCGGCTCACTGCAACCTCCGCCTCCTGGGTTCAGGCAATTCTCCTGGCTCAGCCTCCTGAGTAGCTGGGATTACAGGCATGCGCCACCATACCCAGCTAATTTTTTTGTATTTTTAGTAGAGACGGGGTTTCACCATGTTGACCAGCATGGTCTCGATCTCTTGACCTCGTGATCCACCCGCCTCAGACTCCCAAAGTGCTGGGATTACAGGCTTGAGCCACCGCGCCCGGCCTAGCTTTTTTAAACCAAATCCTCCTTCCCGCTTCTGCACAGACAGGTAACTAGGTGGCACTTTTTACCATTCATAAAAAGCAGGCCTCTTAGACAATAGTCTATGTATTTTCAGGGTCTTATCAAAGGCAAAAGGGGCCATGGCTTCTGTCTGCACTATATTTTCATCACCTAGGACAGGGTCCAAAACTCAACAGAAACTCGGAGACACAAATGAGCAACTTTCCTGAAACTGCTCACTGAGGGGAAAAACATATTATCAGGATTTTAGTACACACTGAAATATCTTTAAAGGCATGACTGGCCCTGTGACTTGATCACCTTCCTCAAGATACCGTAAGGATCCATTGTATCAATGACAGGACGCGCACTGGACCTAATGAGCAACGAGTAGCAACTACTCTAGGGTTAGTGACAACACATCACATGTCAGAGGGTAGGAAATAAATCTGACTAAAATTCAAGGGACTTCCACTTCAATGTAATGTCTGGGGGTCTACTGGTATGAGGCATGCATGTCATGATATCTCTTCCAGGGTAAAGGATAAATTGTTGCACCTGGTCTCTCCTACTACCAAGAAAAAGGTACAACACTCAACTCGCTTATTTAGATTTTGGAGGCGACACATTCCTCATCTGAGCGTGTTACTCCAGCCAATTACCAAGTGATTAGAAAAGCTGCTAGGGCTCAGTAGCAAATCTTCTGTGCAAGCTGCTCTGACACTTGGGCCATGTGACCCAGCAGACCAATGGTACTTGAGGTATCAGTGGTTGGCAGGCTCCCCTCTATAGGAGAATCACAGCACAGGCCTGTAGGATTTGGGAGCAAGACCTTGCCATCATCTGCAGACAGTACGTCCCTTTCGAGAGACAGCGCTTGGCCTGCTACTGGACCTTCAGTAGAAACTGAACATTGACCATGGGCCATCAAGTTACCATACAATCTACTTGCCTATCATGAAGTGGGTGTTACCTGACCCACTCCAAGCCAGCATAGCAGCATTCCATCATCAAATGGGATAACATCAAATGGGTAACATATATGTGATTGGGCCTGTGCATATCCTAAAGGTGCAATCACATGACGTGGCCCAAATGCCCACGGTTCCTGGTACTACACTGTCTTTTCTCACCCAGATTGTACCTATGACCTCATGAGGAATAGTCTACGATCGGCTGACAGAGCCTTGTTTACAGATGGTTCTGCATGTGTGAGCACGACCCAAATCAGATGACTGCAGTGCAGCAGCCCCTTCTCTGGAACATCCAGTCATGAAATCTTCCCAGTAGGCAGAACTTAGGGCAGGACAGCCAGTTGTGCACTTTGCAGTGAAGGAGAAAACAGTCAGACATGTGATCATACATCAATGCATGGGCTGTCGACAATGCTTTGGCAGGATGCTCAAGGGCTTGGAAGGAATATAACTGGAAAATTGGTGACAAATTTGCGGGGAGAACAGATCTCTCCTAATGAGCAAAGAATGTGAAGATATTTGTCTCATGTGAATGCTCAGCAGAGGAGGGCTTTAACAATCAAATGGATAGCATGACCTGTTTTGTGGATACTCGTCAGCCATTTTCCCCAGCCACATGTCATTGCCCAGGGGGGTTATCCTGGACATGGTGGCAGGGATGGAGGTTATTCATTAGCTTAGCAACACGGACTTCTGCTCACTTCAGCTCACCTAGATATGACTACTGCTGAGTGCCCAATCTGCCAGCAACAGAGACCAGCACTGAGCCCCCAATATGGCACCATTCCTTGGGGTGATCAGCAAGCTACTGGTGGCTGGTTGACTACATTAGGCTGCTTCCATCACAGAAGGAGCAGCAGTTTGTTCTTACTGCAATAGATGCTCTAAATACAAATCTGCCTTCCCTGCATGCAATGCTTCTTCCAAAACTACCATCCATGGACTCACAGAATGCCTTATCTACCATCATGGTATTCAATACAGCATTGCTTCTGATGATGGAACTTATCTCAGAGCCAAAAAAAAGTGTAGAAATGGGCTCGAGCTCACAGAATTCATTGGTCTTACCATGTTCCCTACCACCCTGAAGCAGCTAGCTTTACAGAATGGTAAAATGGTCCTTAGAAGATGCAGTTACAGTGCCAGCTAGGTGATAATAGCTTGCAGGTCAAGGGCTAAGTTCTCCAGAAGGCTGTATACATTCTGAGTTAGCATCCACTACATGGTACTGTTTTTCCCACAGATGGGTTGCACAGGTTCAGGAAACAAGGAATACAGATAGGAATGGAACCTACTCACCATTATCCCTAGTCACCCACTAGAAAAATTTTTGCTTCCTGTTCCCACAGCTTTATGCTCTATTGGCCTAGACATTTTAGTTCCAGAGAGAGGAACGCTTCCCACCAGGAAACACAACAATATTTCCATGGAACTGGAGTCAAAACTACCACGCAGCCACTTTGGGCTCCTCATGCCTCTGAGTCAACATGGCTGGGGGTGATTAATCCACACTAGGAATGGGAAGGTGGACTACTGGCTCACAGTGCAGGTAAAGAGTAGGTCTGGAATACAGGAGATCCTTTGGGGCATCTCCTAGTATTATCATGCCCTATAATTAAGGTCAATGGGAAACTGTAACACCCAATCCAGGAAGGTCTACTAACAGCCCAGACCCTTTAAGAATGAAGCTTTAGGTCACTCAACCAAATAAAGAATCACGACCAGCTAAGGCGTTTGCTGAAGGCAAAGAGCAGACAGAATGCAGATGTACAAGAAGGTAGTTATCAATGCCAGCTATACCCACGTGACTAGTCAGGAAAATGAGTATTTTTTTTTTTTTCTTTTGAGACAGAGTTTCGCTCTTGTTACCCAGGCTGGAGTGCAATGGCGTGATCTCGGCTCACTGCAACCTCCGCCTCCTCGGTTCAAGCAATTCTCCTGCCTCAGCCTCCTGAGTAGCTGGGACTACAGGCACGCGTCACCGTGCCCAGCTAATTTTTGTATTTTTTTTTAGTAGAGACGGGGTTTCACCATGTTGACCAGGATGGTCTCGATCTCTTGACCTCGTGATCCACCCGCCTCGGTCTCCCAAAGTGCTGGGATTATAGGCGTGAGCCACCGCGCCCGGCCGGAAATGAGGACTTTAACTGTCATGACTATGTTCTCCCTGTTTTGTGTGTATATACACATAGATATAATGAAGCAAATACCTGTGTGTTCTTTTCTCCTATTCCTTTATTATGTAAAATAAGATGTATTTACTTTATGTCAGTATTGATTGTTAATTTTACATCATAGAATTACATTGTGGAATTAATTAAGAGAACATTCAAGAACTTAACGTCCTCTTCTGGGGAGAAATCAGTGCATTTTCAGTTGTATGCAGGGTAGTTGTATCATTTTAGGCAGAACTACGATCTTGTAATTGTCTCTATTTGGCGATTAAGCATGGTTTAAGGAGATGCACATGGGTGCCATACAGGTGCCAAGCTGACAAGGGGTGGACTTGTAATGGTTAATTTCAGGTGTCAACTTTACTGAATCAAGGAATACCCAGATGACTGGTAGAGTATTATTTCTGGGCATGTCTGTGAGGGTGAGGGTGTTTCCAGAGAGACTGGCATTTCTTTTTTATTTTTTTGAAACAGAGTCTCACTCTGTTGCCCAGGCCTGAGTGCAGTGGCCTGATCACAGCTCACTACAGCCTCAACCTCCCAGGCTCAGGTGATTGATCCTCCCATCTTAGCCTGCAAAGTAGCTGGGACTACAGGCACGCACCACCATGCCTGGCTAATTTTTATATTTTCTGTAGAGATGAGGTTTCGTCATGTTGCCCAGGCTGGTCTTGAACTCCTGGGCTCAAGTGATCTACCTGCCTCAGCCTCCCAAAGTCCAAAGATTACAGGCATGAGCCAACATGCTCGGGGAGATGAGCATTTCAGTCAGTGGACTCCACAGGAAAAATCTGCCCTCATCCAATGTGGGTGGGCACCATCAATTGGCTAAGGGCCTGGACAGAACATTGAAGCAGAGGAAAGGCAAATTCTCTCCTTCTTGGAGCTGGGGCACCCTTCTTCTCCAGCAACTAGAAAGACTGTAGTTACCAAACTGAGACAGGAAGGAGGATAAATGGCAATGGTTTGAGGTAGAGGAATATCAGAGTTTAGTTCTGAACATTTAAGTTTCAGATGCTCATTAGTTATCAGACTAGAGACACCAAGTTGGTTATGCAGTCCTGGAATTGAATACATAGTCCCAAGCCTGGGTTAGAGGTGTGGGCTACAGATAATAAAGTTGGGAATCATTAATATATACATATACACACACACACACGTATACATACATATATATACACACACACGTATACACACATACATATATACACACGTATACACATACATATATACACACATATACATACATACAAATAGACACACACGTATACGTACATACATATATACACATGTATACATGCATATATACATGTATACATGCACACATATATACATACACACATGTATACATACATATACACACATGTATACATACACACATATACATATACACATATATACACATACATATGCACGTATGTATACACGCATACACACATATACATATACATACATGTACACACTTATAAATACACACATGTATACATACATGCATACACACGTATACATATATGCACGCACGTATACATACATATATATACCACACGATATTAAAGCTATAGGTTAGAAAAACAATACCAAAACCTATAATGCAATAAAAATTAAAAACAAAAAAAACAACAATGACAGACTCAGGACACTCCATCATTTAGAAGTAGAAAAGATGAGGCATAACTAACAGAGAAGACTGAAGAGGAGTACTCAGAAATGTAGGAAGAAAACAAGACACGTGTGTTTCCAAGAATAAGGAATGAGCAACTGTGCCAAATGCTGATGGCAGATCAAGTTAGATAAGGTCTGAGAAAAAAATGACAGTTGAATTTGTCAACACAGAGGTCACTGTTGGTTTTGAAAGAAAACTTTTCACGGTACAGCAAAATAAAAACAATTAAAAAACGGATTAAATTTTAAGAGCGAATAAGGAAGGGGTGATAAACTGAAAACAGAAAGTAATTTTGGGTCAGGTGTGGTGGCTCATGTCTATAAACCCAACATTTTGGGAGGCTAAGGTAGGAGGATCACTTGAGCTCACAAGTTTAAGACCAGCCTGGGCAACATAGTGAGAACCTGTCTCTACGAAAAATAAAAATAAATAAAAATTAGCTAGGCTTCGTGGCGTGTACCTGTGGTCCCAGCTGCTGAGGTGGGAAGATTGCTTGAGCCCAGGAGATTTGAGGCTGCAATGAACCATGATCATGCCACTGTACTGCAGCCTGGGTAGGAGTGAGACTCTGTCTCACGCACATTAAAAGAAAGTAATTTTGGGGGCCCAAAGTGGCTCCGGCCGGATGTCGTGGCGCTTGCGAAGGCGAGGCCAAGAGTTCAAGGCCAACCAACCTCAGCAACCTTACAAGCTCTCATTGATTGGCAAAAAAAAAAAAAAAAAAAAAAAAAGAAAGTAATTTTGTTGTAAAAGGGTCAAGAGAAAGCTTTTTGATTTGGGTTTTTGTTTTGTTTTGTTTTTTTGGGTTTTTTTTTTGCTGGGGAGAGAGGTGAGGAGTCTGTTTAAGAAAAGTCGTCTCTGACCAGGCATGGTGGCTCATGCCTATAATTCTATCACTTTGCGGGGCTGAGGCAGGTGAATCACTTGAGCCCAGGAGTTCAACACTAGCCTGGGCAACATGACAAAATCCCATTTCTACAAAAAATAAAAGAAATGAGCCAGGCATGGTGGTGTGTGCCTGTGCTCCCAGCTACTCGGGTGGCTAAGGCAGGAGGATCTTGAAGCCAAGAGGTTGAGGCTGCAGTGAGCAATGATGGCATCACTGCTCTCCAGCCTGGGTGAAAGACTGAGGAAAAAGAAAAAGAAAAAAGAAAAGCAGTATCTTTACTATCTGTAACATTTCATTTTGCATTACTGTCAATTTTGTACAAGTCTGTTTCTACACTGATAAACCAGTAACCTATCTGAGAGCAGGAACTATTATCATGCAGCTTCTGCAGCTAACTATAACTGCAGACAGTTATTTCACACTACTGTGGGACTGCAGTTTCCTTTTCTTTATAAAATATTGGGACAATCTAGAGAACTGATAATTTTAAAGATCCATCCCAGTTATGACATTTGATTTTACAGCCTCTCCAAGTTCTCAGAACAGTATGTGCAGAACTGAGAACAAAAATCAAACTAAGACTACATTTAAAACAAGTCTCCTCATCACATTGTTATATAATCTGTTAACACATAAAGTTACCAGACACCCAGAATAACCGCAAAGTTTTATAAACTCCGTAAAAATGTAACTATATATATTATACTCAGTAACAAAACGTAGAAATACTACACTAGCATTCTAGAAGCATTCTTTCAATCTTATAGCACTAGAATATTTCAGCAAATGGGCTGTTAGCACACAAGTTCAAAAAGGGTCATCTTAAATACACCAAAATTTTAGTTCTTAAAAAAAAAAAAGACAACTATCTTAGTCATTACTAAAATTTAAAGCAATTATCATAGAAGGCAATCCTCTTATTTTAAATTAGGCTGATTTGGACTGCCTCTCTATTTTTATTGGATATTTATTAGTTATCTGTAAAACAAAGATTCTATTTACAAGGAGATTAAGAAAAAACGGGGCCTGACACAGTGGCTCATGCCTATAATCCCAGCACTGAGGTGAAAGGATCACACTATGTTACTCATTCAGAATTCGAGATTCTGGCCTCAAGCAATTCTCCCACCTCAACCTGCTAACATGCTGGGATTACAGGCATGAGCTACCATGCCCAGCTGAAGATATTTTAATTCAAGTTTTACCTTTTTTTTAAAAAAAAAAAAAGAACCTGAATTGGCACCCCGTCACACACTGTGACCCCAACTACTATTCATTCTCAGTCCCTGCTTTTCAAAATTCCTCAAAGCTGTGTGTACACCTACTCCATTTCTTCATCTCCCACTCATTCTTCAACCCAGCCTAATCTAACTTCATCCTGCCCCTATTATGCCACTAAATCTAATTAAGTCAATGACCTCCCAGGGTTAAATCCAATTAACACTTTCAGAACTTGTTTTGTTAGACCTATCATTTGAAACACTTCTTTGGCTTCTCTGATAACACTCTCTTCTGATTTTGCCCCAGTTCTGGACTACTCTTTCTCCGTTTTCTCTGCCCCACCTCCTCACCACTTACCACTGGAGGTCCTAAAAGCTCAAAGTCCTCTTCTTACGCCAGACTCTTCCAAGTCAAGTATCAATTTCTAGGGCTTCAAACTACCAGGTCAGAGTATCAAGGTGAAAATCACTTATCCTTAATTACCCTTGACAATTCCCTGAAATTCGCCCTTAAGTACACCTTACACCATATGAACAGGCCACAATGGCGGCCAATACACAATCCCCTCCAACCTTCAAGCACCATACTAAACAGGCAGTTTATAGTTAAAGGCCCACTGTACAAATAGGTTCATCATTTTTCTTGCTCCTATGCCATTCCACCTCCATACTCCCCCACTTATAACCCATCAATATCTGCCCACTCTGCTAAAGATAAAATTCAAAATATGTAACATGGCCTAGCCTAGAATGTCTTACATGATTTGACACCTGGCAGCCTCATCGCCCATCACGTCTCACTTTCTACATTACAGCCCTCCAGGCCTTTCCTTTCCCAAAGCACACCCTTTCTTTCTTGCAGAGCATTTGAAAAATGCACTCCCTCAGTCTACTCTCTCTTCCCATTTCCCGTTTTCTCCTAGTGAAGGCTTACTCATCCTTTGGGTCTTTACTGAAACATCATGTCCTTAGAGAAGCCTTCTCAACTCAGCCCTTCCCCACATCTTGTTAGGGGTCTTCCTGCCATACAGGTACACGTAAGCATACTTTTCACTTGCTTGATCAACGTCTGTCTCTCCCACTGAACTGTAAGCTTCATGAGGATCTTGTCAGCTTTTATTATTGTTTTATCCCAGCACCTAACACTCACATATCAGTGAAATAAGAAACTTCATCATTATAGATGCTTTTTACACTCATAAATAATGTGCATACAGTATCCAAATACAAACTGAATTTTTTTTTCTTTTTTTTTGAGATGGAATTTCGCTGCTTACCCAGGCTGGGGTGCAATCGCAGTTCACCGTAACCTCCGCCTCCTGGGTTCAAGCAATTCTCCTGCCTCAGCCTCCCAAGTAGCTGGGACTACAGGTGCATGCCACTATGCCCAGCTAATTTTTGTACTTTTAGTAGAGACGGGGTTTCACCATGTTGACCAGGATAGTCTCGAGCTGTCGACCTCATAACCCACCCACCTCAGCCTCCCAAAGTGCTGGGATTATAGGCAAGAGCCACCTCAACCGGCCTTGAAATTTGTTTTTTAAAATTAATTGGCATAAAGTAGAACAAAATGTATCATCCTAATCATTTTTAAGTATACAGTTCAATAGTCTTAAGTACATTCATGCTGTGGTGCAACAAAACTCTCATCTTGCAAAGCTAAAACTCTGTATCCATTAAACAATAACCTCCCGGCTGGGCGCAGTAGCTTACGCCTGTAATCCCAGCACTTTAGGAGGCCAAGGCAGGCGGATCACCAGGTCAGGAGTTCAAGACCAGACTGGCCAACAGGGTGAAACCCAGTCATTAAAAAAAAAAGAGAGAGAGAATTAGAAACTAGGCCAGGCATGGTGGCTCACACCTGTAATCCCAGCACTGTGGGAGGCCAAGGCAAGCAGATGGCTTGAGCCCAGAAGTTCAAGACACATCTGGGCAACATAGCAAGATCCTAACTCTTAAAAAAAAAAAAACAACAACAACAAAAAATAATCTCCCATTCTCCCTTACCCCCTGTTCCTGGCAACCACCATTCTACCCAAGTCTCTATGAGACTATTCTAGGTACCTTATACAAGGTGAATCACACAGTATGTCTTCTTTGTGACTGGCTTATTTCACTTAGCATAATGTCCTCAAGGTTCATCATGTAGCATGTGTCTGAATTTCCCTCCTTCTTAAGGCTGAATCCCATTCCACTGTATGTCCACAACAAATTTTATTCATCCATTCATCCACTGATTGATCTCTGGGTTGCTTCCACCTTTTGGTGACATAACTATTTATTATTGTAATGATGCTAAGAACAAGGGTGTACAAATATCTCTGAGATCCTGCTTTCAACTATTTTGAGTATATATATCAAGAAGTAGAATTGCTGGATCATATGATATTATATGATCATATGATAATTCTCTTCCAAAATTTTTTTTTTGAGACGGAGTCTCGCTCTGTTGCCCAAAATTTACAGAATAGTTGTTAGCGCAGTGGCATGATTTCAGCTCACTGCAACCTCCGCCTCCCAGATGCAAGTGATTCTTCTGCTTAGCCTCCCAAGTAGCTGGGACTACAAGCACCCCCACAACATGTCCAGATATTTTTTGTATTTTTTAGTAGAGACCAGGTTTCACCGTATTAGCCAGGCTGGTCTCGAACTCCTGACCTCATGAGCCGACCATCTCAGCCTCCCAAAATGCTGGGATTACAGGCATGAGCCACTGTGCCCATCTTCTTTTCCATTGTGGCCAGACCATTTTACATCCCCACCAAAACAAGAATTCTTGTACACAAGAGTTTCAATTTCTTCACATCCTTGCCAATACCTGTTGTTATATATTGTTTTGTTTTGATAGAACCCATTCGAATGAATATCAAGCTGTGACTTCTTTCATATAAACTTTATGTACCTTCATTTTCCTACAAATTTGTGGCAAAAAGCCATCTGAATATATGTTCCATAAACAAACAACATTCGAGAAGATATTGGCAATGCAAAAGAAAATAACAGTCTTTCAAAGCAGCATTTTAAGGAACCGTAAAACTGTAGGTCATGTGAAATGGCATGAAAACAAAAGAAAGGCATTTTCACTCATATCTGAAGTTCTCGGATGCCTCCTGCCTGCTTAGAGCTCTGAATTTCTTAAGCTTAAGTTTTGCTTCCCTTCAGGATACTCCTCTTCACTAACCACCCCGACTCCCCACTCATGCACTGGGAAACCTTCTCCTACTCTCTTTGCCTGTGGTTGTACCCTTCCTTTCTATTTCAGCTCTGTGCACCTCGGCATTAGAGGGTATCAATGATAAACGCAGATGTTTGGACAGCTGGGGTAAATGAATCCCATTACAACCTTGAAAAGTTGAATTACATGTTTGATTAAAACTGAAAATGAAACACACACACACACACACACACCCCTGAAAACATTTAAAAAGCTTCACATAGAGCAACATATCAACACATCCTAAATTGGAAGTGTATCCTGGTCTCTGAACTCCGAATTCAAAAGACTTTAATAAAATTTAAACTAGGGGCCGGGCGCGGTGGCTCAAGCCTGTAATCCCAGCACTTTGGGAGGCCGAGGCGGGTGGATCACGAGGTCAAAAGATAGAGACCATCCTGGTCAACATGGTGAAACCCCATCTCTACTAAAAATACAAAAAATTAGCTGGGCATGGTAGCGCGTGCCTGTAATCCCAGCTACTCAGGAGGCTGAGGCAGGAGAATTGCCTGAACCCAGGAGGCGGAGGTTGCGGTGAGCCGAGATCGCGCCATTGCACTCCAGCCTGGGTAACAAGAGCGAAACTCCGTCTCAAAAAAAAAAAAAAAAAAATTTAAACTAAAAATAAAGATTTAAGACAATCTAGAATGACTCTGGATCAAAAAGTCACTAGGCTAGGCACCTTCCCAGAAAGTTAGAATAAAGCACAAACATGTTTTAAATCAAAGGTATATATTTAATAGTGATTAGTCTGCATTCAAAAATAAAAGATATTTTAAAGTTTGCATACACACAAAATTTACAGAATAGTTGTCATCGCTTTTTCAAAGTTCAAGTTATCTATGTTAGAATTACTTTTTATGAGATGGAGTCTAACTCAGTCTGTCGCCCAGGCTAGAGTGCAATGGCGTACTATCGACTCTCTGCAACCTACACTTTCTAGGTTCAAGTGATTCTCCTGACTCATTCTCCAAGTAGCTGGGATTACAGGTTTGCACCACCACGCCCAGATAATTTTTGTATTTTTAGAAGAGACAGGGTTTCACCATGTTGGCCAGATTGGTCTCAAACTTCTGACCTCAAGTGATCTGCCCACCTCAGCCTCCCCAAGTGCTGGGATTACAGGTGTGAGACACTGCACCTGGACAGAATTACTTTTCAAAGAACAAAATGTTTCAGTATTTACACTTGTGAAAATGAATCCAGGTGTGAACATTTCTCTTAATCCTAAAATAGTAATAATTATAGCATAAAAATCTAGACAGATATTTCAAATAAAGTTTATTATGTGTTGGTTAAATGTTTTAAACTAAAAATTTATTTATATAAGTTCATTGTCATTTATAGTTCTAAAGAGGATATCATAGCAAAACCATTACAGAAGGTTAGAAAACAAATATAACTTTATTGACTCTTCAAATACCTAGGCAAAGAGTAAACAGACTACCAAGTGTTTTGAAAGTTACTTTCCTTGGCTGGGCACAGTGGCTCATGCCTGTAATCCCAGCACTTTAGAAGGCCAAGGCAGGAGGATCACTTGAGCCCAGCATTTAGAGGTTGCAGTGAGCCATGATCGTGACATAGCACTCCAGCCTGGAAGACAGAGCAAGACTCTGTCTCAATATATAAATAAATACTTAAAAATAAAATTTAAGAAAGTTACTTTTATTAAACTGTATCTAAATAATACTACCGTAATCTAAATAATCTAAATAAGTTATATGTCAATGTACCTACACAAACGTGCACTTTCATCATGGTTTACTTCACTTACAATTACAGTATTGTTTGTAGAATATAAGATATACATGTTAGTGAAAAAATAATTTTGAAAAGTTATCCACGATTCCATATATTTACCTTGAAAAAGTTAAAACCAAACACTTGAAGTTTATTGCATTTGTCACACTATATTTTTCAAAATAAGTGACTCGGAGAAATATTTAAATAATTAAAATCATCAGGCACGGTGGCTCACCGAGCACTTTGGGAGACTGACGCAGGCGGATCACCTGAGGTAAGGAGTTCGAGACCAACCTGGCCAATATAGTAAAACTCTGTCTCTACTAAAAATACAAAAATTAGCCAGGCATGGTGTACGCCTGTAATCCCGGCTACTTGAGAGGCTGAGGCATAAGAATCGCTTGAACCCAAGAGACAGAGGTTGCAGTGAGCCGAGATAGTGCTACTGCACTCCAGCCTGGGGCAACAGAGTGAGACTCCATCTCCAAAAAAAAAAAAAAGAAATTAAAATAATTAACATTATACTTGACAATTAGTACATTACCAAAGTGTAAGGTCCTTATGGTAAAGTATCAGGTCCCTACGGTGAAGTATCAGTGGCAAGGGGGTCAGTCAAATTCATCTGTTCTCCACAGTGTGGATATATCACCTTCTTAAAAAAGGCACAATAGCTGACCTCAGAAAGCTGCTTCAGCCCACTTCTGCTTTACTGGTGACACAAATTTCAAGCCCTAAATGGCTACCCCGCCCCTTCTGACACCTCTGGGAATTCAAGTGTGTAAGACGTTTATAACATCATTGACTGAAAACAGCTCATCTCTTGGGAAAGTTTTATTTGGTCATGAGTCCAAAACTAAACCATTTCCTGAGTTGCAGTGAGCAAATAAGTATTTCACAATCATCATTTCATTTTGATTTAAGCTAGTTTATGCAACTACCAAACTAGTATAATTTGTGAGCAGTGTCCTAAATAAGTAGCATAATATAACCCCAACTCATCTGTATAAATACAGTTAAGGCAATCCGTCCAAAACAAAGAGAATTTTTAACAATTAAAACCAAATCCCAAAAAACGAGGTAAGAAGGCCACTTTGTCTTAGCCAAAAAAGGATGTGGGGAGACATTTGATATATTTCTCAAAAAATATAACTCTCAAGGATAATACCATAGATATTATAAAATGGGATGGAAAAAAAATCCGTACAACAGAAGGGATAAAAGATCATTTCACAACATGCCTACGTGCCACAATATTTTAAAAACCAATCCTTATATGACATTTCTGAAACAAAGAATCATCTAAAAAGCATTCTTAAATCATTGCAGCTTTTTAAACTATTGATTGCATTTTAGATTCCCTTTATTTAAAAACCTCAGAAAAGTTCAGAAAACAAACTAATTTCAAGCTTTCTATTTGAGGAGCATCACTGCATGCACCAACGTGGAAGAACCAAAGCCAGTTCTAAAACAGTAAATCACAAATGAATGAAACTTTTCTATAATTCTTGATGGTTTTAGTCTTGATATTTTGTCCACAGGGTGGCAGTCTCACAGTATTAACTTGTTCACGGATTAAATGCACAATTTCAGTGTTCAAAAAGCCACAGACACATACAGGTTTGCAATAAATTTACTACCTGGACACTGGAACTCCACCTGACTTTGGACCAACCCCAGAACAGAGCACCTATAGACGCCCATTGCCTTGCTGCTGTACATTTGAACAGCTTGCACAAGGGAACTCACCTAAAAGGAGAAATTGTGTATTTTAAAATATATTTTGTGTAAAATAACTTGCTCTGCTATAAACCACCATCAAAAACCAGTGTTTTAATTTGGTACTTAAAAAAAAATTTACTACCTGGCCAACCCTAAGAGTAAAAACTGCCAGTCCCCTCCAATAAAATCTGTGCTTCATAACTTCTCTACTTTTTTTAGAAGTATGTATTTCTGAAGTTGTAGATTTTTCCTTCAGTGTTATTTCTGACATCTGATCCTTTCTATTCTGCAGCCACCATCCTATTTAAGGAGAGAGTAGAAGCAAGGAGAGCTGTTAGGAGATTATTATTGGACTGCAATAATAATTTAATTATTTAATAATAATAAAAGTCCTTGACTTTTATCAAGGTCTAATGGAGTGGGAACAGGAAAGGGACAGTGGGAATGGAGACCACAGACATAATCCTTCCATCCTCCAGTTCAACCTGCACATCACAACCAAATTTGTTTCATTAAAATATCCTCCTATTACCAGAAATCTCTTTTCCTAACTAAATAAACTCCTTAACTCCAAATCCAAGGGGCTTCCAAAATCTCCTTGTCAAGGGGCTTGGTAAAATAAACTGCTTTGCTTTAAATAGACCTTGTCACTTCTTCTTTCATTCATTAGTTCAAATGTTTTCTGAATGTTTGCCAGGTGCCAAGCCCTGCTTCAAGTCTGATGATACAGAGGGAAACACATCAAAGCCCCCTGCTCCAAAGTCACACTCCTGACAGTACGGTCTGTGAGCGGGAGGAGGATATGTCCCCAGATACTTCCAAGCTCTCTGTAGGTAAGAGATACGGTTCTTCCTAATTATGAGCCATTGGAAGCACACTAGGCGTTGGGAGGACAGTAAAAAGACATTGTCCACTACAGATCCTAATCTATTTTCGCAGCCTCATTTCCCATTCCTATCCTACTTGTACCCCCAGCTCCGTTAAAATGTGCTCGTAACTGTAGGCGTGCCTCTGCTCCTGCCTGTTTCCTCTCAATGCCTTGTCCCCATCCCCATCTCTACCAGCAGAAGCCTTATCAGCCGTCAAAACTTATCTCGAATGCTGTCTCCTACAGGCGGCCTTTCCTCATTCCCCTCACACAAACTCAGACACCATCAAACACTTAGGACCCTTGGCTTAGTCCCCTCTGAGCATTTATCAGACACTATGTATTGTATATAATTATCTGTATACTTATCCACCCTCCTCCATCAGTTATTTACTGAGCACCTTCCACATTACTGGAACTATCCAGGAGCTGAAGTTTCCCTGTTAAATTATTCTACCGTTATTTTTATTTTCTAGAGAGAGAGTCTTGCCCCGTTGCTCAGGCTGCAGTTCAGTGGTGTAGTCACAGCACACTGCAGCCTCAACCTCCTGGGTTCAACCAATCCTACCATTTCAGTCTCCCAAGTATCTGGGACTACAGGGATGCACCACCACACCAGCTCATTTTTGTATTTTTTTTTTTTTTTGTAGACATGAAGTTTCACCATGTTGCCCAGGCTGCTGTTATTTTAAAATATGTAATATCCGAATGATAAATGTAAAATCTAGAGATAAAATATTCTATATATTTTTTATTGCTTCAATCATTTTTAAGAGTTTGGTTGAGATATAACTTACATATCATGAAGTTTACCCACTTAAAGTATACAATTCAATGTTATTTAGTGCATTTATAAAGTTATAAAACTATCATGTAATCTATTTTAGGACTTTTAATCTCCCTAAATTTACTATCCACATTGGCAGTCACCTCACCCCAAACCTCCCTATTGCCTCTAATCCCAGGCAACCGCTAATCTACCCTCTTTCTCTATAGATTTGCCTATTTTGGATATTTATATAAATGGAATAAAGGTACGGTCTTTCATGCCTCGCTCCTTTACTTAGTATAATGTT
This sequence comes from Saguinus oedipus, assembly GCA_031835075.1. Classification (NCBI taxonomy): domain Eukaryota; kingdom Metazoa; phylum Chordata; class Mammalia; order Primates; family Cebidae; genus Saguinus; species Saguinus oedipus. Next base: position 171,880,559 of record CM063173.1, read on the forward strand.
CCTATGATTCAGGACCTCGTCCTTTGTATTGCCAAATATTCCATTGTATGGATACATTTTATTTATTCACTCATCAAGTGAGGGACATTTGGCGTTCTACTTTTTTATTATAAATAATGCTGCTATAAACATTAGTGTACTAGGTTTGGTGTAGGCATGTTTTCATTTATACTGGGTACATACCTAGGAGTGGAAATACTGGGTCATGTGGTAACTGTTTAACATTTTGAGGAACTGCGAAACTGTTTTCCAAAGCAACTGCACCATGCGACATTTCCAGCAGCAGCGGATGAGAGTGCCAATTTATTTACTATCGTTTGAATCTTTATTATCAAACAAGAACGATCTCATTATGTGACATCCTTGCCCTTATGGAACTTATACTGATAGAGAAAGATAAGAAATAAACAGAAACCAATAAACAGGTTAATTTCAGATACTACGAAGTTAGGACTATAGGCATGTGGCATCATATCTGGCTAACTTTTTAGTTTTATTTTTAGAGACAGGCTCTTGTTATGTTGTCCAGGCTCTTTCATTTTTGTTTGTTTGTTTGTTTCCTCAAGATGCTGTCTCACTCTATGTCCAAGGCTAGAGAGCAGTGGCACGATTCTGAGATTCTGGCTCACTGCAATCTCTGCCACCCCGGCTCAAGCAATCCTCCCACCTCAGCCTCCTGAATAGCTGACAGAGGTGTAGCACGTGCCACCATAGCTGGCTAATTTTATGTATTTTTGGTAGAGATGGGATTTTGCCATGTTGTACCCCCGCCTCAGCCTCCCAAAGTACTGGGATTACAGACGTGAGCCACCACGCCCTGTCTCTTTCACATATCTTCTGATTACACCTAACAGTAGCAAATATTACAGAGGTTATTTGGGTAAATCCACAGCACTCAGTGTCCCTCATTTGTGGCACAAGAGAGGACACCTAAAATATGACTGCCAATGGCACAAGCACAAGAATGAATCCTTACAAATTGATCACCTAGCCTTAATCAATTTAAGGTATATGCCTTACTGACAGTAATGAGTAGCTCTGTCTTCAAATACCAAAGTCATTTTCAATAAAGCAAGACAAATCATTCTCATACCTTAAGCCTAGATTTCATTCCTGTAAAGTGAATTCTAATGAACTGATTGCTTTTTTCCATTAATTACAAATTAATATTCAACTCTTAAATATAAAAATCTACAAACATAAAACATTCTCAATGTTTCTTGTTTGACGCTCTTAAAACAAGAATTTTTCACATGCCACTGCTATCTTTGGGTTTTTCAAGAGATAGAAATGGTTTAAAAATTTTTGTGACATAAAATGTCACTCCTTGATAAAAGAACCTGTTACCTAGTCAAAGTTTATCAAGTTAAAATTCCTTTCTACATTCCCAGCTTGATGGCCCATGGCCCTCCCTGCAGGCACTCTGTGTTCCTGCCAAATCAACTACTTGCCAGCCTCATACCTGTTCTCCCTACCTCAGCTTTATGATTCACATTCCCCACCAGGAGAAATCCAACCAGTTCTTCAAGGTCCAGGGCAAATTCTCCCCCATCCATGTCTCTCCAGTCCTCTCCCTTGAGCAGAACTGATTCCTCAGTTCTGTTACCCCAGCAGCACTTCTACAACTCAGATGTTCCCTTAACATATTCTATGTGATACACAACTACACAAAAGATAAATCTGTGTTTTATACAAAGATAACCCAACTTCTTCCTTTGTTGTCACCCCCAGGTATATAGTACAACTATATACAATTACTGAGCACACAGTTAAAAATAACATTCATTTTAGCATCATTTGGTACAGTGTGATAAACTCATTACAAAACGCGAAGTCAAGGCGAGGCGTAGTGGCTCACACCTGTAATCCCAGCACTTTGGGAGGCCAAGTCACGTGGATCACCCGAGGTTAGGGGTTCTAGACCAGCCTGGCCAACATGGTGAAACACTGTCTCTACTCAAAATACAAAAATTAGCTGGGCGTGGTGGCAGATGCCTGTAATCCCAGCTACCTGGGAGGCGGAGCCGCGAGACTAGCTTGAACCCGGGAGGCAGAGGTTGCAGTGAGCGGAGATCCTGCACTCCAGCCTGAGTTACATACAGGGCAAGAGTCGGTCTCAAAAAAAAAAAAAAAAAAGGCAAGGTCAAAAGTTAAGCCCTCTCTGGGGACGATTAAGGCAGACTTATCTTTCCTTCTTTCCAAATTTGCAACTACTGTAATTCTTTAACTGCTTCTTAATAATGACATGCTATTACTTAATTTTTTTATTACTTATTTAAATGAAACTTCCACTTTCATTATCTATTCAAGAATCGCTCAACAATTCTTGCAGCTCTATTTAAAATTTGTGAGTTATATGTGTTATCAAAACTGTGTGGCTCTAAAGCCAGAGAAGAGAGAAGGTGGAAAGTCTCATCACACAGCTAATCAGAGACCAAAACATGATTCCATTCAGTGTTCTATTCACTAGTTAACATGAAGAAGCCCAACATCAGTAACTTCGAAAGCATCTGGTAGTGTTTGGTGTGCAGCAAACACACAAACATAAATACTGAATTAATGAAGATGATTTAAAATACTTAGGCTTTTTCTTTTTTTTAACAAGATAAGCCTAATTAATCCTTAATCACGAAGATCACATTAACAAATTTATTGTGCAGTTAAAGCCACAAAATGGTCTGGGAACACACATACTAACAACCAAAACATCTGCTCTCAGTAATGGCACTGACCAGAAACCCATCTGCAAGAGTCATTTTTTCCTTCTTCGTTTGTTCCCAGAGGCCCATAGACTACACATTATAGCTGACCCTATTTTCTAATTTCAGCTTGCATTTAAGATAACGCTTTTGTTTCATTTACAGCTCACATGCTGCTGACACAGCTGCCCCTTTTGTAACAAACACAGCGCTTCTATATTTAAAAATACAGTGAAACTTTGTTTTAAGGTCCCCTCCCCAGTCTCCAGCCAATTTTCTTTCCCAAGCCCCACCTCCATCCCAGGATTTTTTTTTTTTAATCAACGGCGCTCAAAACGTAGACCCTTTGGAAAGTCGATTTACTTATTTAAAACTATTCCGTCATAGTGATATTTTTCTTCTCCATAGCTCGTGGTGTGTTTTTAAAGGGAAAGAAAAGATTCTCGTTCCCAAAGGCTTTTCTTCGAGGGTACTTTCCGTAACTGCGACCAGCGCCCGGAATGTCAAGTTGGGAAGACCTCGCGGGCCGGCCTCCGGCTTACTCCGGCGCAGTGGGTGGACACGCGGGCGCACACGCGGCGAAAAGGGGCGCCGGGCAGCTGCGCGGCCGGGAAAGCGCGCCCCCCAGGAGGCCGCAGAAGGCACGCTGTGTTCTGGGGGGCCTCGTAAATACCGGGTAGACAGAACCCACTAGAGCTACCTCTGGGGTGCCCAGCGCAGGGGACCAGCTAGCCCCGCCTCGGAAGAATCGCCAGGGCAGCCGAGGAGGGTGTGGGCCCGAGGGGTGCGCAGGGAGGAGATAACGCAAGGCCGGAGTTAATCATCACCTCCCGAGCGTCTGGAAAACTACGGCCGGAGGGCGGGGGAACAGCCACGGGGAAAGTGAAACTCCCTCCGGGCCCACCAGTCCCGCGAGCCGGAGGTGGGAGGGAGAGGGACCGGGGCGCAAACTCTTCTTCAGCACGCACAGCCCGGCATTCGCGAGGCTCCAAAAGCCGCAGCCCAGCTAGCGGCGCCACTAACAACTACAGTAATGCTCGTTTTCTACAAACTTACCCAGATAGGGGGACAAGAGAGGAGCCAGACCAGAGATTTTAAGTCAGCCCTCCAAACCAATAGTTTAAAAATAATGATACAAAATATCAGCGCAGCGTTCCCATACCGGGAGTCGAACCCGGGCCGCCTGGGTGAAAACCAGGAATCCTAACCGCTAGACCATATGGGAAGTGCTGCTAGAAAAATCGCCGTGACCCACCTGACAAGCGTAACCGCCTCTGTCGCCTTCGCCGCGCTGCTCGACACTGCCGCTCCCGCCGCCGCCGCCGCCGCCGCCGCCACCGCCGCTGCTGCCCACGCGCTCCCGAGTTAGGGAACCAGCTCCGTCCGAGCGCGGGGACGTCGCGGGGGAGGGGAAAGGAGAGGAGCGGGGCCGCTCCGCCGGGGCAGCAAAGTTTGAGGCGAAGCCTAGCGACTTGCAGTCCCAGACCCCGCGGTTTCACCTCTTTTTTTTTTTTTTTTAACTCCGCCAGAGGCCCCCGACACACAGGTCCCAGTTGCTCCGCTGGTCAAAGTGCGTGAGGACTAGTTGGCAAAGTTGAGAGCGGCGACGTCTCTGGGAACAGCTGTTTGCGTTCGGGGCGGAGGCGGCGCGCGAGCTCCCTGGCCTCGAGCCAGCGACCCTAGACGGAGGGTGGAGGTTCTGGGTCCCAGGGGAGGACACAGACACAGCGGGATGGCGCAGCGACTTGAGGCTTGAGACCCCGTCCTTCAGCTCAGGTCCCGTCGCGCTTTTGCCCCTTCCCGATGACCTCAACCCCTTTATACCGACCCCACCTCTTTGGAGCCGGGAGTACCGCCCCTGTAGGGGGAGGGGAGAGGAGGAGATTTCGAACGCGGATTGGGTCGTCTGAGCACCCGTAGTTGGGAGCTGCGGAACGCTGGTCCCAGGGACGGTGGAAGGTGTCCGGGTAGGAGGGAGGTTCGGGTGGGCCTCGCGCGGCTGGCGGAGCCCGACTTGTCCCGTTGGGAGAGCGCGAGTCTGAGTGGAACCCCGGACGACGTGCAGAGCCTCCGGCGCAGTCATGTGAGTTGGGTCTCAGGCCCTGAACAACGAGGTGTTGTTTCTCTAGGCGGTCCTTTCTCACCCGGGTCTTCACCTCCTCTGCTCTCCCGCCCTTCGGCCGGGGGCGTGACGCACGCGTACTTAACTCGCTCGGCACCGGCCCCAGACCTGCAGGGCCGGTTCTCTGGGCGGGGTACAAATGTTACCCCGCCGAGCGCCCTAGGGTATGGGGGACGGGCTCCGGGGGAGGCCGGCGGCCGGTTCTGGGGTCTGGTAGGACGGCCGCGGGCGAAGCTCCCTCCACGATGCTGCCGGCGGTCGCACGCGCCCCTTTGGGTTCCGAAGCGTCTGAACCCTAGAGTATTGTGAAACTAGGGTTGGGCCGCGGCCTCCCGAGCCTGCTGGAAGCGGCCAGCCCTGGGTAGCGTAAAGACTTTTTTTCTTTTTGGTCGGCAGTCTGCGAGGTCCCTCCCCCAAAGCCAGAAACGAACAGAAAGGATAAATGTTCTGTAAGATGTTCCTTAGTTTTTCATAACGATGACCGTAACAAGTGAGAAATTTTTTAAAGCCATCTTAAGGGAGTTTTGTAATGAATCAGATACAGATTTTCTTAACGCTGCTGGCAACAGAATTTCCATTGACTGTTCCAACCAGGTAAATAATAAAACAATTAGGTAACAAGACAAGATTCAGCAGCAGGCACATAGATTTCAAGCTTTAAAAAAAATGTAAAGCATGCAGAATTTTACTTTTTAAGTTTTATGTGAGCTTAGACTTGTTTTCTCCTTTTTCAGGGCGGACTACTGGAAGTCACAGCCAAAGAAATTCTGTGATTACTGCAAGTGCTGGATAGCAGACAATAGGCCTGTATGATAATTCTGCTATTAGAGATTCGAAGAATAATTGTGTCGAATGAAGTGTCTTTTCTGATGTAAACTCACTTTACAAAGCACTTTTATGTACATTGCTCTTGCTTTTTCAAAACATGAAAAGATTTCTGCCTTCTCAGTCCCTTAGGAAAGCTGTGAGCCTTCTTCCTTTTCATCACCCTTTGATTACATATTAAGTGAAATTATTTCTCTGTGGCCTTTCGGGAAATGGAGAATGAGTAGGTCATCTCATTCATGTTTATGAAGAACCTACATTATAATGGTGGTGTTCGTAATACTGTCATACACGAAGAATTGTGGAAAGCCCTAGTTTTTCTTGCATATTTTCTGCTCTAGAAATAATCAAATGTATTTAATGCAGAGCTGTATATCTTTAGATGCTTAAATTCTGAAAGAACACCATATTCCCTTTCTCATGAAACAGAAAGTAACAACTCTGTTATGTGTGATGTTAGGCCATCTCATAGTTGAGATCCAGTGTTGAAGGTGTCAGGTAAAAAGCGCACCACTGATTTTTCTCCCCTCTCTTGCATGTCAGAATACTGTGTACGTACCACACAAACACTAGGGTATCTGTTAAGTATATTTCAGATTGATCTCCTCTTTATTTGGAAGAGTTGGATGCACAAAGAATAGTAATCTCATGTTTTAACAACGCTTGGATTTCTGTAGACGTTTATTTACTGTTATCTGCAAGGTGTTTGGGATTTGGATTTTTTTTTTTTAAATATTTCGATCTTTTTGGATATTTGCTAAAGTTCTTGACTGTCTTGTTTTACCTATTTACTTATGAATAAATACCATGAATTTTATAAACCACACAGATCACTTAAAGCCTCTCTTTCTTGTTGGCACCCAGGCTGTAAAATGAATTTTGTGAGTTATCCAGAGTAAGTAATCCCTTCTAGTGTAGTGTCTTTATCTTCTTGAACCACTAATACACATTGACTTAACCTTTAATTAGAAACAAAATTAATTTTGAATGGTCCTTTAATATTCTTTGTGTAATCAACTTTAGAAAACTCAATATATGAAAAATAGAGGAGGATTATCTGCTTTACAAAGTCATACTTTAAAGATGTATTCACAGTAGTCTTTTAGAATAACTCAGTTAATGCATCATGTGAGATTTGATTGACAGAACTTATTTTGCAGAGCTTACCAGGAATTTCTTATTGCATTTAACCAGAAACTTGTAATTTAGGGAGCATTTCTGATTGTTTAAATAGATAATTGGGTTTACCTGCCCCGTCCCCAGTCATCCAGTTGCCATCACTCCATAGGTTATCTTTTTCTTTTTTTAATTTTCTTGTCTGTCCTTCCATTGTTTCTGTATGCATGTAGACACAATTTCTTATTCCAGCATACATAAAAGGTAATATACTGTATATATTGTTCTGCACTATAGTTTTAAAAAATAAAACAGTATGTAAGAGGAGCTCTCTTTGTATCTATACATAAAGAGCTGCTTTTTCTCTCTTACTGTAGCCTATGAGAATGAACCACAGTTTAACAGTCAGTCCCCTATAGATGGATACCGTATTGTTACAGCAAACAGTACTGTAGTCAGTAAGCTTGTATATGTCATTGTTTTGCATATGTGCAGTTGTGTCTATAGAATAAATTACCAGAAATGAGACTGTTATGTCAAAGGGCAAACAGATTTGTAGCCTTGATAGACGTTGCCAAATTATTCTCCATAGAAGTACATTTTGAACCATTACCATATTGTATAAAAGTGTTTGCTTATGATTTATGAGAAATCTTAAAATACGTACTTTTTTTCCCAATTTTGAGGAATAAAGCAATAAAATCATTGTTCTCTATGTCCTTGTGGCAAATGGAGCTATAAAATTCAAAAGGCTTTTGATGTCGAAAGTTATTGAAGATTTTTTTCCCAAGTCTTTCAGTTTCATGTCCTGTTTGAGTCCTCATTACAATCATAGTCACTAGATTAGTCATCAGGGGTACCTTGTATTTTTCTCCATTAGTAAGGTCATCATGGTTTATTTTAAGAACCAAAGGAAACCTAGTCAGAGGACATAAAAATAAACAGTGTCGTTCCCTAGCATCATTTGATTAAAAGGCCAATTTGCATTAAATTAACATTTTCGTCTTTTCTGCTGTTCATTTTAATTTTTTTGTGTTTATGAGAAAATTGTTTATGATGTTTACTATGAATTTTATGATGTTTATACAGTTTTCTTTTGTGTTTTCTCTTTTTTCCTTTCCAAGAGTGTTGAATTTCATGAAAGAGGAAAGAATCATAAGGAAAATGTGGCAAAAAGGATCAGTGAGGTAATTTAGATAGTTTCTTTGCTAATTTTTCTATGCAAATATCAGTCCTTTCTCTCACTTTTACTGTTATGTTTGTCTTACATAGATTAAACAGAAAAGCCTGGATAAGGCAAAGGAAGAAGAAAAGGCATCAAAGGAGTTTGCTGCAATGGAGGCAGCTGCCCTGAAAGCATACCAAGAGGATTTGAAAAGGCTTGGCTTAGAGTCAGGTAAAAAAAAAAAAAAAAAAAAAAAAAAGCAGCCAGCATGTTTTAAAAGTAACATCAGAGGTCATGCTAAGTAAGCTTTGATTGTTTCCATAAAGAGGTTATAAACTCAGAGTATACTCTTAGTGTTTTTATTATGCATCATACATAGTACTGTTTATGGAAGTTTGCTCATGCACTTCTGTTGTACTTTTAATGTTTCATGTTTTAACACCTTCATTCATAGCAGCCATACTAATTTTGTGATCACCTAATCCTAGTTTTATCCTAGGTAAGTGGTTCATTTCAGAGACACTGAGTTTTTTAGGTATTCTGGTTATTTGGCTAAAAGATGCTATGCATTTAAAAATAGATCTTTCGTTATAATTGCAGTTCACTGTGTCCATATGGTCAAAATTGTGAGTCTTGTATATTTATATGGGTGAATATGTAGTGAATTAGCCTTTTGTGGACAATTAGCAGATTTTACTACTAGAAGGAAGTTGCAGATGAAAGACATTATTTAACTAGACTATCTATCTGTCATTGAATTTAGGCTTTAAACTGGGAAGGTTTTATGAGTAATTCTTCCATATCAAATTCATTTTCCTTAAGCCAAGTGTATAGCAGATCTCAGTTCATCTTGCGTAGTGGTTGCAATGGTCAGCCTGTATTGGTATTTTTCTAATAAAAATGGCTTTCAATTAAGGTATTAAGTAGAGTACCAGTTAAGTTAATTGGCATTGTCTTCATTAAATGAGAACAGTTGTGGCCAGACTTTAACATGTTATCCTGAGACATTGGTAGGTAAAAGTTGTTTGGTTCTTTGAAGATGAAGCCATATGTTCATTTTGATAGGAAAAAGGATTTATGCATTCCTGGAGAATTAGCAGTAGGTGAAAGTTCAGCTGTTGTCAATTACATGCATTGAGAGAGTCTATTATGCTGCCCTTTGAGCAAATAAATTTTACCATTTTATATTTAAATGGATTTTTCCTATTTAAAAATATGTATATATGCACATATATATATTTATATATATATATATATATTTTTTTTTTTTTTTTTTTTTTTGAGCTGGAGTCTCACTCTGTCACTCAGGCTGGAATGCAGTGGCATGATCTTGGCTCACTGCAGCCTCTGCCTCTGGGTTAAAGTGATTCTCCTGCCTCAGCCTCCAGAGTAGTTGGGACTACAGGCACCCGCCACCATGCTCAGCTAATTTTTTGTGTTTTTGGTAGATAAGGGGTTTCACTGTGTTAGCCAGGATGATCTCGATCTCCTGATTTCATGATCTGTCTACCTTGGCCTCCCAAAATGCTGGGATTACAGGCATGAGCCATCATCCTGACCTTTTTTTTTTTTTTTTTTGAGACGGAATCTTGTTCTGTCGCCGGGCTGGAGTACAGTGGCATGGTGTCAGCTCACTGCAACCTCCACCTCCCAGCAATTCCCCTGCCGCAGCCTTCCAAGTAGCTGGGACTACAGGTGCATGCCACCACACCTGGCTAGTTTTTTATGTTTTAGTAGAGACAGGGTTTCACCATGTTGGCCAGGATGGCCTCCATCTCCTGACCTCGTGATCTTGTGATCTGACTGCAGCCTCTCAAAGTACTGAGATGACAGGTGTGAGCCACCACACCCAGCCTTTCCTATTACATATCAGAGCCTTGTTTTTCCGGATAGGATATATATTCCTTTAAAAGTACAACAGTGCAGTACAAAGAAAAGAGTTTTTAAAAACTCACTAACTGTTAAGATTTTTTGCAGACCTCTTTTCTAGATCTCTTTTTAAATTACATATTTTGTGCTGTGGTCTATTTGCAGGTTGTTTTATTTTTCCCTTAACGATACGTCAAATGTATCTTTTAAATAATTAGGGAGATACATCATTTTCATATGGTTGTTAAGAACCACGGACTTCGGAGTCAATTTTTTCTTGCTAGTTACGATTTTAGATTAAAACTAAGTAGCATTGCCGGGCACAGTGGCTCACGCCTGTAATCCCAGCACTTTGGGAGGCCAAGGCAGGTGGATCACGAGGTCAAGAGATCGAGACCATCCTGGTCAACATGGTGAAACCCCGTCTCTACTAAAAATACAAAAATTAGCTGGGCATGGTGGCGTGTGCCTGTAATCCCAGCTACTCAGGAGGCTAAGGCAGGAGAATTGCCTGAACCCAGGAGGCGGAGGTTGCAGTGAGCCGAGATCGCGCCATTGCACTCCAGCCTGGGTAACGAGCGAAACTCCGTCTCAAAAAAAATAATAATAATAAAATAAAATAAAAATAAAAAATAAAACTAAGTAGCATTATGGTATAAATTGCTTAAGTGACCACACACAACAAATGTTTAATGAACAGTAGCCACTGTTATTTTGTTTTTATACCATAATTTATTTAATTTTTTTCCTGGTTAACATTTGGTTTGCTTAGAATTTTTCAGTATCGTAAAGAGGGTAGCATTAAGCATCTTTATGCATGTATCTTTTTTACACTAATTTGTCTCTGTAGGTTCAGTTTCTAGAAGTGATATTACAATACCAAAGTGTGAATATATTTTATATTGTTAGTGAATACCTCATTGTCTCCAGAAATGGATGGATTCACATTTTCAGTAGAACAAAAATGAGATTATTAACCTGTGTTACAAGAAATTACCCAATCCATTGGGAAGTAAAGCCATACGAACTTAATTTTTTTCTTTTTTTTTGAGACAGGTCTCTGTCACCTGGCTGGAGTGCAGTGGGACAATCATGGCTCACTGTAGCCTCGACCCCCTGGGCTCCAGTGGTCTTCCCCCCTCAGCTCACCACAAGTCCCAGCTATTTTTTTGGTAGAAACGGGGTCTTGCCATGTTGCCCAGGCTGGTCTAGAACTCCTGGGCTCAAGCAGTCCACTCGCCTGGTACTCCGAAAGTGCTGGGATTACAACCGTGAGCCACTGCCCCTCGTCGAAACAACCCATTTTTTTCCAACCATTGTAAATACCTGATCTATCAGACTAATACTGAATTTGGTCATTCTTTTCAGTACTTACTGATCTTTTATAAAACAAAACAAAAAGCATTTCTTTGAATATTAGCAAAAGTAAATGTTAATTGGTTATGTGTCATGGCTCATGCCTGTAATCCCAGCAGTTTGGGAGGTCAGAGTGAGAGGATTGCTTGAGCCCAGGAGTTCAAGACCAACCTGGGCAACATAGTGAGACCCCACTTCTACAAAATAAAAACAGAAAATTAACTGGGCATGGTGGTGCATACCTGTAGTCCCAGCTACTTGGGAGTTTATTTTATTTTATTTTATTTTGAGATTGAGTCTCACTCTGTCGCCTAGGCTAGAGTGCAATGGTGTGCTCTCGGCTAACCACAACCTCTGCCTCCTGGGTTCAAGCAGTTCTCCTGCCTCAGCCTCCTGGGTAGCTGGGATTACAGGTATGCGTCACCATGCCTGGCTAATTTTTGTATTTTTCAGTAGTAACTGGGTTTTACCATGTTGGTCAGGCTGGTCTCAAACCCCTGACCTCATGATCTGCCCCCCTCAGCCTCCCAAAGTGCTGGGATTACAGGAGTGAGCCACCGTGCCCGGCTGCTATGTGGGAGTTTAAGGTGGGAGGATTGCTTGAGCTGAAGAGTTCACGGCTCCTACTATGGGCCATGATTGCACTACTGTACTCCAGCCTGGACAAGGTATGAAAAAAAAAGTAAATGTTAATTCTCTGAATTCCCTTTGTAATTTTTGTCCATTTTTTCTATTAGAATGTTTGATTCGTAAAAGGATCTTTGTTTGGAATATTAGCCCTTTGCCATATTGATTGTAAATATTTTTTCATTTGTCGTATTTTTTATTTTGTCATACAGAATATTTTAATTTTTATGTAGTCAAATTTAACATTATTTTACTTTGTGTTTTTTTAATAACTATCTTTGAGATGGTTTTTGTATTGGTATAAAAAACGGGAAAGGGAGCCAGAAGTGGGCAACAGCTTTACTTTTTTCCCATATAATTAACCAGTTATTCTAAAAACTTTCTTTTTAAACATGCTTTGTTTATATTTTTTAATACATTTTTTATTTTTATAGATTTAGGGAGTAAAAGTGCAGATTTCTCATATGCATATATTGCATAGTGATGCAATCTGGACTTTTAGTATACCCATCACCTGAATAGTGAGCATTATGCCCAATAGGTAATTTGAAAACCTCTTTTTAAATGATCTATATTTTCTCCTCTGATACAAAATACCAACCAACCGGTTGTGTCTGTATCTGTGCTATTCTGTTTCAATCGGATGTTTGCCTATTTCTAAGTCAGTTTCACACTGCTAGAATAAGTTTTAATACCTGGTAGAACTAAATTCTCCTTATTCTTTTTATTACAATTTTCCTATCCTTGCATGTTTGGTTTTCCACGTACTTTATAGTAGTGTGCAAAGTTCTCAAATGAATCTTACCAGGTTTTTGATTGGAATAACATTAATGTTTTATGCCAGCAACAAAAAAATAATAAAGTTACTATGGCTGCTTTACCCTTCTCTCTTCTCTAGAAATTTCAGAGCCAAGCATGACACCAGTAACCAGCACTGTCCCACCCACCTCTATATCAAATCAACAGAAAGAAAAGAAGAAAAGAAAAAAAGATCCTTCAAAGGGCAGATGGGTAGAAGGCATAACCTCTGAGGGTTACCATTACTATTATGATCTCATCTCAGGAGGTAAGTCATTTAGGCATAAGACTGGTAAAGAACAGTGCCACTAGTAGAGTAGAACGATTAGTTTTATGTTACGGTTTTTATGTAATATTGGAACATTCTAAATAGTGAAAGACCAGTTTTTCATTTTTGCCACAAAAATGAGAAAACCATGTGCCCTTTAGAAAGGTACCCTTCTCATAGTGACTAAGTGTCATATTTAGTCAAAGCCTTTAATAATGGCTTTCTTATAAATAAATTTTAGCTTTATATTTTCTCAGTAGAACCTTATAAAAGTAGGAACTACATGGAAATAAAGAATTTTGCATAGAAATAAGGAATTTCAAATCCACTAAACAAATTCTGGGGTACTTGAAATAAAATATTTTACAGTAGAGATTTTCTTCTGGGAGCCAGTAACTGGTTTCTTTTTCTGTAGCTGTCTAGATTGATTTGATATTGTTTACTGAAAAATGGCATTGGGTATTTTATTGGAAACTAATATCCAACAGAAAAATATTCAGTGCGATGGCCAGACAGTGGCTCATGCCTGTAATCCCAGCACTTTGGGAGGCCAGGGTGGGGAGGATCACTGAAGTCAGGAGTTCGAGAACAGCCTGACCAACATGGTGAAACTGCATTTGTACTAAAAATACAAAATTAGCCAGGAGTGGTGGCACACACCTGTAATTCCAGCTACTTGGGAGACTGTGAGGCAGGAGAATTGATTGAAGCCAGGAGGCAGAGGTTGCAGTGAGCCAAGATCGCGCCATTACACTCCTGCCTGGGCAATAAGAGCAAAGTCCATCTCAGGAAAAAGAAAAATACAGTGTCATTTTACAGTAACAATATCAAAAACATCTTTTGTTTTTCCTAAAAACTAAATGTATTTGGGTTCTTTACTCCATATACATTTTAGAATGAATCAGTGCATTTATTCTACATTTATGTAGCATCTTACTCTCCAGAGTCATAAAATTTAGCAACAGAAGTGAATAAGCTTGATATAAGGAAGAATTTTAAAGTGCTATAATAGAAGTGTAATTGCCGGGCGCGGTGGCTCACGCCTGTAATCCCAGCACTTTGGGAGGCTGAGGCGGGTGGATCACGAGGTCAAGAGATCGAGACCATCCTGGTCAACGAGGTGAAACCCTGTCTCTACTAAAAATACAAAAATTGGCTGGGCATGGTGGTGCATGCCTGTAGTCCCAGCTACTCGGGAGGCTGAGGCAGGAAAATTGCTTGAACCCAGAAGGCAGAGGTTGTGGTGAGCCAAGATCGTGCCATTGCACTCCAGTCTGGGTAACAACAGCTAAACTCCGTCTCAAAAAAAAAGAGTGTAATTAAGATTATATGGGAACTCAAAATAATGTGAAATTCATTGTGATTATGTAGCTTTGAGAGATTATCACAGGAAGTACTTTTGAGCTGATCTCTAAATTAAGGACACCAGGAATGATGCCTTACACACTATTGTATCCCTAGCACCTAACATAGTGCCTAGCACGGTGCAGACTTCTTTAATTCATGTTTTGATTTAAAAAGACCAGTAGATTATTAAGAGGTACAGAACCTAGACAGAAAATATGAACCAGAAAAAGGTTTGAAAGTATTGTGAAATAGTCACGTGGTGGAGGTAAACATGCACTTCTTTGAAGATGTCTTAGCAGAGTAACACTGAAAGGTAGGTAGGGCTGTGAGAGTGATGGTGCCATTGACTTAGATATGAGATACAGGAAAAATAAGTTTAATGGGGACAATAAGGAATTAGATATGTGGGATATGTTGAATTTGAGGTACCTACAGAATATTCATGACAGTTCTTGATAGCTAATTGATGGTTACAGTCTGGAGCTGAACAAAATTGAGTCTGGGATGTAGATAATATGATAACCTTTAGGAGTATATGAGATCACAAGCAGGGAGAATAGAGCTAGAAGTAAAGGTGAGTGATACGTATATTAAAGGAATGGATGGAAGGAAAGCCCGCAAAAGAAGGTTAATAATGCTAGGAAGGTAGGAAATAAGATCAGAGAGTTAATCATGAAGAAAACCTTGGGTTACAGTGTTATTGTAATGTCTATTATGATTAGGTTCATAATTAGCTTAGGACTGTGTAGAAAGAGTAATCTCTTAGAATTTGCACTGAGCTTTAAGTGACACGCATATTGTACTTTAGCAATGAAGATACCATAAGTGATTATGTACTAGTAATTACAAGTCTTTCTCAAATTTACTTAGAAAACTATTATTTTTCTCCCTTCCAGTGTTTATTGCTTGCTTCCTTCGTTCAACCTCCTACTATATATACTCTTCCTCTCCATGAAACTTGGTTTAAATTTCTGCATATTGTTCCTCTGGAGTCCTTATTCAGTTCATGTCTCAATCTCCCTTGCCCCAAGATATCAAAGCCAATCCCCTTCCTTTGAAACTTATCAAACCTGAATTTTATGAAACCTTTAAGAGTAGCCCTGCCTGGCTCTAAAATTCCTGTGGAAGTTCCAGTAACTTCTGATCCCTCATTCTGTTCTTTCTTGATTACACAGCATTCACATGTATTCTCTGCACAATACTGGGATGTACGGTTTTTTTTTTTTTATTTTTCAAGTATGTTTTAAACTGTGGGCTTGTAGTGTTTTGTACATAATGACTGTCTTTTAAATTTTGTCCAAGGTTAATTTTTCGGAAAGTATTTCTTTAAAGCAAAAAGATTTTATAACTGCAATATATTTTGCTTTAAGCATCTCAGTGGGAGAAACCTGAAGGATTTCAAGGAAACTTAAAAAAGGTAACTGAAGCACATTAATAGTGTTTTTGCTTTATTCTTTAAAGTGATTGGTTTCTTGGGTTTTTGTAGAGTTTTGTTAAACAACTTTACTTACAAATACTCCACTCCCTGCTCCCCCAAACTGTGTCCTTTTTCTCCTATAAAGTTTTTGTTAGAAAGCTGGGCAGAGATGAAATAGTGATATCTGGCCGGGAGCAGTGGCTCATGCCTGTAATCCCAGCACTTTGGGAGGCCGAGGTGGGCGGATCATGAGGTCAGGAGTTCAAGACCAACCTGGCCAAGATGGTAAAACCCCATGTCTACTAAAAACTACAGAAAAATTAGCCAGTTGTCGTGGCAGGTGCCTGTAATTCCAGCTACTTGGAAGGCTGAGGCAGGAAAATCACTTGAACCCAGGCAGCATAGGATGCAGTGAGCCGAGATCATGCCATTGCACTCCAGCCTGGACCACAGAGTAAGACTCTGTCTCAAAAAAGAAAGAAAGAGTTATACCTATCCAAAAACTGTATTCAGGCAAATATTAGTTGGTTTGCAGTCTGTTGCCATTCAAATGTCCCTGGTCCATTTGGAAATAATTGTTCCTGGCTTTCAAAGGTGAGGCATTCTTCCCTTGAAAGTTGGCTCAGGATTAGCAAAAACCAACTTCCTGGTCATGATTAGTACTACCACCCCTAATACCCAGGTGTATTAGTCAGTTCTTGCACTGCTGTAAAGAAATACTTCTGAAACTAGGTAATTGATAAAAGAGGTTTAATTGGCTCACAGTTACGCAGGCTATACAGGAAGCATGGTGGCATCAGCTTCTGGGGAGGCTTCAGGAAACTTAAAATCCTGGCAGAAGCTAAGGGACAACAGTCACATCTTACATGGCCAGACCAGGAACGAGGGGTTAACAGGGAGGTGCCACAGACTTTTCAATTACCAGATCTCAGGGGAACTTGCTCACTATTTCGACAATAGCACCAAGGGTGGATGGTGTTAAAACCATGAGAAACTGCTCCTGTGATCCAGTCACCTCCCACTAGGCCCCATCTCCAAGATGGGGGATTACGATTCTACATGAGATTTGGGTGGGGTTGCAGATCGAGATCATATCATCAGGTGTCTAAAGGAGAGGAAAGGGTGGCTGATTCTGCCTGAGTTACTCAATAGAAGATCATCATGGTTATCCTCAGTTTATGCTGGATTTTTTCCTCCTATTAGACAGCAGTGAAGACGGTTTGGGTAGAAGGTTTAAGTGAAGATGGTTTTACCTATTATTATAATACAGAAACAGGAGGTAAGTATTACCTTTTATTAACTATTTAAAATTGTACCTGAAGCTGCTTATTGGCCTGCTGATAAATCATCTGAACTTGTAGATTTTAGTATATGATAAATATATTTGCATAGCAAACATGAATTATTTTTTGTAATTTAAAAACAATACAGTGGAAAAGCAAAAAGATTTCAATTCATATTATATTGTGATGTTCACCAATGTTCTTAGTTGATATCGCATTCATAAACTTAAAAATAGAATCCCTTTAGCTTTCTCTGACATTACTATTTTTAATCATAATTATTTTAGAAATATATAATTATTACCTTGGAAGGTAGCTTAAGAGATCATCTAGTTCAACTTGCCTTTTCCTTTTAAAAAATAAAACTGTGGCTGGGCTCAGTGGCATACACAGGTAATCCCAGCACTTTGGGAGGCCAAGACAGGTGGATCACCTGAGTTCAGGAGTTTGTGACCAGCCTGGCTAAAATGATGACACTCCATCTGTACTAAATAGAAAGAAATTAGCGAGGCGTGGCAGCATGTGCCTGTAATCCGAGCTACTTGGGAGTCTGAGACAGGAGAATTCCTTGTGCTCAGGAGGCAGAGGTTGCAGTTTGCTAATATTGTGCTAATGCACTCCGGCCTGGGCAACAAGAGGGAAACTCCATCTCAAAAAAATAAAACTGAAGCTTTTTAGCAGTAGGTAAAAATTAGTAAAAGTGAAAACTTAACGACGTTTTAGTTGCATAAATATTTATGAAGCATGCAGAATCTTGTCTAATTGTTATCTAAAACTTTCAAATTAATATTTCATCTAATTTAACATGATAAACTGCAGTTAAATTTATCAGAACATCTAGAACATTAATTTTAACTTTAGGAGAGGTTTGTTTTTGGTTTTCTAATTCCTGTTATCTTTAGCTCATTGCATAGCATTAAACTTTTAGGAAGAAAAGTCCCTTTTAACCTCCAAGAAGATACCTAGCCTGCCCAGTTACAGCAGTGTTTATATTCCAGTACAATTAAAGTTTAGGGTTTTTATACATATAAAATAGTATAGTGATATAATATAGCTTTAGAGCTAGACAGATCTGAGTCTAGTGCACAGCTTCTTTCTTTACCAATAATATGACTGTGGGCAAGTCACTGAGCCGATAGTCACTCTTCAGTGAAATAGAATAAACATGTGTTCTGTAAGGTCATGAATGCCATATGTCTATGAAGTTCCAGTAACAGTGCTTGGCACATAGTAGGTGCTTAATAAATTATTTCTTGAGCTGGGTGCAGTGGCTGATGCCTGTAGTCCCAGCACTTTGGGAAGTCAAGGCGGGGCAGATCACTTGAGGTCAGGAACTCGTGATGGGCCTGGGCAACATGGTGAAACCCCATCTCTACTAAAACTACAGAAATTAGCCGGGCTTGGTGGTACAACTGGGAGGCTGAGGCAGGAAAACTCACTCGATCCCAGGTGGGGGAGGTTGCAGTGAGTTGAGATTACGCCAAATAAATAAATAAAATAATTTATTTAAAGTTCTGTTGTTACTTGTGTGAAATGTGGATAAGGAAAAGAAATGTTTTTCTTAACCCTGCTGAGAACTCTGTATTAATTAAATTGCTTTATATATTGATTTGCCTTGAATGATTTTGGTTTATTCCTCAACCAGAATAATTATTAATAGCATCCCCTTTCACTCTTAATACTCTCCCAGTTGAACAAGTGTTCACTCTTTTTTATTAAACTAAAAATAGGGAATTAACTACAAAGTAAGAAATATTATTGTTTTACTAAAAGCCAAACGAACCACTGGATGGCAGTAAAGTTCAGTCAGTTGAGATTCCCATTCCCCACCCTCCCCACCAAACCACCGTATAAAAATGAGAACTTAATATTTACTTAGTGCTTCACAATATAATTTCACTCTATGACAGTCTTAGGATTTTTTTTTTTTTTTACAACTGGGACAGGGTCTTGCTCTGTCACCCAGACTGGAGTGCAGTGGCATGAACATGATTCATTGTGGCCTGTATTTCCTGGGGTCAAGCAGTCTCCCCACCTCAGCCTCCTGAGTAGCTGGGACTATAGGAACATGCCATGATGCCCACTAATTTTTAAATTTTTTTGTAGACACAGGGTCTTGCTATGTTGCCCAAGCTGGTCTCAAACTCCTGGGTTCAAGCAATCCTCCTACCTTGGCCTTTCAGAGTGTTGGGATTATAGGCATGAGCCACCATACCAGGCCAGGAAATGTTTGTGATAAGTAAGTTTCAGGAAATCTCTTGTATGCTCATTATCAGTATGTTTCCTGAAATTGGTGTCAGGTAAATTGTGAACTGTTAGAGATATCACCTAGTTCTTTGGTCTCTCATTCCATTGGAGTTACAGTTTATACATCTAGATAATCCAGTCTGTTTGAAATCAGTTTCTGAAAGATATAAGAGCAAGAGATTTGGGAACTCTTCTTTATTATCTTCTTGATCAAGAGGTAGTATGAAATACATACAGTATTGTCATTTAATAATTGTAAGTGATAGGAAGTGTTACATTTAAATTATATCTGAATAGAATTGATAACTAAATAACATGATTTAAAATGTGTTGAGCAGAATCGAGATGGGAAGAACCTGATGATTTCATTCCACACACTAGTGATCTGCCTTCTACTAAGGTCAATGAAAAGTCTCCTGGCACCCTAGATGAATCCAAATCATCAGAGTCGCATAGTGATTCTGATGGGGAACAGGAAGCAGAAGAAGGAGAGGTCTCTAAAGAGACAAAAAAGCTAAAAATAAAGTTTAAGGTAGGTTTTTAAAATTTATCTTTGGCCGGGCACGGTGGCTCACGCCTATAATCCCAGCAGTTTGGGAGGCCAAGGCGGGTGGATCATGAGGTCAAGAGATTGAGACCATCCTGGTCAACAAGGTGAAACCCCGTCTCTACTAGAAATACAAAAATTAGCTGGGCATGGTGGGGCGCGCCTGTAATCCCAGCTACTTGGGAGGCTGAGGCAGGAGAATTGCTTGAACTCAGAAGGCGGAGGTTGCGGTGAGCCGAGATCGTGCCATTGCACTCCAGTCTGGGTAACAACAGCGAAACTCCGTCTCAAAAAAAAAAAAACAATCTGCCTATCAGTTTTTTTTTTAAATAGTCTTGCTCTGTCGCGCAGTGTGCTGTGGCGCGATCTCAGCTCACTGCAATCTCCACTTTCCTAGTTCAGGCAATTCACCATGCCTAGCTAACTTTTTGTATTTTTAGTATAGACGGGGTTTCACCATGTTAGCCACGATGGTCTTGATTTGCTGACCTTGTGATCCGCCTGCCTCAGCCTCCTAGAGTGCTGGGATTACAGGCATGAGCCACCATGCCCGGCTGATACCAACTTTTGAAAAACTCTACAGACCTTAATTCTTCTGGTAGAACATAGATATTAAGTCAAGACATATTTTGGCAACTGGATAAATAAAATCAGGAACACTCAGGAGCCCATGAGTCAAAGTAGAGAAGACACAGTATAGCATTGAGCAATGGTTGAGATTATTGGCCTGAGAAATGAAGGAAAATCAAAGATTTCCTACATACCTAGGGTACACTTAGGATCTTGTCATTGCCTGCAGTTTCTCTACCAGTTTTATAAATCTTGATGGAACTTAGCATAAGCGATATGTCCAGTTTACAGAGAAGCAGCAGCAAAACCTTCATCGTAGCTGCCGTTTCACAGTGATTATAGCCAGCCAGAGTTAGGTAATCCAGTGTCCAATTTAGGATAGAAATAATTAATTTATTCTATCAAAATGAATGTGTTCCAACAAAAGAAAACTACAGGCCAATATCCATGCCGAACATAGATGCAAAAATCTGCAACAAAATACTGGCAAACTGAATCCAGCAGTACATCAGAAAGATTAAAACACTATGATCAAAGGATGCTTTATTCCAGGGATGCAAGGATTATTCAAAATATGCAAATCAACAAATGTGATTAACCACATGAACAGAATTAAAAACAACCATATGACAGCTCAATAGATAAAAAGCATCTGATAAAATCCAGCATCCTTTCATGATAAATACCTTCAGCAAACTAGGCACAGAGGGAAGTTACCTCACAATAATAAAATAATAATAGCCATATATGGGGCCAGGCATGGTGGCTCATGCCTATAATTCCAGCACTTTGGGAGGCTGAGGTGGGCGGATCACGTGAGGTTAGGAGTTTGAGATGAGCCTGGCCAATGTGGTGAAACCCTGTCTCTACTAAAAAAGCAAAAATTAGTTGGGCGTGGTGGCATGTGCCTGTAGTCCCAGCTACCCAGGAGGCTGAGGCAGGAGAATCTCTGGAACCCGCGAGGCAGATACTGCAGTGAACCAAGATCATACCGATGCACTTCAGCCTGGGTGACAGAGTGAGACTCCATCTCAAAAAAAAAAAAATGTCAGAAAAGGATGCAGAGAAAAGGAAACACTTATACACTGTTACTGGGAATGTATATTAGCATAACCTTTATAGAGAACTTTCCTCAGATAACTAAAAGCAGAGCTGTTACTCAATTCAGTAGTCCCACTTCTGATATCTACCCAAATTAAAAGAAATCATTACATAAAAAAGACACCTGCACTTTTACATTTATTGCAGCGTTGTTCACAATTGCAAAAACTTGAAATCAACCTAAGTGTCCATTGGTGGAGGATTTGATAAAGAAAATGCAGTATATGTACACACCATGGAATACTGCTCAGCCACAAAAAATGAAATGATATCTTTTGCAGCTGTGTAAATGGAACTGGAGGCCGTTAACCTAAGTGAAATATGGAGGCCGTTAACCTAAGTGAAATAGAAAGTCAAATACTCCATGTTTTCATAAGTGGGAGCTAAACAGTGAGCACATATGGACATACAGAATGGACTAATAGATGGTGGAGGCCATAAAAGGTGGGAGGGTGGGAGGGAGGTGAGTTGAAAAATTATCTGTTTGGTCTGTTCACTCTTCGGGTGATAGGTACACTAAAAGCCACATAGTGTATACATGTAAGAAATCTGCACTTGTACCCCCTAAATTATTTTTTAAATGATAAAGTAGGAAAGGGAAAAAAATTACAAAATACAGATAAACAAGGACGAACTGCCTATAATTTTGCCACCTCCCAGAAAAATTGAAGAGGCACAATTGGATATGCAAGTAAAATAAGAAAGCAAAAAGAAGTTAAGGGAGTCCTGTTTACATGTCCTTAATTGTAGAACTTAAGACATTGATATGATAATTTAGGGAGCCTTTTCATGGTATATCAACATTTCAGATGTCTTGGAAAACATAATCAAGCATTAAAGTTCTTCTATGTATATTTAATTGTGTTATGTGCAAATTTGAACTGAGTTAGTGAATTACTGTTAATGAATCTATAACAATACCGTTAAAAGCCTTAAATTTTATTTCCCTCCTGATAGTTTTGGTTGAACTGTATTATTTCTTGGCTTTTATATTTCAGGAAAAAAATAAAAATGATGATGGAGGAAGTGACCCAGAAACACAAAAAGAAAAAACTATTCAGAAACAGAATGTATTAGGTTCAAATGAAGAAAAACCCAAAACTCTTAAAAAATCAAACCCATATGGAGAATGGCAAGAAATTAAACAAGAGGTTGAGTCTCAGTAAGTACCTGGAACTTTAATCCCACTGTTACTACAAGTGGTTTTGCATCCCAGTACTTCCATAAATTATAGTAAGTAATTTCAAGGAAGCTGTGCTTATTAAAAGTTTAGCTTGACTGGGTGAGGTGGATCACCTGGGGTCAGGAGTTCGAGACCAGCCTGGGCAAAATGGCAAAACTTCCTCTCTACAAAAAAAAAAAAAAAAAAAACTTAGCCGGTAATGGTGGCACACACTATCTAGAGAGGCTGAGCGGGGAGGATCACTTGAGCCCAGGAGGTTGAGACTGCAGTGAGCCATGTCCACACCACTACATTTCAGCCTGGGCAACAGAGTGGGACCTTGTCTCAAAAAAAAAAAAAGATTTTTTTTTTCTATAAAAACTTGGTAAGCAATGTTGCAGCAACTCTTTAAGTATTACTAAGCAAGGTACGTTTCTATAGGATTCAGTGTTACTATTTAGTTTTATAATTTAAAACAGCCTACGATAACTAATAGCAAAGAAGGTCCATGCTAGCCAGGCAAGTTGTGCAGTGGCCCACACCTATAATCCCAGTACCTTAGGAGGCTGAGGCAGGAGGTTCACTTGACCCCAGGAGTTGGAGGCTGCCGTGAACTGTGATGGCACCACTGCACTCTAGCCTGGGAGACACAGCAAGACCCTGTCTTAAAAAGAAAAAGAAGATCCCTTCTGCAGAACACGATTCTCCAAATAGGATGATACATGGTTTTCAACAGGTTTTATGCTCTCAACTACTTAGAGTTAAACCTAACCATCTTTGGGGCCCAAAGTGGCTCCGGCTGGATGTCGTGGCGCTTGCGAAGGCGAGGCCAAGAGTTCAAGGCCAACCAACCTCAGCGACCTTACAAGCTCTCAATGATTGGCAAAAAAAAAAAAAAAAAAAAACCTAACCCTTTCTGGTCCATGTTCCAAAATCTCACAGAGGGGATTGATGGGTGTGACGTGACTAACTTGCTCTTTCATGGACCAGTTGACTGTCTGGGGAGTACAGTACTGTGATAGGCTCTTTTTAATCAGGTGCTGATCTCAGGACCACTCAACTGATTATGTATAACTAATCATGTAGATGGTTGAAGGGCTAGTTCTTAGAAAAGGAGTGCTAGGCCTACAGTTCCATTCAGTCTTCTACACAAGGAAAATGAGATCTTGACTCACTGCAACCTCTGTCTGAGGTGATCCTCTCACCTCAGCCTCTTGAGTAGCTGGGACTATAGGCATATGCCACCATGCCCAGATAATTTTTTTGTAGCAATGGGGTTTCACCATGTTTCCCAGGCACATCTCAAACTCCTGAGCTCAAGTGATCCTCCTGCCTCAGCCTCCCAAAGTGCTGGGATTATAAGCATGGGCCACCGCACCCAGCCCCCTTATCCCTTTACTTGTGCTGCTTATATGTAAGCCCAAGCATTTTCTTAGGTAATGCAGCCTTGGTGCACCAGGAACAAATTAGTAGATAGAACTTCTCCTGGCATGTATCCACCGAATAACTGCTCAGTGTCTTAAATAATATTGTAAAGTCAGCATTTTAAAATAGTTCCTACTCCAAAATGAGCAATTCTAACGTATTATCATTAGAAAGGTGATCTTGGGTCATTGGTTCTATGAAAACGTTTGTCTTACCCTGTCAATTACTGGTTTTATATTAACTCTGTGTTCCAGTGAGGAGGTAGATTTGGAACTTCCAAGCACTGAAAATGAGTATGTATCAACTTCTGAAGCTGATGGTGGTGGAGAACCCAAAGTGGTATTTAAAGAAAAAACAGTCACTTCTCTTGGAGTTGTGGCAGATGGAGTGGCCCCAGTCTTCAAAAAGAGAAGAACTGAAAATGGAAAATCTAGAAATTTAAGGCAACGAGGTGATGATCAATAGTTGCAAGAGAGCTTTTTGTATATGCTTTTAGGACAGAATGGAGATTTATACCTCTAAAGTTTATCTGTGTGTGTTTGTAAGTACTTTGATGCTAAAAATTTAGATTTATTCTAAATGTATTTTATGTGAATTAAAATAAATCTTTTTTCATGTGAAATTCATTTTGGTTCCTAAAATGGAAGCCTATCACATTGCATTGTAATACAGTGTATTATGTTCAGTGTCTGAAAACTGCTAATTATGTCATAATTTAAGATGCTATGTGTCTGTTATTTAAAACATGGAGAAACAGGGCCTTTATTGTATTTATATTCATATGAACATACTTAACAACTGCATTAAAAATGCTTTACTTTTGCACATTGATGTTAACTGTTGTCCAACAAATAAGTATCAGTACATGAGAAGATTCACAGCCCAGCGATGATTTGGTTCTGAGGCTGATGTTAGAAGGCTGACGTAAAAAGTGTGTGCATATTGGCTTACCTTACTCAATTTAAGGTCAAAGGCCAACAACCAGGAGAGCTCAGATACTTCGGATATGCTTAATATGGAGTGAAAACTGGGCCAGAGATGGAAATATATATTTGCCCCAGTTCACTTCAAAGCAGCAAACGTTTAAGCAAAGTTCACAAAAAACTTTGAACCAGGCATTGTGTTAGGAATCCAGGGATAAAGATGAATGAAATATATTTCTATTCTTCAGGAGTTCACATTCTAGCATATTCCTTCTTTCCCCCGGTCATGCGCTCTTTTTAACAGCCTTATATGTACTAGAAAAGACTTTTTAAGGTTTATGTAAGGTCTCTGGCTTCAGTAAAAGTTTTTAGTTTTAAATTAGTAATTTCTCACTTTCTGTCTAGTTAAAATTTCTTAAAAAGTAAAATTTTCTTATTTAATCCACTTAGTGGTTACCTCTCTTTTACTTTTCAAATTTATAAAATTATATTTGTCATAAACTGTATAGTATTTAACTTTTGGTAGTTAATACTTGTCTTTTTAAGATTACTAGTGTACATGTAAAAAATAGTAGCTTATTAAAAACTTTGTCAAGCAGTAAGTTTTGTTTTTATTCTAATTCCAGTCAGAGTCATCTTAGCATTAGTGAAATAGTATTTGGAGATTTGTCTTCGCATTTTTTGAGTCTACTTTTTGAGTATTTTATGAACGTGAAAGGCTAAACTTTCCCTTTCATTGGAAGAGATATTTTATAATTCTGGGTAGCCCATTTGTCATCTAGCTGAGCAGTGCATTTTGGGACTTCACTTTTCTCAGTTGGAAAAAATAATGGACTGTAAATGGAATGCTCCTATACTTTACCCACAATCTGGTTTTCAGGATTGCTCATAAGAGACTTGATAATAACAAACAGTAATATTTTAGTAAATCAAGTCATGAAAAATAGTAATATTATGTCTACATTGGAGGAATAGAGAGCATATCAGCTTTCAACTTTCTAAGTATTTGATATTTCTATTACATTTATATATATATGTATGTACATCATGAAAGTAATTTTTAAAATAAATATAAAAATCCAAATAATGGAGAAATAAGTTTAAAAAAATCTCAGTAATCTCTCATCCCCGCTTCATGACCACTGTGGGATTTTCCATTTTTTTCAACGTGTTAACACTGTGGGTATATGGGTAACCCTCATGACATTTGGACCTATGAGGTCCACTCTCTGGATGAAACCATATTCAAAGAAACATGATCCAAACAACCAAAAGTAGTTTTTTGTTGTTTGTTTGTTTTTAAATGCAGTTTTTATACATTCCAAGAACTGAACTAGGGGAATCAATGCTACCAGATATTTATGTTTTAAAATTCTGTAAGATATAATCAAGACACGGGATGGTGGCTCATGCCTGCAATCTCAGAATTTGGGAGGCCAAGGCAGTGAGATTGCTTGAGACCAGCCTGGGCAATATGGCAAAATCCCATCTTTACTAAAAAAAAAATACGAAAAATTAGCTTGACATGGTGGCATTCGTCTGTGGTCCCAGCTGCTCAGGAGGCTGAGATGGGAGAATCACATGGTCCCGGGAAGTCAAGGCTACCTGTGAGTCACGATCGTACCACTGCAGTCCAGCCTGGGCAGCAAGTGGGACTGTTTAAAAAATAAAATACGTGCTCATGTTTAGGCACATTGTATATAAACTAGAGTTTATTTCTGGATTTCTTTTCACACTGATTTAATTACTGCTGTTTTAACTTCGGGTGGAGCACATATCCTTGTATTCATAGTTGAACTACTTTTTCAACAATGTAACTTCAGAAAGACAAAGTGAAGTTCATAGTGAATATCTACTCATGATATCAGGTAACTTTTTGTCAAGTTGTCTTCCCTACTCCCCTCAAAAGAACTTCTTGTAAAAAGAACTTCATGCTACACTTACTGAGTTGATAATAATTGCCATCTTTCTGACATTCTCCCCATCTGTCAACGTGTCTTTTCATTTAGTCAGTTCCTTTGTCTTTCTGAAGTTACGTAGTTTCTTCCATAGGGGCACTGCACATTTCTTGAAATGTAAGCTCCCAGGGCCAGGCACAGTGGATTGTACCTGTAATCCAGGCACTTTGGGAGGCTGAGGCAGACAGATGACAAGGTCAGGAGTTCGAGACTAGCCTGGCCAATATGGTGAAACCCCTTCTCTACTAAAAAAAAAAAATCAGCCAGGTGTGGTGGTGTACACCTGCAGTCCCAGCTACTTGGGAGGCTGAGGCAGGAAAATCGCTTGAACCTGGGAGGTGGAGGTTGGAGTGAGCTGAGATTGTACCACTGACTCCAGCCTGGGCAACAGAGTGAGACTGTCTCCAAAAAAAAACACAACAACAACGAAAAAATAGAAATGTAAGCTTCTGAGGGCAAGAGCTTTGTTTTCTTCACTATTTGGTGCATAGCATATGGAACAGTGCCTGGAACATCATAAGCACTTAATATTTCTTACACAGATATCATTCACCTATCAGATCAGCAAAAGTCAAATAATTTGATAATATTGGTGAAGATATGGGAAAACTGGTCATCTCATACACTGCTAGTATTCATAGGTATTTTTAAATTTCCTATACTTTGATACTTGGACATCTTAGAAAGCTTGTTGGCCAGGAAGTGGGTGCCCCTCCCAGGGCCAGCCCCTTAGAGATAACTGAGGGCTCCCTAGAGCGCTCTTTCATATGCAAACCAATTAATCCCTAATCTATAGCCCCACCCACTTGATCTAATTCACACATCAGGCCAGTATTTCCCCTGCCCTGAATCATCCCAGGGCCAGATACCAGGCAACTAGAGACCACCCCTATAGCCAGCCCAAAGCCTACCTGAATTATATTAGCCAGTCCTAAACAGTTCACTTTTTTTTTTTTTGAGATCGAGTTTCGCTCTTGTTACCCAGGCTGGAGTGCAATGGCACGATCTCAGCTCACCGCAACCTCCGCCTCCTGGGTTCAGGCAGTTCTCCTGCCTCAGCCTCCTGAGTAGCTGGGATTACAGGCACGTACCACCATGCCCAGCTAATTTTTTGTATTTCTAGTAGAGACGGGGTTTCACCATGTTAACCAGGATGGTCTTGATCTCTTGACCTCGTGATCCACCCGCCTCCCAAAGTGCTGGGATTACAGGCGTGAGCCACCACGCCCGGTCCCTAAACAGCTTACTTTGCCCTGCTTTGACTTTCCCATGGAAACCCCAATAAAGGCTCTGGTCTAGACCTTCCCCTCTATTCTCTTACCTTACATAACCAAAACTCGGTGCTTCCTCTGAGGCCCTGCATGACACATGATGACCCCTTCTTTAGAATCTGTGAGTATAATAAACGTCCCTCCAAGCCTCAATGTCATTTCCTTCTGTGGCCAAACTGACTTTGCCATACCATATCCAATATTTTCATTCTTAGAATCGTATAAATTGATAAAACCTCTTTAGAGAGCAATTTTCCAATAGATCAAAACTTAAAAGCACCTATCTGTTGACCTTGCCATACCACTTGCAGAAATATTTCCAATAGATACTGTCACACATGTAAGAGATGATATGCAAGACTAACAAATGTGACATTATTTCTAAATCAAATCGGAAACAACCTTAAGGTCTGTCAATGCAAAACTGGTTAAATTGATTATGCTACATCTAGTCAGTGCAATGGTGTACAGCTGTGAAAGGAACCTTATATGTACTTACATGGATTGATCTCTAAGATACATTATTAGGTCAAAAAAAAGCAGAATCCAGAAAAGGAAAAACAGTGCATTGGTTAAAACAGAAGTTGTAGTACCAATCACTGCCATTCCTCTTTTGCTGCCTAGCAGCTTGTAAGATTGGGCAAGTTATTCCATCTCTGTATGTCTTCCTTTTCTATTTGTAAAACAGTAAGTGTACCTACCTCTCAGCTTTGTTTTAAGCAGTGAAAAACTTAATGTGTATTTAAAGTGCTGGCTTTTAAAGCACTGACAATACCTATAACATAGCAACAACTCAAATCTTAGCTAGTGTCACGTAGCTGAGGCATTGTCTGAGCTGTGACACAGGCATCGTCACGTAGCAACAACTCAATCTTGGTATCATTTAAGTAAAAAAAAAAAAATAGACATAAAATAACTCTAAAGAGCATCTAATTTCTAGCCATTAACTAGAACACTGTCACCTAGCAACGACTCAAAATCTTGGTGCCATTTATGTAAGAAAAAAATACATAGACAAAACGTAAAATAAAAGAACTAAAGAGCATCTAATTTCTAGCCATTAGCTAGAACACTGTCACCTGGCAACAACTCAAAATCTTGGTGCCATTTATGTAAAAAAAAACATAGACAAAAACGTAAAATGAAAACACTAAAAAGCATCTAATTTCTAGCCATTAGCACCGTGACTCATTCCTTTTTGTCTTTCCAATACTCTCATCCTACACAACTCCAAAGTCCACTTACTGCAATTTAGATTTCTCCAAATTGCTTGATATATACTGTGCGATTTCTTTTGTAACCAAACAAAGCTCTTGATTTTTTACTGTCAGGCTACAATAGCTTAAAATTAATTCACTAGAGATGGATGATGTGATGGTTTATACAAACAGTGTGAATGTACTTAATGTTGCTCGACAGGGCACTTAAAAATTGTTAAGGCCAAGCACAGTGGCTCATGCCTGTAATCTCAGCATTTGGGAAGGCTGAAGTGGGAGGACTGCTTTAGCCTAGTAGTTCACAACCAGCCTGGGCAACATAAAAACAACAACAAAAACATATATATATGTATGTGTCTATATGCATGTATGTGCATGCTTATATGTAGAGTAGTTAATTTGATATATATTTTACCACCAAAAAAGAAAAACAGCATTCAATTTGCAAATTGTATTGTAAACATCACTTCTGCCTTACTAAATCATAGAAGAGCTTGTAGAAGCTACTTTCTGCCAACCTCCTGTATTTATTCGATATTTTTTGTTTATTTGTTTTTGAGATAGGATCTCACTCTCACCCAGGCCTGAGTATAGTGGCATGATCATGGCTCACTGCAACCTGCACCTACTGGGCTCAAGTGATTTTCTTATCTCCACCTCCCAAATATCTGGAACTACAGGCATGCCACCACACCTGGCTGGGTTTTTTTTTTTTTTTTCTGTAGAGACGAGTGTCTCACTATGTTGCCCAGGCTGGTCCTGAACTTCTGAGCTAAAGCGACCCTCCTGCCTCAGCCTCCAAAAATACTGGGATTATATGCATGAGCCATCATGCCCAGCCTAGTACTTTTTTTTAACAGTAAACTCACTAGCCTAGTTTAAATTGTCTTCACTTAGAGCCTAGAATACTACTGCACTCCTAACTTTTTCCGTTCTAGCCCATCTTCACAGAACCAACAGAATAATCTTCCATGGTGAACCTCTGCAAATTTCCCTCCTCCACAAATCTCAATATCTCAAATCTATTAGTATTTAAGACTTCCATCTCATTTCTCAAAACAGCCTACTTATCTGTCTATGTTGAAAACATTACTTTTTTTTTTTTTTTTTTTTGAGACGGAGTTTTGCTCTTGTTACCCAGGCTGGAGTGCAATGGCGCGATCTCGGCTCACTGCAACCTCCGCCTCCTGGGTTCACGCAATTCTCCTGCCTCATCCTCCTGAGTAGCTGGGACTACAGGCACGCACCACCACGCCCAGCTAATTTTTTGTATTTTTAGTAGATACGGGGTTTCACCATGTTGGTCAGGATGGTCTCAATCTCTTGACCTCGTGATCCACCCACCTCGGCCTCCCAAAGTGCTGGGATTACAGGCTCGAGCCACTGCGCCTGGCCCTCCTTCTTTTTTTCTTCTAGCACATTCATTCAGTCCTTTAAATTTCCCCTTAAGGACTGCTTTCACTGCATCACACAAGTCTTAAGTTGTATTTTCATTTTTGTTTGATCCAGAACATTTTAATATTTCTTGAGACTTCTTTTTTTACCCATGTGTTATTTAGAAGTTCCCAGATATTTGGGAATTTTCAGCTGTTAGGATTTCTAGTGTAATTCCATTGTGATCTGAGAACATGTTTTACTTGATTTCTATTCTTTGAAATTTGTAAGGTGTGCTTTGTAGCCCGGAATGTGGCATATTTTGATGAATGTCCAATGTGAATGTGAGAAGAATGAGTATTCTGCTGTTGTTACATGAAGTACTTTAAAGTGCCAATTAGATCCAGTTAACTGATGGTGCTATTTGGTTTAACTACGTTCTTACTGATTTTCTGCCTGCTGGATCTGTCAAGTACTGATAGAGGGTAATGAAGCGCATTTTACATGATTCCATTTTTTCTCCTCTCTGCATATAAATTATGCCTCATTTTTAAATGTATTTAGTGGTTACCATAGAGTTTGCAATATGTACTTACAGCAAATCTAAATCCTTTTCCAAATACCTATACCACTTCACAATTCCTCTCCTCTCTTTCATCATTGTTGCCATTGATTTTACTTATCCATATGCTAAAATCACCCATTACATTGGTGCAATTATTACTGTGAACACTTGTCTACTAGATCAATTAAGAATAATAAAAATAAAATAGTTTGCCAGGTGCACTGGTCCCCACCTGTAGTCCCCATTACTTAAAGGCTAAGGCAGAAGTATTGCTTCAGCCCAAAAGATCAACAACAACCTGGGCAACAGAGTGAAAGTCCATATGTAAAAAAGTTTTCAATTAAAAAAAAAAAACTTATTTTAGGGATAAGGAGAAAATGGCAGATAGGAGGCAGGACTAATTTGCAGCCCCCACTTGGATGAACAGAACAGTGTGTGGAGACTCACGTTGTGAACTTTTCCTCCAAGAACTACCACAGGAACATACCAGGAAAACCAAGAGTTCACAGACCCTTTGAAAGAAGCGGCTTACCACTGCAAACTCCGTGAGACAGCTGAAAAGCTTGTTTTCAAGCTTTCCTTGTTTCCTCTCATTCCCCAAAGTGTGCGGGGAATGTTCGCCTCCAAACACACATCCTCACTGGAGAACCCGAAAATCCTGATGACAGGAGAACGATTTAACCTTACGTAGTGCTAAAACAAATTTAGAGTCAAGCAAAATACGAAAGTGTTCCAGGTAGTTAGATAAGCATGAGCAGGGCAAGAGACAGCTTTTCCCCCACCCACGAGGCATGTCAGGTGGTGGTTCGGCAATTATCACGTTGCCTCTCTAAAAGTGATAAATTGGCAGCCAGGGCCAGGGAGAGGCCATTTCCTGATGGGCCTCACTTGTTGCACTGATGTGTTAATTGAATGCAGATGCCAGGAAGACACAACTTCCCAGGCATGTGCATTAAGAGACAAAATGGCAGAGTATGACCTTCCAGGGGCATAGCACCAGAAAAGGGAAGAAGACTTCAGATGGGCATGTGTACAACTTCTAAACACACTGCGCATGCTTACCTCCCAAGGGTAAGGAGCGCACTGTGCATGTGGACAGCCCACCTCAAAGGAAGAATCATGGGAAAGGGGCCAGCCTATAAAGTCCTAGGATCAAGGTTAAACATTGCACTTGACCTTCATGTGCTCGCTTGGGTTTCTTCCAAGCATACTTTCCTTTCTTTCCTGCTCTAAAGCCTTTTAAGATAGACTTCCACTCCTATTCTGAAACTGGCCTTGGTCTCCTTTTCTGCCTTACGCCCCTGTCAAATTGTTTCTTCTGAGGAGGCAAGAATAGAGGTTGCTGCAGACCCGTAGAGATTTGCCACTGGTAACTCAGATAACTTCCACCAGCAACGAAAGTAGAAGCAGCAGCAGGAAGAGCCCTGCAGGCACTCCCAACTCCCAAGGAAGCCCAGGGAAGCCATTTCTGACTTTTAAGGGTCCCTGGAGGGGGCTGCCAGTGAAATTGTGGAAAGACCACAAGGAGAAGGAAACGCCCACCTGAACTTTGTAATAATTTTGGCTGAGCAGAATCTGGGGAAAGGGGCAAACGGGAAGTGCCTCGGGAGGGGCAAAGCCCAAAAGCCCTGAAGCTTTATCAGCAGGGAGGCTTGTAGCCTGCGGCAAGATCTGAGCCCTGCTCACCAGCTCCCTGCATATAAATTCAGTGCTGTTGGTGGGCCACAATGGAAGTGAGACTGGCTTTTCTGGTTGCATGGAGCTGGGTGAGGCCTGTCACTGCTGGCTTTCCCCCACTTTCCTGGAGACCTGTATGACACAGCAGAGGCAGCTATAATCCCCCTGGGAACATAACTCCATTGGTCTGATAACCACATCCAGTCCCCTACTGGCGCTGCAGCAAGCCCTGCCCGAGGAGAGTCTGAGCTCAGACATGCCTAATCCTGTCCCCACCTGATGGTTTTTCTCTTCCCATTCTAGTAGCCGAAAACAAAAGACATAATCTCTTGGGAGCTATGTCTATGCCTATTGCCTGAGAAACCCGAGGACTTATCCAGGTGATATTAGTGCAAGCTTCTAGCCTCCCTATGCTACTGTAGCTGATGCTGTCTTTTTTTTTTTTTTTTTTTGAGACAGAGTTTTCGCTCTTGTTACCCAGGCTGGAGTGCAACGGCGCCATCTCGGCTCACTGCAACCTCCGCCTCCTGGGTTCAGGCAATTCTCCTGCCTCAGCCTCCTGAGTAGCTGGGATTACAGGCACGCGCCACCATGCCCAGCTAATTTTTTGTATATTTAGTAGAGACGGGGTTTCACCATGTTGACCAGGATGGTCTCGATCTCTTGACCTCGTGATCCACCCGCCTTGGCCTCCCAAAGTGCTGGGATTACAGGCGTGAGCCACCGCGCCCGGCCTGATGCTGTCTTGAAAGCACCAACCCGTCGCTGGAGGCCAACCAACTCAATCATTACAGCAACTCATAAATGAACAACCCTGCCCCAAGAAAGGAGAAAGCGACAGCTAATTTCACTACCTGTAACATTCTGGCTAATCAGAGGTCCCGAGTCTGGCCACCTGACAGCTGCGCTGCCAACACAACCAATATTTGAAAAAAACAGTGCACTAAACTACAATCAAGTGTTACTGGTGGCACATAGCCAAGTCTCACAGAACCAAGTATGTTACCAGTGACAAATATCGGAGTCTCATGGCACCAATTACGTTGCTGGTTGAGTTACCAATTGTAGGGTCCGACCCATAGACCTTGACCCAGCAATGGATAAACAAATGCACTCAGACACTGATATCCATGAAAGAACGGGCTGGGGGTCCAGGCCACTCACAGTCACCAAGGAGGGTGCAGTATAGAGTCAGCAGCTGGGCCCCCACCAGCCGGCCCCACGGGCCTTTATTTAATACAGATTGAATGACAAAGGCGGAAAGCAAACTCCATTTGTGGGTAATTAACTTTGCCGACCTCCCCGCCCAGCCGAGTGAGGGGCAGTCTTGCTCCCATGGATGTTCAAAGGTTGGTCTTAGGACCACATGAGAAACAAGCTCTTTAGATAAATTCTCCTACATTCCCTTGTTTTTTTTTTTTTTTTTTTTGAGACGGAGTTTCGCTCTTGTTACCCAGGCTGGAGTGCAATGGCGCATTCTTGGCTCACTGCAACCTCCGCCTCCCGGGTTCAGGCAATTCTCCTGCCTCAGCCTCCTGAGTAGCTAGGATTACAGGCATGTGCCACCACGCCTGGCTAATTTTTTTTTTTTTTTTTTTTTTTGTATTTAGTAGAGACAGGGTTTCGCCATGTTGGCCAGGATGGTCTCGATCTCTTGATCTCGTGATCCACCCGCCTTGGCCTCCCAAAGAGCTGGGATTACAGGCGTGCCCTTGTTATCTGTTATGCTATTAGCCCAAGGTAAGGGGATCAGGCTGCCGTCAGCCATAAACTCCTCCCAAGGCTTTTGCAAAAACCTCCCAGCCTTCCAAGAAGGTTTGTGTCCTTTTCCTACAATTGCTCCTACCACCCTAACTGAACTCCTACAACCAATGGCGAATCCATGAGGGTCTGCAGCAACCTCAATTTTTGCCTCCTCAGAGGAAACAATTTGACTGAGGGGCATAAGGCAGAAAAGAGACCGAGGCAAGTTTCAGAACAGGAGTGGAAGTTTATTTTAAAAGGCTTTAGAACAGTGGGAACTAAGCTATGAGGACGTAAAGGCATAACAATGATATAACGGACTTTGGGGATTCAGTGGAGAAGGTTGAGAGGGGGATGAGGGGTAAGAGACGACACATTGGGTACAGCACTGCTCGGGTGATAGGTGCACCAAAATCTCCGAAATCACCACTGAAGAACTGTCCATGTAACCAAACACCACCTGTTCCCCCCAAAAAAAACACTATTGAGAAAAAAAATCATTAAAACGTGTATTTTACATTTATTCCTCTCTGATATTCTTTCTATCTTTATGTACATCCAAGTTCCTGACCTGTATCATTTTTCCTCTCTCTGAATAACTTCTTTTAAACGTTTCTTGCAAGTCAGGTCTACTGTGACAAATCCCTCAGTGCTTTTCTAAGAAAATACTTCTCCTGCACTTGATTTATTTTAGAGATTAGCTCACTCTGTCACCAAGGCTGGAGTGCAGAGGTGCCATCATGGCTCTCACAATCGTCCCACCTCAGCTTCCAAAGTAGTTGGCACTACAGGTCCATACCACCATGCCCAGGTTAAGTTTTTTGATTTTCAGTAGAGACAAGGTCTTGAACTCCAGGGTTCTAGTGATCCCCCCACCTCGGCCTCCCCAAGTGCTGGGATTATAGGACTAAGCCACTGTGCCTGACCTCTTCTTCACTTTTGAAGGATAATTCTACAAGATACTGTAAACCAAAAAGTATCTGAGACAGGTCTCAATTAGTTTAGAAGTTTATTTTGTCAAGGTTAAGAACGTCCCTGGAAGAAATAAACACGGAACCACAGAAACAGTTTGTGGTCTATGCCTTTCTCCAAAGATGATTTCGAGGGCTTCAATATTTAAAGAGGGGTGGGTGTAGTGGCTCACACCTGAAATCCTGTCACTTTGGGAGGCTGAGGCAGTGGATCACCTGAGGTCAGGAGTTTGAGTCCAGCCTGACGAACACGGTGAAACCTCGTCTCTGCTAAAAATACAAAAGCAAAACTAAATAGTAGACTTAATTAAACTAAAAAGCTCTGCACAAAAGAAGAAATAATCAGCAGAGTAAACAAACTGCAGAGTGGGAGAAAGTCTTCACAAACCACACATCTGACAAAGGACTAATATCCAGAATCTACAAGGAACAAATCAGCAAAAAATAAACAATCCCATCGAAAAGTGAGCTAAGGACATGAATAGACAATTCTCAAAAGAAGATATACAAATCGCCAATAAACATCAAAAAGTGCTCAACGTGACTAATGATCAGGGAAATGCAAATCAAAACCACAATGTGATACCACCTTACTCCTGCAAGAATGGCCATAATTTAAAAAACCAATGTGGGCTGCGTGCAGGTCCCAGCACTTTGGGAGGCCAAAGTGGGTGGATCACAAGGTCAGGGGTTCAAGACCAGCCTGGCCAACATGGTGAAACGCTGTCTTTACTAAAAAGACAAAAATTAGCTGGACATGGTGGCAGGCACCTGCAATTCAACTACTCAGGAGGCTGAGGCAGGAGAATCATTTGAACCTGGGAGGCAGAGGCTGCAGTGAGCTGAGATCATGCTATTGCACTCCAGTCTGGGAGACAGGGCAAGACTCCATCTCAAAAAAAAAAAAAAAAAAAAAAAAAAATCAATGTGGTGAAAAAAGAAGACTTTTACTAAAACATACAAAACATTAGCTCGGCATGGTGGTGTGCGCCTATAGTACCAGCTACTCAGGAGGCTGAGGCAGAAGAATTACTTGAGCCCAGGAGTTAGAGGTCGCAGTGAGCTGAGATCGTGCTGTTTCCCTCCAGCCTGATGACAGAGCCAGACTCTGTCTCAAAAAACAAAACAATAAACAAACAAAACAAAACGAAACAAAAAACCAGCCAGACTCTTAGTTGATTCTTTTCTAGATCAAGAAAAACGCCTGGAAAGGAAAGGGGTTGCTCTAGAAATGTAGTTTTCCTTACAGGAGACAGCTCTGCAGGGCTGTTTCAAGATATGGCAAAGAAACATATTTGGAGTTAAAATATTTTGATTTTCTTCTTCATCTGTCATGTGATGTTATGCCAGAATCAGGTTGGAAAGTAAGCCATGTTGTATAGGATTAATTAAAACCCCTGGGATGAGACTTTATGGTTTGTAGTGTGACTTCCCTGACTCCTTAGGAATTTGGGCAAGAGAAGAAAAAGGTCAGGCCAGGCATGGTGGCTCATGCCTGTCATCCAGCACTTTGGAAGGCCACAGTGGGTAGATCATTTGAGGTCAGGAGTTTGAGACCAACCTGACCAACATAGTGAAACCTCCTCTCTACTAAAAATACAAAAAGTAACTGGGTGTGGTGCGTGCACCTGTAATCCCAGCTACTTGGGAGGCTGAGACAGGAGAATTGCCTCTGTCTGGGAGGCAAAGGTTGCAGTGAGCCAAGATCGTGCCACTGCACTCCAGCCTGGGTGACAGTGCAAGACTAAGTCTCAAAGAGAAGGAAGGAAGGAAGGAAGGAAGGAAATGAAGGAAAGGAAGGAAGGAAGGAGAGAGAAGGGAAGGAAAGAGGGAAGGAAGGAAAGAAAAAAAAAAGAAGAAAGGAAAGAGAAAGGAAGGAGAAGGGAAGGAAAGAGGAAAGGAAGGAAGGAAAGAAAAAGAAACAAACAATCAGGTCAGAGTTTAGCCCTCAGTCCCATCTCTTGGGTAAAATCATTTTGTGGACTGCATGTACAGGCCAGCATCCAGCAGGAGGTTCCACGGCAGAAGACTCATTCCTAGAGTCATCTACTCGCGGGCAGTGGTTTCAATATTAGCGATCTGAATCATGAGGGAAGGATACAGTCTGACCTGATATAAATAATACCTGACTGTTTAAGAGGCAAGACAGAGTCAGGCCCTAGGGTTCAGTCTGAATAAACATCCCAGATCAGATCTATTTTATGAGGTATCATGATCTGGGCCTTCAATTGTGTGTGTGTGTGTGTGTGTGTGTGTGTGTGTGTGTGTGTGTGTTCTTTTCCTGCATCTGGTATAACACTTAGAAGAGATATACAATGATAATATAGCAACAAGCATCATAAAAAATGGTGAAGATTAGTCATCCAAGAGAGTTACAGGTAGAATCCGAGTGCTGTAAATAACTTAACCAGCCAAAAGGTCTCCTGCAGGCATCATCAGACTTTTTGATCAGACTGACAATGTTTTTACCCTCCTTATCAAGGGCCACTTAAACCTTATGAGAAATCTTATTTGAGGATAATAGGACCGATATCAAATCAACATCCAATAGATTTAATTTCTCTTCTGGCCAATTGGTCTCTGATATGGTGTAGGGTCAGTGTCTCCACCCAAAAAATTGTTGAAGGTGGGACATGCCAATGTTGAAGGTGGGGCATGCTGGGAGTTGATTGGGTAATGGGGGCAGATTTCCCCTTTAGTGCTATTCTTGTGATAGTGCGTGAGTGATCACAAGATCTGCTTGTTGAAATGTGTGTAGCACCTACTCTGCTCTCTCTTCCTCCTGCTCTGGCCATGTAAGATGTGCTTGTTTCCCCTTCGCCTTCCACAATGATTGTAAATTTCCCAAGGCTTCCCCGGCCATGCTTTCTGTACAGCCTGTGGAACAGTGAGCCAATTAAAACTCCTTTATTTTTAAAATGTTATTTATTTATTTTGAGACAGAGTTTCGCTCTTGTTGCCCAGGCTGGAGTGCAATGGCACAACCTCAGCTCACTGCAACCTCCTCCTTCTGGGTTCAAGTGATTCTCCCACCTCAACCTCCTGAGCAGCTGAGATTACAGGTGCATGCCACCAAGCCTGGATAATTTTTGTATATCTACTAGAGACGGGTTTTACCATGTTGGCAAGGCTGATATCGAATTCCTGACCTCAGGTGATCCACCTGCCTCAGTCTCCCATAGTGCTGAGATTACAGGTATGAGCCACTGAGCCTGGCCTAAACCTCCTTCTTTATGAATTACCCAGTCTCAGGTGTGTATGTATGTATGTATGTATGTATGTATGTATGTATGTATGTATGTATTTATTTAGAGACAGAGTCTTGCTCTGTTGCTCAGACTGGAGTGCAGTGGCACGATCTCAGCTCACTGAAGCTCTGCCTCCTGGATTCAAGCAATTCTCCTGCCTCAACCTCCTGAGTAGCTGAGATTACAGGCACCACCACATACCCAGCTAATTTTTGTATTTTTAGTAGAGACAGGATTTCACCATATTGGCCAGGCTGGTCTCAAATTCCTGACCTCAAGTGATCCACCCTCCTTGGCCTCCAAAAGTGCTGGGGTGACAGACATGAGCCATCGTGCCCCGCCAGTTATTTCTTTACAGCAGTGTGAGAATGGACTAGTAGTCTCTGTTGGTATAACATCCTGAGGAGAGTATAAATCCAATTAGAGAAACATCTGGTCCTTAATGTCTAAATTGTCATAAGACTTGTTAATAGACAAATGGATTTCTCCCACCACTTTTGTACTGTCCCTCTGGCATTTGGGATAAAAAATGAGGTTTTGTTGCAGGAGAAGTCATGTAACTCTATTGTGTCATTGTGTTGTCCCTCCCAACAAAAACAGCTCTTTCCATCTACCAAATGTTATGTCCCATGGAGTTGGATATTAGCAGTGAAGTTTGGGAAAAATCAGGGTTTCAAGTGGTTTGAAGGCATTCTTCTTTTCAGTTCTCACAATCTGAGAGGGAGGTGGGATGCCATGTGTTACTGTTACCGGTAGTTAGGCATGAGTGGGGCAGGAGAGGGCTCTTCCCCACTCCCCAGAAATGTCAGGCAATCATCAGTGATGGCTGGAAAATTATCCCATTGCCTCACTAAAATGATAATTTGGCAGCTGGCACCAGGGAGAGACAATCTCCTGATGTTCCACAGCTGCCACAGGAAAGTGTCAATTAAATGCAGATTCGAGGCAGAGGGAACTTTCCAGTCAGGCACATTAAGAGACAAAATGGCGGCATATGAGCTTCAGGAACCCTTCACCGGAAAAGGGAAGGTAGGCTCCCATGGGCATGCGTACAACTTCCTAAATACACTGCACGTGCTCAATTCCCAAGGCTAAGAAGGGCACTGTGTATGTGTGCCACCCACCCTAAGGGAAGAATCATGGGAAGTGGGCCATGCTGTAACATCCTAGGATCACGGTTAAACGCCACACTTGTCCTTCAAGCTGCCTGCTTGGGTCTCTTTCTGAGTGTACTTTCCTTCCTTTCTTTTCTGTTCTAAAGCCTTTCTCTTTTTTTCTTTCAACTTTTAAGTTTTGGGGTACATGTGGAGGATGTGAAGTTTTGTTACATAGGTAAATATGTGCCATGGTGATTTACTGCACAGATCAACACATAACCCAGGTTATTAAGCTCAACATCATTAGCTGTCCTTCCTGATGTTCTCCCTCCCCACAATCCTCCCCAACAGGTGCCTACTGTGTGTTGTCCCCCTGATGTGTTCATGCGTTCTCATCAATCAGCTCTTACTTATAATTGAGAATATACAGTGTTTGGTTTTCTGTTCCTTCATTAGTTTGATGAGAATAATGGCTTCCAACTCCATTCATGTCCCTGCAAAGAACATGATCTTATTTCTTTTTATGGCTGCATAGTATTCCATGGTGTATATGTACCACATTTTCTTTGGCCCATCCATCATTGATTTAGGCATTTAGGTTGATTCCATGACTTTGCTATTGTAAATAGTGCTGCAATGAACATATGTGTGCATGTATCTTTGTAATAAAAAAGATTTATGTTCATTGGTATATACCCAGCAATGGGATTGTTGGGTCAAATGGTATTTCTGCCTCTAGGTCTTTGAGGAATTGCCACACTGTCTTCCACATTTTTGAATTAATTTAAATTCCCACCAACAGTGTAAAAGTGTTGCTATTTCTCTACAGCCTTGCCAGCATCTGTTGTTTCTTGACCTTTTTTTTCCTAAGATGGAGTCTTGCTCTGTCACCCAAGCTGGGGTGCAGTGGTGTGATCTTAGCTCACTGCAACCTTCGCCATTGGGTTCAAGCAATTCTCCTGCCTCAGTCTCTCGAGTAGCTGGGATTACAGGTGCCGCCACTGTGCCCAGCTAATTTTTTTTTGTATTTTTAGTGGAGACAGGGTTTCACCATGTTGGCCAGGCTGGTCTTGAACTCCTGACCTCCTGATCCATCTGCCTTGGCCTCCCAAAGTGCCGGGATTACAGGTGTGAGCCACCGTGCCTGGTCATTTCTTTTTTAATAATCACCATTCTGACTGCTGTGAGATGGTATCTCATTGTGGTTTTGCTTTGCATTTCTCTAATGATCAGTGATGTTGAGCTTTTTTTCATGTTTGTTGGCTGCATGGATGTCTTCTTTTGAGAAGTGTCCATTCATGCCCTTTGTCCACCTTTTTTTTTTTTTTTTTTTTTTTTGTGATGAAGTATCAATCTGTTACCAGGCTGGAGTGCAGTGGCACAATCTTGGCTCACTGCAGCCTCCACCTCCTGGGTTCAAGCAGTTCTCCTGCCTCAGCCTCCCAAGTAGCTGGGATTACAGGCATGTACCACCATGCCCAGCTAATTTTTGTATTTTTACTAGGGACGGGGTTTTGCCATGTTGGCCAGGGTGGTCTCAAACTCCTGACCTCAGGTGATCTGCCCACTTTGGCCTCCCAAAGTGCTGGGATTAGAAGCATGAGCCACCATGCCTGGCCTTTTGCCCACTTTTTAATGGGATTTTTTTTCTTGTAAATTTGTTTAAGTCCCTTGTAGTCTCTGGATATTAGATATTAAATGGATAGATTGCAACAAATTTCTCCCATTCTGAAGATTGTCTGTTCACTCTGGGGATCCTTTCTTTTGCTATGCAGAAGCTCTTTAGTTTAATTAGATCTCATTTGTCAATTTTTGCTTTAGTTGCAATTATTTTTGGCATTTTTGTAATAAAATCTTTGCCCATGCCTATATCCTGAATGACAGTGCCTAGATTTTTTTCTAGTTTTGGGTTTTACATTTAAGTCTTTAATCCATCTTGAGTCAGTTTTTGTATATGGTGTAAGGAAGCGTTCCAGTTTCAATTTTCTGCTTATGACTTAGGCAGTTCTTCCAGCACCATTTATCAAATAGGGAATCCTTTCCCATTGCTTGTTTTGGTCAGGTTTATTGAAGATCAGATTTTTGTAGGTGTGCAGTCTTATTTCTAGGTTCTCTATTCTGTTCCATTGGTCTGTCTGTTCCTGTACCAGTACCATGCTGTTTTGGTTACTGTAGTCTTGTTGTATAGTTTGAAGTCAGGTAGCATGATGCTCCAGCTTTGTTTATTTTGCTTAGGATTGACATGGTTATTCAAGCGCTTTTTTGGTTCCATATGAATTTTAAAATAGTTTTTTCTAATTCTGTGAAGAATGTCAATGGTAATTTAATGGGAATAGCATTGACTCTATAAATTACTTTGAGCAGTATGGCTATTTTCATATTGATTCTTCCTATCCATGAGCATGGAATGTTTTTTTTTTTTTTAATTTTTATTGCATTTTAGGTTTTGGGGTACATGTGCAGAACATGCAAGATAGTTGCATAGGTACACACATGGCAGTGTGTTTTGCTGCCTTCCTCCCCTTCACCCACACTTGGCATTTCTCCCCAGGCTATCCCTCCCCAGCTCCCCCCGCCACTGTCCCTCCCCCATTCCCCCCAATAGACCCCAGTGTGTAGTAGACTGCCTCCCTGTGTCCATGTGTTCTCATTTTTCTCACCTGCCTATGAGTGAGAATATGCGGTATTTCCTTTTCTGTTCTTGTGTCAGTTTGCTGAGAATGATGTTCTCCAGATTCATCCATGTCCTCACAAAGGACAAAAACTCATCATTTTTGATTGCTGCATAATATTCCACGGTGTATATGTGCCACATTTTCCCAGTCCAGTCTATCATCGATGGGCATTTGGGTTGGTTCCAGTTCTTTGCTAATGTAAACAGTGCTGCAATGAACATTCGTGTGCATGTGTCCTTATAGTAGAACGATTTATAGTCCTTTGGATATATACCCAGTAAAGGGATTGCTGGGTCAAATGGAATTTCTATTTCTAGATCCTTGAGGAATCGCCACACTGTCTTCCACAATGGTTGAACTAATTTACACTCCCACCAACAGTGTAAGAGTGTTCCTATTTCTCCACATCCTCTCCAGCATCTGTTGTCTCCAGATTTTTTAATGGTCGCCATTCTAACTGGCGTGAGATGGTATCTCAATGTGGTTTTGATTTGCATCTCTCTAATGACCAGTGATGATGAGCATTTTTTCATGTGTTTGTTGGCCTCATGTATATCTTCCTTTTGTAAAGTGTCTGTTCATATCCTTTGCTCATTTTTGAATAGGCTTGTTTGTTTTTTTTCCTGTAAATCTGTTTAAGTTCTTTGTAAATTCTGATATCAGCCCTTTGTCAGATGGGTAAACTGCAAAGATTTTTTCCCATTCTATTGGTTGCCGGTTCACTCTAGTGACTGTTTCCTCTGCTGTGCAAAAACTGTGGAGTTTGATTAGGTCCCATTTGTCTATTTTGGCCTTTGTTGCCAATGCTTTTGGTGTTTTGGTCATGAAGTCCTTGCCTACTCCTATGTCCTGAATGGGTTTGCCTAGATTTTCTTCTAGGATTTTTATGGTGCCAGGTCTTATGTTTAAGTCTTTAATCCATCTGGAGTTAATGTTAGTGTAAGGTGTTAGGAAGGGGTCCAGTTTCTGCTTTCTGCACATGGCTAGCCAGTTTTCCCAACACCATTTATTAAACAGGGAATCCTTTCCCCATTGCTTGTTTTTGTCTGGTTTATCAGAGATTATATGGTTGTAGATATGTTGTGTTGCCTCCGATGCCTCTGTTCTGTTCCATTGGTCTATATCTCTGTTTTGGTTGTTTTTGTTTTTATCCCCTCTGATTTATCCGAGCAGTGGCTTGTAGTTGTCCTTGAAGAGGTTCTTCACTTCTTTGTTAGCTGTATTCCTAAGTATTTTATTCTTTTTATAGCAGTTGCAAATGGGAGTTCATTCATGATTTGGCTCTCTGATTGCCTGTTGGCATATAGGAATGTTAACGATATTTTCCACCTTTTTACTTGTATGTGTCAAGGAAGCTATTTTTTTTCTTTGAGACAGAGTTTTACTCTTGTTGACCAGGCTATAGTGCAACAGCATAATCTCGGCTCACTGGAATCTCTGTCTCCTGGGTTCAAGAGATTCTCCTGCCTCAGCCTCTTGTGTAGCTGGGATTATAGGCATGGGCCACCAAACCTGGCTATTTTTTTGTTGTTGTTTTTTGTATTTTTAGTAAAGACCAGGTTTCTCCATGTTTGTCAGGTTGGTCT
Source organism: Saguinus oedipus (assembly GCA_031835075.1). NCBI lineage: Eukaryota > Metazoa > Chordata > Mammalia > Primates > Cebidae > Saguinus > Saguinus oedipus. The sequence continues at coordinate 171,924,808 of CM063173.1, forward strand.
CGAACTCTTGGCTTCAGGTGATCCACCCACCTCAGCCTCCCAAAGTGCTGGGATTACAGGTGTTAGCCACCACGTCCAGCAATGCTAACACTTTTGCACATTAATTTTATATGCTGAGAGTTTGCTGAAGTTGTTTATCAGTTTAAAAAGCTTTTTGGCTGGAACTATGGTGTTTTCTAGGTATAAGATCATGTCATCTGCAAACAAAGATAATTTGGCTTCCTCTCTTCCTAGTTGAATACCCTTGTTTATTCCTCTTGCATGACTGCCTTGCCCAGGACTTCCAATACTGTGTGGGATAGGAGTGGTGAGAGAGGGTATTCTTGTCTTGTGCCGGTTTTCAAGGGAAATGCTTCCAGCTTCTAAAGCCTTTTAAAATAAACTTCCACTACTGTTCTGAAACTTGTCTCAGTCTCTTTTTCTGCTTTATGCCCCTCAGTCAAATTATTTCTTCTGAGGAGGCAAGATTGAGGTTGCTGCAGCTGTGTATGGATTTGCCGCTGTAACTCAGACACCAACGAGCAACATTATCATTAGCTAAAAGAGTCCACCTAGTTCCCATGGAGAGTATTCTTGTATTATTGACAGCACAAGTCCCAATGCCTGCCCCTTGACAACAGAATACTTTTGAGCCTCATTCAGCTTTGGTGCCTGTGCTTTGAGAATGTAGTATTTGAGGTCACATTTACCATCCAAAAATTTCCATAAATTTGAGGGACCGCATACTCTCTATAGGTGTTTGGAGTGTGCCTCAGCATTGAGGATTGCAGGCCACTGCTTCAAAGTACCTAAGATTCCATTTGTAAAAACAGACATGAGCCCTTATCGGGTTAGAGTACAGGATTGTTTCCACCTTTGCATTTGGGAGTGTGTTTTCATATTTGGTCTGGTTTCTCCTATCCATGTGATGAGTGCTAGATTATCTTTTAAGGCAGCTTCCCATCCTTTTTTTCTTGTCTGTAGGGGCCCCGCAGGGTCGTGGGGTGTCCCTTATGCTGTGTTGAGGTGCAGGATCCGAGAAGTAAAGAGACAGGACACTGAAGAACTGGTGAAGAGCATCTGGACTTTGGGGCCACGCCACCTATGGGTGGAGAGAGGCGAGGTCCCGAAAGCACAGAAGGGTCTGTATTTATTAGGTACAGGCAGGGGGAAGGGTTATGAGGTCATCATCTAAAGGTTTAGTGATAGGGCATACATAATCACATGAGTCTCAAGCGAGGGGCCACCCCATTATGTCACCTGGGCAGAGAGGTGGGCCGTGCACAGTAGTAAAGGGTCACGTACAGAAAAGGGGTCCCTCCCCATTAGGTAACTGAGGCAAGGAGGTGGGCTGTGTGCAACAGGTGTCGTGCGCAACACTTCTTATCTGGGGACTGGAGACTTAAAGACTTTATTTCTAATAGAAGGATACTGTAAGCCAATGCAGTGGGAGCTGACAGACTTGTGCTCTTAAGGTATTTATGGGAGGATGATTTGAGCTAGCACAGAAGTGAGAAAAGACTGACAGGGTGTATAGCCACTGTGAGTGGTCACACCAGAGGGGTTCTTCTCCCTCAGTTACTTCCAGGATCTCAGGCCTGAGGCCTGCTTTCCACCGGAACTGGATGCAAGGTTCTACAACTCCTTTATCAGGAGGGGAGGCTCCTGCTCCAAGCCTGCCATACAGCATATGCCCTTCAGGCAGGGACGCCGCTGCCCGGGTCTTTGGTTCTTGTCCTGGTCTGGCTGTTTTCCCATGTACTGCTTTTGTTCTGTGACTGCTCTAGGCATTCCTCCTGCTACAAACTACTATATGGTTCTATGGAAGGATTATGTAAGTCAGCACTAAATGTGTCGGTACAGCTCCAACTACAATACCTATATGATTATAGAGAAAGATTATATAGAACTAAGTGTGCTAGATGTAAGTATTAAGCATGATTATATAAACTAGATATAAATAAGCAGTGAGTTGTACTTCAGGCACTAATCGTGCCTGGGGTCTGCACAGTTCTCCTTCCTCGGTGCCCATGGTGGGTGTTACCCACACTTGTCTTGGAATAGCATTCCTTTTATGTGGCCTATTTTTTACAGGGAATTTTTCTCTGAGGAATACCTCTCTTCATTAGCCACAAACTCAGCTTACCCCAATATACCTAGCCTAGCTTCAATTTTTCCAATGAGGTTGTGTTTTAGTCTTTTGGGTGGCCAATTTTGTACCCAGAAATGCTGTTGCCATAATATGCTAATGAAATTAGCATATTGGATAAATGAAGTCAATCCAGAACTGTTGGGTGTCCCAAACAATTGTGAGATGGGTGGAGGCCTAGCAAAGTGATGGGATCACAGGCATGAACCATTGCATTGCATCTAGCCAAGTTTTTTGTTTGTTTGTTTGTTTTGGTTTATTTTTGAGACAGAGTCTTCCCATGTTGCCCAGGATGGAGTGCAGTGGCATAATCTTGGTTCACTGTAACCTCCACCTCCCAGGTTCAAGCAATTCTCTTGCCTCAGCCTTCTGATAAGCTGGGACTACGGGAATGCACCACAATACCCAGCTAATTTTTTTTGTATTATCTTAGGAGAGAAGGAGTTTCACCATGTTGGCCAGGGTGGTCTGGAACCCCTGACCTCTAGTGATCCACCCACTCTGTCCTCCCAAAGTGCTGGGATTATAGTCATCAGCCACTGTGCCTGGTCATCCAGCCAAGTTTTTCTTAAATAGGGTTCTTGTCCATGTAAAGACTAATCTAGGTTGTGTCTCTGTGCAGACAGGCAGACAGCATGGCAAAATTCATTTTATTGATTTAATGAAAACTATTCTTGACCTTTTAGTGTGTAAGTACATTAAAGCATAATTATAATTATTGTGAAAGAATATATTGTTATAAGGATTGGGACATCTGGACTTTCTGTTGTAGGAGTTTGTCCTTACAGGCATTAGCAAGCTGCTTTCTTAGCTGTAAACATCTCAAGACCATGGGTCGTCACTGGCACAGAATGTGCCTTGCTAGTTTGAAGATGGGGTTGACTTTTAAATGGTGTCATTGGCTCTCCTAGGCTCCTGCTTCCCTAATAGGAGGACTGCTTGAGGCCAGGAGTTTGAGGCCATCCTGGGCAAAATATCTATACTTTGTCACTACAAAAAAAAAAAAAAAAAAATAGCTAGGTGTGGCAGCATGTGCCTGTGGTCCTGGCTACTTGAAGGCTGAAGCAGGAGGACTGCTTGACCCGAGGTGTTGGAGACTGCAGTGAGATATGATCATGGCACTGCACTTCAGCCTCAGTGACAGAATGAGACCCTGTTTCCCTCTTTTTTTGGCTTCATATTTTGTAATATTTTATTTGAGCACTGGAAAATTCTAGAAGTTACATAAATATAAGTAGTCTCATTTTACAGATTAAAAATTTGAGAGTGAAATATTAGGTGACTTGCTTGAGGCCAAAAAGCTGTCAAGATACAGAATAGAGAGTGAACATATATTTCAGGACTCGAGATTTTCTGCATGTTTTACATTGGTGGGGCTCAAATTTATTCAAATGATAGAGCCTCTAAGTGTTATGGTATCCCTTGAGAAACATCTGCTTAATTCACAAGACTACATTATATGTACATAATATCAGGATCATGAGAACATATGTCCATGTCAAAAACTGTCTCCTGAAAGAAATATGAACCATTACCTTTGTCTACCAGATGAGGAAAAGCATAAAAAAAATTTTTAAAAGAAATATGAACCATTTATAAATTTTTCAATGAATATTCATATAGCAACGAATAAGCAATTTACAACAACCATATGAGACAGATACTTGTATTAACCTAATTTTGCAGATAATGGCATAGAGAAGTTAAGTCACTGGCCCAGTGTCACACAGCAAGAGGTAAAGATGAACCTGCAACTCAGGCTGTCTGACTCTAGAACCCATGATCTTTAGGCATTATTCCATCATTTTAACATCATTAAGGAGGAACAAAAACATAAAAGAGATTCAAGAAGAAATGAAGGGAAGATTACACATTAGTTTGTATGTGTGTTTGTGTGAGACCCTGTTTCAAAAAAAAAAAAAAAGAATTTGTTGAAAAGCAGCCACATTGATTGGAAGGGCAAACAACCACCTCAGAAAATGTGAAAGAACAAAAATTTCTCCAGCAGCCAGAGCTAAAGCAAAACTCAAGTCAGAGCAAATATCAGTAAGTCTGATTAACACATTTCTAGGAGGAACGGGTGAAATGGTACATTATAGATTGCTGGTGGTGGCACAAATGGGCAAAACTGCTCCAGAAAGCACTTTTGGAATACCTTGTCAAAATTCCAAATGCCAAATGTACACACCTTTTGAGAAATGTATTCTAAAAGTATTTTGACATAGATGTGAAATAATGTAAGTACAAGAGTATTCACAACAGCACTGTTTGTAATGGCAAAAGATTATGTCACCTAAATGTCCACCAATGGAAATTGACTGGATTAGGTACATTTGTACAATGTCTATTCTGAAGATTAAAAAAAAAGTGAGCAGGTCCTTGTACTGATATGGCACATGCTACATAGCATTAAAAGCAGTTTATATATGTAAAATATATATGTATTTTATATATGTACAAAATTACACATATGTATATTAGAAATAAAATTATAAGCCCTCAACTGACTAAATGGACCCCCTCTTGGCCAAGGAGACAGCAGAGAAGCCTTAAAAATGAGTTCCTGGCCATGACAGGAAAGGAAGTCAGACAGGCCTCATTACATCTCCTCCCTTTTGGAATTTAGACACAATTGACTAGCAATAATGTTACAACAGAGATCAAAAGACTGACAGAACAAACTCGGTGGCAATAAAATACCAAGTTTTAAACAGGACCTAAAGCCATGCAAGGCAAGGGTTAGGTCACAGCTGCAGGCCATCAATCTTGCTAAGCAGGTCATTTTGACCCAGTATATTGAGGCTGGCTGTCACCACCGACTCTGACACAGCATCCTTATCTTAATTTCAGCATTACTTTCTGCTAATTCTGTTCTTAGACCAAGCTTTGTTCCTTGAACTAATTGCAAATTTTAAAAATCTCTGAACACACTATGACCTGTAGGCCCCCACTTCAAGATATCCCACATTTTTGGGCTAGTGTATAACTTTCATGTATTGATTTATGGTTTTGCCTGTAACTTTTGCTTCCCTAAAATGTATAAAACAAAGTTACGTTCTTGAATTCCTGACCTCCAGTGATCTGCCTCCTTAGGCCTCCTGTAATGCTGGGATTACAGGCGTGAGCCACAACCATGGCCATAGATGAAGTTACATTCTGACTGCCTCAGGATCAGTATCCCTCGAGTAAAACAAATCATGAAAAGGTAGGTGGATTAGAGCATAGTCTGAAATTCCACAAGTAACATAAAGCAAACCTAAATCCAGATGGGTAAATGAACTCATGTACGGTGGCGATGGCAGTGGCTGCTGCCATCATGTCTGCTGCAGCAGGGAAGTGCAGCTGGGGCTCCGCACTCCTTGGAACAAGTGGGAGCCCCACCCACTCTGAGTTGGGATGGGAGCTCCCTGTGCAGCTGTAGCTGCTTAAACCACAGTTGTAGACCCAGGCCTCCTGCGGAGGAGCAGGCAGGAGCCCCACCCTCTAGGGCGGGGCTAAAGCCGCCCAAAATGCACCAATGGATTGAGCCTCCCTTTATTCTTGGGGTGGCTGGGAACAGGGAACGGGTATCTGCCCTCCCAGGTGTAGCTGCAGCCATGGCAGCTGTGGCTGCAGACCTGGGCCTCTGGATCCAGAAAGCAGGCAGGAGCCGGGGACAAGCAGGATCTCCACCCCATCCCACACATCCTTATTCCGACCCCCCTATTCCCCACCCTACCCCCGCCCTCCAACCCCCTATCCCCACCCCACCCCAGCCCCCGCTGCCCATCCCTGCAGGCTCAGCAGCATCTGCTTCCACTGCCTGGCCTCTCCCCACTCCCCACACCTGCTCCGATCTCAGAGCAGGGTTGGAACCAAGCCCCAGGATCATGAATGGCAGCAGGAGGCAGAGTTCCTGGGCAGAAGCGGGTGAGGCACCCAGTAAGGCCCAACCCTCAGGAGGCTGAGACAGGAGCACATTAGCCCAGGAGTTTGGAGTTACAGTGATCTATGATTGTGCCACTGCACTCTAGCCTGGGTGACAGAGCAAGATACTATCTCATAAAAAATAAAAAAAAATTAAAGTTAAAAAAGGAGAGGCACAACACCAAAAGCACAAAAACGAAAGCAAAATATATTGCTTTTTTTTCTTCATCAAAATAAAAAACGTTTGTGCCTCAAAGAACACAATAAAGAAAGTAAAAATGCACAGTGTATTAGTCTGCTGGGCCTGCCGTGACAAGGTATCACTATCTGGATGGCTAAATAACAGAAAGTGATTTCCTCAGAGTTCTGGAGGCTGGAAGCCCAAGATCAAGGTACCAGCAGGTGTGGTTTCTCCTGAGTCCTTTTTCCTTAGCATGCAGATGGCCACCTTCTCTCTGTGGCCTTTCTACCTTCTCTCTGTGGCCATCTCCTCACACGGCCTTTCCTCTGTACCAGTGCATTCCTGGTGTTTCTTTGTGTGTCCTAATCTCCTCTTCTTTTATTTTGTTTTGAAATGGAGTCTCGCTCTTTTGCCCAGGCTGGAGTGAAGTGGCATGATCTTGGCTCACTGCATCTTCTGCCTGCTGGGTTCAAGCAATTCTCCTGCCTCAGCCTTCCGAGTAGCTGGGATTACAGGTGCCTGCCACCGCACCTGGCTAATTTTTGTATTTTTAGTAGAGATGGGGTTTCATCATGTTGCCCAGGTTGGTCTTGAACTCCTGACTTCAGGTGATCCACCTGCCTTGGCCTCCCAAAGTGCTGGGATTACAGGTAGGCGTGAACCACTGTACCCAGCCTCCTCCTCCTCTTCTTCTTTTTTCAATGGAGGAGAGCTTTCTCTGTTGCCCAGGATGCCCAGAACATGTAGCCTCACCTCCTCAAGAGCCAGGACAACTGGCCTTAGCAACTGTGGCACCCTTATGGCTTCATTTTAACTTAATTACCTCCTTAAAGATATCTCCTAATATAGTCATATATATGCTGGGGGTTAGGGTTTCACTTCTACAAAGTGTGGATTAGTGGTTGCGTTGGTTTGAGGGAGAGGCGTGAAGCTGAGAAGAAATGGGAAGTGACTGCTAATTGGTACAGAGTTTCTTTTGGGAGTGATGAAAAAACTGTTTAATTAACTGTCATGCAAACCTGATAAAAACAAGCAATGGGGAAAGGATTCTCTGTTTAATAAATGGTGTTGGGAAAACTGGCTAGTCATGTGCAGAAAGCAGAAACTGGACCCCTTCCCGACACCTTTCACTAAAATTAACTCGAGATGGATTAAAGACTTAAACATAAGACCTAACACCATAAAAACCCTAGAAGAAAACCTAGGCAAAACCATTCAGGACATAGGCATAGGCAAGGACTTCATGACTAAAATACCAAAAGCAATGGCAACAAAAGCCAAAATAGACAAATGGGACCTAATCCAACTCCACAGCTTCTGCACAGTAAAAGAAATAATCATTAGAGTGAATCAGCAACCGATAGAATGGGAAAACATTTTGCAATCTACCCATCTAACCAAGGGCTAATATCCAGAATCTACAAAGAACTAAAACAGATTTACAAGAAAAAAAACCAAATAAGCCCATTCAAAAGTGGGTGAAGGATATGAACAAACACTTTACAAAAGAAGACATATATGAGGCCAACAAACATATGAAAAAATGCTCATCATCACTGGTCATTAGAGAAATGCAAATCAAAACTACACTGAGATACCATCTCACGCCAGTCAGAATGGCGATCATTAAAAAATCATATAAACTCCATAAATTCCCCTTAGGTATCTACCATTACAAAATAAACTCTGCCTTTTAAAAACTATATACATGGCTGATGGATTGGCTCAGATAAACCCTGTTAATTGAAATAATGATGAGTGTTCTATGATGACCTAACCCCATTTAATAAAACCCTTCTAGCTAAGTGTGAGGGCAAGCACCTGAAGTCTCAGCTACTTGGGAGGCTGAGGCAGGAGGATCCCTTGAGTCCAGGAGGTAGTGCACTGTGCTTATTGGTTGTCTGCACTAAGTTTGGCATCAATACTGTGATCTTGCAAGAGCAGGAGACTACCAGGTTGCCTAAGGAGGAGTGAACTGGCCCAGCTCAGAAATGAAGCAAGTCAAAACTCCCATGCTGATTAGTAGCGGAACTGCACCTGTGAATAGCCACTGCACTCCAGCCCAGGCAACACAAGACCCCATCTCTTAAAAAAAAATTATTAAAAACAATTAGGCTCAGCATGATAGCTCATACATATGATTCCAGTACTCTGGGAAGCTGAGACAGTAGTTTGGGATCAGCCTGGGCAACATAGTGAGACCCTGCCTCTACCAAAAAAAAACCCCAAAAACAAAACAAAAACAAAAATCAGCTGACTATGGTGGCCTACACCTGTAGTTCCAGCTATTTGGGAGGCTGAGGTGAGAGGATCCTCTGAGCCCAGGAGTTCAAGCCTTCAGCGAGCTATGATTGTGCCACTGCACTCCAGCCTGGGCAACGGAGTGATACTTGGTTGCCAAATAATTTTTTAAATTAATTTAAAAACATTTCTTAAAAACTCTTCTTAGTTCCTGCCCTAAAATGTGAGTGGAGGGAGGGGGGTGGGCAAGTACCTGATCTGGGGTCTTTTTCAGAGCAAGTCTCAATTTTAGAAAACTATTACTATTTTGCTAATTTAACGTGAAATTTAAGCAATGGTCAACTAAGAGAAAAAGAGGAAATGTTTAGGCTGTAACAAAGCTTTTCAGAATTTGTTTTGCAGCAATTACCTTTCAAAATTCCTTTAACAACTTGGACTGACTAAATTTATGGAAAGGTGAAGAAACTTGCAGGAAACGAACTGTTGGGAGTGGAGGTGTATGTCACATTGCTTTGTTCCTCCCCTACCAGCTTTTATTGCTTTAAACAGATTTGTGTTTCCATTCTAATTCTCCACCATGTTCATAAAAGAGAAAAACATATAGTGTGAAAAATGTGATTTATAAAAACATCATTATTCTGTGATTAAAAACACTGTGTGTTCTTGGTTTTCTGGTAGAATATGCACATCAGAAACAACCTGTAGTTCTGGAAGCCTCTGGGTTGCTATGACAACCATTCAAAGCAGTTTAATAATAGCTCTACTGCAAAGCTGGAAAACTGACAAGAAGATGAGAGCTATAAACGCAGGTGTTTGTCATATAAATGTGAACAAACACCAAACACATTTATTTCTTCAACAAATACTCATCGAGTGCCAATGCCGCACCTGGTACTATTGCTAGGAACTTTGAAAAAGATAGAAATGGTCCCTGCTATGACGGCATATACATTCTTCTTTTTTTGGTGACTATAGGTGCACATGCCTGGCTAAGTTTTGGATTTTTAGTAGAGACAGGGTTTTGCCATCTTGGCCAGGCTGGTCTTGAACTCCTGGACTCAAGCCATCCACTGTCTCAGCCTCCCAAAGTGCTGGGATTACATGTGTGAGCCACTGCACCCAGCCTCATATATATAATGGAGGAGACACATAATAAAGAATGAATAGATCAATAAACTGAATACTTGCAGTGTGTGAGAAGAGCCTATCGTAAAGCAAGCAATGAGATCATAATGCCAAACAAGTACTAACTAGTGTAAAATATGGCGAAGAGTCTGTTCACAGCATATAGAAAAAAATCCTGTCTTCATGGTGGCTCACACCTATAATCCCAACACTTTCGGAGGTCAAGGTGATCACCTGAGGTCAGGAGTTTGAGACCAGCCTGGCCATGATGGTGAAACACCGTCTGTACTAAAAATATAAAAATTAGCCAGGTGTGGTGGTGGGCAATCTGGAATCTGGAATCTCAGCTACTTGGAAGGCTGAGGCAGGAGAACTGCTTGAACCCAGGAGGCGGAGGTTGCAGTGAGCTGAGATCACAACACCGTACTCCAGCCTGGATGACAACAGCAAAACTCCATTTTAAAAAAAAGTCTTTAAGTTTTTAAGTTAGAAACTTTTAAGTTTAAATTAAAAATTTTAAGTTTAAACTAAACTAAACTGGGACTACAGGTATGTACCACCACACCCAGCTAATTTTTGTATTTTTAGTTAAGACAGAGTTTCACCATGTTGGTCACGCTGGTCTTGACCTCCTGACCTCAGGTGATTCATCCACTTCAGCCTCCCAAAGTGCTGGGATTACAGGCGTGAGCCATAGCGCCTGGCCCTACTCTTTGTCTTTTGAGAAAGGATCTCACTCTGTCACCCAGGCTGGAGTACAGTGGTGTAATCACGGCTCTCATTAGAGCCTTGACCTTCTAGTCGTAAGTGATCCTCCCACCTCAGCCTCCGGAGTAGCTGGGACCACAGGCACGTGCCACAATACCTGGTTAATTTTCCTATTTTTTGTAGAGACAGGGTTTTGCCAGGTTGTCCAGGTTGGTCTCAAACTCCTGGGCTCAAGCCATTCACCTACCTCGGCCTCCCTTAGTCCTGGGATTATAGGCCTGAGCCACTGGGCCCAGCATCTTTAAGTTTATGAGAGATTAGTAAAAATGAAATATAGAATGGAATCACATATTTGACAGAAGTAACTATCCAAAAGGTTTTCTGAAAGGTGTTTTGAAGTTTTCACAAACACAAAAAATGATACTATATGTATATATTGACTAAACCACAATTAACCTGAAATTAGTACAAGAAATGGGCAAGAAACTAAGTTCTGAGTAAGCTATTGTGGCTAATGGTCTGAACTTCAGCAAAGGGGGAGATATTCATATAGCACTGCAAAGATTATTCAGGCACAGAAAATGCAGGAATGTTGCTAGACAGCCTAGTAAGTGCTAAGAAATTTCCAGTTTTCAATATTAACCTAAAATTCTGATATCTATTTTCTTAACAGAAGCAACATTTGCTAAGATAATTAATACTGCCATTGATTACACAGTTATTTCCCAGTGCTTTTTTCTTTCCACTTAGGAAGTTGGAACATTCCATGATACAATGCCAAGACATGAATTTGGCTCAGGATCTATGGTACCAGAATTCAGAATATGAAGCTTTATTTAATCAAAACAAGTTGGAGCCGGACATGGTAGCTCACACCTATAATCCCAGCATGTTGGGAGGCTGAAGCAGGTACATTGCTTGCACCCAGAAGTTTGAGGCCAGCCTGGGCAACATGGCAAAACTTGGCCTCTACTAAAAATCCAAAAATTAGCCAGGCATGGTGGTGCATGTCTGTAGTCCCAGCTACTCAGGAGGCTGAGGTGGGAGGATCGCCTGAGCCTGGGAGGCAGAGGTTGCAACGAGCCAAGATTGTGCCACTGCACCCCAGCCTGGGCGACAGAGACGTGTCTAAAAAAATAAAAAGAAAGGAAACATGAAAAAGAAAGCAAGATGATGTGCCCTTTCCTTTTCTGTACCAAGCAGCAGCAGGAGCCAGGGAGCTCCTGAGTGTTTCTGGGGTGTGAGGCTAACCATGTTATGTGGGCTGCAGAAATCCCTGGGATGGGTGTTCCCCAATCACTCAAGCTTAGGCCTGGTGGAGAGCCTCCGTTTCCTCACCCTTGACCGACCCTTCACTCATGCTCCTCTTGCCACCACGGTCTGGAGGAGCTCAACGCTTCCTCTGGTGCACCACACATCCACCTCCAGGCTTGGATAGCCAACTACAAGCACCCTGGCTGACCCAGTCCCTCCTAGAACCAAGGGTGCCTTTGGAGGCCCAAGTTCAAGCGCTGCTTTCGCCACTCCAGCCACACAGGACCTGCATCTCCAAAGAGTGCTTTTCATTGCACACAAGCTGATGTCCCCACATTCTCCGGGGCCAGAGCTGCTTATGAAAAAGCATGTCCTTGGCCTGGCCATCTTCTCCAAGGTTGAGAACTCACTAACACAAAATAGTTTCTTTTCCCACTAGGGTTTCTAAGCTGGTGTGATATGGGTCTTCAGAGTCCTGGCAATCATTCTGGCTGTCATGTGATAAACGTATCCTGATAGATGGTGCAGTACAGATTGCTATTTAAACTAATAGCCTTTAGGCCAGGCCTGGTTGCTCACACCTTTAGTCCCAGCACTTTGACAGGCTGAGGTGAAAGGATCATTTGTGCCCAGGAGTTTGAGCACAGGCAATACACGGAGGCCTTATGTCTATAAAAAATAAAAGATAAAAAACTTTAAAAAAGGAATAGCCTTTCTCTCCTATCCTACAAGAAGGAATGGCTAAATTCTACCTAGATACATATTGATCCAGAATACAGACTACCTCTCCAGGCATCCCTGCAGCTAGATGTGGCCATGTAGTTAAGATCTGGCCAATTCCATGCACCAGAAGCAATATGCACAACTTCCCTCACAGGGAGAGTCGTGCCCTCCCCTTCCCTTTCTTTGTTGATGGCTGGAATGTGGACATGAGGATGAACTACCTTGGACCATATGGGTCAGGGCAACACCCTAAGTAAGGACAGCACGACAGGAAGACAGAAATGCCTGGGTCTCAGATGACTTTATAGACTAGGATCCACATAACAGATTGGACTTTTACATAAGTAACTTATTTAAAGAACTAGGGAGTCTCAGCCTGGGCAACATAGTGAGACCTTGTCTTTACTTAAAAAAAAATTAGCTGGGCAAGGTGGTGCATGCCTGTGGGTCCAGCTACACGGAAGGCTGAGTTGGGAGGATCACTTGGGTCCAAGCGATTGAGGCTGCAGTGAGCTATTGATCATGCCACTGCACTCCAACCTGGGTGACAGAAAGAGACCCTGTCTCTAAAAAAAGAGAAAAGAAAAGAATTATAGGATCTCTATTACGTATGACCAACCTATGTGCTAATGCATAAAGTGAGAGAAAACACTGTCCCATGACGTATTCTGTGTATAAAGAAAGCCCTGTAAACACTGAGACTCTGGATTAGGCTGTTTGAAATGAGTGCCATTGCTACATTTTCTTGCTATGATAGGCAAAACAATTCTATTTTGTTTTCTTGAGATTATATAAATTAAGGTTCTGTTGCTTATAATTGAGATTCCTGGCTCTTCTCTTTCTTTAAGGCATATTCGTTTTGGAAGAACATTTTTGCCCTACTTACACAAATCTGATTTGGTTAGTTTTCCAAGAATTAAGGATTAGTTTGCCCCCAAAGAATATTCCTGATTGAGACATAGCAGTTCCAAGCAGCAATTTTAGCTTTGGAGTTAAGAATGTAAAAGTTTGACTTGATTGGAGAGAGATGACTCCATACTGACTAGGGTTTTTTTCTGTTGTTTTTTTATGAGTCAGGGTCTTGCTGTCACCCGGGCTGGAGTGCAGTGGCATGATAACAGCTCACTGTGGCCTTGACCTCCAGGGTTCCAGCAATCCTCCCACCACAGCCTTCCAAGAAGCTGGGACCACAGGCATGTGTCCCCACACCTGGCTAATTTTTTTTCAAATCAATCATAGCCAATTTGTTCCAGTTCTTCAAAATTTATACTCAGTATCTTGTTTCTAAAATGTACATCACCCTTTATATAATAGTTTTATAGTTTTTTTCTTTCATTTATTTATGTTTTAAGATGTAGTCTTGCTCTCATCACCTAGGCTGGAGTGCAATGGCATGATTTCAGCTCACTGCAACCTCTGCCTCCTGGGTTCAAGCAATTCTTCTGCCTCTGCCTCCCGAGTAGCTGAGATTACAGGCACCCACCACCATGCCCAGCTAATTTTTGTATTTTTAGTAGAGACGGGGTTTCACCACGTTGGCCAGGCTGGTCTTGAACTCCTGACCTCAGGTGATCCATCTGCCTTGGTCTCCCAAAGTGCTGGGAATACAGGTGTGAGCCACTGTGCCTGGCCTATAGCGTTTTCATCTTTACAGTTCTTCAGCAGAAAGCAGACTCTTGAGTTGCCCAGTTAGAAGCCTGTGACCTGCTATTCTGATTTTCTTCTCAATATTCATGGCCAACATCTGGCTTCTAAAAGAAAGTTTTTGGTCTTTTCAATCACTTGCTGACAGGGTGAGACTGCATTATTACCCATAACCACATGACCTAATTTAGAATCAATCCAGGCATCCAGTCTTGCATGTCTAATCAAATTTACAGCCCACCTGTCAGTTTCTTCTGGAGTCATGTTCAGTTTATCTGCCAATACGTTAATGCTGATATACTGGTAGCTGTAACAGAAAGTCTCAAATATGAAGACATGGGTATTTTCAGTGAAATCCTCAAGACAAAGCACCAAGACATCACTCACAAACACTGATTCACATTCCCTCAGCTTTTTCTGAGCCCCATCAAAGTCAAAGTTAACACATAAGCATTCCACAGATTCTGTAATTGGGTTTTTTTGTTTTTTTTGTTTTTTTGTTTTTTTTACAGACACCGCGGGGATTGTGTTTGTCTCTCTCAATTCCTGGGATGTTCAATACATGTTCAGTAATTACTGAGTTAGAGAATCAATGTGAAACCTGAAGAACTTGGGGTGTAAGAACCAATTTTATGCTTTTCAACCAGATGTTCTGGGTAGGCATGAGAGGCAGGGATGGCAGGGAAGGAAGAGGTTGTAGTGTTTGAGCCTGCTCCTGCCGGTCTGGGTTGAAATCCCAGCGATGACTCTTAGCAGTAGCATGACCTTGGGCAAGTGATGATTTCTCTGAGCCTTGGTTCCTTCTTCTGTTAAATGGTGATGAGAGCTACATTTATTTCATAGAGTTGATATGAGGATGAAATGAGATAACACATGAAATATACCTAGGGATCATGCTAGGCATCTAGTGACTGCTGAGTAAACACTATTATATTGTTATTATTTTTTGAGATGGAGTTTTGTTCTTTTGCTCAGGCTGGAGTGCAATAGTGCCATCTCGGCTCACTGCAACATCACCTCCTGGATTCAAGTGATTCTCCTGCCTCAGGCCTGTCAAGTAGCTGGGATTACAGGCACCCACCACCATGCCTGGCTAATTTTTGTATCTTTAGTAGATATGGAGTTCCACCATGTTAGCCAGGTTGGTCTCAAACTCTTGACCTCATGATCCACCCACCTCAGCCTCCCAAAGTACTGGGATTACAGGTATGAGCCACCACACCTGGCCGTATTTTTTTATGAGAATGTAATTGGGTCTTTATACGTGTAAAACTCCTGTTGAATAACTGACTGGATCTTTTAGCGCGCCTGCTGAAGTTTTCCAACAGCCTTGTTTGTTATCATTGCTGTAGTCAAATAGTGAGGAATGCGTGGACACATTGTCTGAATTGCATTAAGATACTGTGGTTGGTAAAGGAAGAGATCAACAATATTATTGTGACCTTTGGGGTGACTGAAGAAAAGAGAGACCAGTGAATGAGCCACGTTCTCTGCTGAAGAGACAGGAGTGGAGAACTCACAGAATTATCATCTATCTGTTTGCTGGAACCTTCAATGCACTTGCAAGTGAAGTGAAACACAGCTAATCTGTAAATTAATAATTCATCGACACTCTAAAAATATATTCTACTGCTCCTGAGTAATTCTCACATTCATATTGGAATTTTGCCTATCTGCACTGCGTATCTAAATATCCCTGCCTAAAGCCAGGCTGGTCCTCCAAGTAGTCAAACAGCATCCTACCATCCCTGGTTGACTGGATTTGCCTTGTAGTTGCTGGATCTTCATACATCTTCACAGTTCGTTCTGTTTCTGCCTGAGAAATGCTTTAAGTTTACTCTGGGAAAGCTGGCCTCTGAAATCTTTATGCAGACTTGGGATGTAGCCGTGAAGACCTCACATGGTTAAAAGAGACCAGCCTGGCCAACATGGTGAAACCCCACCTCTACTAAAAATACAAAAATTAGCTGGGTGTAGTGGCAGGCACCTGTAATCCCAGCTACTCAAGAAGCTGAAGCAGGAGAATCACTTGAACCTGGGAGGTGGAGTGTACAGTGAGCCGAGATCACACCATCGCATTCTAGCCTGGGAAACAGAGCGAGATTCTGTCTCAATAAAAATAAAATAAATAACTAAATAATAAAGCCTTAGTTGGGATAAGGCTGGACATGGTGGCTTATACATGTAATCCCAGCACTTTGGGAGGCCGAGGCAGGAGAATAAAACTTGAGGCCAGGAGTTTATTATTTATTTATTTATTTAAATTTTTATTGCATTTTAGGTTTTGGGGTACATGTGCAGAACATGCAAGATAGTTGCATAGGTACACACATGGCAGTGTGTTTTGCTGCCTTCCTCCCCTTCACCCACACTTGGCATTTCTCCCCAGGCTGGGGAGGAGTTTATTATTTAAACAACAACAAAAAAATGAGCTGGTCATGGTGGTATGTGCTTGTGGTCCTAGCTACTCAGGAGGCTAAGGTGGGAGGATGGCTTGAGCCCAGGAGTTCGAGTTTACAGTGAACTATGATTGTGCCACTGCACTCTAGCCTAGGCAACATAATGAGACTCTAATATGGTTTGTCTGTGTCCCAAATCTCAAATTGTAGATCCCATAATTCCCACATGTCACGGGAGGGGCTCAGTGGGAGGTAACTGAATCGTGAGTGAATAAGTCTCATGAGAGCTGATGGTTTTATAAAGGGGAGTTCCGCTGCACATGCTTTCTCTTGCCTGCTGCCATGAAAGGTGTGACCTTTTTTTTGAGATGGAGTCTCACTCTGTCACCCAGGCTAGAGTGCAGTGCATGATCTCAACTCACCGCAACCTCTGCCTCCTGGATTCAAGTGACTGTCCTGCCTCAGCCTTCAGAGTAGCTGGGACTACAGGTGCCTGTCACCATGCCTAGCTAATTTTTGTATTTTTCAAGTAGAAACAGGGTTTTGCCATGTTGACCAGGCTGATCTCGAACTCCTGATCTCAGGTGATCTGCCTACCTTGGCCGCCCAAAGTGCTGGGATTACAGGTGTGAGTCACCTTTCCTGGCCTGTAAGATGTGACTTTGCTCCTCTTTTGCCTTCTACCATGATTGTGAGGCCTCCGCAGCCACCTGGAACTGTGTGTGAGTCCATTAAACCTGCTTTTCCTTATAAATTACCCAGTCTTGCGTATGCCTTTATTAGCACTGTGAGAACAGACTAACAAAGACCCTATCTCTATTAAAAACAACAACAACAAAACCCCAGATTATCTAGAATAAAGGGGTGTTGAAGTTTTTAAGCAGGTATGGCAAGAGAGATCCTATTACAAGTGCTCTTACCTTGGGTCTGATAAGCTTCAGAAATGTGAAACATCCTTGAAATTATAAATTATGTGCCTTTTGCTTGGGAATGGATCAAAAGCTTTCCTCAGATTCTCAGCAAGATACAAAAATTTAAAAAGAAATCCCTGCTCAATTAAAACTGAAAAAGAACAATTATAACTTAATTTTAATCTTTAATCCATATTTAGACAAGTTAGTGGCTAAATTTGTTTCTATTTTATCCTTTTGAAAACCCTAATACTACTTATCATTTGTATTTAAAAGAATTTGCAATAATTTAGGTTCTCAGCTTTTCAGACTACAGGGACATAAATACAAAAGATAATTAATGTCATTCTAAATCTTACGGACGGTAGTCCTACAAATGACATTGTATTAAGAATTGCTAAAAGATGTGTGGATTAATCAGAAAACTAGACAAGTACGTTTTCCCGTCAAGAAGGGATTTCAGCACTGCTAGTTTTATCATTCACTGCAGTGATCCCCAACCTTTTTGGCACCAGGGACGAGTTTCCACAACTAGGGGTATGGGGATAGTTTCAGGATGAAACCGGTCCACCTCAGATCATCAGGCATTAATTAGATTCTCATCAGGAACATGCAACATAGATCCTCTACACACACAGTTCACAATAGAATTCACGATCCTATGAGAATCTAATGCCACTGCTGATCTAATAGGAGGGAGAGCTACTGCTCACTTGCCTGCAGCTTCCTGTGTGAGCCCAGTTCCTAGCAGGTCACAGACAGTTACGGGTCCGCAGCCTCAGGACTGGGGACCCCTGATTCACTGCACATGCAAAAGTTTTATACATTTAGTGGAATCACTGAAGTAAATAATCAGGAAGCATAAGTTCTGATACCAGTTTTATTTGTAATTAACCACATACAAATCACTTTTCTATAAAATAATGGTTAACATCTATTCCTTAATTCACAAAAATATCACAAAACCAAAATCCTTCCCACGATATATTATTATTTAGTCTAAGCTCTAATTCAAAGGTTGAGAATGACAAATTTGAGAATTTCTTTCATACATAAATTGCTTTCCTTAGTTCTGCAGGTGGGTAATCTGGCTGAGATAAGCACTGTCATGTTTCAACCTCAGAGAACAAAAGCAATCAACAAAATAATGGTGAAGAAAATGCTGGCCTGAAAAATAACACTGATGAGAAATAGGTATGTATTAAGTGCAATACTTATAACATCCCTGGTGTCAAATGACCAAAATTTAGCCTTAAGCCACTAAAGCACATTTCCCTTTTAAAGCATATACTAGTATAGCACATTTCATTTCACTAAAAGTAATGTTAAACATGAATGTCTTGTAGACTATTTAAAGAGCCAGTTAAAATGCCTAAAAAAACCAATTTTTTTTGGTATGACTCTTTTTGTGTCTCCCTCTTTCCATTTTCATCTTATGATATTTCACTCAACAGTTTAGTTACCCACCCCAAAGCACATTTCTCTCCCTTCTGTCAGTAGAAAATAAACACCGAAGAGGAATTAGCATGTTAATGAACAAAGACTAAGGAAGGTAATACCAACAGCATAAGGGAAAATGTAGACCACAAGCATCTGGTCACTTATCATGTACACGTACCATGTCAACCATTATGTATTAAATCTTGAAGAGACTGAGTACTTTTGTTTTACTATGTGTAACAATGTCAGTTTCGTGGGATTTAGTCTCTGTTCCCGGACTTTCTCTTACAATACGGTCACAGAAAAACAAACACTGGAGCGTGGTTTACAGAGAAATACAAAACACATACAAACATCATAATAAAATAGCCATTTATATCACTATTAGAGAAATATTTTAGAGAAAACATACTTTCACTAGTGGCCTCAAATGCCATCATCCACTTATGTTCTTTAACTATCAACTTAGTTTTTCTAAAAGATGTGCTCTCGTTCTGTTGCCCAGGCTGGAGTGCAGAGGCATGATCATAGCTGCCAGCTGCAGTGAGCTATGATCATAGCTGCAGATCATAGCTCACTGCAGCCCCAAACTCCTAGACTCAAGTGATCCTACATTCAAGTGATCCTTCCAAGTAGCTGAGACTACAGACTTGGGCCACCAGGGCCAGATATAGTTTTTTTACTTTTGTAGAGATGGGGTACTGCTATGTTGCCCAGGCTGGTCTCAAACTCCTGGGCTGAAGCAATCCTCCCACTTCAGCCCCCTGAATTGCTAGGATTATAGGGATGAGCCACTATACCCAGCAACTGTCAACTTGTAATACAAAAATACCTTCAAGCTGATAATCAAGAACACTTAGTGACTTTAAAAAGCTGACAGAATATTTCCATGCTACACAAAACAGTTCTATACACAACTTTACAGTTTTAAAGGTCTTTGCTGGCACTTGACTTTATAGTTAACACAATGACTACTGATATCAACGAAGTACTGTTTTTAGCTTATAGATATTTTCGAAATCAGTATTACTTCACAAAACAGTAAAGAAATATCACTTCTGTTGTAGAATTCTCTAAGATGAACACCAAAACTGTGCAGCTAAAACATATTGAGAATCACATAATTTTTTAAGGCAACAGATAGAAATTTATACAATCCAGTGAAATTTATACATGTTCAGTGGAAAAGAGGATTATTCCTCTGATTCAATGAAGCATGTATCAGGTTTAGAGCAACAATACGAACCTACAAAGAAAGTTACTTCTTTTTTAAAGTTTTTAGATGATTTGGTGACACAATTAGAGTATAATTTTTTAGATGAAAATTGGTCACTTTGCAAATATACATTCTAAATTCCAAAATTACAATGAAACTTCTTTTCAAACAGTGGAATCCTGGTTTGTTTGTCTCTACTGTCAGTGAGCTTATCGTTATTCTCTGTTTTATTATAAATGAAGTCACCATTTAGTCACCCTAATATACATATGCTTTTTTTTCTTTTTTTTTTTTTTTTTTTGAGATAGAGTTTGCTCTGTCACCCAGGCTGGAGTGCAGTGGCCCAATCTTGGCTCACTGCAGCCTCCACTTCCCAGGTTCCAGAAATTCTCCTGCCTCAGCCTCCCAAGTAGCTAGGATTACAGGCACACGCCACCACGCCTGGCTAATTCTTTTTTTTTTTTGTATTTTTAGTAGAGACAGGGTTTCACCATATTGACCAGGCTGGTTTTGAACTCCTGACCTCAAGTGATCCACCTGCCTCGGCCTCCCAAAGTGCTTGGATTACAGGCATGAGCCACTGCGCCCAGCCTGCACTTTTTTCTTCATAGAAGAAAACAAAACTAAAACTTCCCAAACTATATTTAACTTATATTTTACAAAGACCCCTTAGGTTAACCATTTGGAAATCTACATTGTTCTGAAGAAAAAGATATGCTTTCAAAACACTGCCTAGCAATTCCTAATCCTTTTTCTATTATAAAAATTAAAATTAAAAAGTTATTGCCACGGTGCTTGTGGCAATAAACAAAATGTAAAATTTATCAAAAGACTAAATTAGTTTTATGAAACATAAACATACTAAATAAATAAATACTGGATTCTTAGCACAAAAAATTATTAAAAGGTTGCTTTGAGTGTTAAAAGTTGTAATATTAAATTACCTTCATATTTCAAACATTACTTTTTCTAAACCAAACCAGTTAATCAACTTTTCCTCCCCTTTGGGAACAGAAAGGATATTTAAGATATATTCCAAAACAGCAAAAACAACTTAGTGTTTCAATTCAGTTACAACAAACCCTGCTGATCCTGTGCATTTCACTGAGGTGCCACACGCACCCAAAAATCATCATCAGAAATCGAACTTGAACTTCCTGACTCAGACTCTGGCTCACTGAATCCACCTAAGTCCCATTCAGTGCTAGATTCACTTGGTATTTCTTCTTCTTCAGTGAGGAAACTCTGACCAGGTTCAAGGCAGGAAGGATAAACACGAGCAGAGAGGCAAAAAAAGTTAGAATCAAACTGCAAGAGGCCTAATGTGGTACCTATATTAATCCATTGGTCTCCTCTAATATCATATTCATACACAGTCACCCGGTTCTTTTTCCATTGTGGGGTGCGAGAGGTGACGAGCAACAATTTTTGGCCATGCTTGATAATCCGGTAGTTATTGGTCTCTGACACCAAGGGAATATTGTTCATTTGCCTCCATTCTGCCCTAACTGGGTTGTAGACCTTCATGACTGGGATGTCACAGATACAATAGATCTCCTCATTGAAGACACACGCTTCCTGAAAGTCATTGCGCTTCAGAGAAACGCACTTCAGCCACATGTTATGGCTAGGATCATAGCAGAACATGCGCTTACTGTTGAGAGCATAGAGATAGTCCCGAATTACCAATAGGTCAAAGGATAAAAAAGAATGGGGCAGTGGAGCCACCAACGCCCACTGGTTTCTCTTAACATTGTAGCATTCTACTTCCTTCAATTTAACTCCAGTAATAGGGTCTCGCCCCCCCAAAATGTAAATGTAGCCATTGAGGTACGCCACATCCATGCCCTCACGACACAGCATGCGATCTGCAAGTTGGTGCCAACTATTCTGACCTGGTTTATACACCCAGAGGTCTGTCCTGGGCTGGGCAGCTAGGTAGATGTCGTGCTCTGGAGAGATACAGACAGCTAAGGTAGTGACAGTCCTAGTGTGAGCAAGACAGGTCAAAGGGGAGGGCACTTTGTAAAGGTCCCCCGAGTACGGATCACAGCAAAGAAAGGGATCTCTGGGGTGTCCAAAGAAGATCAGCATCTCCTTGGCACACATACCCAGCCTCTGAGGAGGATTTTCTGCCGCAGGTACAGCAGAGTTGCTGCTGCTGCCGCTGCTGCTGCCGCCGCCGCTGCCGCTGCTGTTTGGCACTGGCACCAGAGACTTGTACAACAGGTCACCATAGCGCATCTGCAGGGCCCCTTCAATAACGTCCAGGCAGTACTTCTTCACCAAGGGCTTGGTCAGCAGCCCTTCTAAGTAGTCCTGATCTTCCTCAGTGAAGTGCATCCAGCGCACGCACTTGAAGACTTCTGCAGCACTGGGACCCCGCTCTTTGGGAGCAGCCTCCAGCCACTGCACTGCTACGTGGCACACTGTCTGCTCACTCTCCACGTCCAGATTATCCAGGCGCAGGACAGCCAGCAGCTGGGCCAGGGTCAGATCTGCTAGAGTCTCCTCCCGAATCGAACCCATGTGGCTGAGCTGCTTGAAGTTGTGAGCTATATAGGACTGGGCCTGAGATCGCAGCTTGCGATGGCCGAAAGCGTCTGCAAACTTGAGGATGGCGGTGCAGTTGGTTAGCTCCAGGCGTCGGCCTAAGAAGGAGGCACAGGCTTCCCGCACATACTCCAGCTGCAGCATGTCCGAGGCCGCGTACAGGCGCTCCACGTTGGCCTCACTGAGGGACACACGACCCGTGTAGCAGTAGTCCACCAACACCTCGAAGGACTCGGCGTCCACGTCGTGTATGGTCACGCTGGCCTGCTGGCTCTCGTACATGCCACCTGTGAACATGCTCTTGAAGTAGGGACACGCAGCTGCTAGCACGTTGCGGTTGCAGGGGAACACGCGACCCGTGCCAGGCCCGCTGCCGGGCGTTACCACCTCGATGGTCACATCACACAGCAGCCGCGCGTCGTAGAAGGACTTGAGCTGCGCCAGGAGGGCTGCAGAATGGGCCGTGTCCTTTAATTCCTCTGGACCCGTGAAAAAGGCCGAAACTGTGGGTATGTGAATCTTCTTGGGCCGCTTCCCACCGCGGGGACTGGCGACGCGGCGAGAGCGCGGGGCGTCCTCCCGGGACTGCATGATGGAGATGGCGACGGGCGCTGAAGGCGACAACGGCTGCAGGACCCGGCTCTGGCTCCTCCTCACCCTTCCCTCGCTGACGCTAAGGCAGCAGCGTGTCCGAAGAAACCGGAGCACGAGCCCATTCACTGAATTCAGCCCAACCCCAAGGAGCCGCCTCCCTTTATCTTTTAGACAGTGGCTGACTCACCCTCTCTCACGCCCGCGTCCTTTCTCCGCCTCTGCTCGCCTTCACAGGACTCGTTGGCTCGGAGCCTCAGAAGCCGCTGCCGCCGCGTGGGCGACAAACACTAGGCGCCCAGGAGAACTATCGCTCCCAGGATGCTTTTTGCGCCCCAAGGGCTTCTGGGGCTCTCGGAGCCCCAGGCGGAGACAGAGGGAAAGACACCGCTTTGCATGTTGGGAGTAGTAGTTTGTGTAATATCGCGAGCCTTCTCTGGTGTTCCTTATTTTGATGACGACACTAGAGAGCGCCAATTTTCCTAGGTTCGATTTTGTGGTTCGGAAATGTGGGTTTGGAATCCAAAGTAGTCGCCTCGTTCTAGAATGTATTGTTTGACTTGTCTCTGATCTGTTTCTTCTTCTTTTGTGAAATGTGAACAATAGTATTTCATAGGATTTGTGAACGTTAAATGAGTTGGTTATAGGACGCTCTTAATATTTGTTGGTTTGTAGAATAATTATTCGCTTCTTAGATTGTAAAGGTTCTATAAGTTTTAACTTTTCTTCCAGCATTTATAAAAAAAAAATGAAGCACCACTAATTTGAAATTATGAGCCTGTAGGAAAACAAAAAACAACCCCCCCAAACCAGAAAACCTTGCAGGAGAAAATCCCTTTTAGGGGTCTGTGTGTATTTTAATTAGTAGGTTTGATTCTTAGGTTTACAGAAAAATTGAGCAGAAGGGACCGGTAACTTCCTGTATCTCTTCCCCCTTCGCAGTTCCCTCATTATTAAGATTTTGTATTAGTGTATGCATCCGTTAGAAGTGATTTTTTTTTTACTCACTATGCCTCTCCCTGATACCAAAAGATAACTCAGAGTTTGTAGGATTGGTTGGCTGTTGCTGCTGAATTAGATCCCTGGCTTTTCCACAATTGCCTGTCCTTACTTGCCGTGACTAAAAGGAAGTCACCTCCAATCACCTGACTTTGAGACTTTCCTTCCATATCTGCATTTCAAAACCTGAAGTCCTCTCCAGCGTCTTCTCCCACTCTCCAGTATTCAGTTTCCCTTTCCCCTTTTTACCCAAAAGAAAAGACATACCTTAGGGAGTCCTCACTTCAAAATACAATGGAAGCCAGAGGCCTGGTGAGTAATTTAGCATCCTTTTAGACCCAGTGGTGCAAGCATTTCTCCCCCTGCTTGTATGAAGTTGCTGTTCCATCAGAGCGGGCTTCATTTTGAGTCATTCACTCAACCTTTACATATCCCAAGCAGTTCAGACGTTAAAAGCCACTGAGAACACCAAACACGTTTCCACTTCCCAACCCATTTCCTGTGAAACCCTGCCACTGTCTTTCTCTCACATCACTGTCCACCATACTCAAAACAAGCCACTCTTCTTCCCATTCCCTCTGAAGGACAACCTTGTGACTGTGTCACCGTCACACAGTCTCTCACATTTCCTCACCCCTCACATCACCAGAACTCCTCTCAGAGAACTTGATATCACCTTCTTTGTGGATGGTTCTTACCCCAGGAGTACAAATGGGGAATTTTAAGCAGGATACACTATTGCAGATTTTCAACAGCCTATTAAGCTGAAATCTCCACCTAAGTTAATTCGGCCCAAATCATTGAACTCTAAAGCGCTCACTCAAACTTGCATGTTAGCACAAGATAAGGGAACTAACATTTATCACAGCCAGTTTACTTTTGGAATTGTACATGATTTTGGTATGCTATGGAAAGAAAGTTTTTTGACAACTGAGAAGTACCCATCGGAACCCAAGTCACTAACGTATTTAAGTCTTTACAGCTCTCCAAGGAATTAGCTATTCTCAAAAATCAAATCTCACACTAGTGGCTGGACTGACAAAGCTAAAGGAAACTTAACTGGCTGAAAATATGCTAAGGTTGCTGCTTCTCAAGAAAACACCTCCTGAATCACTTGTATACTTCCCCTTGCTCAACCTATTCTGAGACAGAAACTCTTAGGAAACTTAAGATATAACAGCTGCCAGCACCTGAGGCTGAAAAAGTGAAAAAGAAACAAGCTGATTGTTTTATCTACTCAGGTGGGTCTTGGAGACACCCAGACAACTGTTTGATATCTCTTGGTCCCTTACCCAGAATTTATTCTGCAGCCTCCATGAGACTACACATTATGGCAAAGAAAATCTTACAGATCTCCTCTACAAATATTGTTAGGGATGCCCTAATATTAAGCAGGTAACTTCAACTTGCCCCATCTGCCAGAAACACAATCCTAGTCAACAAGTAAAGTGGGATAGGGATGAGAGCCAACTCTGTGGTCCTAGTTTTCATTGGAAAATATGTTCAGCTCTCAAAGTCTCATGGGTACAAATACGTTCTAACCATAGTTGGCATGTTTTCAGCGTGGTTAAAAGCTTTTCTCTGTAAACAAGCTACTATCACCACTGAAGTTAAGCTGATACCGGAAAGAAGTTTCCCCTCTTGGGGATCTCTATCTCCAGTGGAGGAACTCACTTCAGTAGTAAGGTTACTCAGGATCTTCAACAAGTACTTCCACTGTTACAAAAACGGCAGTCTCCTTACCAGTCCTCTGGAAAAATGAAACAAGCAGGCCATTTGGTACTCTTAAATTCAAACTAGCCAAACTCTCTAAGGAACTCAGCCTGCCCAGAGTCTCAGGCCTCTTGGTGCTTGACTCTTCCATTCTCCCCAATTTCTCAGCATGTATTAAATGAAACTTAATTCTTAACATGATTAATGAGTCTCTTGAAATCTCCAAACTCAGTGACTCCACTTTCTCAGGATCAAGTGTAGGAAAAAATGTCAGAGCACTTTTATCCCTAGTAACCACCCTTTGCTCTTCCACCACCCTAACCAGCCTTAGAAACTGTGTTCAGTTCCACACAAAGACTCTGCTATCCTGAGGGATCCGCCCAGTTGTTCATCCCAGTAATTGCTAATAATTACTATACCTCAAACTCCACCCGTTCCCCTATGCCACTTTTCATGCCTTCCCCAAGGGCATTTGGACTGATTGTCTGGGACTTCAGAATATTTAAAACCACTATCCCATCTGTCAGTGGTATGTCCCTCTGGAATTACCTCCAAATTGAGGCAACTACAGGGAGTTGGGGAAAACTTTCTAGGGATATCAATGATTCTCTTTTCATGTGCACCATGAGGGCCCTTCACACCCACTATGGCACTAATACATTTAAAAAGGGTAGTTAAGAAAAAAAAAAGATAGTTCAAGCCTCTCCTTTACCTTTGTAGAAGAAAATTATACCACTTCGACACTGGAAGCACAGCAAATAAGCTTAAACACACAGGCTCAAGTTGTTATGCCTAATCCTACAACTTTCCACGTCCTTCTAGCTAGACAGGGAGATATCTGTGCCATAGCTAAAATCTCTTGTTGCACTCGAATAAACACAACAGGATAAGCGAATGCTTAGTTACTGAACTCAAGGAAAAGGCTAGTTGGCTTTCTAAGGTAGATTCAAAGAGCCTGAGACATGTTCTCCTATGCAAGATTTAGAAATAGAAGATCCTGGTTTTGAGCTGTATTACAAACATTACTAATTGACATAATTTGGTTATTTGTCCTTACCTAAATCTCATGTTGAAGTGTGATCCCCAGTGTTGGAGGTGGGGCCTGGTGTGAGGTGTTTGGATCGTGTGGGGGGTATCCCTCTTGAATGACCTGTGCTGTCTGTCTGCTTGGTGATAAGTGAGCTCCCAGTTTGAGTTCCCACAATATCTGATTGTTTAAAATTACATGGTACCTCCCCCACCCATCCTCTCTCTCACTTCTGCTTTCACCATGTGACGTGCCTGCTCCCGCTTCACCTTCCATCATAATTGTAAGCTTCCTGAGGCTTCCCCAGAAACCGAGCAGATACTAGTACCGTGCTTCCCGTAAAGCCTGCAAACTGTGAGCCAATTTAGCCTCTTTTCTTTATAAGTTACACATTCTCAGGTATTTCTTTATGGCAATGAAAGAATGGCCTAATACATGAATTATTTTCCTGTTTGTAGTCTTGTACCTTGCAGTTGGGCTGTACATTATGCCGAGTCTTAAGTGCTGCTACACAGCCATTTTTCTTCACAAAATTTTCAACAATGTATCATGATCTGGTAGACCAAAGGGTAACTCTGCTTCCAGCTGACTTCCCAGACAGAATTTCAATCTGAACTGACTTTACCCATGGAGATCAAGATCATGGTGCTAAGAAATTCGACAAAGTTGTGTTTTCCTAAATCTCCCTACTCCTCTGTGCTCTGGGAAATGGCTTATACAATGAACCATCCTTCCCATATGATGTAGAGGACTTTCTGTCTACTTTTTCTCACGCCTACCATAAGACTCACTGATGACCTCCCCACCTTGTTTGCCTGTGAAAAGGTCAAACACAGCCTTTCCATTTTTGCCTGAACCTGCTGGCAAGACCAGACACGAATCTCCCACTTCCTGTTATTTATCTCGCGAATCACTAGCTGAAACCAGGGCTATTAGTCCACCGCATGCCCCCCTTAACCCCAAACTAGCTAGACAGAAAGATATGTATTTTTTGTGCAGCTGACTGAGATGTCCTCTGTTTACAAAAACAATCCCAACTATAAATCATTCCATTTAAAACAAGTCTACTCCTCCCTATAAAGTATAAGGTAAAAGCATTTTGCCAAGCACCCTAATCTTTGAATGTGGGGTGCTCTCCCTATTGCAATAGCCTGAATAAAATCAATTTATTTGCTTGTTTGGTTGATAATACCTGCCTTATACCATATGCAAAAATTAATTCAAGGTAAATACTAGTACTGTGGTGTTATTATACATATGTATGTTTTCATCCATGGTCCTGGTTCATAACTTCCACAGCCCTTGTTACAGTTTTTGTTACAATCTTCGGTGTGTTAGGCCTCAGGGGCAGGCCTCAGGAAACAATCTCTCTGACTTTGTCTTACTCTCCTTTCACCTGCCCCAAGGTAGGACTCTCATTTTCCATCACCTTTCTGGTTGTAGGTCGGAAGACCTTCCTTCCAGGGAGAATCTTGCCCTGTTGTCTGAGGGAAGAAGTGGTGATGTCAGGAGGTTTCCATAAATACCCAGGAGGATTGGGTTCAGAGAGCTTCCGCATAGCTGAACGCATGCAAGTTCCTAGAGGGTGTCCTACCTGGAGAGGGCATGGAAGCTCCACGCTCCTTCCCTTGTACACCTTGCTCTATGTGTCTCTTCATATGTATCCTTTGTGATATCATTTATAATGAACCAGTAAATGTATTTATGTTAGTTTTGTGTACTGCTCCAGCAAATTAACCAAACCCAAAGCGGGGTTGTGGGAACCTCAACTTGCAGCTGATCTGTTCCAGGCTCGGCACAGGGGCTCACACCTGTAATCCCAGAACTTTGGGAGGCTGAGGTGGGCAGGTCACTTGAGGTCAGGAGTTTAAGACCAGCCTGGCCAACATAGTGAAACCCCGTCTCTGCTACAAATAAAAAAAATTAGCTGGGCGTGGTAATGCAGGGCAGTAATCCCAGTTCCTGAGTAATCCCAGGATGAGGCATGAGAATCACTGGAACCTGGGAAGTGGGGGTTGCAGTGAGCCAAGATCTCACCACTGTACTCCAGCCTGGGTGACAGAGTAAGAAGACTCTGTCTCAAATAAATAAATAAATAAATAAGGGCCAGGCGTGGTGGCTCACACCTTAATCCCAGCACTTTGGGAGGCTGAGGCAGGTGGGTCATGAGGTCAAGAGATCAAGACCATCCTGGCCAACATGGTGAAACCCGTCTCTACTAAAAAATACAAAAATTAGCCGGGTGTATTGGTGCATGTCTGTAGTTCCAGCTACTTGGGAGGCTGAGGCAGGAGAATAACTTGAACCAGGGAGGCTAAGGTTGCAGTGAGCCAAGATCATGCCACTGCACTCCAGCCTGTCAACAGAGCAAGACTCTGCCTCAAAAATAAATAAGTAAATAAATAAATAAATAAATAAGAAGTTCAGAGGCCTGAACTTGTGACCAGAGGTGGGTGGATGGGGACGAGCAGTCTTGAGGACTGCCTCAACGTGTGGGATGTGACACTATCTCCGGGTAGACAGTGTCAGAATTGAATTGGAGGACACCTAGCTGGTGTGTGCTGCTTGCTTTGTGGGAAAAACCTCCACATATTTGGTCACAGAAGTTTCCTTCTGTGTTGATGATTGTTGTTGTGATATGTGAGCAGAGGAAAAACATGGCTTGAAACCCAAATAGCTACTGAACAGAAAAGCTAAAACTATGAAGCTTCTAAAAGATACCAAGAAAACTATGTCTGTGACTTTAGGGTAAGCAAAGATTCTGTAGGAGACAAACCAATAAACCATTAATCATAAGAGAAAAAAAATTGATAAACTGAATTTCATCAGAACTAAAATCTTCTTGTCCAAAGACACTGATACAAAAGGAAAACATAAGTGACAGACAGGGAAAACTTTTTACTCTATGTATGCACATGACAGGTGACTATCTGGAATATATATTTTGAAATATTTTGCCTCAATCAAAGAATACAATATATATTTTAAATACACTTTGAAACGTGTTCCAGATAGCTATTTGTCATGTAAAATGGGCAAAAGACTTGAAAAGACATTTCCTCAAAGGACATATTTGCACTGTCAAAAAACATGAAAAGGTCTCAACGTCATCAGGGGAAAGCTAATTCAAATCACAGTGAAATACCATTTCGTGTTCACTAGAATGGGCAAAATTTAAAAGATGGACAGTACTACAGGTTGGTGATTATGTGAAGCAGCTGGAATTTCCATCCATTAGTAGTCGGTATAATTGGTATGTTCACAATAGAAAATGGCCTGGCAGTTCTTTTAATCAGTCAACAATTTCAACCTTAGGTATTTGCCCAAAGAAAATTAAAATGTATGTCCATAAAATGACTCATACAAGAATGTTTACAGTAGCTTTATTCATGATATGCAGAAATTAGAAATATCAAATACCCATAAACAGAAGAATGAATAAATTGTGGTATAATCATACAGTACAATACTACTAAGAAATAAAAAGAAAAAAACCTTTGACCTATACAGAAATGTAGATAAGTGTCAAACATTTTATGCTGAGCAAAAGAAGCCAGATGTATAAGAGTACTTACTGTACATATGTGAAATTTCAAAACAGGGAAAATAAGGTATGGTGAATAAAAATAATTCACTATCCTTGTTGGGGTGGCAAGTAGGGGGATAGATCGCTGGATCAATGGGAAGGGAACATGAAGAAACTTTCAGAAGTGATGGGAATGTTTCTTAGTTGGACTGGCAGTTACATAGTGTATACTGTAATTGCCAAACCCACTGAAATGTGTTCTTAATATCTATGCATTTTATTTACTATAGATTGTACCTCAGTAAAAGAATACAACATCAATTTACAAAAATTGTTCTTATTGTAAATTTCATTATTTTTCTTAATAGTTTATAGTATATATATTGTTCAGGCAATTAGGAATTTAAAGCCAATATTGTTCTTCATATGGTAAATGACAGCAGTTCCTAGTGCACAGAGTGATTAAAGGGTTAAATGAAATAATGAATTGAAATTATTTAGAGCCGTGCCTGGCATACAGTAAGTTTTTAGTAAGTTATTTCCTTTATGGTTACACATACAGTCAAAATTAGCTATTTATACTACCCTGTTCGATTTTCTGTGAAATAACCACATGCACCCAGGAAGCCTTATTGACTGGTCTGCTGCCTAGGCTATTTGAGAACTTTGGTTTAGATCTTACTCTCTACCTCTCAGATTTTTAAACTCTCAATTCCCTCTTCTTTTCTGCCCTTAAAAATGAAACTCCGGTCCAGGAATAGAAATAAGTATATCATTCTGTCCTGGTATGTTTTAGAACAAGGGCTGTATATAATCTAGAGGTGGTACAAAGTCCCATCTAAATGGAATATTCTGATTATCTGATGTGGAGTCCTTCGTACCTCCCCAGACCTACACACACTGTAAATTAAATCCTATACCGCAGTTAGTGGTATTAAAATGGAAACCATACCTTTTTAAAGAGGGTTAGATGAATTCATTTGTGTCATTTTCTCTGTAGACACGGATATCCACAGTGTAGTGATAACAACTATATGTTAATGTAAAGTTTTTCTCCTTTCAGCGTTCTATTTTAGATAACATAGATGACTAAAAATAGGATTTTATATGTTAAGAACATATCTGAAAAAATGAAAAATGCCAATTTACAAAGTTCTAAATTGATGTTCAAACTTTATTCATTGGTGGTACAATAATGGATATACATGAGACCATTGGTTTGGAGCAATCAACATGTAAACTAGAGACATGAAAACGTGTATTAGGCCATTTTTGCGTCACTATAAAGGAAGACTGGAGGCTGGGTGATTTATAAAGAAAATAGTTTTAATTTGTGCACACTTCTGCAGGCTGTATGAGAAGCACTGTGCCAACATCTGCTCGGCTCCCAACTAGGGGTTCAGGAAGCTTAAAATTATGGTGGAAGGTGAAGGGTAACCAGCATGTCATATGGCTGCAGTGGGAGCAAGAGGATGATGGGGAGGTCCCCACTCTTAAACAACCAGCTCTTGTGAATTAACTGAGCAGGAACTCACTCATCACCAAGGAGATGGTGCTAAGCCATTCATGAGGGATCCACCCCTGTGATCCAGTCACCTCCCACCAGGCCCCACCTTCAGCATTGGGAATCACATTTCAACATGAGATTTGGAGGAGACAAACATCCTAACCATATAACTAAGTGTACTAAACACCTCATATAAGTATGAGCATCTGAAGCCTTCAAAATACGAAAGATGTTTTAGTTAAAATAATCTGATTTTTAAATCAAGTCTTGAAACTGGGCAGTCCTCTTTCTTTAGACCCAAAGTGAATATCCCCACCACAGATTCGTCACCTTACCTTACTTACTGGCTGCCACAGGGTTTTTATAGATGCACTGTCCCTCAGCTGGAGTGCCTAGTGAGTGAGTCTGCCTGCTGAATGACATCTTCTCCATATTATTTAGTGGAAGCTCACCTGTTTAAAACCTGGCATAGAGTTTGGAAAATAATTTGTTTTTATGATTCCTTTGAATTGTTTTTGACTTAGTACTTTATCGATCCTATGGTGCTCTCACTCAATTTCAATTTAATTTTTAAAATCTGTATTTTTGAAATAAAGTTTTTTCTTTGTTATTTTAAAGATTTTGTGTATATGTGATAATAAACTTGGGTTTTCCAGAAGTTTTATAAAAACCCTGAGATATTTTCAGCTTGTATGTCCATTTATTAAGATTTTTCCATTAACATTTAAAAGCTGTCAAATTTATGTTTGTGCTTTGGGAGACTAATAGGTCTAGCCGAATGACGTGGTTTCATTGAATCTTAGTGTATCGAAATAAAGAGTGTAACAAATTAATTCACTTAATTAGTTGAATAATAGATGTCTGAGATTCTTGGGCCAGCAGCATCTGACATTGCCTAGGAGCTAGCTAAATAAAAATGGCCCCAGAAATACTGAGTCAAAATCTGCATTTTAAAAAGATCCAGGTGATTCGTATGTATACTAAGGGTTGAGAACAAGACTGTCTTGCTTTTTGAGATTTTTGATCTACCTTCCTTTTTGAAAGGTAAAATTGTTTAAACGACATATATTCTTATACTTGATATACTATGAGAAATAGACTAACATCATTTTTTGCTGTTTTGCACAAAGTTTAATATTCACATTTGCTTAAAAATAAAAGTAGCACCCACAGTCCTAACTTTCACATGGTTAATAATACTTTATCTTTAATCAAGGGTGATTAAAGCCACTTATAAATCTTATATCGCTCAATTTTACTACAATTTTTCTGAAGTAGTAGATAAAAAAAGTGTTTAACTTAATTTGTATATGATTGTTTAAAAAGGCTCGTAGAAAGATCAAGTGACCAGTCCTAATTCAACTGTCAGTACTGGATTTCTCTTTCCAATGGGATGTGCTTATTTTCTGTTTGGAGAGTTGAACTGCCCTTTATGGGAAACCTAATACAAACTGTTCAGTTCAAGAAATGTGATTTAGCTCGTCAAAAATAAATCTGTTAGTCCTATTACTTTTAGCTGCATTTTATCAAAATCCGTAAAGATTTCCATGCTGTAGTCTTCTTAGTACAGGCCCACTTCCTTTGCTTTGTTCATGGATTTAAGGTTGTCATCTGGAAGATCACTGATGACTGCTTTTGTCTGCTGATTGAAGAAGTCTCTGAACAAGAAGATCCTTGTGGCTTCTCACCACACACACAAAAATTCCTGGTAAAGGAGCTGTTATAAAAATAAGTGTTATTTACTTCATTTGTTTATTACTGCTTAATAGCCACAAAGGAATACTAATGTGGATTTTTAATATAATGAACACAACCGTTAATTTGGGAAGGATTCTCTGTTTGTAGAGCCTCTTTACACAAAATAAAAAGGTCAAAAAGAACAAATGAAATCATACCCTTTCTTAAATTGATTAGCAGTCTGTTTTTGAAGTCAGATTTTTGTAGTTTGATTATCCAAACCTGGTAGAATTCCAACTTGACTATAAACTCAAAGTAGAAATGATAGTTGCTGTGATACATAGTACACAGGAGGCTCTCAAAAAACCTGACTAAACGGTAAACCTCTCAACTCTTAACACCAGATCCTTTGTGGGTCACTCAGTGTTATGTATTTAATTACAGCATGACCAATCTATCATGTGACTACATTGTATATATAATACATAATATTGTGCAATAGACTATTATAACTATATCATATATAATATGTATAATATAAATTATAAATTTATAAGAATATAATTATGTGTATATATATAATATAAATAGAATATAATTATATAAAACATTGATATGCAATGTATTAATAGATTGATATAATACTTTATGTTTATTATATATAATTATGTATGTAATCCATATGTTGTTTATGCTGACACTTGAATTTTTTTTGTTTTTGATATGGAATTTTGCTCTTGTTGCCCAGGCTAGATCTTGGCTCATTGCAACCTCCACCTCCCAGGTTTAAGTGATTCTTCTGCCTCAGCCTCCCAGGTAGCTGGGATTACAGCTGTGAGCCACCACGCTCAGCTAATTTTTGTATTTTTAGTAGAGATGTGGTTTCACCATGTTAGCAAGGCTGGTCTTGAACTCCTGACCTCAGGTGATCCGCCCACCTTAGCCTCCCAAAGTGCTGGGATTACAGGCATGAGCCACTGTGCTCAGTCAACACTTGACTTTTAGCTGTAGTATCACCCCAGCTTTTTGTGTCTTCTAGGAGTGGCTCACACAGTACAGATTATCTCCCTGGAATCATGAATTTAAGTAAAAGAGACCTTCATCTATTGCTTGGTGTCAACAGAACGCTAGATGAGGACTGGATCATTTCTATGTGGTTGAAAAATTGCAGTCTGTCTCTAGGAACTTGTCCATCAACACACTCTTCTTTGCCAAAGTTATTCCTGCCTGGTACCTTTTTCACAAGTAGATCTAGCTTCATTTTCATTTTATGAGGCAAGAAAGAGTTTGGTGGACAGATGGTTATAATCCGGTGTGCAGGTAATGAGCGATGAATTGAGAAATACTTTTAGTGTTAAAATTGCAGGCTGGATGCAGCGGCTCACCCCTGTAATCCTTTGGGAGGCCAAGGCTGGTGGATCACTTGATGCCAGGAGTTTGAGACCAGCCTGGCCAACATGATGAAACCCTATCTCTACAAAAGTTAGCTGTGTATGGTAGCACATACCTGTAGTCCCAGCTACTTGGGAGGCTGATGCACAAGAATTGCTTGAACCAGGGAGGTGGAGGTCACACCGCTGCATTCCAGCCTCTGTCTCAAAAAAAAAAGTGAAAAAACATTCATGTACAAGTTTTTATGTGAACCTAAGTTTTTATTTCTCTGGAACAAATGCCAAAGAATACATTTGCTGGGTTATATGGTAATTACATGTTTAGTTTTGTTAGAAATAAAGTCTCAGTGCTGCAGAGGAAGACCAGCACTCAGATGAAAAGTTTCTCAGCAAGGCAAAATTTACTTCTGCAGAATGGTGCTGCCCGTGCCTGTGGCAGTCACAAGAGCATACCTAACAAAGGAGAACAGAGGTTTTTAACCCTAATGCAGTTCCTGCTGCTGTGTCTTTCCCCCATTGGCTGGGGTTGGACTGCACAGTCTAGGCTGACCCCAACTGGCTATGTGCTTGAGTCTTTCCCAAATAAGGCAGAAGGTAAGGGTTACATCTTAAGGTTTGGGGCAAGGTTGTTTACAGCTTATGACAAGAAATTTGGATCTTTGAAGAGGAATCTTTCTTTTATTCTGAGTTTCATAAGAAAATGCCAAACATTTTTTCAGAGTGGCTACACCATTTTACATTCCACTAGGAATGTATAACTAATGTGGTTTCTGCATGTCTGCCAAAATTTGATGTCACTTTTGAAATTTTAGCCATTCAGTTAGATGTATAGTCATATCTATTTGCATTCCCCTGATGGCTAATGATGTTGAAGATATTTTTATCTGTATCTCACC
Organism: Saguinus oedipus; assembly: GCA_031835075.1. Lineage (NCBI taxonomy): Eukaryota > Metazoa > Chordata > Mammalia > Primates > Cebidae > Saguinus > Saguinus oedipus. The sequence goes on from CM063173.1 coordinate 171,960,564, forward strand.
TCTGGTGAAATGTTTCTTCATATGTCTTGCCCATTTCTAATTATGATAGATGCAGGAGACAGATAAGGGAGGTTCTGGGAAACTTTCCAACCTGCCCCACAAGTCTTTACATTGGATGCTTTTGTGCAGATGAGGAAACCTGCCCAGGGTTTTGTGTGGGAAAGCCCAGTGGACTTGCCTGTGCACTGAGATGATGGGGTGGAGCCACAGGAAATTCATGCCCTGTGCAGTGAGGAGAAGCCTGGCCTCTTCAGCTCATGTGTGGTGACCTGCTATCCAGTCTGTGAGGTGGGAGCCTGTTGGCAAGACTCCCTCTCGCTTTGCTGAGTTTTTTTTTCTTTATCCTTTTTGCCCAGTACATTCTGCTTCCCTCACCTATCAATGTGTCCATATGCCTAATTTTTCCTGGTCATGTGACAAGAACCCAGTTTTAGCTGAACTAAGGATCAAAAATTCTGCATCAGTTGGATTGTTTGTCTAATTGTTGAGTCTTGAGAGTTCTTTGTGTATTTTAGATATTAATTCTTTGTCAGATATGTGATTTTAAAATATTCCCCCATCTATAACTTGTCTTTTCATTCTCTACACATGAGCTTTCACAGAGCAAACTTTAAAATTTTGATAAGGTCAAATTTATCAATCTTTTCATTTTTGGCATGTATTTTCAGTGTTAGGGCTAAGAATAATATCACTAGCCCTAGATGCTAATCCCCTCCCTGTGTCCATGTGTTCTCATTGTTCAATACCTACCTGTGAGTGAGAGCATGCACCGTTTGATTTTCTGTTCTTGTGTCAATTTGCTGAGAATGATGATTTTCAGTTTCATCCATGTCCCTACAAAGGACATGAACTCATCGTTTTTCATGGCTGCATAGTATTCCATGGTGTATATATGCCACATTTTCCCTGTCCAGTCTATCATCGACAAGTATGTGGGTTGGTTCCAAGTCTTTGCTATTGTAAACAGGGCTGCAATGAACATACGTGTGCATGTGTCCTTATAATAGGACAATTTATAATCCTTTGGATATATACCCAGTAATGGGATTGCTGGGTCAAATGAAGTGTACCATTCTGATTCCTTTCTCAGTATCTTTTTGAATATATTTTAATTATTTTTTGTGAGTACTCTGATGATTACAAAAAACATCCTAAATATATAAAAATTCAGTTTGAATTGATACCAGCTAACTTTTAGTAGCATACAAAAAAAATCTATTCTATACAGCTTTGTATTGTCACAAATTGCATCTTTTTTTTTTTTTTTTCTGAGATGGAGTTTCGCTCTTGCTACCCAGGCTGGAGTGCAATGGTGTGATCTTGGCTCACCGCAACCTCCACCTCCCGGGTTTAAACTATTCTCCTGCCTCAGCCTCCCAAGTAGCTGGGATTACAGGCATGTGCCACCATGCCCGGCTAATATTTGTATTTTTAGTAGAGACAGAGTTTCTCCATGTTGATCAAGCTGGTCTCAAACTCCCAACCTCAAGTGATCCACCCAACTCGGGCTCCCAAAGTGCTGGAATTACAGGCATGAGCCACTGTGCCCCACCACACATTGCATCTTTTATACTTTGTGTGCCCATTAGCTTACTTTATAATTATTGTTTTCTACATTTGTCTCTTAAAAAACATAGGAAACAATAGGCCTGGGTTCAGAGGCTCACACCTGCAATCTCAGTAATTTGGGAGGCCAAAGCAGGAGAATCACTTGAGGCCAGGAGTTCAAGTCCAGTCTGGGCAATATAGCAAGATCCCCATCTCTACAAAAAAATTTTAAAAACTAGCAGGATGTGGTGATGTGTACCTGTAGTCCTAGCTCCTTGGGAGGCTGAGGTCAGAGGATCACTTGAGCTCAGGTGTTCGAGGCTGCAGTGAGCTGTCATCATGCCACTGCACTCCAGCCTGGCTGACAGATTGAGAACCTGTCTCAAAAAAAAAAAAAGAAAAGAAAGAAAGAAATTAAAAAATATATATATATATGAAACAGAATGAAGACTATACCAAAAATACCATAATACTGACCTATGTAGCTACCTATATTGGCGTTCTTGATTTTGTCATATGTTTTCATGTTACTGCTTAGCATTCTTTCATTTCAGCCTATAGGACTCCCTTTAACATTTCTTACAGGACAAGTCTACTAGCAACAAACTCCTTCCATTTTTTTGTCTGGGAATGTCTTAATTTCTCCTTACTTTTTGAAGGACAGTTTTTGAGAAATAAAATTTTTGGGTGACAGGATTTTTTTCTTTCAGTACTTATTCTACTGCCTTCTGGCCTACATGGTTTTTAATGACAAATTGGCTGTTAATTGTATTGGAAAATTCCTTTTATGTGATGAAGTGTTTCTCTCTTGCTACTTTCAAGATTGACTTTGTCAACCGGGCCCGGTGGCTCATGCCTATAATCCCAGCACTTTGGGAGGCCGAGGTGGGTGGATCACAAGGTCAGGAGTTTGAGACTAGCCTGGCCAACATAGTGAAATCCTGTCTCTACTAAAAACACAAAAATTAGCTGGGTGTGGTAGCAGATGCTATAATCCAGCTACTTGGGAGGCTAAGTCAGGAGAATCGCTTGAACCCGGGAGGCAGAAGTTGCAGTGAGCTGAGATTGCTCCACTGCACTTCAGCCTGGTCAACAGAGCAAGACTTGATCTCAAAAAAGAAAGAAAGAAAGAAAGATTCACTTCGTCTTTTATTTTCAACAGTTTGAGAGTGTCTCAGTGTGAGATTTTTTTGAGTTTGTCCTATTTGAAGTTTGTTAAACTTCTTGGATACATACATTCATGTATTTCATCAACATTGGGGAGTTTCTGGTCATTATTTCCTCAAATATTCTTTCTCTCCTTTTCTCTCTCTGTCTTCTCCTTCTGAAACTCCCATAAAGAGGATGTTGGTATTCCATGAGATCTCTTTGACTCAATTTTTCTTCATTCTTTTGCTTTCTGATCCTCAGAATAGGTCATTTCAATAGTGCTATCTTTGGTTTGCTGAGTTTTTTTCTCAAATCTGCCACTGAAACTCTCTAGTGATAGTTTAATTTCAGCTATTACCCCTTTTTTTGAGACAGAGTCTCACTCTGACACCCAGGTTGGAGTGCTTTGGAGTGCTGTGGCACCATCTTGGCTCACTGCAACCTCTGCCTCCTGGTTCAAGCCATTCTCCTGCCTCAGCCTCCTGAGTAGCTGGGATCACAAGCACATGCCACCATACCCAGATACTTTTTTTGTATTTCTAGTAGAGATGGGGTCTTGCCATGTTGGCCAGGTTGGTCTTGAACTCCTGACCTCAGGTTGATCTGCCTGCCTCAGCCTCCCAGAGTGCTGAGATTACAGACATGAGCCTCCATGCCCAGCCTCGGTTATTGTACTTTTCAGCTTCAGAATTTTTATTTGGTTCCATTTTAAAATTTTCTCTATCTTTATTAATATTCTCATTTTGTTAATATGTTGTTTTCCCATTCTCCTTTAAACCTTTGTCTGTGGTTTCCTTTAACTCTGAGCATAATTAAGACAACTGATTTAACGTCCTCAGAAATGGTTTATGTCAGTAGTCTACATGTGAGTGGACCATACTTTCTTGTTTCTTGTATGTCTTATAATTTTTTTTTGTGAAAACGGGACATTTTGAAGAGTAGAATGTGTTAACTCTGGAAATCAGGATTTTCACCTTCCCCATAGTTTGTCGTTGTTAATTGTTGAAGCCTGCAGTCATCTTCTTGTTTAGTGACTTTTCCAAACTGTTTTAACAAAGACCGTATTCTTTATAATGTGTGCTCACTGAAGTCTCTATTTTCTCATCTCAGTTGTTAACCAAGAGTCCTGACAGAGATTTCCTTAAATGCCTGGAACCAAAGAAAAAGAAAAAAAAAAAAAGTCTCTTGCAGGTCATCTGTAAGTGTGAGTACTCCTTCGACACTAAGCAAAGTTGTCCCCCAACTCTGCCTTAGCCTTCACCTCCTGCTTGCGTGGAACCTAAAGATCAGCCAACGGTGCAAGCCCAGAGTTGCCTCTAGTCTTTTCTGAGCAAGCAACTGGTCCTAGACATGTGTATTAAATCCTGTTTTTGCTGGTACACGTGGTAGTGTTTCAAAGCTCTTATTACCTCAAGAATCTTTCATCGTAGCCTACTCTTTACCAGCCTTTGGCTCTTCCCAGGCTTTGCCCTATTTGCCCTCTCTTGTTGCAGGAGGACATAGGAGACATAAACAGTGAAAGGCTTTTTTCACATTCCTCTTGGAAAGTTGCTACAGCCTAATGGGGGAAAACAAAGGTCAGCCTTTATACTGATTGCTCAAGGAGCTTCCAGGCATGTCAAATTGCATAGCGCAATTTTTTTAAGAACAAGGTTTGTATTGGCTCTCTAACATCAGCAACATGCACCAGGATTTCAGACTGCCACCCGCTAGCCACTGCCAAGCTGGGAATGGAAATGGTAGGTGGGTAAACAAGAACCCAAACAACATTTTCTTAATAAAATTTAGCAGGCTCATTCTTTCTTAAGCGCTCCCCTCAATGTGATAAGATTTTGATGAGATTACAGAGTTCTAAAAAAGTTTCTTCTGTCATTTTCTTCCTCAGCTTAACGGTTGCTTCAGTGGAGGGACTGATTCTTAGATCTTCCTACTCTACTATTTTTAATAATGTAACTTAGAGATTTAAAAATTTGTTTAAATATTGAGACAGAGCCTCACTATATTGTTCAGTCTTGTCATAAACTACTGGCCTCAAGTGACCCTCCTGTCTTGGCCTCCCAGATTATTGGGATTGCAGACATGAGCCACCATGCCCACCCCCCATCCCATCTTTTTTTTTTTTTTTGACAGAGTCTCACTCTGTTTCTCACTCCAACCTCCTGACCTCAGGTTGGAGTGCAGTACCGTGATCTTGGCTCACTGTAACATCTGCCTCCCAGATTCAAGCAATTATCCTACCTCAGCCTCCTGAGTAGCTGGAACTATAGGCACATGCCACCACACCTGGCTAATTTTTGTATTTTTAGTAAAGTTGGGGTTTCACCATGTTTGGCAGGCTGGTCTCAAACTCCTGACCTCAAGTGATCCACCCGTTTTGGCCTCCCAAAGTGCTGGGATTACAGGTATGAGCTATTGTACCTGGCCAGCACCTCGCCCTTAAAAAAAACCATGAATGGGGCTGGTCACGGTGGCTCATGCCTGTAATACCAGCACTGTGGGAGGCTGAGGCGGGTGGATCATGAGGTCAGGAGTTCAAGATTAGCCTGACCAATATGTTGAGACCCCTTCTCTACTTAAAATATGAAAATTATCCGGGTGTGGTGGCAGGCACCTGTAATCCCAGCTACCCGGGAGGCTGAGGCAGGAGAATCGCTTGAACTGGGGAGGTAGAGGTTGCAGTGAGCCAAGATTGCATCACTGCACTCCAGCCTGGGCGACAGAGTGAGACTCCATCTAAAAAAAAAAAACCATGAATGTGTGTTGGAATTTGTCACATGCTTTATATGTGTCAATATATAGGATCATATGACTTTTTTTAAGCTGTTGATTGGATGGATTACATTGATTTTTTTTAAATGAACTAGCCTTGTATACCTGGCATAAATCCCTATTGGGCAATGCTATGAAGTGCATGTTTGTGTCCCCTCAAAATTCATATGCTGAAATTCTAACTCCCCAGTGTTAGGAGGCAGGACTTTTGGGAGGTCATGAGCGTGGAGCCCTCATGAATGGGAATAAGGCCCTGAAAAGAGAGATTATATCTCTGTCATGTTTATTCCCATGTGAGGATACAGTGTGAAGAGGGTGATCTGTAAACCTGGAAGCGTGCCTTCCCCAGACACTGGAACTTGTAACACTTTGTCCTTGAATTCCCCAGCCTCCAGAACTATGAGAAATAAATGTTTGTTCTTTATGCCACCTAGCGTTTGATGTTCTTTTATAGCAGCCTGAATTAAAATGGTCAAAGTGCATAAGATATGTATTATTGTATTCAGTTTGCTAACACGTTGTGGAGGACTTTTGCATCTATGTTCATGAAAGCTATTGGTATGTAGTTTTTTTGTTTCTTCGTTGTTGTTTTTATTTTTTTGTACTAGTTTTGATATTTGGGTGATACTAGCCTCACAAAATGAATTGGGGAGTATTCTCTCTTCTTCTGGAAAAAGATGGTGAAAATGTGTTGTTATCTCTAAATGTTTGGTAGAATTCTCCAGTGAAACCATCTGGGCCTGAGATTTCTTTTTTAGGAGCTCTTTAAAAACAAATTGTTATTTACTGGTTAATATAGGGTCATCCACATTATCTATTTCATCTTGGTTGTGTCTGTGGTTCCTCTAAAGCATTCATTACTTCTAAGTTTTCAGTAAAAAACTGTTTTAGAGTGTAAAAGTTTTTGTAACATTTTCTTATTATCTTAGTGGCTACAGTATATGAAGTGACATCCCCTGTTTCATTCCTCATATTGGTGATATCTATTTTCTCTTAACGTTTTGTGATTCTTGAAAGAAGTTTATAAATTTTATTAATTTGAAAAAGAAAGTCTTTTATTTCATTAAATTTTTCTCCTCTGCTATTTCTTATTTCTAATTTCATTAATTATTGTTCTGATCTCTATATTATTTCCTTCTTCTTCTTTTTTTTTTTTGAGAAAAAGAGACGCTCACTCTGTCACCCAGGCTGGAGTGCAGTGGTGCAATCATAGCTCACTGTAGTCTCGAACTCCTGGGCTCAAGCAATTCTCCTGCCTCAGAGTAACTGGGACTACAGGACATGCCACCATGCCCGACTAATTTTGAAATGTTTTGTAGAGATGAGGTCTCGCGATGTTGCCCAAGCTGATCTTGAAATCCTGGCTCAAGTGATCCTCCTTGCCTGGGCTTTCCAAAGTGCTGGGATCACAGTTACGAGCCGCCATGCCTGACCTCCTTCTTTTTGATTGCTTTGGGTTTAGTTTCCTCTGCTTTCTCTAGTGCCTGATGGTAGGAGCTTAGATTGACTTAAGTCCTTCTTTCATGTTTAATATAAACATTTAGTGCTACAGTTTTGCTCTGAAAAATCCTTTAGCTGTATCCAACATATTTTGGTATGTTGTATTTTCATATTCCTTCAGTTCTGTTTTTAATTTGAGATTTTTCTCTTTGTCCCAGTAATGATTTAAAATGTGTGTTGTTCAATTTCTGTGTGCTTAGAGAGTTTCCTATTGTCTTGGTTATTGATTACCTGTTTGATTCCAATATTGTCAGAAAATATGCTACATATACTTTCATTTACTTTACATTTGTTGAGATTGTTACATGGTTCAGAACATGGTCTTTCTTGATGAATCCTCTAATGAACAATATTTTTAAAAAATGTTCTCTGCTTGTTGGGTGGGGTGATATGTCACCCATGACTGGTTGATTATATTAGTCAGATCTTCTATATCCTTGCTAATTTACTGTCTAGTAGCTTTGTCAGTTGCTGAGAGATCGTGTTGAGTTTTCCAATAATAATTGTAGAGTTGCCTGTTTTTCCTTTTAACTCTGTCAGTTTTGCATTTTAAGGCTCTGCTTTTTGGTTTATACACAATTGAAATCATTATGTCTTCCTTGTCAATTGAACTTTTCACTAACATGTATTATCTCTCTCAGTCATCTAGTAGGTTTTTATTTTTGCTTTTAAATTCACTATTTCGGATACTAATATGGTCACTCCTATTTTAGAAACATTAATATTTGCATAATACATCTTTTTCCATGTTTCTTTTAACCAAACTCTATACTTGAATTTGAATTTAGTTTCTTATAAACAGAATACAAGTTGGTCATTGTTTTTGTCCACTATATTTACCTGCATCTTGTTTTTGTTTTTTTTTTTTGAGATGGAGTCTCACTTGTCATTTTTAGGCTGGAGTATAATAGCACAGCTTTGGCTCATGGCAACCTCTGCCTCCTGTGTTCAAGTGATTCTCCTGCCTCAGCCTCCCAAGTAACAAAGCTTACAGGCACACACCACCACGACTGGCTAATTTTTATATTTGTAGTAGAGACTGGGTTTTGCCGTGTTGCCCAGGCTGGTCTCAAATTCCAGACCTCAAGTGATCCGCCTGCCTTGGCCTCCCAAAGTGTTGGGATTACAGGCGTGAGCCACCGTGCCCTGACTACTTATCCATATCTTTGATTTGTGTATTTGGACCCTTTGCATTTAAGGTAACTGCTAGCACTTACGTCTCTCATTTCATTATTTTCTCTGTTTCTTCTTATTCTTGTTCTTCTTTTTCTCTTTTCTTGCCTTCTCTGGGGTTACTTGAACATTTTTGGGGATGCAACTTGATTTATTTGTAGTTTTTCTTATATCTCTGACTTGTAGTGGTTGCTCTGGTGTTAATATATACATTGTGACTTACCAGAGTCTGCTCTTAGGTTTTACCATTTTGAGTGAAGTGTGGAAACCCCTACCTTTCCTCTTCTAATCATCACTATCTTGGGTATCAGATGATGTTATAATTTTTGTTCCTTTTTTTAATTGCAATTTTTTAAATTGGAAACCAACTATACAAATTGGAATGGTTTTGGGGCAAGTTGTACCATAAGCAAATTTTCTTCAAGTGGCTAAACAAAGTTTAAAAAGTAAGTAACAATTTAAAAAAAATATGGCTGGGTGCAGTGACTCACACCTGTAATCCCAGCACTTTGGGAGGTGGACGAGGGTGGATCACATGAGATCAAGAGTTAGAGACCAGCCTGACCAACATGAAGAAACCCCATGTCTACTAAAAATACACAATTAGCTGGGTGTGGTTACACATGCGTGTAATTCCAACTACTCGGGAGGCTGAGGCAGGAGAATCGCTTCAACCCGGGGGGCAGAGGTTGCGGTGAGCCAAGATCGCGCCATGGCACTCCGGCCTGGGCAACAAGAGCGAAACTCCGGCCTGGGCAACAAGAGCGAAACTCTGTCTCAAAAAAAAAAAAAATTATTTTCTGGTATAGTACCAGCAGCACAAAAAAAAGTAGTGTGTGCAAGTACTGGGATAATACGCCCATTTCGCAATAGTGCAACTTGTAAGTACATATTGTTGAATGTCTGTATAGTCCACGCATGGTTACAACTACACACTTCAACAACATGCTGACAGTTCCCAGGGAAAATTAGCTTTAAAGAAAGCATAACCCAGATGTTTCTTCATTTGACCAACTCTATCTAAATTTAGATGTGCAGAAGGGCTTAGATATATCCAGAATAAGCCACATGTAACATGTTACTTTATCAGTTTTCCAAAATAAGGTTTCAGGACAGTGAGAGTAAGATAAGGGAAGGAAACATGGAGGAATAAAGTCCTAATTACTATACGTGGATATTTTGTAGATAGTAGGGAGAAACCTTTTACAGACAAGTTACAAAAGGAGGTGAATAAACACTTTTGTGCAAGAAATGTAACACACTCTACACAAGCTCTTCCCTTTGCTGTCATTTGTACAAACTCTTCATAGTTTACATGACTATCACCGTCAATATCTGCTTCCCTGATCATTGCATCGAGCTTGTCATCTGTTAAATTCTCTCCAAGGTTTGTCATCACATGGCGGAGTTCTGCTGCACTAATAAAGCCATTACCCTCCTTATCAAACGCACAGAATACTTCTCTCTTTCTTCTTCACTGTCTATGTCTTTCACTTTTCTTGCCATCATTGTCAGAAATTCAGGGAAGCAGAAATTTACGGAAGTCAATTGTGCCATTACCATCAGCATCTACTTCATTAATCATGTCCTGTAGTTTTGCTTTTGTGGGATTCTGCCCAAGAGGCCTCATTACAGTTCCTAATTCCTTATTGTTATAGTTCCATCACCATATTTGTCAAATAGTGAAAAAGCTGCTTTGAACTCTGCAATCTGCTCTTCAGTCAGTCAGCCATGCTGCAAGTACTGCTGGTTTCTAAGATGACCACACAACCACCCAGCTTGCTTGCTTGCTCCACTCAGACTAATTCCTATAGGTTTTTGTTTTTGTGTTTTTGAGATGGAGTTTCACTTTCATTGCCCAGGCTGGAGTACAGTGGTGCGATCTCAGCTCACTGCAACCTCTGCCTCCCAGGTTCAAGCAATTCTGCCTCAGTCTCCCAAGTAGCTGGGATTACAGGCATGCACCATCACACCAGGCTAATTGTATGTTTTTTTATTAGAGATGGGGTTTCACCAGGTTGGTCAGGTTGGTCTCGAACCCCAGAGCTCAGGTAGTCCATCTGCCTCAGCCTCGTGAGCCACCATGCGCAGCCTATAATTTTTGTTTTGGTCATCAAATATGATATATGAAATTCATGGTTTATGAAACATACCATTGTATGATTTATAAAACATGTTTTTGGATATGTCTGTGTTTCCTCTCATTCTGCTATTCCTTTTTCCTTTCTAATCCTCTGATATATTTTACCATTTCTTTTCTATTTAAAGAACTTTCTGTAGCCAATCTTTAAGGGTAAGTCTGCAAGCAACAAACTCTTTATTTTTCATTCATCTGAGAATGTCTTTACTTCCCCTTCATTCCTAGAGAATAATTTTGCTAGGTGTGAACTTTGCAGTGGAAAGTTCTTTTATTTTAGCAATTAAAAAATGCTGTACCAGCTGGGCAAGGTGGCTCATTTCTGTAATCCCAGCAACTCCACAGCCCAAGGTGGGAAAATCACATGAGGCCAGGAATTTAAGGCCAGCCTGTGCAACACAGCAAGATCTTGTCTCAGGTGGCGGGGAGAGGGAAACTTAGCCAGGCATGGTGGTGCTCACCTGTAGTCCCAGCTACTCAGGAAGCTGAGGTGGGAGGATCACTTGAGCCAAGAAGTTGGAGGCTGCAGTGAGACATGATTGGGCCACTTCACTCCAGTGTAAGTGACAGAGTGAGACCCACTCTATTAAAAAAAGATGCTGTGCCACTTCCTTCTGTTCTCTATGGTTTCAGATGAGAAATTGACTGTCATTCAAATAGGCGTTATCTTACAAATAATCTGTCATTTTTCTCTGGCTGCTCTTAAGGTTTTTTTCTTTGCTTTAAGAAGTTTAACTGATTAAATTTGCACTTAGTTTTTAAGAAGTTAATTTTGGTGTGTCTTGGAATGGATTTCTTTAGGTTTAACCTGTTAGGATTTGCTCAGATTCTTGAATCTGCAGTTTTGTGTTTTTCAATAAATCTGGGAAGTTTCAGCAATGATTTTTCTTTTTTTTCTTAAGATGGGGTTTCTCCATGATGGCCAGGCTGGTCTTGAACTCCTGACCTCAGGTGATCCACCCACCTCGGCCTCCCAAAGTGCTAGGATTACAGGCGTGAGCCACCAAGCCCAGCCTTTCAGCAACGATTTTTCAAGTACTCTTTTAGTTTCACTGTCTGCCACGACAACTCTCATGGAACTTAGGTGATGTAAACGTTGGCTATTTTGTTATTATCCTGCAAGTCCCTGAGCCTCTGTTCATTTTTTCCTCGGTCTGTTTTTCTCTCTGTTGTTCAATTTGAGTGAACTGCATTGATCTGTCCTGAAGGACTTGATGCTATCCTCTGTTTTGTTCATTCTACTATTGCTATTTTATTTCGGTTTTTTAGTTCTGTTTCGGTTTTAGAGTTGAGGTCTCACCATGCTGTCCAGGCTGGAGTGTAGTGGCTACTCACAGCCATGATTATAGTGCACTATAGCTTCAAACTCCTGGGTTAAAATGATCCTCCTGCATCAGCCTCCTAAGTAGCCAGGACTACAGGTGCATGCCACCACACCCAGCTCTATTTTTCAGCTTTGTAGTTTCCACTTAGTTCTTTTTTATTACTTTAATTTATTTGCTAGGATTTTTTTACTTTTTTCCCATCATTTCCAGAAAATTTTTAATAGGCTACTGAAGCATTTTTATGAAGGCTGTTTGAAGTGCTTGTCAAATAATTCCAATACCTGATTCGTCTGTATTGGTATCGGTTGATTTTTTCTCATTCAAGTTGTGACTTTCTTGGTGCTTGATATGACTGATACGTTTTATTATATGTTGGAGATTTTTTTGTAATATTAAGAGACACTGATATTTTTGATCATTTAGTTTATGCTAAACATTGTATTATGTGCTACCTTACATTATTTTAATGAAACTAAGATCTCTGAAAATATATTTTGCTGAAATTTGCACAATTACTGCATGTCTACACAAATAGTAATTTTGGTTTATACTTCTCTATCAACAGTGTGTTTTAGGATTTCCATTTAATACAGAGCTGAGTATATTAGTTAATAATTCAATAATTACATGTTTCAATTATGGGAGGCACAGGACAGAATCCATTACTGAATTGTTCACGTTTGTACAATGCCTCACATACCTGTTTTCCTTGAGTTCTTTTTCTAAATAAAATATCCTCATCTGAAACTTAAGAGCCTTTGAGAAATACTGAACAAGATGAAATCTGCAAAGTAATATATGATGTTATAGTAGAGATTATGTTCAGTATTTCATTGCATTTATAACAAAAATAACAGCTGATTATCCTCAAATTTCTGACATTCACCATAACACATCGTAAATATCTTTTCCTGTGCTCTCTGTACATTGTCATTTCATAAAAATGAACAGTACTTAGACGTACACATCGTGATACATAATGATATCATGATATGCTGACAGTTTCAAGATACAGTAGTACATGGAGGCCAGAGGCACATGCAGATCCCCACCAAATACACACACACAAAACTAAATATTGGAATATATATGACAACCTTTAAATAATTAATTTAAGAAGAAAATAAATACAAGTCAGAGCAGATATGTAATCTTCTTTTCTTCTTCTAGAGACAGAGTCTTGCTCTGTTGCCCAAACTGGAGTACAGTAGTACAGTCATAGCTCACTGTAACTTCTACCTCCTGGGATCAAGAGATCCTTCCACCTGAACCTCCAGAGTAATTGGGGCTATAGGCATGCACCAACATGTCTAGCTAATTTTAAGTTTTGTTGTAGACATGGAGTCTGCTGTGTTGCCCAGGCTGGTCTTACACTCCTGGCCTCATGTAATAATCCTGCCTTGGCCTTCTAAAATGCTGGGATTGCAGGCAAGAGCCACTGTGCCTACCTGGGATATGTAATCTTGAAAAGGCAAAATGGGCTCTACTTTATAACTTTATATAAATCTAATTGAAGAAATGATGTAACCATAGAAATAATGCAAAGGAAAAAAAAAAGGTGAAAGAAAGTGTGTAGCAACCGGAGGAGAGCGGGAAGAGCTCCAGCACTGAAGCCTGGGAAAGACCTGGCCATGCAATTATGGACACTTAGATCTGGCTCTGTTCAGAAAAACTGTCCATTTGGGTCTCTCCCTATAGTGAAGTCAAATGAACCTGCCTCTCACACCACCTTGACAATGGTCACTAAGATCATCCAACTTGCTCTGTGAACTCTGAGTCCATGTCCACCAAGCAAGCTTCTGACAGTAATTCATCTCTGTCATAAAAATTAGATCACAAAACATGTGCTAATCAGGGATCACCAGTATCTAGCTAATTGATACGAAGGTTATGTTTTATAATTGTAAGTTAATATATCAGTATCATATTTTTTGTATATCTGATTCTTTTTTTTTTTTTTTTTTTTGAGATGGAGTCTTGTTCTGTTGCCAGACTAGAATGACTTGGCGCAATCTTGGCTCACTGCAACCTCCGCCTCCAGGATTCAAGCAATTCTCCTGCCTCAGCCTCCCGAGTAGCTGGGACTACAGTTGCATGCCACCACGCCCAGCTAATTTTTGTATTTTTAGTAGAGACAGGGTTTCACTGTGTTGGCCAGGATAGTCTCAATCTCTTAACCTTGTGATCCACCCACCTTGGTCTTCCAAAGTTCTGGGATTACAGGCGTGAGCCACTGCTTCTGGCTAACACTTCTTATAGGGCAAGTCTACTAGCAACACACTCCTTCCATTTTTGTCTTGGAATGTCTTAGTTTCTCCCTCCTTTTGAAGGAAAGTTTTTGAGAAATAAAATTTTTGGGTGACAGGATTTTTTTCTTTCAGTACTTAACTTACCCTACTGCCTTCTGGCCTATATGGTTTTTAATGACAAATTGGCTGTTAATTGCATTGAAAAATCCCTTTTATGTGATGAGCTGCTTCTCTCTTGCCACCGTGACTGGCCTTGTATATTTGAGTCTTACTGATTCGTTTAATCTGATTCGTTTAATCAGATTCATTCCCAAACGTCATCAAGGTATAGCAATTACTGAATATCCAAACTTCTAAGGTAGAGAACTAAACCTGGACCGTGGTAACTCTACCAAGGAATTGTTACCAGACCTGTGTGGCTGGACACCTGATTCTCTCCTGGCAAATCTTCTGTTTCATTGGGACATAATCAATATATATATTTTTTCATTTTGAATTTTTAACAATAGGCAGATACCTAGGTTTAACTGTCTCAAAGGTTTGATATATGACTTAGTGTTGCACAGCATTCAGTATTTATTTAAAAGAAAAGTTCTAAGACAGGTTCACAATAAGCAAAAATACATACATAAATAAATAGCATGGAGACTTTTAGAAGATTAAAATGAAGTTCTTACAAATGCATAAATTAAAATACAGCAGGAGTTTGACACCAAAATCTGCAATGTTATTTTTCGAAACAGGGTCTCACTATGTTGCCCAGGCTGGACTTGAACTTCTGGACTTATGTGATCCTCCCACCTCAGCCTCTCAAGTAGCGGGAATTACACCAGGTGTACACCACCATGGCCATTTGAAAATCTGCAATATGGACACTACACTCTATAACGCTTTTCCTTAGTGTTCTCTTGACAGTATCCTCATTGTATATTTGTGAAGATGGCTGAATGCACTGAAGTATATACTGCTTTTATAATGTCAAAGCCAATTGCACATAACCTTTTTTTAGATTAGGTTATGGGACTGTTAACTGGCGGGTATCACACCCCTGTTTATGAGAAACGAATTCAGAACTGCATAGGGGATGGCGTAGTGAAATACTTAGTATAGGGTATATCTTGGAGCTGGCACATTCCAAGATAGGACATGGAACATGACTCTTAATAGTGCTTGTGACCAAAACCTACGGAAGAGCAAATGCAGTGTAATCTGCAAGTAACCCTTAGAATAATAATTCAGTTGGATAAAATTCTCAGTTTCTGTTATGTGATTGGATGGGAAGTGGGAAAAGTTGGGAAAGTACCTTGTACTGGACATTTTCTGTAGAAATCTCAATTTTTGTACCATTATCATTTGCTAATTTGACATGAAATTTAAGCAACCGACAATGAGGAAAAATAGAGGAAATACTTAGACTGTAACAGAGCTCTTCGGAGTTCTTTGTTTTGCAACAATCACCTTTCAAAACTTCCCTAACAACTTGGACAGAAAAACAGTCAAATTTACAGGTGCTTATGGAAAGGTTTGAGAATTTAAAAGAAAACAGAGTTGAGAGTGAATATGTGTGTCCTTCTGCTTTGCTTTTGTTCCCTAGCATTTATTGGTTCAAACAGATTTGTTGCTTTACTAATTCTTTGCCATCTTCATAAAAGATAAGGAGAAAACCTCTTGATGTCCCTCTAAAGTGTGAGAAATGTGATTTATAACAGTATTAGTTCATAATTGAAAATACTGTTTGGTGGTCTGAGAAAATGAACACATCAGAATTAACTTGTAGTTGTGGAGGCCAGTGGGTTGCTCTAACAATAGTGTAATAACAGCTCTCCCAGAAAGCTGGATAACTCACCGAACGATGAGAGCCATAGATGCAAGTGTTTGTCATATGAATTCAAATAAGAACCAAATACATTCATTTATTTCTTTCATGAGCACCGTCCCCATGCCTGGGACTATGCTAGGTGAAACAGATGTGGTCCCTTATGTGATGGAGTGAACGATCTAATGGAGAAGACCGATAATAAAGAGTTTAAAAAAAGATTAACTGAATAATTTCAGCATGTGAGAAAGGCCCTTCAGGGGAGAAAGTAATGGTCTCTGATACTGGACAAGCAGAGACGGGTTGCTGCTGTATGGGATGTGGTCATATCATAAATCTTGCCTTTAAGGCTATATGAGTTCTAGTAATGTGAAGAAAAAAAAGAATGGAGTCTTATAGTCTTTATTAGTAAAAATAATTTAAGGGAAGAAACTTCTAACTGAAGCATGATCATTTTTCACTAGAAGAGTTTAACATGTAAATTCCCAGAATTCTCGAATTGGGAGGGAAATAAGAGTTGTTTGTGTGTTTTAAAAATAGTTTTGGGCTGGGTGCAGTGGGTTCACATCTGTAATCCCAGCACTCTGGGAGGCCAAGGCAGATGGATCACCTGAGGTTAGGAGTTTGAGACCAGCCTGCCTGACACGGCAAAACCCCATCTCTACTAAAAATACAAAAATTCGTCAGGTGTGATGACGCACGCTTGTAGTCCCAGCTACTTGGGAGGCTGAGGCAGGAGAATCGCTTGAACCTGGGACACAGAGTTGCAGTGAGCTGAGATTGCGCTACTGCGCTCCAGCCTTGGGTGACAGAGCAAGACCCTGTCTCAAAAAAAAAAGTATTGTTTTATTTTAACTTTATTCATAATAGTAAAAAACTGGAAACAAGTAAATAAAACCAAATGTCCTTCAGTGGATGAATGATTAAACAAACTGTGTTATATACATACTATGGAATACTCTGGCAATAAAAAGGAAATGAACTTAAAAAAAAAACAGCTTTATTGAGATATAATTCACATACCATAAAGTTCATCTTTTTAAACTTTACAGTTCAGTTGTTTTTTGAACACTGACAATACCAACACTATTTAGATAGTTGTGCAGTAATCACCAGTAATTCCAAAACACTGTCATCACCCCCAAAAGAAACTCCATGTCTATTAGCAGTTACTCCATCTTTCCACCTTATTGTCCAGATGTTTGCGCCCCAGACCTCAGCAATCCCTAATCTGTTCTCTGTCTCTATGGATTTGCTGATTCTGGGTTTCATATAAAGGGAATCATACAATATGTTTCCTTCTCTTTCTGGCTTCTTTCACTTAATATAATATGCCCAAGAATCATCTATGTTATAGCGTGCATCAGAACTCTATTGTTTTATGGACAAATGGATTCCATTGCATTGATTTTGACCTTTGGCTCATTCTATTTGTCAGCTGATGAGCAATCGGTTTTTTTCTCCCTTTTGTCGGTTATGAATAGTGCTTCTGTGAACATTGGTATACCAGGTTTTTCCGCACATATGTTTCCACTTCTCCTGGTTATATACCTAGAGTGGAACTGCTGGGTCATATGGTATCTCTGTTAACTTTCTGAGGAACACAAAACTGTTTTCTTGTCAGGTGCAGCAGCTTATGCCTGTCATTCCAGCACTTTGGGAGGCCGAGGCAGGTGGATCACCTGAGGTCAGGAGTTCAAGACCAGCTTGATCAACACGGAGAAACCCCGTCTCTAATAAAATACAAAATTATTCCGTTGTGGTGGTGCATGCCTGTAATCCCAGCTACTCTGGAGGCTGAGGCAGGAGAATTGCTTGAACCCTGGAGGCAGCGATTGTGGTGAGCGGAGATCATGCCATTGCACTCCAGCCTGGGCAACAAGAGTGAAAGTCTGTCTAAAAAAAAGAAAAAAAAAAAAAACGATTCCAGAGCAGCTGTACCATTTTACACTCCTACCAGCAGGTAAGAGAATTTCAGTTTTTCTGTATCATTGGCATCCTTGCTTTTGTCTTTTTTGAACTTTCATGTCAGAGGGGTAATGTTCCAATGAGGTGGTAACAAGGCTTGAGGAAGGCACTAATTCCTGAAACCCCAGTCATCATGCTTATGAACTACAAAAGGATCTGCTTTTGTTTTTTACTGTAGCATCCAAGGAGGTATAGAGTGGTTATCTCATTGTGGTTTCCTGTGCGTTTCCCTAATGTGTGGAGTATCTTTTCACGTGCCTGTTGGTCATTTGTCTATCTTGTTTGAACGAATGTCTGTTCAAATCTTTTCTCAATTTTTCAGTTGGGTTGTCTTTTTATTGTTGAACTGCATCAGTTCTTTACATATTCTAGACATGTCATTTATCAGCTATATGATTTACAAATATTTTCTCCCAGTGTGTGAGTTGCTTTTTTACTTTTTTTTTCCACTCACATTATGTAGGTTGTTGTTATCATTTGAAGCACAAAAGTTTAATTTTGGTTAAGTCTAATTTATCTGTTTTTTTCTTTTGTTGTACTAGTGATGGTTGTTTAAAAAATAAATGCCCTGTACATCAAGCTGTTTACATAGAGTGTACTCTGAAATAGGTCAGATTAAAAAAAGTCCTGATTATGGGAATTTTCAGTGAACTGTTAGGTCAACTAGTGATAATTCTCTGGGAATGGGCCTTTTTGGGCTTCGAATCTGTTCCTTTCTCTTCAGTGGCTGCTAAGCTCTGGTTTCCACAGCTACTATAGATGTGAAGCTGTTGAATGTCAAGGCTTCCATGGAGCTGGGGAGAGGTGTATAGGATTAGAGCAAGTTAAAACACCACAGACTTTCTGTTCTTACTGAGATTCAGCTCTTTTTCTTAGATAAACATTCCTTGGAATGTGGCAAGCCTTTAATTAATTTCCACAATTCTAATAAGTTTATGTCAACAGTTTTTGCTAATGTCCTCATTGCTTGTATGGAGGAGCAGATTTTTGGTGGGACATTACTGTACCATTCGGAATGTCTACCGATATACTGATAACTTGGATAAATCTCAAAAGAATTATGCTGAGTGAAAACATGATCTCAAAAGGTTACATACAGTATGATTCCATTAATATGACTTTTTTTCCTTGAGACAGGGTCTTGCTCTGTCACCCAGGGTGGAGTGCAGCAGTGCAATCATAGCTCACTGTAATCTCAAACTCCTGGGCTCAAGCGATCCTCCTGCCTCAACCTCCCAAGTAGCTAGACCTACAGGCACATGCCACCACACCTGGCTATTTTTTATTTATTTATTTTTTGAGATGGAGTCTCACTCTGTCACAAGGCTAGAGTGCAGTGGTGCAATCTCAGCTCACTGCAACCTCCGCCTCCTGGGTTCAAGTGATTCTCCTGCCTCAGCCTCCCGAGTAGTTGGGACTACAGGCATGTACCACCACACCCAGCTAATTTTTGTATTTTTAGTAGAGATGGGGTTTCACCATGTTGGCCAGGATGGTCTTGAACTCTTGACCTCATGATCTGCCTGCCTTGGCCTTCCAAAGTGCTGGGATTACAGGAATGAGCCACTGCACCTGGCCATACCTGGCTAATTTTAAAAATTTTTTTGTAGAGATGGGGTCTTGCTATGTTGTCCAGGCTGATTTGGAACTCCTGACCATATGTGATCCTCCTGCCTCAAACTTCCAAAGCACTGGGATTACAGGCATGAGACACTATGCCCAGCCTATATAACAAATTTAAAGTGACAAAAATAGAAATGAATTACAGATTAGGGGTTGACCAGGGAGATGAGGAGAGAAAAGCCCTTGGCAATAAAAGCATGTATGTCACTAACTGGGTGTGGTGGCTCATACCTGTAGTTCCAGCACTTTGGGAGGCTGAGGTGGGTGGATCACCTGAGGTCAGGAATTTGAGATCAGCCTGACCAACATGGAGAAACCTTGTCTCTATTAAAAGTACACAGTTAGCCAGGTGTGGTGGCACATGCCTGTAATCCCAGCTATCCGGGAGGCTGAGACAGGAAAATTGCTTGAATCCTGGAGGCGGAGGTTGTGGTGAGCCGAGATTGTACCATTGCACTCCAGCCTGGGCAACAAGAGTGAAACTCTGTCTAAGAAAAAAGAAGCATGGCACAAGGGATATTTGTGATAGAACTATTTCTGTATCTTGACTGTGTTGATGGTCTCATGAATCTACACGTTAATAAACTTCATAGAATTAAATATGCACACACCAGATGCATGTATGTATAAGTGGTCAAATGTGAATTTTAATGATTTGTATCAACGTCATTTCCTTGGTTGTGATATTTTGCTATAGGTGTGCAAGATGATAGCATTGGGAAGAACAAGTGACGGATATATGGGATCTCTCTTTACTACTTCTTGCAACTACATGTGAACTTAAAATAATCTCAATTTTTTTAAAAAACAGGAAAAGGAATATCATAATAGAAATTATATAAGGAAAAGTATATTACATAGTTGAGAGAAGCAATTATTCAAAATATTCTCTGGCAGCTGTTTTGAGGTTTTTACGAATACCCAAAATGATACCGTAAATATATCATGAATATATTAATACTAGGATACTCTGATTAAGATAAAGACAGCACAAGAACTGGGAAAGCAACTAAGTTCTGAATAGATTATTATGGTTAATGAGCTGGGCTTCAACAGAGGGGCAGATAAGTAGATTACTTCGTATAGCACTGCAAAAATGATTCAGGCACAGAAAACGCTGTGTAGCCTAACTTTTGTGAGGTACCCCTTCCTAAAACATGAAATTTCATATATGTGATTCATTTAGAATTGCAGAACCACGGGTGTTTCAACAAGTATAGGCATGAATGACTGTGCAATAAGCTAAAGAAGACAGAGCTCCACCAAGATGCTTGGAACCTGGTAGAACTGAGTTAAAACTGAATATGGTGTATTTCTCATCTCTCATATAACTAAAAATAAAAAATCATATAGATATATAGATATAATTTAGAGACAGGGTCTCACTCTGTTGCTCAGGCAGGAGTGCAATGGCATGATCAAAGCTCATTGCAGCCTCAAACTCATGGGCTCAAGTGATCTTCTCTCTTCAGCCTCCCAAGTAGCTAGGACAACAGGCGTGCACAACCACACCTAATTTTTTAAAAAAATTTTATTGCCCAGGCGCGGTGGCTCACGCCTGTAATCCCAGCACTTTGGGAGGCCGAGGCGGGCGGATCACGAGGTCCAGAGATCGAGACCATCATGGCCAACATGGTGAAACCCCGTCTCTACTAAAAATACAAAAAAATTAGCTGGGCATGGTGGCACTAGCCTGCAGTCCCAGCTACTCGGGCGGCTGAGGCGGGAGAATTCCTTGAAACCGGAAAACGAAGCTGGAATGAGCCAGGATCGCGCCACTGCACTCCAGCCTGGGGATAGGGCGAGTCTCCGTCTCAAAAAAAAAAAAAAATTTTGTTTTTAAAATTTTGTAGAGGTAGGGTCTCACTGTGTTACCGAGGCTTATCTTGAACACCTGGCCTCAAGCAATCCTGCCTAGGCCTCCCAAAATGCTGGGATTACAGGCATAAGCCACCATACACTACAAATGGCATATTCTGGTTTCTAATATCTTATTTAATCTGAAGAAATTTCAAGGCATTGCTCATAAAATGTGTCCCCAGCATGCTATTCCAAAGACTTCAACTTAATTTTGTCATATTTACTTTCAAGGCAAAATGAAAACCTTCTATGTTGATAAAACGTTTTATCTATGGTAAGATTTGAGGATTTCGTGTATTTAGAGGAATTCTTATTTTAGATATATTATTATTATGTGTTCATCAAAAAGATGTGAAATCCATTAAAGCCTGACTTCCACGGATCTCATTTTAAACATAAGGTATGCCTCCCCTTTCTCCAAATCTTCTGGGTTTCCTAACAAGCTGTTCACTTGGCTGATTCTAGTTTTCTGTCATTTCTCTCTCTTTTTTTTTTTTTGAGACGGAGTCTCTCTGTCACCCAGGCTGGAGTGCAGTGGCATGATCTCAACTCACTGCAACCTCCGCCTCCCGGGTTCAAACAGTTCTCCTGCCTCAGCCTCTTGTGTAGTCATGCTGCCACACCCAGCTAACTTTTTGTACTTTAGTAGAGATAGGGTTTCACCGTGTGGCCCAGGCTGGTCTGAAACTCCTGACCTCAGGCAATCCACCCATCTTAGCCTCCCAACATTTCTCCCTTCGTTAACATTGGCAAACAGAGCTGACATGGGAAAAAGAAAGGACCTGAGTTCTTAGTAAAGTGTAAACTGGCTACACAGATATTAAGTCTTTGATATTCCACAGATCTCAAGTGTTATTACCAGCATGGTTAATTTAAGGTTGATTCCAGCTGTAATTAAATATCTTATGATAGTAAACGTACTAAGGCTTTTGAAAAATTTAGATTGCATTTTGAAATAAATATGACATGATATCTTTACATTTTTACTCTAATACTGTACAAACTGTTCAGATTTAGAAATGATTTTATTGCTACTTAAGCATTCATTCAGTTCTTATTCAGTGAATACGCAGAACGTAGGTAGTATTTATTATTACCTTGATACATTTATATCATAACTGAATTTAAATATAAAAATAATTCAATATTTATTAAATTAGCTAAATGCTCTTATTGAAATCACTGTACCTGAACCGACATGATGAAAATAAAATACTAAAAATAATATAAATACTAAATAGAATACTAAAACACAAGCATAATATTATACTAAAATTAATACTGTGTTTTAATATTTAAAAACATACCACTGAAGGGTTTGGTTGGGTTTTGTTTTTAATTAAAGCCAATTTTTAATACTTTTTCTCCATTGTTTCAAGATGACTTTTAGTTGGGCCCTCTCTTGATTCAGAGTTCTGAATGAGGAGTCCAGAAATTCCAGACCACGTGCCCTAAATTGCATCAAGACTAGATTAGAAGACCAAATAAATCTCAAGCAGAACAATAGGCCACACTTGGAGGCTCATGCCTGTAATCCCAGCACTCTGGGAGGCTGAGGCAGGCTGATCCCTTGAGCTTAGGAGTTTGAGACCAGACTGGGTAACATGGTGAAATCCTGTCTCTATAAAAAATACAAAAAAAAAAAAAAAAAAAAAAAAATAGTGATTTTTACTTTCTGAGTCCTAAGTTGAAGGTAGTGCTACTCAGCAGGCAAGAGTGTGTACTAGAAAGTGCCTTCATTTAGGAGATAGGAAACACAATTCTAAGTCCAGTTTTATCAACTAGCAGAATGAGTCTTGGTAAATTAAAGTTCCTTGGGTTTATATAAGAAAGCTGGGCTCTACCAGGGAGGTTGAGGCTGCAGTAAGCTGTGATCACACCACTAGACACCAGCCTGGGCAAGAGTGAGACCCCATCTCAATTAAAAAAGAAAAAAATAAAGAAAGAAAGCTGGGCTCTAATACTCTATGATTCTAACTGACAAAAAATCAAGATCAACTTATGATGAAGTGCAATATACAGAAATCCAAGCCACTTAAGGATTATGTAAAAACATACATTTATATTATGTATCTTATATTGTTAAGATCTAAAATATGAGCAGTTCCATTTTATAGTAACACTTCTAGTCTTAAATGGTTTTTCAGTTCTGTTCAAGGTTCTTTGATTGGTGTTATGAGAGCTGTTAAGATGAAGTAGACCCTATTTCCTGATCTCAGGAAGCTTACCAATTAGGAGGTTCACCCTCTCCTCAAGCACCCCTGCCCATGGGGGTACCCTTTCAGCAGAAAATCTTGCATTCTAATTCAAAGAAAGAAAACATTAGAGGTATAAGCTACCTGAAATCCAGAGCCGTACCCAGGAACTCCTCTCCGTCTGTATCAACCCTTCCCTCCTGTCACAGCTGGAGCTTAAATCAGAGGTGGGCCAAAGGCCTGTGATATGGGACAGCAAATACATCTACTACTATCTCCAAATGTAGATTCCTGTGTTCCCAGATCCATTAAACAGCAGCACCATCTGTTTAGTCAACTGTGACGGAAACTGCTAATTGTACCCTCATCCATTCTGTTCTGTTTTAGTAATGGAGCTTCTGGGACATGGGATAAGCGAGAAGGCTAAGCTAGAAGGTTACCAGAGGAGAAGGCAAGGGGATTGGAAAAAAAAATTGGAAAAAGGGAGAAAACCCTGGGCACCCTGGAGGCTTAATTTCTGCTACTCTTAGGAACATTAGACTGAAATATAAATTAATAGCAAAGATATAAGGAGTGTTCATGTCTCTCTGTGTGTTAAAGTTATGCAGGGGCACATTTGTTTATTATAAAATGATTATTTGGCATGAAATGAAATTTAACTTTTGGCTGTGAATTTAATCTGGAAGAACCGTAGGGAGATCTGAAATGGCCATGATAACAATGACGCCTGCATGACATTGTGAGCTACCTGCATTTGAATACAGAAAACCGGACCTGTTTATATTAAAATATATTAGTTTATTAACACCTGTTTATTAATACAGCTCCCTGAGTTTTAGCTAGGCACATAGCTATCCATTTAGTGACAGTATTTCCCAGTTCATCTTGCAACTGAGCATGGTGATATGATTAAAGTTCTCCCCAATAAAAAAAATAGCAAAAGTGATATAAAAGCCCTTTAAAATGAAAAGATTTTTTGCCTTCCAGTTCCTCTTTCCCCCTTTTCACAGGCTGGAAACAGATACAGGTCCAGTGAATGTGCTTTGCCTGTGAGGACAGACAACTCAATGGGAGCTGGGAGGATGAACACTAAAAGAACCTGGGCCCATGAACAACCCTGTGGGGCAGACTGAATGTACACAAAAAAACTTTCTACCTTACATTCCAGGGCCTCTTTGATATGGAACTTTGGCCTACACTCTAACACAACATCCAAGCAAGAAACTCGGGAAATCATGTATAGGCCTTCCTTTCTATACTCCTTAAAGCTCTCTCCTCTTCCCGTATCTCCAAACATACAATTATAGGTTCAGATCAATTTAACTGACTTACCTGTTCTGTCCTCATAAATTGCCCCTGTTGAGAACCACAGTATGTCAGTGTCTGGACTGCAACAACATCTCTTTAAATGTCTTCTTCCTGGCACAGTCTTGCACTGTTAATACATTCAGAAGGGTCTCAATAAAACAAATCCAATTTTGTCAAATCCCTATTTTAAAATTCTCAATGAATTCACATTGTATGCAAAAAAATCAAAAAGTCGGATGAAACGCGGAATCATGGCCACTATGGTTGCTATTTGTGGTGGTCTAGGGAGGAAGAAGTTAACACACCTCGTGACGGCTGCTGTCAGCCTTGCGCATCTCGGGATTCACACGGTGCTGTGGAGAAGAGGTTGTTCACAATATAAACAGGTAGCCAGCAATGAGGACCTGCCCATTCCAATGGAAAACCCTTATAAAGAACCACTTAAGAAGTGTATCTTGTGTGGAAAGCATGTAGATTATAAGAATGTACAGCTTTTGTCCCAGTTTGTTTCTCCATTTACTGGATGCATTTATGGAAGGCACATTACAGGTCTTTGTGGGAAGAAACAGAAAGAAATCACAAAAGCAATTAAGAGAGCTCAAATATTGGGGTTTATGCCAGTTACATACAAGGATCCTGCATATCTCAAGGACCCTAAAGTTTGTAATATCAGATATCGGGAATAAATTCTATCACATTACCACCAATAAACTTACCTTACAATAAAAAAAAAAATCAAAAAGTCAAACTCTTTAACATCATGTAAGACCTTCAAGAGCTGATGCCTACCAACTTTTCCAGCTTGTTCTTATGTCAAGCTTCCCCTTCCATCTTAGGATCAGGTTACATCAACCCATATGCTGTACTCTGAACAGTCCCACCTCTGCAACTCTACTGTCTCTGTAGAATCTGCCACAATAGGAACTATGACCTTTATTGAGGTTCTTTGCTTACCTATTGGTCTTCCTCAACATTTTCCAACTTCATCTATTACAAGTGATCAGACTTGGCTATTCAGAGTCCTAGAACCCACAGGGAATTTTCTGCCAGAGATCTCATAAAATATTGTCACTTTCCACTGGGTTGTAAAAATAATTAATATTCAAATTACTAATATAGAGAAGCATACCAGAGGGGTTTCTAAGTTGGTACACTGCAGGTCTTGGGATTCCTGGCAGTCATTCTAGCTGTCAGGTGATAAAAATCTAGCCTGACAGATGATGTAGTAGAAATTCCTGTTTATATCCAAATGTTCTTTCTCAGCATTCTTCAAGAAGGAACCACTGAATTTTATCTGGATATATGTTGACAGAATAAAGAATACTTCCTCCTTGTAGCTAGGTGTGGCCATGTAGTTAAGATCTGGCCAAAGTCATGTGACTAGAAGTGACATGTACAATTCCCCTTCTGGGACAGGCTCGTGCCCTGCCATCCCTCCCATCCTGATGGCTGGAATGTGGACATGAGGGTAAACCACTTGGACCATGTGAAACAGGGTAACACCCCAAGGGCAGTAGACTAGGAAGAAAAACAAGCCTGGGTCTCAGATGAGTTTGTAGATCAGGATCTGCATAAAAGACTGGACTTTTATATGAGATACCCATTTAAAGATCTATGAGGTCTCTCTGACATACAACCAACTTATGTGCTAACTAATGCATAAAGTGAGAGAGAACCTTGTCTTATGATATAGTCTCTGTACTAAGAAAGCCTTGAAGACACTGACACTCTGGATAAGGCTGTGCCTTGAAGTGACAACCATTGCTATTTGCTAGGTTCCCCAAAATTAACAAATAATTTGTCCCTAAAAGAATATTCTTGATTAAGGTATGGCGGGTCCAAGTAGCCAAAATTGCTTTGGCAGTGACAGTGTAAAAGAACTCCATTGGAGAGACTCCCCATAGAGTAGGAGAAAAGGTCTCAGATATGGAGGGAAAAATATGCAACACTCTCTCTGTTCCCTACCTGGCTCTGTGCCTTGGACCATGTTGAGTCCACAAGGGTAAAGTGAGAAACAGAGGCTGCTGGCAAAGGTCTAGGTGACAAAATAGCCCAGAGTTAAGAAAAGGGCTTAAAATCTATTGCCTATAGGGTACTCCTCTAAAATTTGGCAATTTCTCTAACAGCACCTTTTTGTCATTGTTTTTCATTTAAATATTGGTTTGTATATACTTAATTCACTCTACGGTTCTCAAACAGATTATCAACTCATTCTCTTGGGATTGCTTATTATATTTGCTATAACAAATATTCTTTTAAAATTAGTTATAAAGAGGAAACAGTGTTGAAGTTTCAAATAGATAGGGAAGCAGAAATTTGATGAGAGGATATTTACATTCTGGCTATCAGATTTTCAGATTTCAAAGACCAGTCAACTTTTTTTTAGTGTTTAGGAGACTGATATAAGGCTGAAAATTTTTTACATTTCCAATTTATGAACAATAAAACAAATTTAATAGAATAATTTTTTTTTTCAATTCATTAGTTGTGTTTTATAGTTTTTCACTTCAGCACAAATGGTAAAGATGACATCAGGCAAATTACTGGTTCCTGGTTTAATGAGCAGGGGGTAACAAATTGATTATATTTTTTACTACATTTATTATAGATCCCTTTTAGGTACATGCACTTTTCCAACCACTTGTTTTCCTATTTATGAAGAGACAATGAACTTTTGCTACTTAAGATATATTTATAATAAAGAGCCATGATGCCAGCAGTTCGAAACATCCCAACCATGTATTTTTCTTTAAATCCTAATATATACACAGCCTTCTTGGGCAATAATCGTTATCACTTACATTTGTGTAACATTTAAGCTTCAAAGGTTTCATATACATTAGTGCACTTTGTCCTCTGAATAGTTTATATTTTATTACTCATTCTTGCATTAATCATGAGGAAATTTGAATTTCAGAAATGCCAACTTTGCCTTTGTTCTGAGGTACTCATTTCCACATTTCTTTCAGATGGTGAATGTATATTATTTCTTTGGCCCTATTTTGGGAATTACTCTTTCACCCTACAAACATTTGAAAAATGTCTTGTGAAAAATGCTAATTTCTTTTTGTAGATATGTTCTTGAGACCTTGTCACAAGAGTTTTTTACCCTGGGTGTGTGGATGAACTTCAGAAATGTCATTATACCCTTAAAATTATGAAAATATGAACATATGCATTTTCCTGAAGAATGGGTCAAAAGTTTTCATCATATTCTCTATTAAGATCCAGGCACCAAAACAGAAAAACACTGCTCAACTAGAAGAGACATGAAGGGGCTATTATAACTTAAAACTAAATCCTAAAACTAAATTTAAACAAGTTATTTGCTAAATTAGTTTTCTATTTTACTTTTTTTGAAAACAATTACTTATTGTTTGAATTTAAAAGCATATGAAATAAAACTAAATCTTACCAATGGCAGTCCTACAAATGACATTATAGTGAGCATTTGTTAAATAACGTACTGATTAATTGGAAAACTTACAAAAGGGTTCTTGTCATGAAGATATTTCAACACTGCTAGTTCACTGCACAGCAAGAATTTTATACATTTAGCAGAACCACTGAATCAGAAAGTCAGGAAATCTGGGTTCTAGTACCAGTTTTATTTATAACTAACAATGTACAAATAACTTATCTATGAAATAAGGCTAACATCTACTCCTTAATTCACAAATATATCACAAAACCAAAATCCCTTCCAAAGAAAACCTCACTGTAAACCGAGTCATTCCCACTACGTAGGCTAGGCTTTAATTCAAAGGTTGAGAAAGACAAATTGGAGCATTTGTCTTGTGTTTATCAGTTGCATACTTTAATTCTGTAGATGGATAATCTGGTTGAGATAGGCATTGCCATCTCTCAAGTTTTACAAAACAAAAAGCTACCAACAAGAAGTTAATGGTGAAGAAAAATTTGGCTCAAAAATAACACAATTGAGAAATAGCTTTGTATTAAGTGCAGTACTTATAATATCCCTGATGTCAAATGAACAAAATTTATTCTTAGGTCGCTAAAGCATGTTTACCCTTTTGAAGAAACATATACTGCTAGGGCAGGCATATTACTTCACTAGAAATAAACAGGAAGTTCTCGTAGATTGTTCAAATGGCCAATCAAAATGACTGAGAAACATTATTGTGCTTTGTTTTGTTTCTTTATCCTTTCTCTTTCCTTTTTACTCATTCAGAAATTCAGTTCCCCATCCTAGACCAGACTGTCCTCTGCCAGGCTGTAAGAAAAGTTAGCATTCTGTCACTAGAGAATAAGCATAGAAGAGGAATTAGCATGTTATTGAATAAAGAATCAGGAAGATAATTCTAATTGGATATAGAAAAATTTATACACCATAAACATCTGTATATATACACCATTTATGATATATATGTATTGTGACAACCATACGTGTTAATAAACCTTCAAAACGTAAGCACCTATATTTCCTGTAATTAACAATGTCAGTTTTGTGCAATTTAGCCTATATTTATGGACTTTCCCTTACATATGGTGACAGAGACTGAAACATGGTTCACGGAGAAACACAGAACATATACAAATCTCATAATAAAAAAACCACGTATACCACTGTTTAGCGAAATATTTTAGAGGAAACATACTTTCACTACTGGCCCCAAATGCCATCATCCACTTAGGTTGTTCAGTGTCAACTTTTCATACAAAAATACTTTCAAGCTGATAATTAAGAACATTTACAGTGACTTACAAAATGGACAATATTCCAATACTACACAAAACAGTTCTATAATACACAGCTTAAAGTTTTAAAGTTCATTGCTGGCACTTGAATTTTTTTATAGCTGATAGACAATAACTACTGATCTGTGTAAAATACTGTTTTTAGCTTATACGTATGTTCTAAACCATATTATCTCACGAAAACAGTAAAGAATAAATCACTTTTTGTTGAAGAATCCTTTAGGACAAACACCAAACCTATACAGCCAAAATATTTTACGGAGGCAAATAAACATTTTAAGACAAGCCATTACCAATGGATAAAAATTTCCATTACCCAATTATATGTTCAGGAATTGTTCCTCTGACTCAACAAAGTGTGTAATGGGCATAGATTAAAAATACAAATGAAAAAAGCAAGTTACCTTGTGTATTGTTTTGGTTTGATTTAGAAGGGTGTGGAATCCTGATTTTTTTTTTTTTTTTACTTTCTGTGAGCTTGTGAGGCCATTCTGCACATTATCAAAATGAAATCACTATTCAGTAACCTTAACATATATATCCAATTTTTTTCCTTTGTAGAAGAAAACCAGAATAATTTTACAAACTATATTTAACTTAGAATATAAAGAACTGACTAGTTTAAGATTTTGAAAATCTACCACTTTCATTATTTTGAAGGAAAGTACTCATCCTTCAAAACGCCATCAACAATCCCTAGTCCAATTTTCTATTATACAAATTTAAAAGATAAATTCTTTGTGGCACTAAAGAAGACTTAAAAATTAACAGAAGACTGAATTAATAAAAAAATAAGCACGCTAATCAAAACAATCCACTGTGGAATGAATACCTGAACCAGGAAAAAGCCTACCAAGCATCCCAATCAATTATATAGTTCTTGTTTGCATATTTTAATTTTGGACTTTTAGCACAGTAAATTACTAAACGGGTTGATTCCATGGACTGTTTAAACCCTGTAGTATTTCAAAATATTACCCTTTCTAAACCAAGTGTGTGGTCGTAATCAACTTTTTTTTCCCAAGAAAAAGAAAGGGTATCTTTTTAACATACATTCCATAGCAGTAGAAACATCTTAGTGTCTCAAAATACTATTTACAAAGAACCCTGCTGATCCTGTGCATTTCGCTGAGGTGCTACTTGCACCCAGACTTCATCATCTGAAAAAGAACTTGAACTTCCTGACTCAGAGTCCAGTTCACTGAATCCATCTAAGTCCCATTCAGTACTAGACTCACTCCGTGCATCATCTTCCTCAGTAATGAAACTCTGACCAGGTTCAAGGCAGGAAGGATAAACTCGAGCACAAAGGCAAATAAAGCCAGAGTCAAACTGCAAAAGGCCTAACATGGTACCTATATTAATCCACTGATCTTCCCTAGTATCATACTCATACACTGTCACTCGGTTCTTTTTCCACTGTGGGGTTGTAGAAGTGATGAGCAGCAGCTTTTGGTCATGATTGACAATCTGGTAGTTGTGGGTTTCTGAATCCAAAGGAATATTACTAATCCTCCTCCATTCTCCCCTAGCTGGGTTGTAGACCTTCATGACTGGGATGTCACAGATACAATAGATTTCATCATTGAAGACACACGCTTCCTGAAAGTCACTGCGTTTAAGAGAAGCACAGTTTAGCCACATATTGTGGCTAGGATCATAGCAGAGCATGCGCTTACTGTTGACAGCATAAAGATAGTTCTGAACCACTATGAGTTCAAAGGAATAGAAGGAATGAGGGACAGGAGCCACCAACGCCCACTGGTTTCTCTGAACACTGTAGCATTCCACTTCCTTCAATTTAACTCCAGTAATAGGGTCTCGTCCCCCCAAAATGTAGATGTAGCCATTGAGATATGCCACATCCATGCCCTCGCGACACAGCAAGCGATCTGCAAGTTGCTGCCAACTATTCTGAGCTGGTTTATACACCCAGAGGTCTTTCCTGGGCTGGGCAGCTAGGTAGATGTCATGATCTGGGGAGACACAGACAGCTGAGGAGGTGATAGTCTTAGTGTGAGCAAAGCTGGTTAAAGGTGATGGCATTGTGTAAATGTCCCCTGAGTAAGGGTCATAGCACAGAAAGGGATCTCTGGGGTGTCCAAAGAAGATCACCATCTCCTTGGCACACATACCCAGCCTCTGAGGAGGATTTTCTGCCGCAGGTACAGCAGAGTTGCTGCTGCTGCCGCCGCCGCTGCTGCTGTTTGGCACTGGCACCAGAGACTTGTACAACAGGTCACCATAGCGCATCTGCAGGGCCCCTTCAATAACGTCCAGGCAGTACTTCTTCACCAAGGACTTGGTCAGCAGCCCTTCTAAGTAGTCCTGATCTTCCTCAGTGAAGTGCATCCAGCGCACGCACTTGAAGACTTCTGCAGCACTGGGACCCCGCTCTTTGGGAGCAGCCTCCAGCCACTGCACTGCTACGTGGCACACTGTCTGCTCACTCTCTATGTCCAGACTATCCAGGCGCAGGACAGCCAGCAGCTGGGCCAGGGTCAGATCTGCTAGAGTCTCCTCCCGAATCGAACCCATTCGGCTGAGCTGCTTGAAGTTGTGAGCTATATAGGACTGGGCCTGAGATCGCAGCTTGTGATGGTCAAAGGCGTCTGCAAACTTGAGGATGGCGGTGCAGTTGGTCAGGTCCAGACGTCGGGCTAAGAAGGAGGCACAGGCTTCCCGCACATACTCCAGCTGCAGCATGTCCGAGGCCGCGTACAGGCGCTGCACGTTGGCCTCACTGAGGGACACACGACCCGTGTAGCAGTAGTCCACCAACACCTCGAAGGACTCGGCGTCCACGTCGTGTATGGTCACGCTGGCCTGCTGGCTCTCGTACATGCCACCTGTGAACATGCTCTTGAAGTAGGGACACGCAGCTGCTAGCACGTTGCGGTTGCAGGAAAAGAGGCGACCCGTGCCAGGCCCGCTGCCGGGCGTTACCACCTCGATGGTCACATCACACAGCAGCCGCGCGTCGTAGAAGGACTTGAGCTGCGCCAGGAGGGCTGCAGAATGGGCCGTGTCCTTTAATTCCTCTGGACCCGTGAAAAAGGCCGAAACCGACGGCTTGGAAATCCTCTTGGGCCGCCTCCCACCGCGGGGACTGGCGAGGCGGCGAGAGCGCGGGGCGTCCTCCCGGGACTGCATGATGGAGATGGCGACGGGCGCTGAAGGCGAGAACGGCTGCAGGACCCGGCTCTGGCTCCTCCTCACCCTTCCCTCGCTGACGCTAGGACAAGCCGCTTCCCGGAACAGACTGCGGCACGGACCTGACTCCTGAATTCTGCCCTACCCCGCGGTGAGGCCTCCCTTTATCGCGTAGACAGTGGCTGACTCACCCTCTCTCACTTCCGCGCCCTTTCTCCGCCTCCGCTCGCCCTCACAGGACCCGCTGGCTGGGAGCCGCGGAAGCCCTACTGCCGCGCTGGCGATCCTGGTAGGCGCCCAGGAGAACTACCGTTCCCGGGTTGCCTTTCGCGCCCCGAGGCCTGCTGGGTCTCTCGGACCGCCGGGCCAAGACCGAGGAAAAAAACCGCTTTGCATGTTGGGAGTAGTAGTTTGTGTAATATCGCGAGCTTTCCTTTCGTTGACTGCTAACAGAAGTAGAAATTAATAGTCGTGGATTTGATGGTGAAGAACGAGGTCTCGCTATTGTTGCCAGGCTGGTCTCGAGCTCCTGGGGGCTCAAATGATCCTCCTCCTTCAGCCTCTCAAAGTGCTGGGATTACAGGCGTGAGCCACTGCGCCCTGCCAATATTTTATAGGGTTTTGTAGGGTTGAATGATGTTACGTAGGATGCTTAAATATGTGTATTTTTTTATTAGAAGAATAATTAATAAATCACTACCCCGTGCCTAGAATGTAATCAATAATTCTTAGATTCTCTTTTATAATTTATGATAAATGAGGCACCCACTAATTTGAAATCAAGTATTTTTTTGAAACTGCAAAATGTTACAAAGCTTCCAATTTTCAATTTTTATTTTTTGAGAGGTTCTGAAGAGTATTAATATTTTCAATATTAAATGATATATATTGGTCTCATTTAACAAGGATGTCTTAGATGGTTAGGTTGAGGTCCTAAAGAGCAGTATTAATAGATGGCCTCATATATGCAAATTGGGCATATACAAATAGATGATTTGCTGCTCTCACTAACATTTCATCTCTGGGGAACAAGAGTATTTTCATTAAGCTGCAAATGTAAGTGTTTTCAAATTGTCTAATACAGCCTCTTTCACTGCCATTCTACAAATCAGTTAACAGACTCTGCAATTGCTTTCATAAAGGAGTTTTAGGGAGAATTTTAACTCAAAATATTTCAACAAACTTTGTTCTGTACAAAAGCACATGATTCTCAGACTTCAGCATTCATACATGTCCTGACGTTCCTTGAATTAATACACAGCATAGTCTATGCTTTACACAACTATTTAATATATGCATCGATCAACAGCTAAATCATCAAAACCAAGTATTAGAGATTTGAGGCAGGAAAATAGGGTCTGGAGGCAGGGAACATAGGCCGATTCACACTTCAGCTATAACAGGAAATATCCTCTCCACAGGGTGTATGCCGAGTAAATGACTGTAACTTTACTTCATTCTCTTCATTTACATGGGGTGTACACCAAGTAACCAATGGAATCCTCTGGAGGGTATTTAAACCTCCAGAAATTCTGCAACAGGCCCTTGAGCCCCAGTGGAGTGTACTTGCATTTTCAACAAATCTCTGCTTTTGTTGTTTCATTCTATCCTTGCTTTGTTTATGTGTTTTGTCCCATTCTTTGTTCAAAACGCCAAGAACTTGGGCACCCTGCACTGGCAACAGATAGACTTTTAAGATAACTTTTATTTAATAAACAGTGACTGCTCCTGGTGCGGGTTTGTTATGTTACCATAACCCAATAAAGAAAGTCATCAGTATTACAATGCATGTGTGGGTAACACATCACAGGAGAATAACTTCAAATTGTTTTTCTCTTAGCTGAAGAGTATCCGCTGGACATATTCTAGGGTAGACACATTAAGTCAGACTCTGGGCTCCAATATCTCCTCTGTAAATAAAAAGAGATGTTAGATGTCCCTCAGTTACACCAGAGAGAATTAAGTCAGTCATTGCCAGTAACACCGATCGTTTCCTCACTTGTAGTGAACACCAGCTGGGAAAAAAAGCCTTTTTTATTATCTTTTGAGATGGGGTCTTGCTCTGTCACCCAGCTTGGAGTGCAGTGATGCCATAATAGCTCACTGCAGCCTCGAACTCCTGGGCTCAAGCAATACTTCTGCCTCAGCCTCACAAGTAGCTAGTACTATAGATGCATGCCACCACACCCAGTTAATTTTTTAAAAAATTATAGATAGGGTCTCACTATGTTGCCCAGCCTGATCTGGAAATCTTGGTGTCAAGCTCTCTTCCCACCTGAGCCTCCGAGTTGCTGCAATTACAGGCGTGAACCACATGCCCGGCTCAGGAATGGCCATTTAAAAAAAACTTCTTAAAATATTGGTAAAACACTAAATTTACCATTTAAAAATTTTCAGTGTGTCGTGTCTTCAGCATTAACTATATTCACATGAATTTGCAACTATCACAAAACTGAAGCTCTGTACCGATTAAACAATAACTCTATAGTCTCCCACTTCTGGCAACTGCCATTCTACTCTTCGTCTCTATGAATTTGACCTCCCTAGATACCTCATAAAAGGTCAGTGACTGATTTGTACCTTCCTTATATCTGCCCTTACTGCATTATTTGGTTTAGATTACCTGTCACAGAATTGAAAATATTTATTAGGCGCTGTTCCCTAAGGTCTAGAGCTAAGTGCTGTCCCATAAAACTTGGAAATACTTTATATATCTGTGCTGATACAGTGGCCAGAAGACACATGTAGGTCTTGAGTACATGATATGTGCCTCGTGCAACTGAGGAATGAAGTTTAACACTTTAGAAATACAGCACGAAATAGAAATTCCATTTGACCTAGCAATCCCATTACTGGGTATCTATCCAAAAGACTATAAATCGTTCTACTATAAGGACACATGCACACGAATGTTCATTGCAGCACTGTTTACAATAGCAAAGACCTGGAACCAACCCAAATGCCCATTGATGATAGACTGGACTGGGAAAATGTGGCACATATACACCATGGAATATTATGCAGCAATCAAAAATGATGAGTTTGTGTCCTTTGTAAGGACATGGATGAATCTGGAGAACATCATTCTCAGCAAACTGACACAAGAACAGAAAAAGAAATACTGCATATACTCACTCATAGGTGGGTGAGAAAAATGAGAACACATGGACACAGAGAGGCGGTCTACTATACACTGGGGACTGTTGGGGGAAATGGGGAAGGGACAGCGGGGGGGGCTGGGGGGGATAGCCTGGGGATGAATACCAAGTGTGGGTGAAGGGGAGGAAGGCAGCAAAACACTGCCATGTGTGTACCTATGCAACTATCTTGCACGTTCTGCACATGTACCCCAAAACCTATAATGCAATAAAAATCAAAAAAAAAAAAAAAGAAATACAGCACGACACCAGTGCAGTTCAATGAAGAACGAAAATTCTTTTCAACAAATGGTGTTGGAACAACTGGGTCAAGAATGTAAGACAAAAATTCGCCCTTGCTCCCCGCTTACATCAGAAGCAAAAACTGAATTCAGAATTTCTCAAATTTCTCAAAATTAATACAAAATGGAAAAGTGGAAACTATAAAGCTTCAAGAAGAAAACAGAAGACTATAGCTTTGGGGTTGGCAAAGTTTTCTTCAGACACAAAAAACAGATCATTAAAAAAGTGAATTTCAACAAAATTACAAGCTGTGGCCTATGGAAAGGCAGTGAAAACAATAAAAGATAAACCATAGACTGGGAAAAAATATTGGTAATATGTATACCTCGTGGCCAATGCAAATTAAACTCACAATGAGAAACACTGAATACCCACTAGAATGGCTAAACTTAAAAACATCAGTGATACTACATATTGGTGGAGATACAGAGCCATCCAACTCTCATGTGCTAATAACAGGAATATAAATTGGCATACCTGAGGAACACTAAGTTCACCCCGGCCTCGTGGCTCCTCTGTGGAAGATACCTTTCGGTTTGTAATTAGTGGTAGGTGGATAACAGCTGCCTGCTTGGTATATTTTTGAGTTATGAGTAAATACAGAACACCTGTTTATCAATGAGAATCACCTGTTTAAGAGAGAATAAATAACGTGGATGAGAATCTGCTCGGGGCCTTCAGCCTGGATTGCCCTCAGCCCCTGAGGCTCTCAGGCTGTTGGCCCCACGGATAGACCCACTCTGCTGTTCTGTCTGGATGTCTGCCTCTCATTGCCTTCAGCACCGCCTCGGTGGGGTCTCCCGACGGAGCTGGTACTCGGTATATACCCACATTAGAAAAGTCTTTTGTAGTTTCTTTTAAACACCCTGTACTTTCACTCCCAGGCAGTTGCCCAAGGGAAATGAAAACATATATCCACAAAAACACTTGTGTAAGTATCTTCATAATAATGTTAATGACAAAGCTGGTCCCTTGAAGATGGAGTTTTTCTCTCTTCTAGGTCATGAAGCCAAGATGAGAAACTGAAAGTGAGCTTCAGGCAGTGCAGGTTTTATTCCATGACCATGGAATTGAGAAGCAGGAGCGTGGGTCACAAATCAATTTCTCAGCTCCTAAGAGCCGGGAAGTCACAGATATAGGGCATCTTTGATGAAGGGGATGGGTATTAAAAGCAAGGGGTGGGGCTGGGTGCAGTGGCTCACACCTGTAATCCCAGCACTTTGGGAGGCTGAGGCAGGCAGATTGCTTGAGCCCAGGAGTTCCAGACCAGCCTGGGGAACATGGTGAAACCCCATCTCTATTCTACTAAAATACAAAAATTAGCCAGGTGTTGTGGCGAGCGCCTGTAATCCCAGCTACTAGGGAGGCTGAGGCAGAAGAATCACTTGAATCTGGGAGACGGAGGTTGCAGTGAGCCCAGATCACACCACTGCACTCCAGCCTGGGCAACAGTGAGACTTCGTCTCAAAAAAGAAAAGGCGACGAGAGGAATATTCGTGTTTTTTTCTGGGTGTGCGTGAAGAACTTGGAAACCAGAGTGCCACCTTACTTTTTGTCCTTTTATGGTCTCTTCTGGTCATTGTCATGGTAATTGTCAACTATCATGCAGCTGGCAGAAGTGCCATTTAACATAGAGATGAGATCATAATGAAGTTAGTGTGCTGCAGTGGTCAGGTGAGCCGACATCACAGTGGGAAACTTCTGATCTCAGGCATTCTATTTCTTAAAGATAAGCAGAGTTAAGGTAGAGTAGAAATTCACTTAGGCCACTAAACAGTATACTGGGTAACAATAGCTTTATCCATAGTATCCAAAAAGTAGAAACAATCCAAATATGCATCAACAGGAGAATGAAAAAAATTGTAGCATATGTATTAGTTCATTTTCATGCAGCTGATAAAGACATACCTGAGACTGGGTAATTTATAGAGAAAAAGAGGTTTAATGGACTCACAGTTCCACATGGCTGGGGAGGCTTCACAATCATGGCAGAAGGGGAAAGGCATATCTTACATGGCGGCAGGTAAGAGAGAATGAGAAAAAATATTGGGCCAAGCAAAAAGGGAAAACCCTTTATAAAACTCTCAGATCTCTTGAGACTTATTCACTACCACAAGAACAATATAGAGGAAACCACCCCATGATTCAATGATCTCCCACTGGCTCCCTCCTGTAACTCGTGGGAATTATGAGAGCTACAATTCAAGATGAGATTTGGGTGAGGACACAGCCAAACCATATCAGCATATTCCTATAGTGTAAGAGTACTCAGAAATAAGAAGGAACCTCTGATATGTGTAATAATGTGGATGATTCTCAAAAGTTTTATGTTGAACAAAAGAAGCCAGATACACAAGGGCTTGAAGTTCCACAACACTGAAAATAAGCTTTGATGAATAGAGGCTTCCTCTCTTGGGTAAGGGGTAGTGGGGAGGTGGCAACTTACTAGACCGACTAGAAAGGAACATGAGGGAATGTCTAGGGCTGATGCAAATGTTTTCTTCTAAACTGACCTGGTGGTTACATGGGTGAATGTAATTGCGAAACTCAATGACTGTACTCTTCAGATCTGTGCATTTTAACTATCTTCTCAGAAACAGCCACTTCATAATTGCTGGCATTAAAGATAATTGCAGCACTCTTTACCAGGAAGTTATTATGAAGATAGTTTAGTCATAAAGCAAAGGCTACTGTCATCTAGAGGTGTATAGTCCAACAATTTATACAAATTTTATCCACAGATCCGGTGTTCCAAACACTGAGTAATCTTCAAGGATTTCAGCATGCTGCAGTCTTTCAAATTTTTAAAGTATGTGAGTGCCTAACATTCTCTTCAAGTATTTTTCATTTCTGCCACAACTGTATTAATAACATATTCCTTATTATCTGTGGTCCCTCGAGTCTTGTAATTTACATAATGCTCTACAATAGAATCCACATTCTTCCTGGCAGGAAGATAAAAGCTATTTTTGTTTGGTCATTACATCTCACTCACCAACAAAACATGGTTTTAGTTCTTCAGAAATCTTTAACCTCAATTCTGTTCAGGAATGTTTTCAACAGCAGCATCTACTGGGGCTCTTCTGAAGAGGCTGAGGTATCTCATTGGTATTGCTCCATTTCTATTTCCATGTGATTTCAACATTTTCCCCTTGCAGACCAGATGTCTTTTTTGCTGGGGCAGCCCCTCTCCTTCTCCCCTGTGAATTTTGTTCCTGATTTGCTTCTTGAAGTTCGCCCCGTTTCTACAGATTGGTGTTCATGTACCTGAGTACTCCTACTTTCTGGAACCCATTAATCCCAATTTTCATCCCAACCACTGTGATGTATGAAGTATTTCACTTGATGGCAAGTTTTACACACTTTGCTTCATAAAGAGGCCCATGAAAACACAGCACCTACTCACCTCAGAGTTTAGGCTTCAGTGCCATTTATAAGTGATAACCCGACTCTCTTCTCCTGCCTCACTCAGCTACCGCTCCCTGTGCTGTACCCCACCCAACTCAGCATCAGTCAGGCTGTCAGGCACTGCCGGCTCCACAGCCTGGGTCCATCAGTATTGTTTTTACTTTGATTTTTAAGTGGAGTCTTCAAACTGTTCACTCCATTATTTCTATATTGAAAATGATTTCTGTTATGGTTTGACTGTCCCCTCCAAAAATGCTGAAACATAATCCCCAATGTGGCAGTATTGACAGGTGGGGCCTTTAATAGGTGATTGAATCACAAGGGCCCTGCCCTCATGAATGGGTTAATCTACTTATGGATTAATGGGTTAAGTTAATGGATCAATGGAACAATAGGCTAATGGATTAACGAGTTATTGCGGGAAAGGAACTGGTAGCTTTATAAGAAGAAGAGAGACCTGAGCTAGCAGGCTCAACTCCCTCTCACCATGTGATACCTTGTACTGCCTCGGGATTCTGCAAACTATCCACCAGCAAGAAGGCCCTCACCAGATGTGGCCCCTTAACCTTGGATTTCTCAGCTTCCAGAACTGTAAGAAATACATTCCTTTTGTTGTTGTTGTTGTTTTGAGACACCCGTGCTTTGTCACCCATGCTGGAGTGTAGTGGCATGATCTCGGCTCACCGCAACCTCCGCCTCAAGGGTTCAAGTGATCCTCCTGCCTCAGCCTCCTGAGTAGCTGGGTTTACAAGCATGTGCCACCACGCCCGGCTAATATTTTGCATTTTTAGTAGAGACGTCACAATGTTGACCAGGCTGGTCTCGAATTCCTGGCCTCAAATGATCTACCTGTCTCGGCCTCTCAAAATGCTGGGATTATAGGCGGGAGCCACCGCGCCCAGCCAAATTCCTTTTCTTTATGTTCCCCAATTACAGGTATTCTGGTATGTGCAACAGAAAATGGATTAAGACAGCTCCACACTGCCTTTAGTCATTGCCTGCCATGAGAGATGTTACGGATCCACTCTCCCCTTCCTCAGTTGGAGAGTACCTAGTGAGTGGGCTGCCTTAGGGTATGACTTCTGTTCCACATTATTTTGTGGCAGCTAACTTTGTTTCAAACCTGTTCTATACCTTTTCTTTTGAGATGAAGTCTTGCTCTGTTGCCCAGGCTAGCAGTGGTGCGATCTTGTCTGACTGCAACCTCACCTCCCAAGTTCAAGCGATTCTTCTGCCTCAGCCTCCTGAGTAGCTGGGACTACAGGTGCGTGTCACTACGCCTGGCTAATTTTTGTATTTTTAGTAGAGATCGGGTTTCACCATATTGGTCAGGCTGGTCTCGAATTCCTGATCTCGTGATCTGCCTGCCTCCGCCTCCCAAAGTATTACAGATATGAGTCACTGCGCCCAGCCTGATACCTTTTTTTTTTAAGAGATAGGGTCTCATTATGTTGCCCACGCTGGTCTCAAATTCCTGAACTCAAGTAATTATCCCACCTCAGCTTCTAACTTTTAATTTTATTATTTAAAAACTTAGAAGTATAGCATACACTATCTGGACACAGTGGCATGGGCCTGTAGTTCCAGCTACTCAGGAGGCTGAGGTGGGAGGATTGCTCGAGTTCAGGGGACGAAGATTGCAGTGAGTTGGGATCATGCCACAGCACTCCTGCCTGGGCAACAAAGCAAGACCCTGTCTCAAAAAAAAAAAAAAAAAGAAAGAAAAGAAAAGAAAGGAAATAGATGAAGTATGGCATACATATACACATAAAAATAGGACAAATCAAAATTGTAAATGCAATGAATTATCACAAACTAAATATACCTATGTAACCTCTGCTCAGGTGAAAAAGCATCCCAGAGGCTCCACTGCCCCAACTCCAATCCAAATGCTCCTAATTTCCATTATGCATCACAAAGTGAGAGTCACACTTTAAGAAATAATTTCTTTTATTTTTTTGACTGTCCGTAGTAGTTTGGCTATCCTAGGTCTTTTGTAGTTCTGCATAATTTTTAGCATTGCTTTTTCTATTTCTGTGAGGAATATCATTGGCATTGTGATAGGGATTGCATTGAATCTTTAGAGTGCTTTGGGTAGTATGGCCATTTTCACAATATTCATTCTTCCAATCCATGAACATGGAATATGTTTCCATTTTTTTGGTGTCCTCTTCAATTTCTTTCATCAGTATTTTATAGCTCTCATTATAGAGATCTTTCACTGCTTTGGTTAATTCTAATATATTTTATTTGTAGATGTTATAAACGGGATTACTTTCTGGATGTCTTTTTCAGATTGTTCATTGGTGGTATTCTTCACAGAAATAGAAAGAAAAAAATGCTACTGATTTTGTATCCTGCAACTTGACTGAATTTATCAGTTCTAATAGTTTTTTGGCGGAGTCTAGATTTTTCCGTATATAAGATCATATTTGCAAACAAGGACAATTTGCCGTCTGCCTTTCTAATGTGGATGCCGTGTGTTTATTTCTCTTGTCTGATTGCTCTAGCCAGGACTTCCAGTAATATGTTGAATAACAGTGGTGATAGTGGACATCCTTGTTGTGCTCCAGATCTTCAAGGAAAGACTTCCAGTTTTTCCTCGTTGAGTATGATACTAGCTGTGGGGCTGTCATACATGGCTTTTATTATGCTGAGGTCATGTTCCTTCTGTACCCAGTTTTCTGAGGGTGTTTTTTTAAACATGAAGGGATGTCGAGTTTTATCAAATGCTTTTTCAGCATCAGTTGAAATGATCATATGGTTTTTGTCCTCCATTCTGCTAATATGATGTAGCACATTGATTGATTTGCATACGTTGAACCATCCTTGAATCCCTGGGACAAATCTCACTTGGTCATGATGAATGATTTTCTAAAAAGGTGTTGCTGAATTCAGTTTGTTAGTATTTCGTTGAGAATGTTTGCATCAATATTCATCAGGGATGTTGGCTTATATATTTTTTTAAGTGTGTTTGTCTGATTTTGTTATCAAGGTAATACTGGCCTCATAGAATGATTTTGGAAGTATTCCCTCCTCCTCTATGTTTTCAGAATTGTTTAAATAGGATTGGGGTCCACTCTTTAAATATTTCACTGTTTGGTAGAATTCAGCAGTGAAGGCATTGGGCCCCAGGCTTTTCTTTGCTGGGAGACTTTTTTTCTTTTTTTGCAGCTTTGATCTCGTTACTTGTTATTGGTCTGTCCAGGTTTTGGATTTCTTCACGGTTCAGTCTCGGTAGGTTGTATATGTCTCTGAATGCATCCATTTCCTCTAGATTTTCCAATTTATTGGTATATCGTTGTTGATAGTAGCGAGTAATGATCCTTTGAATGTCTTCAGTAGCAGTTGTCATATCACAGTTTTAATCACTGATTTTATTTATCTTCTCTCTTTTGTCTTAGTTTGGCTAAAGGTTTGTCAATTTTATCTTTTCAAGAAACCAGCATTTCATTTAATTGATCTTTTGTATTGTTTTCTTCATTTCAATATCATTTATTTGTGCTCTAATCTTTATTATTTCTTTGATTCTACTAATTTTGGGTTTGGTTTGCTCTTGCTTTTCTAGTTCTTTAAGATGCACCACTAAGTTATTTATTTGAAGTTTTTCTTTTGTTGTGGTGTAGGTACTCTTAGCTATCAATTTCCCTCCTGGTACCGTTTTCACTGTGGCCCACAGGTTTTGGCATGTTGCGTTTCCATTATCATTTGTTTCAAGAAGTTTTTCAGTTACTTTCTTAATTTATTCATTGACTCATTGGTCATTCAGGAGCATATTGTTTAATTTCCATGTATTTGTATAGTTTCAAAAGTTCCTCATTATTGATGTCCAGTTTTATTCCATTGAGGCGAGAGAAGATGATTCATTTTATTTCACTTTTTTTTTAATGTTTTAAGACTTGTTTTGTGACCTAACATAAGGTCTGTCCTTGAGAATGATCCATGTGCTGAGGAAAAGAATGTCTATTCTTCAGCCGTTGTATGAAAAGCTCTGTAAATATTTATTAGTTCCATTTGTTTCTAAATGAATCAAGCAGAAATTCTAGACTTGAAAAATGCAACTGACATACTGAAGAATTATGTCTGATGTTTGTTGGTTTTCTGTCTGGAAGATCTGTCTAATACTTAAAGCTGGGTGTTAAAGTCTCCTGCTAGTATTGTATTGATGTATATTTCTCTTAAACGTTTTTTCTTTGTAGAGACAGGGTTTTGCTATATTGCCTGGGCTGTTCTCGAAATCCTGGGCTCAAGTGATCCTCCAGCCTTGGTCTCCCAAAGTGCTAGGATTACAGGTGTGAGCCACCATCTCCAGCAAATGATATTTGCTTCATATGTCTGGGGGCTTCCAGTGTCAGAGGCATATATATTTACAATCATCATGTCCTCTTGCTGAATTAACCCCTTTATCATTATGTAATAACCTTCTTTGTCTCT
Organism: Saguinus oedipus; assembly: GCA_031835075.1. Lineage (NCBI taxonomy): Eukaryota > Metazoa > Chordata > Mammalia > Primates > Cebidae > Saguinus > Saguinus oedipus. Next base: position 172,004,338 of record CM063173.1, read on the forward strand.
TCTTACAGCTTTTTTCTTGAAATCTATTTTGTCTCATGTAAGTATAGATATTCATGCTCTTTTTGTTTCCCTTAGCATGGAATATCCTTTCCCATCCATTTATTTTTAGTCTCTATGTATTTTTATAGGTGAAAAGTGCTTCTTGTAGGCAACAGATCATTGGGTCTTATTGTTGCACAGTTTAAGCCATTTACATTTAATGTTATTATTAATAATAAAGACTTACTTCTGCCATTTTATGATTTGTTTTCTGGTTGTTTTGCGGTCTTCCGTTTTTCCCTTTCCTTCCTTCCTTCACTTTTTAACTTTTTTTTGTTTCTCTTTATGTCTTATTGCACTGTCTTGAAATGTTGTAGTTACTATTTTTGATTGCTTCATCATTTAGTCTTTCTACTTAAGAGTAATTGACAACCCACAATTACAGTTTTATAATATTCTGTGTTTTCCTATGTGCTTACTATTACAAGTGAGATTTATATCCTCAGATGATTTCTGATTGCTCATTAACCTCCTCCTTTTCTTTCAGATTGAAGGACTCCCTTTAGCTTTTCTTTCTTTCTTTCTTTCTTTTTTTAGGACAGGTCTGGTGTTGAAGAAATCCCTCAGCTTTTTCTGTCTTTATTTTTCCTTCATGCTTAAAGGATATTTTTGCTGGATATACTCTTCTAGAGTAAAAGTTTTTTCCTTCAGCACTTTATATATGTCATGTCACTCTCTCTCTGGTCTGTAAAGTTTCCACTGCCAAGTCTGCTTCCAGACATACTGGAGCTCCATTGTACGTTGTTTCTTTTCTCTTGCTGCTGTTAGGATCCTTTCTTTATCCTTGAGCTTTGGAAGTTTGATCAATGTCTTGACGTAGTCTTCTTTGGGTTAGATTGGCATGGCGTTCTATAGCCTTTTTGCACTTGAATGTTGATATCTTTCTTTAGGTTTGGGAAGTTCTGTGATATTATCCGTTTGAAGAAACTTTCTACCCAACCTCTTTCTCTACCTCCTCCTTAAGGCCAATCACAGATTTGCCATTTTCAGGCTATTTTCTAGATCTTGTAGGTGTGCTTCATTCTTTCTGATTCTTTTCTCATCCCCTATGTGTATTTTTTTCCTTTGTGTGTGTGTGAGAGATGGACTTTCACTCTTGTTGCTCAGGCTGGAGTGCAGTGGTGTGATCTCAGCTCACTGCAACCTCTGTCTCCTGGGTTCAAGTGATTCTCTTGCATCAGCCTCCAAAGTAGCTGGGATTATAGGCATGGACCACCACACCCAGCTAATTTTTGTATTTTTAGTAGAGACAGGATTTCACCATGTTGGTCAGTCTGGTCATACAATCCTGATGGCTGAGGTGATCCACCCACCTCAGTCTCCCAAAGTGCTGGGATTACAGGCATGAGCCACAGTGCTCCTCTGTGTATTTTCTAACAGACTGTCATCATTCTCACTAATTCTTTCTGCTTGTTCAGTTCTGCTATTAAGGGACTGGACTCTGATGCATTCTTCAGTATGTCAGTTGCATTTTTTGACTAGAATTTCTGCTCGATTCTTTTTATTTATTTAAATCTCTTTGTTAAGTTTATCCCATGGAATTCTGAAATCCTTCTCAGTGTTATCTCCAATTTCTTTGAGTTTCCTGAAAAGAGCTATTTTGAGTTCTGTCTGAAAGGTCTCATCTCTGTTTCTTCCGAACTGGTGCCTTCTGTAGTTCACTTGGTGACGTGACGTTTTCCCGGCTGGTGATGATGCTTGTGCATGTTTGTCTGGGCGATAAAGAGTGAGGAATTGATTCTGGTCTTTGCAATCTGTGCCTGCCCTTCTTTTTTTTTTTTTTGAGATGGAGTTTCGCTCGTTACCCAGGCTGGAGTGCAATGGCGCCATCTCGGCTCACCGCAACCTCCACCTCCTGGGTTCAGGCAATTCTCCTGCCTCAGCCTCCTGAGTAGCTGGGATTACAGGCACGTGCCACCACGCCCAGCTAATTTTTTGTATTTTTAGTAGAGACGGGGTTTCACCATGTTGACCAGGATGGTCTCGATCAATTGACCTCGTGATCCACCCGCCTCGGCCTCCCAAAGTGCTGGGATTACAGGCTTGAGCCACCGCGCCCGGCCATGTGCCTGCCCTTCTTAAGAAGGCTTTCCAGGTGTACAGAAAGACTAAGGCCCCAAGCTCAGTAATGCTGAGGTTCTTCCAGACTAGTAGAGGTCCCACCTTGGTGGTCTTGGATAAGATTAGGAATTCTCTGGATTACCAGGCAGAAACTCTTGTTCTCTTATTTTCTCTCAGAGTCTCTCTGTGCTGAGCCACCTAGAACTGGGGGTGAGGTGATGCAAACACCCATGTGGCCACCATGAGTAGAACTGCCCTGGGGCAGACATGGAGCCAGCATAGCACTGGGTTTTGCCCAAAGCCCATTATAACCACCACCTGGCTACTGCCTATGTTTGTGCAAGGCCTTATGCCTCTACAAAAAGCAGATGTTGAAGCCAACCAGGTTTGTGTCCTTCTCTTCAGGGTGGTGAGTTCTCCCAGCCCCGGGCAGGTCCAGAGATGCTATCTGGGAGGCAGGGATTGGAGTAACAACCTTAGAAATATGTCTTACTCTCCTGCGACTAGGCTGGCACCCAAACCATGAGACAAAATCCTTCCCACTCTTCCCTCCCCTTTCCACAAGCAGAGGAGCCTCTCCCTATGGCCACTGCCACCACTGACCCATGGCGAGTTCTGTCAGACCACCAATGTTCAATTAAGGCCCAAGGGATCTTCAGCCAGCTGTGGTGAATGTTGCCAGGCAGGCCTGGGACTCACCCTTCAGGGTAGTGAACTCTGGCACAGAGCAGGTCCAGAAATGCTATCCAAGAGTCTGGGCCTGGGGACCCCAAGAGCCTGCTGGTACTCTACACCACTGTGGCCAAGCTGATACCCGAAGCTGGCACGTCCATGTCCCCCAAGGCCCCCAGCGTACTGCCTGTGCATTGCTGCTGGGTTCTCGGGGCCCACGGGCTCCGTAGTCGGCAGATGATGAAACCTGCAAGACTGGGCACTTCCTCTAGGCAGAGGGTTCCCTTCTGGCCCAGGGTGTGTCTAGAAATGCCGTGTGGGAGCCCGGGCCTGGGATGGGGGCCTCGCGGTTCTGCCAGGTGCCCTGTCCTGTTGTGGTTCAGGGGGCCTCACGGTTCTGCCAGGTGCCCTGTCCTGTTGTGGTTCAGGGGGCCTCACGGTTCTGCCAGGTGCCCTGTCCTGTTGTGGTTCAGCTGGTATCCAAGATGCAAGACAAAACCCTTCCTCTTCCCTCTCCTCTCCTCAAGCAGAAGGGAGGACTCACTTTCATTGTTATGAGCCGCACCGCCTGGGGTTGTGGGAGGGGTTGCACAAGCACTTCCTGGGGTTGTGGGAGGGGTTGCACAAGCACTTCCTGGGGTTGTGGGAGGGGTTGCACAAGCACTTCCTGGGGTTGTGGGAGGGGTTGCACAAGCACTTCCTGGGGTTGTGGGAGGGGTTGCACAAGCACTTCCTGGGGTTGTGGGAGCGGTTGCACAAGCACTTCCTTAGCCACCCCAACTGGTGTCCCACGTCCACTGGCTCTGCACTCAGCACAGAACAAGGACTGACCTAGGAATTGCAGTCCCTGTGGTCTAGAGTGCTTTTCAGATTTATTTAGGACCTTAGAACACTTTGGCCCACAGAGCTGAGGCTTGCTGAAATTCCAGTCCTGACCGCTGGGATGGGCAATTCCCCTCTGACTAGGGCTGATCGAGATGCTCCTTCTGTGGATGGATGGGCATCTGCTGAGTTTAACTCAGTTTTGCTTTCTGCTGTGACGGGGCAACACTGAGCTCAATGCAGGATCCCACAACCACTGTACTTTCCCTCTCTCGAGGGCACAACACCTGCTCCTGCTGGGGGAATGGGGGGGGGCAGGCAGTGTTACCAACTCAAGACTATCTTGCCTACCTTCTTTCAGTGATATGAAGTTAAAACCAGGTACTGATTGTTCACCTGATTTCTGGTTCTTTTGAAGTTGCTTTTTTTATGTGTATAAAGTTGTTAAATCAGTGTTCCTACATTGGGGGATGATTGGTGAAGGCTTTTATATTCCGCCATCTTGCTTAGCCCACTCCTGATTGAACTATTTCTTAAAAATTATTGTGGCTGGGCACAAAGGCTCACATGTGTAATCCCACTACTTTAAAAGGCCGAGGCAGGAGGATCACTAAGGCCAGGAGTTCAAGACCAGCCTGGGTAACATAGCAACAACCCATCTCTACAACAAATAAAACAATTATCTGGGCGTGGTGGTGCATGCCTGCAGTACCAGCTACTTTGGAGGCTAAGGTGGGAGGACTGCTTGAGCCCAGGAATTCAAGGTTGCAGTGAGCTATGATCTTGCCACTGCACACCAGCCTGGGCAACAGAATGACACCTTGTCTCTAAAAGATTAAATAATTTATTTATTTTAAAGACTTTTCATTATGCTTGAATTTTTTCTTTATGCTTGAATATTTTCAAAATAAAAATTAGGGAAAACATTTCTCTCTCATGTTTACATTCAAATAATTCCACTGGCCTTCAAACTCTAGCTAGTCTTCCTTGGCATATAAATTATTCTCTGAGGAGTATCTAAAATAATAATTTCTCTTTTTTTTTCTTTTTTTTTTAGATGAAGGCTCACTCTGTCACCCAGGCTGGAATGCAATCGCATGATCTCAGCTCACTGCAATCTCTACCTCCTGGGTTCAAGTGATTCTCCTGCCTCAGCCTCCCGAGTAGTTGGGACTATAGGCACGTGCCACCATGCCCAGCTTTTTGTATTTTTATAGAGACGGAGTTCACCAGGCTGGTCTTGAACTCCTGACCTCGGGTGATCTGCCTGCCTCAGCCTCCCAAAGGGTTGGGATTACAGGTGTGAGCCACTGCGCCTGGCCATTCCTCATTTTTAACTTCCAACTTCTTCAGAACAATTACTAAATATATCATGCCACTTTGTATTAGTGGGTGATTTACATTTTTAAATCATTCAGTCAACTGCAAGCTCTTTAAGGTAAGGTGTGGATTTTATATAATGCTGCACAAAACTGATCTCAGTGTGCAATTCATATTACACCACGTCTGTTAGTGGTTACTAAGTTAGGCCAGCAAACAATAACTTTTTTACTCCAGCTTGCCAGGAGGAAAAAACAAAAAAGAAGTGAAGCAGAGAGTCTATCTAAAATATCAGCATAGTTTGTACAGCATAAAATTCATATAGCAATCAAAGAGCTTTACAGTCTCTACCTAGATGCTCATTGTTATTGAGTGACTCATATTCTTCATAAATTTTATTTAAAAGTTGCAGTCTACGTCTTAACTTTAACATGATTAACAGTACTGTTTTTTCTTTATGTTTTGAATTTTTTAGTAGAGACGGGGTTTCACTTTGTTGACCAGGATGGTCTCAATCTCTTGACCTCGTGATCCACCTGCCTCGGCCTCCCAAAGTGCTGGGATTATAGGTGTGAGCCACTGCGCCCGGCCTAAGGATGGTCTTGAGTTCTTGCCTCAAGAGATCATCCCCCTTTGCCCTTTCAAAGCACTGGAATTACAGGCATAAGCCACCACTGTAGGCCAAAGTACATTGTCTTTAAATAAGGGGTTTATAAGTAAGTGTATAAAGCATATATCACTAAATTTTACCATATTTTCCTCAAGTAGTAGATAAAAAATATTTTTTTTGAGACATAGTCTTGCTTTGTTGCCAGGCTGGAGTGCAATGGCATGTTCTCTGCTCACCACAACCTCTGCCTCCTGGGTTCAAGCGATTCTCTTGCCTCACCCTCCAGAGTAGCTGGGATTATAAGCGTATGCCACCGTACCCGGCTAATTTTTGTATTTTTAGTAGAGATGAGGTTTCACCATGTTGGCCAGGCTGGTCTCAAACTCCTGACCTCATGATCTGCTGCCTCAGCCTCCCAAAGTGCTGGGATTATAGGTGTGAACCACCATGCCTAGCTGAAAAATACATTTAAATTAATTCATGGATGTATGGGGAAAAAGGCATATAACAAGAACAAGTGACCTGTCCTAAATCACACAATCAATTCTCAATACTTTATTTCTCTTTTCAATGATGCATGCTTGTTTTCTACTTGATGAGTTGGATTGTACTTTACAAGAAACCTAAAATAAATCGTTAGGTCAGGAAATGTGACTTTGATTCATTAAAAAATATATATTTATGCGTAATGTATTCTTATAGCTGTAATTTATAAATATTCATGAAGACTTCCATGCTTCAGTCTGTCTCTTGATATAGGTCCATTTCATTTATATAATCATAAATAAAAAGTCAGTATTTATGTTGCTGATTTAAGGTTTTCATCCAAAAGTTCAACGATGGCTTCTTCATCTGCTGATTGAAGCAGCCTCTGAATTAGCTGATCCAGGGCCTTCCCACCACCTACAAATTCCTGGAAAAGAGAGAGCTAGAATGAAACCTGATGACTAGAAATACAAGCAAGGACTTTAATGTTTATTTCACTTCTTTGCAGTTATCATTTAATAACAGTAAAGGATTACTGGTGTTCTACAATAGAATGAACATGATTGCTCACTTGGGAAGATCCCCACTCTGCAGTAAGAATTAAGTTAGTATTTTATTTTAAAATAAATCTTCTGAAATTTGGATTTTTCTAACAACTCTGGAGACAGTAAATGAAGAGATCTAAATGGACTTCTGAAACTGACCACCTCCCTCTCTTTAAAATTCCATTGGTTGGTTTTTATGACAACACCATTCTAGGCTCTCAAATCATGTTTGGGAGAAATAGTTTCTTGCTGAATTGTACCCTAAAAAAATGGCTTAATTCTTGTCCTGGAAATTCTACTCTTTTCACCCATGTTATGTTATCTCCCAAAGGAAAAAGACTGACAGGTCTCAATTCCTCTAGCTTTTGTTCCACAAGCATTTTCTGCATTTATGTGCATCCTGCTCTTTGCCAACTCCTCTGGATGTGGCTTAGAGGAAGCCTCCCCCGACCATTCCAGGACAAGAATTTCTGTATGATTTATGTTGTTAATATTCTGTATGCTGTCTCCTCAGCAGGATATGGCTATCTTGCATAGGAAAACAGTAGCCATGTCGAAAAGGAGGAAATATTTGCAAAGCTCCCTTTCCTCAGGAAACATACATTATTAGCCAGACATGTTTGTTCTAATTACATATTGTTCTAATTACACCATGTTTTGTCAGCTGTTTTTCTGGTAGCAGTGACAATTTTCTGGGAGACAGCCACATTCTTGTGACCAGTAATATCTTTCAGATGGGCCCTTAGGTGCATAGTATAGCATTCGGTTGTGAAACAAAGGCAAGGTAACTAACTGGCTTCTGTAGATATAAAATGTCTGACTTTGGCCTAAATAATAATAAATGACTAACCAAACTAGCATGCAAAACTCAGAAGTAATAAGGAAAATAACATTGATAAGCTCTAATAATCAGTAACTAGTCTACTGGAAGGAAAGAAGACATTCCATAGTAGTAAAAGGAACAGAATTAAAAACAGCATGAAAAACACAGAAATTTATAAACATAGGAACAACACGGGCATTTCCCTTGTAAAACCAGGACTTTACTTTTGAGTACAGAGAGGGACAGAGTCAAGAAAAGAAGCCTTAGATATCACACGGCACCAAGGAAAAGGATCAAAGCTTTCTGTCTGCTGCCTTTTCCACACAGTCCTTTATGGGACCAGTTCACTTCCTTCAGAGGCAGCAAAACAGACATTTTTCTGCACTTCATCATTAATATATTTACGTCAGTGGTCTTTGCTAGATGCTATTTAGGTAGGTGAATGTTTGAACAATCTTGACAGAGTCTTTTCCCCAACAGCCTAACTGTAACACCTCAATCTAATGAAGACACTTTGTGGTAGGGAAAATGCTAAGATGCCCCCTGGTGTACACACCGTGAATAACTCCCTCTCAGTGCAGACAGAACCTGTGAAAATGACGGAGTATCATTCTAGTGTCTAGGTGGCTAAGCAGTTGACTTTGAGGTAATCAGAACGAACATTAACCAGGTGAGCTTGACCTAAACAGGTGAGCTCTTAAAAAGGCCCAAGCCATTCCTGCAAGAAGAGATTCAAAGTGGGAGAAAGTCTCTGGAGGGAGCCACTGGGAAGCAACTTCCAGCAGTATTCAGGTGGTGAAAAGCAGCCTCTAGATGACTGCCAGCAAAGGAATGGGGGCTTCAGTCCTACAATCCACGACAATGGCATTCTGCTGGCAACCACATAACCTTGGAAGAGGGCTCCAAACTCCAGAAGAGTATGCAGCCTGGCCAAGCCTTGATTTCAGTCTTGTGAGATCCTGAGAGGATAACTAAGCTCAGTTGTGCCTGGATTTCTGACCTATAGAAATTATAATACTTTTTTTTTGAGATGGAGTTTCACTCTTGTTGCCCAGGCTAGAATGCAATAGCTCAAACTTGGCTCACCGCAACCTCTGCCTCCTGGTTCAAGTGATTCTCCTGCCTCAGCCTCCCGAGTAGCTGGGATTACAGGCATGTGCCACCATACCTGGCTAATTTTGTATTTTTAGTAGAGATGGGGTTTCTCTCCACGTTGGTCAGGCTGGTCTTGAACTCCTGACCTCAGGTGATCTGCCCGCCTCAGACTTGAGCCACAGCACCCAGCCAAGATAATGCTTTAGTCATAGGTACTGCTTTAATTGCTATATTTCTGGTAATCTGTTACCTGGCAATAGAAAACCAATATACATGTATATATGCAGACTGAATATATGTTCATATACTGTGATTGCATAATGAAGAATTTGGAATTTAGAAAAGATCATTGTTTCAAAATGGCATAAGATCATTAATTTTTTAACCAGCAAACTAATAAAAATGTTTGTAAATTTTAGGGTGGCTTGATGATTTAAATTACTTGGTAACATTTTAGATATACTTGGTAATATCTACATGTAGGTTCTAGAATTTGACTAATTTTCTTCTGAAATCAAAGGTACACAAATATTACCTTAATATCACGAACTTCATATGCTATCCTGTGGTCAGTGACTCTGTCCTGGGTGAAATTATATGTCCGAATTCGCTCTGACTGGGCTCTTGTTCCCACCTGTGCCACAACAAAAAGCAATTTACATTTCGCCTTTATAAATATCTTCCTTACAATGGAAAAAGCACTTGGTAAATGACTATTTCAACAATTTAGATATGTTCTAAAAGTCATAGATACAAAATGGCAAAGAACAAGAATGGGCAGAACTTAATGTTTAATACTACAGGTTTGTAGAGCTCAGTTATAGAATAAGAAGGAATGTTTCTTTGCTATTTCAAACTCCAAATATTTAAAATCACATTAATCATCTTTCCACTCCAATAAGTCCTTCCTCCTGGTTTCCACAAATGACAGCGCCGTGTATTCCTAGAAAATCCTGACATTCTGCAATCTGTCAAACATTTTGTGGGTTTGAGTTGACTATGCCAGGCCTTGATCCAGATGCGTACAGTGGGACAGACCATCTTCGATTCATCCTGTTCTCTAACTGCCCATTTCGAATTGGTTTCCTGGGTCTCTGATTATATCCTGTCCTTTCCATTTCTGCCATCACTGATGCACTCATCACTTTCACCTACAATTCTGCAAAAAGCTCCTGATTAATCTCCCAGTTTTCTGCTCACGTTGCGCTGCCCTACTTACTTAGTCTTCCTACAGTATGGTTTTCTGATAAATTTTCTTTGGTTCCTTCTTGTCTACTGAGCAGACACAACTCAACTCAGCATTCAAGGTACTTTGTAACGTGGCCAATCTTCCCAGTGTTATTTCTGAAAATTACGTGAATCTCTACAATGCCACTAATAAGACTGTACCGTGTGTGTTTCTGTTATCTCTGCTGTAAAACATCATCTCAAGGGATGCCCTTCCCTAACACTCTCCTACCATCTCTGCCTTTCTGGCCCCAGCAAGTGAAATATGTTCTGTTCTTCCTCTGAAACCCGTTGTACTTAGAATCTCCCTCATGGCACACCACAGTTTATATCACGCCACAGTTTATATCACGCCACAGTTTATATCACGCCACAGTTTATATCACGCCAGTTTATATCACGCCACAGTTTATATCACGCCACAGTTTATATCACGCCACAGTTTATATCACGCCACAGTTTATATCACACCACAGTTTATATCACACCACAGTTTATATCACGCTACAGTTACTTGCATTCTTCTAAGTCTGCTCATCTCCTCCACCTCCCTAACCCCTGATATACCCAACACGCTGCCTCAATTGCTTTCACTGATTAAAATAAAAGAAGACATTTCTGGCCAGGCGTAGTTGCTCACGCCTGTCATCCCAGCACTTTGGGAGGCCGAGGCGTGCAGATCACGAGGTCAGGAGATAGAAACCATGCTGGCTGACACGGTGCAACCCCGTCTCTACTAAAGATACAAAAAATTAGCCAGGCGTGGTGGCATGCACCTGTAGTCCCAGCTACTCAGGAGGCTGAGGCAGGAGAATTGCTTGAACCCAGGAGGTGGAGGTTGCAGTGAGCCGAGATCATGCCACTGCACTCCAGCCTGGGAGACAGAGCAAGACTCCATCTAAAAAAAAAAAAAAAAAAAAAAAGATATTTCTCTACCATCTTAAACCCTAAGGCAAGTGATATGAAACTGAACTCCTGACCACTAGAAGATTTTAAAATCATGGATTCCTAAGCCCAGCCTCAGATACAATGGATTAGAATTATCTATTTTGAAAACATTCCCAGATCACCACTTCTGAACAATCAGTCAGGCTTGGAAACCACTATCCCAAACCACCATATTAATGGCCAAGACCTCACTCCAGATGAGTTACATCAGAATTTCTGGGGTGGGGCCTGGGCATCTACAGAAACTCATTAGGTGATCAGTGGAGCCAGGGTTGAGAATCTGGCATAATGCCTTCTGTATAAAAGCCAAGCGTATCCATTGGTTGAAGAAAAAACTTCTAAGCCTTAGAAAATTAAAAAATTAAAATTAAAAAATTTCAGGTAGGTGGATAAGTTATTCAACAGGCATTGATGTCTTTTTTGGCTGGTCAATCAGACTACCGAAGAAGATACACGTGAGCAATTTGCATGAAGCCAATCCTGAATTCCTATTTTAAAAATTACTTTGTGGGCTGGGTGCAGTGACTAATGCCTGTAAATCTCAGCACTTTAGGAGTGTGAGGTAAGCAGATCACATGAGGCCAGGAATTGGACACCAGCCTGGCCAACATGGTAAAATCCCATCTCTACTAAAAATACAAAAATGAGCCAGGCATGGGGGTGCATGTCTGTAATCCCAGCCACTCGGGAGGCTGAGGCACAAGAATCACTTGAACCCGGGAGGCAGAGATGCAGTGAGCCAAGATCATGCCAACCTACTCTAGCCTGGGTGACAGAGCTAGAATCTGTCTCAAAAACTAAAAATAAAATTATTACTTTGTGGAACCTCTGGTGCCAAAATGTTAAATGGCAAATAAATCCAAATGCCTTTTTAAAATTCAAATGTGGCAGAGTTCATAGTATTGATATTATCACTTATTTGCCATGAAGTAATGGTGTATACTCAGGGTATATTGTCTGCTTGTTAAAAACAAAAGTAAGTTGTGGTTTGTAAATGAGCATTCCTCTCTGTAAGTGAATGCACTGATGATGCTCCATAATCTGGGATTACCACCAATAGTGTTAATAATATTTATCCTGTCACTTTTACTACCTGCAAGTTAGCATGCAGGTCAAGAAAGCTGGAAACACAAGAGTGTGAAAAAGCTGGACACGTCTAGATGAAAAGCACAAGTCATGCTTAGGTTAGACAATTCATTACCCTAAAAGGCCACACAATCTTCCAAATTCAAATTACTGTAGCATAGCCAGGTGTGGTGGCACACACCTGTAATCTCAGCTACTCGGGAGGCTGAGGCACGAGAATTGCTTGAACCCAGGAGGTAGAGGTTGCAGTGAGCTGAGATTGTGCCACTGCACACCAGCCTGGGTGACAGAGTGAGACTTCGTCTTAAAAATAAATAAATAAATAAAAATCACTGTAGCCGACCTATGGGCAAATAACAAAAAATCAGTTATTTCTGAGTTCGACTTTTTTTTTCCAATCTCTCTCAGTGACAAACTTTACTTCTTTTAGACTTTAAATTACAGGCCTGGTGCAGTGGCTTATGCCTGCAATTCCAGCCTGAGGTGGGCAGATGGCTTGAGCTCAGGAGTTTCACAGCAGTCTGGGCAACATGGTAAAAACCTCGTCTCTACCAAAACACAAAAAATTAGCCTGGTGTGGCGGCAAGTGCCTGTAGTCCCAGCTACTTGTGAGGCTGAGGTACAAGAATTGCTTGAACCTGGGAGGCAGAGGCTGCAGTGAGCCAAGATCATGCCACTGCACTATAGCCTGAGTGACCGAATGAGACTCCATCTTAAAAAAAAAAAAAAAGAATTTGGCCAGGAGCAGTGGCTCACGCCTCTAATCCCAGCACTTTGGGAGGCAGAGGTGGGCAGATCATTAGGTCAAGAGATCGAGACCATCCTGGTCAACATGGTGAAACCTTGTCTCAATTGAAAATACTAAAATTAGCTGGGCGTGATGGGTCACGTCTATAGTCCCAGCTACTCGGGAGGCTAAGGCAGGAGAATCACTTGAACTCAGGAGGCAGAGGTTGCAGTGAGCAGGGAAAGTGCCACTGCACTCCAGCCTGGCAACAGAGTGAGACTCTGTTTCAAAAAAAAAAAAAGTAAATTATATATTACGTTTACTTAAAATAATGTCATTTATTCATTTTGCTTAGAATTCATCTATTTGAATAAGTAACACTATACCATGTATATCGTACAAAATTCAGAAAGTACCAAATGATATATAAAGAAATCTAAAGGTCGTTTCTCCCCTTGTCCTGTATCCCCTTCAGCCGCAGTCACTGCTCCCACGTCCTGTATCCCCTTCAGCCGCAGTCACTGCTCCCACGTCCTGTATCCCCGTCAGCCGCAGTCACTGCTCCCACGTCCTGTATCCCCTTCAGCCGCAGTCACTGCTCCCACGTCCTGTATCCCCTTCAGCCGCAGTCACTGCTCCCACGTCCTGTATCCCCTTCAGCCGCAGTCACTGCTCCCACGTCCTGTATCCCCTTCAGCCGCAGTCACTGCTCCCACGTCCTGTATCCCCTTCAGCCGCAGTCACTGCTCCCACGTCCTGTATCCCCTTCAGCCGCAGTCACTGCTCCCACGTCCTGTATCCCCTTCAGCCGCAGTCACTGCTCCCACGTCCTGTATCCCCTTCAGCCGCAGTCACTGCTCCCACGTCCTGTATCCCCTTCAGCCGCAGTCACTGCTCCCACGTCCTGTATCCCCTTCAGCCGCAGTCACTGCTCCCACGTCCTGTATCCCCTTCAGCCGCAGTCACTGCTCCCACGTCCTGCATCCCTGTCAGCCGCAGTCACTGCTCCCACGTCCTGTATCCCCTTCAGCCGCAGTCACTGCTCCCACGTCCTGTATCCCCTTCAGCCGCAGTCACTGCTCCCACGTCCTGTATCCCCTTCAGCCGCAGTCACTGCTCCCACGTCCTGTATCCCCTTCAGCCGCAGTCACTGCTCCCTTGTCCTGTATCCCCTTCAGCCGCAGTCACTGCTCCCATGTCCTGTATCCCCTTCAGCCGCAGTCACTGCTCCCATGTCCTGTATCCCCTTCAGCCGCAGTCACTGCTCCCATGTCCTGTATCCCCTTCAGCCGCAGTCACTGCTCCCAGTTGTTTGCGGTGTCATTTGTATTCGATCTCACATAGTTATAATACAAGCATGGGTTTTAATTTTTAAAAATTTAAAATGTTCTTAACTCTCGATTATTTTGTCTTTTAAAGCATTTTCCTCTTAAGACAGTAATGATACAAACATTAAGAGGGAAACAACTAGGAAATAATTTTTCGACATCTTACATTTACTAACTTGCAAACTGGCATGCCCAGGTTTAGCCACAATCCATCAGTCCATTTGCATTGAGTTACTGCTTATTCACGAAGGAGCACATTTCTCTATGCTCCAAAACCTTCCCATTGAAGCAAGAACAAAAACTACATTCTCTAAAGAAAATGATGACTTTTGGAAAAGAGTCATTAAATTACGACACCAAGTCCATGTTACCTGCAGTTTTCTAGTGCTGTGTTGCTGACACTTGTTTTTCTCGACGATCTGCTGGTAGAGTCTAGCTCTCAGCACACTCAAAGCGATTTCTTTATTTCTTATCTGTGATCTTTCTTGCTGGCATTCTACTACCAGTCCTGAAAAATAACAGGTATCAGAAGGTAAACTGTAGGTTCCACTGACCAAATTAAGATAGAACTAAGGAACAGTTTAAATGTAACAGGTTAGTCAGGAAAAGATCACCAAGGATAAAAACATTTTAGGTTTAGCACACTTCAGAAACTAGCTGGGTAATGATGATAGCTGCAGTTGGCTCTTTGGATTTTGATGTGTAATGAGATGCTCCGTATGAGCGCCCAGAAAGCGGCAGCATCTGCAGATGGTTACCTGTCTTTCAGTCCCGGAGCCTGGCCTCTTCCTTCTAGCTCATCCAGGGATTTCTGCAGCTCAACAAACAGCAAATTACTGCTCCTCCCTATGCTGCACTGCTCCATTCTCTGTCCAGTTCAAGAAGAACTCGGCTTTTCCCCTTTCCATCACAAATATACACAGAGCTGAGGTTTTAAAAATGCCTTTATAGAAAGAAGCCAATGGAAGGATGCTACTCAGAGCTTTTTAAGAAGAAGAATTTACAGGGAATGTTTCTGAGTTGTCTGAGTTCTAAACTTCTAAGTCACTCTGCATAGTCTGAGTAAGCAGGGGTCCAGCTAATCAATACATCTAACCACACACAAGATTTGGCTGACCAGCTTCTGCATTTGGATCGGTTTGGCCACTGTGGAGTCCAGTTCCTGGCCCAAATCCAGCTCTAAATCGATCGCTTCTTGAGGCTGTGTTGTTCTTAACTTTGCAGCTATTGCTCAGAAGGTCCATGTCTAACCCCGCTCCTCAATAAATTAGAGGAGAGAGGGATTTTCTTTCTGCATCACAAAAACTAAAAACCAAAAACCCCATTAATATAGCCAATCTGCACCAATACAGTGGTAAATATTTTGCTGGAGATTTAAAGAATTTCTATAACATTCTATTCTCTGAACTATGTTTTCTCCCCGTCTAAATAAGCTACAGTTTCTACCTGCTAATACTTTTAGCAGGGCACTGAGGTTTCACCTCTACTAGTTTAAACTCACTTCTTGACTGCTTTACTGCAGCCATCTAGCTGGGCTGGGGCACTGACTGGCCCCCATCTTCCTGGTATTTGTCTGGAGTTTCTGTGAATCTCGTATCCTTTTTGTAGTACCCAAAACAATATGAACATTTCCGTTTTCAGACGGCTGCGCTTTCATGAACTTTCCTCCACATTCCTCTTCTTGTCAGCTGACCTGTTGTCAGTAATCAGTAAATAGCATGGATGGTCAGAGCTCAGGGCCTTCACTGCCTCAGTAGTAAGTGATGGCCCCCTGGTCTCACTGCCTCTCTTAATCTTTTTCTCATTCCTTTGTTGCCACCAAACTCGGGGTACCCATGGGCGATGCAGGGCTGGCTCCCTACATTCTGGTGCCCAGCATGGGGCTCATGGATCCCAATGTGTGGGGCTCACGGACTCCCTACAATTAACCATACTGGTGCTATAGTGCTGCAGAACAGCAGAGGGAATTCTTCTTATCCAGCTGTAATTCTGTATCCTTTACCCGGCCTATCTCCATCCTCCCCTCCCCCTTGCCCTTCCGAGCCTCTAATAACCACAGTTCTACTCTCTGTAAGTCACTTTTTGTAAAGTCAGCAATTTATGGCTACATAGGGTGGTTTTACAACCCTTCAATATGTTTTAAAGTATTCTGGTTTATTTTGTCAGAATTTTGATTACCTTTACCCTATTTTTTACTCATTGTAATTTGTAATTAAGTTTAACCTTCAGCTAAGTATTCATGTTCTGGATTGCGTATAATCTAGAATGATACCCAACAGTACAGGGTTTAGGTGAAACACACTAAGTATCCAACAATTTATGGATTATGGAAGTAAATTATGGCAAGTTACAAAAAGCATAACCTCAGGTTGGGCACGGTGGCTCATGCCTATAATCCCCGCACTATGGGAGGCTGAGGTGGGTGTATCACTTAAGGTGAGAGGTTTGAGACCAGCCTGGCCAACACGGTAAAACCCAGTCTCCACTAAAACGACAAAAATTAGCTGAGTGTGGTGGCACATGCCTGTAGTCCCAGCTACTTGTGAGGCTGATACAGAATTGCCTGAACACGGAAGGCAGAGGTTGCAGTGAACCAAGGTTGCACCACTGCACGCCAGCCTGGGTGACAGAGCCAGACTCCATCTAAGAAAAAAGAAAGCAATTTTTCCCCCTAATTTTGGGGGAAAAAATGGCCTATTTTTATATGTATAGAAAAGAATTTGAAAGGATGTATACCAAAGATACATGCCAACAATGGTTCTGGGTTATTATTATGGATGTTTTATTTTGTTTTGCTCATGCATATATTCTTTTTTTTTTTTTTTTTACAGTTTCCTATGGAATCAAAATCAATAAAGAAAATTTAAAAGAAAATATGAAATTATCTTCTTGTTGGATATTTAGGTTGTTTTAGCTTTTTGTATAACACACAACACAAGCAATCGTAATAAGCTGAAAATGAATTTAAATTTAAAAATGATGTCTGACTTCAAGATGGTTTCCTTTTTTTTTGAAAAGGAGTTTCGCTCTTTTTGCCCAGGCTGGAGTGCAATGGCACAGTCTCAGCTCATTGCAACCTCCGCCTCCTGAGTTCAAGTGACGCTCCTGCCTCAGCCTCCTGAGTAGATGGAACTACAGGCATGTACCACAACAGCTGGCTAATTTTTTTGTATTTTTAGTAGAGGTGGGTTTCACCATTTTGGCCAGGCGAATCTCAAAGTCCTAACCTCAGGGGATCCACCCGCCTTGACCTCCCAAAGTGCTAGGATTACAGGTGTGAGCCACTGTGCCTGCCCCCACCTTTTTAAAATCATACTACAACAAGAACAAGGAACAGAAACACAAACTCCATCTGAAATAAAACTAGGTCATGTATGTATGTCCAGACATGATCTATGAAGACAGAAAGTGGATGGAAGAATGGTAAATGACTTAGCAGATGGAAGGAAGATGAGATTTAATTCCCTGTAGAGGGAGATGCTGAGCAGAAACTGGCTAATTTGCCCTGCTAAGTGCCAGAAAGGCTCAGAAATAGAGACACCAGGTATTGCAGAAGTCAGGCTTGAGAAGCTGGGGCTAAATACAGAAAGTCTGTAATAACAAATAGATCCTCAAGTCTCCTCCCTCAATCTGCAGAAGGCAGGAGGTATACTCCTGGATAATTAAATCAGGAAAGTTCTAGACTTGGGACTAGGTACAAGGGAGGACAAGTGTGAAGCATGGGCCTGAAGACAGGAGGATTAAGTAAAAGGCTACTATTGGCCGGGCGCAGTGGCTCAAGCCTGTAATCCCAGCACTTTGGGAGGCCGAGGTGGGTGGATCACGAGGTCAAGAAATCGAGACCATCCTGGTCAACATGGTGAAACCCCGTTTCTACTAAAAATACAAAAAAATTAGCTGGGCATGGTGGTGCATGCCTGTAATCCCAGCTACTCGGGAGGCTGAGGCAGGAGAATTGCCTGAACCCGGGAGGCGGAGGTTGCGGTGAGCCGAGATCGCGCCATTGCACTCCAGCCTGGGCAACAAGAGTGAAACTCCGTCTCCAAAAAAAAAAATGCTACTATTGAATGGTGAGATCTTGACCTTACTCTCAGCTGTATCCTGGAAGATCCTTCTCAGGAGAAAACAAACTCACAAGAGAAAAGATCTACAGACATAGACATCTGGGGGATCCTAATAAAAAGCTGATTAATCCTCTAACTACCCTACAGTGGAACTCACTAGTGGGTATGTGGATAAGTGCACTCCAAGCTTTTAGAACCTGACTCTTAAATATGTATAGACAGCCAAGAATTCTAGACATTTCTAGCATGAAAGTAAGAATGGGCTGAGTGCAGTGGCTCATGTCTGTAATCCCAACATTTGAGTTGCTGAGGCAGGCAGATCACTTGAGCCCAGGAACTGGAGACCAGCTTGGGCAATGTGGAGAAACTGGGTGTCTACCAAGAAAAAACTCCAAAAATTAGCTGGGCGCAGTGGCAAGCGTCTATAGTTCCAGTTACCAGGAAGAGGGGCGGGAGGCGTGCTGAGGTAGGAGGATCACCTGAGCCTGGGAAAGTCACAGCTGCAGTGAGCTGTGATCACACCACTGTACTCCAGCCTGGGCAACAGACTGAGATCCTGCCTCAAAAAGAAAAAAAAGAAAAGTAAGAAGGAAACAAAAATAAACTCAGAGGAAACAGAGACTGCAGAAAGCAGAAGAGCACTTCAGGGAAATGAAAATTATATCCTTGAGCAATAAAAAAGAGAAATCAGTATCAAAAACTAAGAAAAAATGCTATGAAAAAAATTTTGAGAACACGAAAGAGCACTCAAAAGTTAAAAAATATAATTTCTTTTAAATCAGATAAAGGGTAGGAAAAAGAACTAAAAAACAAAGTGACAGACAATATGAGAAAAAACAGATAAATTCAAGAGGTCTAACATCTAACTAATAGAAATCCAAGGAAGAATAAAGAAAATATTATGTAAGAAATTATTATTATTATTTTTGAGACAGAGTTTCACTCTTGTTACCCAGGCTGGAGTGCAATGGCACGATCTCAGCTCACCGCAACCTCCGCCTCCTGGGTTCAGGCAATTCTCCTGCCTCAGCCTCCCGAGTAGCTGGGATTACAGGCACGCGCCACCATGCCCAGCTAATTTTTTTTTTGTATTTTTAGTAGAGATGGGGTTTCACCACATTGACCAGGATGGTCTCGATCTCTGGACCTCGTGATCCACCCTCCTGGCCTCCCAAAGTGCTGAGATTACAGGTGTGAGCCACCGCGCCCGGCCCTATGTAAGAAATTATTAAGAAAGTATTTCAGAGCTGAAAGGCATGAGTCTCTAAACTGAAAGCAACAAATATAAGGAATGAAAAAGATTTTCACTATTCTACGAGGAAATGATTTCCAACAAGTGATCAATGAAGTGTGAAGTTAGAGTCAAGCTATTTTATTCCTTGAAGTAATTGCTGGGGGGGAAAAGCTATTTTCAGATCTACAAAACCTTGTAATATTTACATGTCACAAATCTTTTCTCAGGAAGCCACTTAAAGATGAGCTTTGTTAAAATGACAGAGTATGTAATCCCAGCTACTCGGGAGGCTGAGGCAGGAGAATTGCCTGAACCCAGAAGGCGGAGGTTGCGGTGAGCCGAGATCGCGCCATTGCACTCCAGCCTGGGTAACAAGAGCGAAACTCCATCTCAAAAAAAAAAAAAAAAAAAAACAGACAGAGTAACAAAGAGAAAAGATGATATGGAACCCAAGAAATGGGAGGATCCAACACAGAACAGAGATGAAGGGAACTTCCCCACTGCTGGTGACCAGGACAACCACTGTGCAGTGCCCAGGGGAGCAGCTGGTCCACACTGGAGCAAGATGATAGAGTGCCCTGTCACTTTCTACAGTCTCCAGAAAGCACTGCAGTGACTTCATTTTACACAGCTTTTGGAAGATGAAGGCAGACTCAGAGTCAAAGAAAAGAAAGCAAATGGAAAATCAATGAGGTAATTGTTAACTCTAGGAAATGAAATCACAGGACTGTATACTAACGGGCTCAGCATCAAACACTATCTGTTCATTATATGAAAACAGTGAGGATTAATTTTGCCCAAAGATAAATATTTGGAAGAGGAAAGGGGATATAAGAAGGGTAAAATTCTCATCTACCACATTAAGACGTAAATATGTAATCTTTATAGTTGGTTAGAAGAGCACTGTTTGCCTATTACTTAGAACTACTGAGGTGATTACCAGAAGAAATAACTAAAAGAGGTTTGTTTTTGTAGCTGGAGACGTGAGCTGTAAGAATTTAAAGTGGTTATCTCCAGGAAACGGGAACTGAGGTAGAGGACGCAGGAGGAAGGTGGGAACAGGGCCGCTCGTTGTTTTGTTATTGGATTTTGCCATTAGACTTTTAAAACAATATACACGAAATGTAAAAATTAATTTTAAAAAGAAAAATTAAGAAGTTAAAAAAGTTTTTAATCTGAAAAATGGTAGGAATATTTAAAATCACATTACAAACTACAAAACCACCTGAGTATGCCAGCATTAGTGCAGCAAATGGCTAATGGAGTTAGCCATCAAGCTACAGGTGACGGAAGACCCACGGCAGTGGCCCCCCAGGCTCCTTCTGTGTTTCATTTGTATTTAGGCAGAGGCGCCTCTGGTTGCTCACTCCCGTCCAGCGTACCTGGGAGCTTCCCTGAACAGGTCTGCTCACTGTCTGCATCTTGTCAGAAAGGAAATCCTTCCAAACAGAAGGGGAATATGAACACAATATTCATCCCGATCCACAACCCCAGTGACATTTTTAAAGAGCTGTGCAGGGAACCAGATACTCACATAGGACGATTTCCTTCCAAACGCTGAGTAAGATGGGGAAAATGGTTCAAAGTACAAAGCCAAGGGACTTGCTCACCTGTGGGGATATGGACAAGTCTGACGGCACTATCAGTTGTATTAACATGCTGCCCTCCTGCTCCTCTGGCTCGAAACGTATCTATTCGCAAATCCTTGGGGTCCAATTTCACATCTACCTAGAACAGAAGGCATGGCATAATTCTACACTCCAGGAATTCCTTAATACAAAATTGATTCCAAGATTTTTCGAATAAACTGTACTGTTTTAAGATAAGTCATAGCCATTAGACTAAGAGAAGCAACTTATAACAAATAAAGGGCAATAAACTCCCCATTCCAATAGGATGCTATTTTGTTTGTTTGAGACAGGGTCTCCCTCTGTTGCCTAGGCTGGAGTGTAGTAGCACAATCATAGCTCACTGTAACCTCAAACTCCTGGGCTCAAGCCATCCTCCCACCTTGGACTTCCTGAATGCTGAGATTACAGATAGGAGCCACCCCACCTGGCCCTGGGATGCCATTTTTAAGCACTGATTTAGGAGGTTATGAGATTACTGAGTTTGCAATCTTTCAAAAGTTTCATCATTCATCATCCCAAAGTAAATGTTAAAAAAAAAACCAAAAATATATAAAACACACACATATATACTATATTATTGATTCTCACTATTGTCAGAATGTCTATTTGCAAATTTGCCTACTCACTAAAATTTATTTGTATTCTCAATTCAATACCTGAGGCACATCCAGTCATTCGCAGACATGCATAGAGCAGTGAAAAATATGAACTGCTTCACACTTGCCTACTACCAGCCGAAGCAGGACAAGGTAACACTCTGCCTTCTTATTGCAGCTCTCCTACAGGGACGACCAGAGAACGGAGGTGTAGGGGGCAGGGCAGAGCAGTGCTCTGGCTCTGGGGCCAGTTGGACTGGGTTTGAATCCGAACCCTAGCACCTGTTAGTGGACCTGCATCAGGCAAGTCACTTGATACTCATGAGCCTCGTTTTCTCTTTTGTAAAGTAGAGAGAATCTACCAGGATGGGTTATTTTTAGAATTTAGGATTATAATAATGAGCTCAGTATGTGTTTGTATGTATGTGCATGTGCATGTATGCATTGACTTAGCTAATTTTTTTTTTTTGAGACAGGGTGTCACTGTGTTGCCCAAGCTGGAGTGCAATGGTACAACCATAGCTCACTGCCACCTTGAACTCCTGGGCTTAAGCAGTTTTCCTGCCTCAACCTCCTGAGTAGCTGGGATGACAGGTGTGTGCCACCACACCCAGCTGTTCCTAACACTGATTTAGCAAGTACTGAACCATTACTCCCAAGTGGTTCACTATCCATAAATCAGTGTTTGCTGTAACTTTACAGAACATAACTATTAGGAATAGTGAAAATCAACTTTATTCATGTATGTGTATCTTTACTAGTGGATTGAAAGGTGGCTCCCAAAAAGATATACTCATGTTCTAACTCATGGAACCTTATTTGGAAAAAGGGTCTTTGCGGATGTAATTAAGATGGGATTGTCCTGGATTATCAGAATAGGCCCTAAATCCAATGACAAGTGTTCTTATAAGAAACGAACTAGAGGAGACCTAAAGAAGACGACATTGTGAATTTGGAGAGTGGTTTAGTTTCAAGCCGAGCAATACCTGGAGCAACCAGAAGCTGGAAGATGCGAGGGAGGGTTCTCCCCACAGCCTTCCGAGAGGCACAACCCTGCTGACACCTTGATTTTAGACTTCTGGCTGCTAGAGCAGTGAAAGGATAAGTTACTGCTATATAAAGCCACTAAGTTTGTGGTAATTTGTTACAGCAGCCTGTGGAAACTTACATATATTACACACACACACACACGCATGCACACACACATACACACACAAATAGTTAACAAATATGCTTTTTTTTGAGACAGAGTCTTGCTTTGTTGCCCAGGCTGGAATGCAGTGGCATGATCTCGGAATTCACCGCAACCTCTGCCTCCCATGTTCAAGCAATTCTCCTGCCTCAGCCTCCTGAGTAGCTGGGATTATAGGCATTTGCCAGCACGCCCAGATAATTTTTTGTATCTTTAGTAGAGACAGAGTTTCACCATGTTGGTCAGGCTGGTCTTGAACTCCTGACCTCATGATCCACCCACCTAGCCTACCAAATTGCTGGGATTATGGGCATGAGCCACCGTGCTCAGCCTTTCTTTTCTCTTGTACTTAATTTTATTTTCATGTGTGAACATTCACATGGCTCAAAAGTCAAAACCATAGGGTTATCCTGCTTCCATCCTCATTTCTTCTACCCTACTCCTCCCACTTCCCTTTTTTGAGATGGAGTCTTACTCTGTCACCCAGGCTAGAGTGCAGTGGCCTGACCTCGGCTCACTGCAATCTCTGCCTTCTAGGCTCAAGCAATTTTCCCACCTCAGCCTTTCGAGTAGCTGAGACTACAGCTGTGTACCACAATGTCCAGCTAATTTTTGTATTTTTTGTAGAGAGGAGGTTTTGCCATGTTGCTTAGGCCAGTCTTGAACTCCTGAGCTCAAGTGATCTGCCTGCCTCAGCCTCCCAAAGAGCTGGGATTACAGGTGTGGGCCAGTGACATGGTGAAACGTGGAGAAACCCCATCTCTACTAAAAATTCAAAAATAAGCTGGGCATGGTGGCACACACCTGCAATCTCAGCCACTCAGGAGGCTGAGGCAGGAGAATCACTTGAACCCAGGGGACGGAGGCTGCAGTGAGCCGAGATCGCAACACTGTACTCCAGCCTGGGCAACAGAGCACGACTCCATCTCAAAAAAAAAAAAAAAAAAAAAAAGGGAGAGAGAGAAAAGAAAAATCAAATCCTAAAATGAGATAAAAACAGAAATATATGAACCAAAATAGTTATCATAATGATAACATAACTACACAGAAAAAGATTATTTCAGATGGTCTTTGAGCATAGTGCTCTGACTATGCATTCTTTTTTTTGAAACAGAATCTACTCTGTCACCCAGGCTGGAGTGCAATGGTGTGATCTTGGCTCACTGCAACCTCACCTCGCGGGCTCAAGCAATTCTCCTGCCTCAACCTCCCGAGTAGGGGGGACTACAGGCGTGTGGCACCACCCTTGGCTAATTTTTTGTATTTTTAGTAGAGTCAGGGTTTCACTGTGTTGGCCAGGCTGGTCTTGAACTCCTGACCTCAAATGATCCTGTCTGCCTCGACATCCCAAAGTGCTAGGATTACAGGCATGAGCTACTGCACCCAGCCTGGCTACGCATTCTTGGTAGAATATATTCTAAAGACAAAAATCGCAAACATTACTCAGTAGTTTACTATTAGTAATTTGATATTATAATTTTGGAACTATTTTATATATAGTATATAATAAACCAAGTAAACATATTAAAGTGATTAGAAAATAAGATTTTTTATATTGGAGAGATGTAAATATAAAATGCAGTAAGTTGAGAGGTGTTAAATTTGAATTGGTAGTAACAATATGAAGTTATGATTTCAAAACATGTATTTCCTGGCTATATCCACTCAAAGAGTCTAGAAGTCATGGCACTAACAATAATAAACAGACCTACTATCTAGATCTTGATTTCTGGACACACTCCCCTCTGAAATGAACCAGGCTGATTCCAAGTCTGAGGCAGGATCATACAAAATGGGCCTGGGAATCTAACTACATCAGAAAGCACAGATGCACTCACAGAACGATGCTATCATTTCAAAAGAACAAAAGGGGTGCCCTAGAAAGGCTGCTATAGACCAAATCTGGGACTATTTGAACATAAAGAAGACTAGGAACTATAAATGAGTGAATTAAAACATGAATCTATGAGTCTATAATGAGGTTAACAGGTGAAACTTGATATAAGTACAATGAAATCATATACTAGAGAAAGAACGCAAGAAAGTGTGGGCTAGGAGGTGAGAAGGTAGGAGGGAGGAAAGTTCTTCACAGAAGAATGCCAGTTTGTAAATGTGGAAGGAATGACAGAATTTGAAAATCACCCTCTTGCAACCCTAAAGTAAAGAACTGATTCAGGCAAGGATCATCAATGGATGTTAAAACCATGGATGAAAGGGAATTGGGAACAGGATACAGGTACCCTAGAAATTACTTAGTAATTACAAAGGGAGAAATTCACTTTTACAATGGAAATATTTCTGTGGTCACCATCTTCAGTAACTACTAAAACTAAGGCACACTAAAAGTGGGACAATCTAGCATTAATGCCTCCTGATAAGATGCAGCATGACTCTAACTGCACCTATAAAGTATTCTCACTCAAAATGTGTAACCTGCATGGAATGGAACATGTAGATATAACTTTCGACACAGAGAGGCCAAGGCGGGTGGATCACAAGGTCAAGAGATCGAGACCATCCTGGTCAACATGGTGAAACCCCGTCTCTACTAAAAATACAAAAATTAGCTGGGCATCGTGGTGCGCGCCTGTAGTCCCAGCTACTCGGGAGGCTGAGGCAGGAGAATTGCCTGAACCCAGGAGGTGGAGGTTGCGGTGAGCCGAGATCGTGACATTGCACTCCAGTCTGGGTAACAACAGTGAAACTCCACCTCAAAAAAACAAAACAACAACAACAAAAAAACAAAAAACAAAAAACAAACAAAAAAAACTTTCGACACAGAGGATAAAGGAACAAGTTAAAGAGTACCATGAAGAACAACTAGAGGAATCCAAAATGTGGGACATTCTTCAAGACCAGTGGTCTAGACTTTTCAAAAAGTCAATGTCATTAAAAAAATAAAAGTTAGGAGACTGTTTCAAACTTAAAGAAATAGAGCAACTGACTGCAACGTGTGAAACTTGACAGGATCCTGGTTAAAAAAATCACAATACCCAGGTACAGTGAGTGGCATGCCTGTAGTCCTGGCCACTCAGGACATTAAGGCAGGGGGATCACCTCGAGCCCAGGAGTTTAAGTTCAGCCTGAGTAACACAGCAAGACCCTGCCTCCAAAAGTAGATAAATAAATAGCTATAAAAATACTTTTGGGCTGATTCGAGAAACTGTTAAATGTACTAGAGATGAGATAATATTACATAATTATGGTTAGTTTTCATAGGTAATGGTAATGAGCTTATGTCGGAGAGTGCCCTGGGAGATGTATGTGAAGGATTTGGAAGGTAAAGTCTCATGGTGTCTGCTGTATCATTTACAGTTCATTTAAAGAAATGCATACACACATACATATAAGAGTCAAGCAAATGTGAGAAAATGTAAACAACCAACCTCAGGTGAAGCTTATAAAATTTTCATTGTGATATCCTTTCAATTTTCTGTATGTTTTTTAAAAAAAAGGGAAAAGAAAAATATAGAGCAGATGGCTGCATTCAACTAAAGATTTATGGTCCCTATACTGATATTATACCATTGACCTTGAAATATTATCTGTGGAATCCTTTTTTTTCTTAAGATAAAACACAGCCAACAACATTAAATGAGCATTTTTTGAAAAGAAGTGACTTCTATTTAAAAGCAAACAAAAAAGCTTGGTCAGGATAAGAGGGGCAACTTTGCCTGGGGGAGAGTTACAGATTTCCTATTAGAGATTATAAAGTCCAATCCAGCCATGAAAAGAACAGATTTTTGGCCAGGTGCGATGGCTCACACCTGTAATCTCAGCACTTTGGGAGGCTGAGGTGGGCGGATTGCCTGAGGTCAGGAGTTCGAGACCAGTCTGGGCAACATGGTGATACTCTGTCTCTACTAAAAATACAAAAAAAATTAGTCAGGCATTGTGGTGTGCACCTATAATCCCAGCTACTTAGGAGGCTGAGGCAGGAGAATTGCTTGAACCAGGGAGGTGGAGGTTGCAGTGAACGGAGATTGTGCCACTATACTCCAGCCTGGGCAACAGAGCAAGACTCCATCTCAAACAAACAAACAAACAAACAAACAAACAAGCAAACAAAAAACACAGATTTTCCTGGAAGCTGAGGCTTCCCAGCACAATACTCGTTGATGCAGAGTGAGTTTCCCATGCCTCCTGCTGAGGTTACCTCATCTGGTTGAGGAAGGATAATAACCGACATTGTTCCTGTGTGAATGCGCTGCATCCTTGAGGACAGGCCCACTTCGGGGATGCGCTGAACTCGGTGAATCCCACCCTCATACTTCAAATGCCTATAGACACTGTCACCAGAAATTCGGGCAGCTGCATGATGTAGTCCACCTAGGGGGACAACAACCCAGAAATATTAATGAATTCTCCTTTGAAACAGATCAGGATCCCAAATGACCTTAATCTAAGGCCTGACTATGAGCACAGAGCCTGGAGAACCTAAAGCATGGGAGAACGAGGACCTCTGACGACGAAAACAAAACATAAAGTATGCACAAAACTGCAGTTTCCCAATGTAAATGCACTAAAATATAAAAGGAAACTGATTAACATTTAATTAATTAGTTATAGGAGCTAGTGATGCAACAATAGGAAA
Organism: Saguinus oedipus; assembly: GCA_031835075.1. Lineage (NCBI taxonomy): Eukaryota > Metazoa > Chordata > Mammalia > Primates > Cebidae > Saguinus > Saguinus oedipus. Next base: position 172,031,438 of record CM063173.1, read on the forward strand.
CAAACCAAAATATTATTTGGCTGGGATTACAGATGTGTGCCCCACGCCCAGATAATTTTTGTATTTTTAGTAGAGACAGGGTTTCACTATGTTGGCCAGGCTGGTCACAAACTCCTGACCTCAGGTGATCCACCTGCCTTGGTTTTCCAAAGTGCTGGGATTACAGGCATGAGCCATTGCGCCCGGCTTATTTACTGAATATTTCTAAGTGGATGCTCACTATAACCTCAAACTTAATCATTCAAAAACCATTCCTCATTATTCTTCCCAAATGGCTTCTGCCTTCCAACTTCAATTCCATTGAATGGCATGAAAGAGTATCACAGTCTTCTCTGCTAGTAAGATTAGCATCCCTGTGGCTCATCTCCTCTGTGTCAGAATAGACTAATGGGATGTAATGCAGCTGGATCAGACAGACTAAAATTTAATCCCATGATTGCCATTACTTATTGTGTGGTCTTGGATTCGTTACTTACTCTCTGGGCCTAGATCCTCATCTGTAAAATGAGGTTAGTAATACCTATCTCACAAGGGTGCGAAAGTTGTGCACACAGACACACTGGATAAGCAACAGCCCCCGCACACCCACTTACTTAGTAAATTACGCCTATTCATCCATGAAGGTCTCTGACATATAATCCTCGTCTGAATTCTAACTCTTAGTCATATCTGGATTAATCTAATAACCGCTTTGCAGTCTGCACCAAATCTTGGCTTTTCCATCCTTCTATCACACTGTTGTCAAAATAATCTTCTTAAAATACATATTTTATTAAATCATATTCTTATCAATATAATTTTCAACAGCTTCCTATTGCCCATCAATCAAAGCTTTTCAAAATCTACCCATTCAAACCTACTTCAGAGATTACTTCCCTGACCAGCTATGGGTAAACTGGCCTCCCCACTGCTTTACCCACACACCAAGACCTCTCCCACCACCATGCTGCTGCTCAGGTTGTTCCTTCCCTCTGCTCTCACTGATAATCGCCTTTCCCGATCATGGGTTGTACCTGAAATCTGTACCAAGTACAACTTCCTTAGTGGTATGCTGGTTCTCATTTCCCTCTACTGCTCAACTGACATTATTCCTCTCTCCCCACTTTGATAGTCTGTGGTTTATTATTGATGACTCCTCTGTCTACTATGATGTATCACTGTGTAACCAAGCAGAGGAAAACTTTCAGGTGGATTAAAAGAAAGGGACAAATGAAAGAATTATTATCACATGTTTTGAATTAACTTGCTTGAGTATTTAAAGGTAAAGAACTTGCACTGTGTCTATGTTGTATACATTTTTTTTGAGACAGTGTCAAACTGCTGCCCAGGCTGGAGTGCAGGGGCATGATCTTGGCACACTAAAACCTTTGCCTCCCGAGTTCAAGTGATTTTCCTGCCTCAGCCTCCTGAGTAGCTGGCACTACAGGTATGTGCCACCATACCTGGTTAATTTTTATATTTTTAGTAGAGACAGGGTTTTGCCATGTTGGCCAGGCTGGTCTTGAACTCCTGACCTCAGGTGATCCACCCACCTCAGCCTCCCAAAGTGCTGGGATTACAGGCATGAGCAATCATGCCCAGCCATTGTATACATTTTTATCAGCCCAAATAGAAGATTTTTGAAAATAAAGACAAATGATTAACTTTTTCTGCATTCTCATAAAAATCAAATACATTAGCCACTTAGTTTAATTAGTAATACTTTCTTCTTATATTTATTTTATAAATAAAATGTTATTTAAAGTAAAAACCTTAATATACCTTTGCATTCAATAACAGAGAAAAATGATTTTGAGGCAAGACAGGTATCTAAATTCCTCAGGGGAATTTTCTCTAATTCACATATTTCTTCCTAGGCAAATGCTTCCTTCCTTTCCACTCTCTTCTTCCAGCTAACAACCCTACTATAATAGTAAGCTCCTGTGACTCATGAGCCTATGCCACAGTGTTTAGTAGATACACGCCAACAGTTTCAAAAATGAGACAGTATGGTTCTAATCAAGATCAGAGGTAAAATAATTTTTAGTATTTCCTATGGACAAAATCCTCAATATGCCTACCATAATCTGCTGGTGTATAATTCAGAAGTTCAAATTGCCAGTGTTTATAGCACGAATAATTCTGGTACATGTCAAATATTTCTCGGGTAAATTGTTGGCAGATGTCACCTAAAAGAAAATACAAAAAATATTTAGTCAGAACAATTTCTGAAACCCATTGTTAAGACTCAGTCCTTTAGGAAATAAAGAATCACTATTTCCAAATTTAAATACCTTTAATGGACTTTTAAAGTCAGTATTATCAAATATATGTAAAATTCAAGGACTAAAAGTCAGTATTATCAAATATATGTAAAATTCAAGGACTTTTTCGATCATTTAAATAATAAGTTTACTGACCTCCAGTAGTTCTTCCAGATGTCACCTCTAAAATAACATCATTTTTGTCGTATTTCTCCTTTGGCACAAGGCTCTGGAAAAGCTGGAATAAAAATCAGCATTTGTGTGTATATTTTCCCCGGTGTACTATTATTACTTGAATTTAAATAAAGGCCCCCAAAACATTGAATAAAATCAGTAGTAATTGGCAAAATCATATAGCATCCCAATGTGGGTATTCCAAAAATGTTATAATAAATAGAACTAATTAGGCCTAAAGAGGTGATCAATTCATGTTAACAATGGAGTTACTTGTCAGTCTATTTTCTGCACTGTTATCAGATTATCTTAATTTTCTAGAATGCAGAAGTTCAGATCAAAGTCCGGGGAGTTCCATTCAATTTTCTTCAGATTTTGGCTCTTATAATTAGTTCTGAACAGTAGCTTCTTTCATCTAATGAATGAAGCAAGGCTTTGAAAGTCTTCACTTTGAGAAATGATTTCATATTATCTCCTGCTGTAACTGACAGCAGACACCATGTCACGCTGTGCCTTCTCAGCAGAGTCGCTCTAATTAAAGACTATGTTGAAGACTCCCAAGATAAGGCTCAAATTGAGTTTCTCAGCTGTGACCAGAAAAAAAAGGGGCTTCCTAATAAAGAAAGTCAACAACTTTCCTCTTAGGAAGAAAAGGGAAGTAATTTCATTCTTACTAAAAGGTTTTTCAAATCAAACTAAAAGTACCTATGTGTCATGACTCTCCCTGCTGCCAATTTCTGGAATACTCCATCTCTGCTAGAAATGACATAGTCTGTGGGAGATAATATCAGACTAAGAGTCAAACATCTTCTGCTCTTGATTAACTGGTTCAATTCATAATAAAAATAACCGATATCCCACTTAACTTCCCCCTTAACTTTTCAAAAAGGCCTCTCTTGGATTCCCAGAGCAAGACAGGCTGAAGGTAGCAGGATGGCAAGTATGACAGAGGGAGGCACAGTATACAGTAGTGTGTTCTTCACTGTCTTTGTAGACAAACCATCCACTGAGCAAGAAGGAAAACAGACCACTACTGAAGGGAAATCTTCCATTTCCATGTCTAGGAGATATCAGCCGATGCTGATACAGTATCACAAACCCTGAGAGGCTCCAGTATGTCACACCCCTACTAGACCTAACTAAAGATGTGTGTTAACCAACTATCTCTACACCTTTGATTCATTCCATTCTATCCAGAGCGCAGATTTCCAATCCTTAATTAACAGTCACCATGAACTCATCCTCTTCTCCCACTTAAAACCCTCTGCCTCTTCTCTGTGGTGAACTAAATTTCTTTACCAGCATGCATTCTCTTGCTTAACGAGTTAATAGACGCAACTCTGAATTTTTTTTTTTTACCCTGGGAGTCTGTTTTTTAATTTGATATCATAATTTCTTCATTCTAATTCTGCAGTAAATTATAGAAGACCAGCTTGATCATAAGAGAACACTTAAAAGTGTTTGGAAAGCACCTTGAGCACCAAAGCAGAGTCTAACAAAAACAGTGTTCCTTTATGTAACAGCACTGAAATTAGTCTACCTCTGAAAACCCACCTCACTGTACAACATGTTGATTTTTTGAACAAGGGTTTGCCTTTCTTCCAGTGCAAGTTCTTGTAACTGCTTTTCATCTTGTTTATTTAGGCCTAAAAGCCAGCAAGAGAAATAAGTTAACATTTTTAAATCCTTACAGAGAAACACCTAGGCAGCATGTTCCTCTTTGGCTACTACGTTTTATTTCAGTTTTAAAGGCAAGAGATTATATACAGAGGAACATTTAGAATAGCTGGAGAATGTCAATTAACAAGTATTTGCTAAGCATTTCCAAAACACTCAATCTGAAAAGCAGTATAATCATGCCTTCCCAAAGCTTGTGTTTATTTAAAAGGTAAAATAGCTTAAAGGATTTAATATCTAAACAAATCAATCTATTAAGAGTAGTGACAAAAATACGCTTAATATAGAAACCCACATTTACAAAGCTCATTATTTGAATGGCTATATAAATCAGTGACTAATCAAATAGGTTTAAAAAAGGACTAATTAAAAATAAACCCAAATCTATTAATAGTAGTGACAAAAATATGCTTAATATAGAAACCCATATTTACAAAGCTCGTTATTTGAATGTCTATAATTATGTAAACTGGTGATTAATCAAACAGGTATAAAAAGGGATAGCTAATTAAATATACACCCAAATAAGGTAAGTTTTGGAGCAAACTGGAGTGAGCACTTCTTGTCTAAAGGTGGCGGCTGTAACTCAGCACACTGTGACATGGTCCAGCACAGCTAGAACTTCCATATTATCGAAGAGAAGTCAGAAATAAGAATTCTTAAAATCTCTTGTACATACTCTGCTCACTTTTTTTTTTTTTAAGAGAGATGAGGACTCACTATGTTGCGCAGGCTGACGTGCAGTGGCTATTCACAGATGTGATCATGGCGCACTACAGCATCAAACTCCTGGACTCAAGCGATCTTCCTGCTCCAGCTTCCCAGGTAGCTGAGATTACAGGCACGTGCCACTGTGCCTAGCTTAGTACAGTATTTTAAAGCACAGAGCAGGGCCAGGTACAGTGGCTCATGCCTATAATCCCAGTACTTTGGGAGGCCAAGGCGGGTGGATCACTTGAGGTCAGAAGTTTGAGACCAGCCTGGCCAATGTGGTGAAACCCCATCTCTACTAAAAATATAAAAAGTATACAGGTTTGGTGGTGCACGCCTGTACTTCCAGCTACTCAGGAGGCTGAGGTTGCAGTGAGCCAATATTGCACCACTGCACACCAGCCTGGGTGACAGAGAAAGACTCTGTCTCAAAAAACAAAATAAAATACATATCATGTGTGTCATACGAAACATGTATTTTTGTAACCTGTCCTTTTTGGGGAAAACAGGCCTTTTTCTATTATTTCCAAAGCAGAAAGTTAAATCATGGAACTCTAGCAAAACAAGATAACAATGATCTAGTTATTGACCAAGGATGGCAGATCTCATGACCTTTGACTCCACTGCTTTAGAGGCCTGGAAACTTTGCCAGGGGCCATTGCTGCAAATTGAGGTAAAAAATTCTGACTCTTAACAATAATTATAAAGAAAATAGAAATGAAGAATCATAATTACAAAGAGAAGACTCTTTTATTCTCTAATCATGAAAGTCATTAGGGTCTGGTGGGACTCTGTGCTTCATTCAAGCTTTCGACATTTAACATTTTGCTAGACACTGCTAGTTGCTGGAGAGACAAGGAAGAAAAAAACATGGCTTCAGGCCTCAAGTGGCCCAGTCTGGTGGCAAACACATATACATGATTGGAATATGTGACAGGGCAGTGCCTGTGTGCCATGGGGCATACTCCTACTATGTACAAGCAATCTTCTCAAAACTAATTAATTACAAATTTGTGTGGCATTAAACCTATAAAGTAAGAGACTCGTGGTACCATCAGTAGAAGGTAGAAAAATGTAAGGCTTTAAACATTCAGGACTTTATAGGTATAACAGTGACTGGCCTACACATCACATATACCTCTAAGGCTTAATGAAACAAGATGGGAGACAGGAGAAAATCTAGGAACTAAAAGTTAATAGCAAAATCTGGATAAATGTTGAATCATAGGTTAGTTCATTGAACTTTTCTCTCAACTTCTGTATAAAAATTTTGGAAATTTTTCATAAGAAAAAAAATGTTGCGGCAATAGCAGTATTAAGAAATACTAAAGCCGGGCGCGGTGGCTCATGCCTGTAATCCCAGCACTTTGGGAGGCCGAGGTGGGTGGATCATGAGGTCAGGAGTTCAAGACCAGCCTGACCAACATGGTGAAACCCCATGTGCACTAAAATTAGAAAAATTGGCTGGGTGTGGTGGAGCATGCCTGTAGTCTTGGGAAGGCTGAGGCAGGAGAATTCCTTGAACCCAAGAGGCAGAGTTTGCAGTGAGCCAAGATCACACCATTGCACTCTAGTGTTGGCGACAGGGTAAGACTCTGTCTCAAAATAAAAATACTAAAATAAAAACTAAGATAAAGCATAGCTCATAGTCCCAGCTACTCAGGAGGCTGAGGCAGGAGGATTGTTTGAGCCCCGGAGATTGAGTCCAACTTGGGCAACATGGTGAGGCCCCATCCCTTAAAAAAAAAGATAAAATATAAACATGCCATTAAAAAATAACTCAAATAGATCAAAGACCTAAATGCATGGGATAAAAATAAAAAATACGTAACTCTTTTAAGAAAACACAGATGTAAATCTTTGTGACCTTAGATTAGGCGATTTTCTTAGATATGACTCCCAAAACTCAAGCAACAAGAGAAAAAAAGATAAATTGGACATCATCACAATTTAAAAATATCATGCTTCAAAGGACAGCATCAAAGATAAAGTAAAAAGAAAAACCACAGAATGGGAAAGCTTTGCAAATCATATATCTGATTATGGACTTTTATCTAGAATATAAGACCATTTACAGCTCAATAATAAAGACAATTCAATTTAAAAACTGACAAAGGAAATGAACAGTCATTTCCCCCAACATGATATACAAATGGCCAAAAAGCACCAGAAAAGATGCTCAACATCATTAATCTTCAGGAAAATGCAAATCAAAACCACAGTAAGATACCACTTCACACCCATAGGACTGGTAAGCTTACTGCTTGCTTCCTGCAATGCCTGGCTCTTAGGAAGCCTCCAGTAGATGCTGGCTGAATAAATGACTAAATTAATGACTGAGTTAACCTTACCAGATTCCTAGAAAAAAAATCACTTTAATTAAACTACTATAAGAAATCTAGAACAGTATTTAGATATTTCCACCTTGAAATCCTAGCATGGCAGCCCATGTATAAACATATTCAGATTTTAGAAGGTTCTAGATTGAAAAATAGGTAGAAGTGATTGTTTTCTTCAACACATGGTTGGTAGCGTATAAACTTCTGGAGAATGGGGGTCTTGTCCGAGTGGAGATGCTGTTTGGTGTTTCATGGAATAATGAAGCCACTTAGGCTTATTATATATTTGATAATAATAACTATGAATAATTCTAGGGTTTTAAGAAATCTGTTAGCTGTTTGTCCTGGCAAATATTTCTGGCCATTAAACATACAAATTCCAAGTAGTCTAAAATTAACAACTGGAGTAAACATTAAAGAATAAATTCAAGATTTACAACATGAAATATAAAGCTTCCTAGGGTGGGCGTGGTGCTCATGCCTGTAATCCCAGCACTTTGGGAGGCCAAGGTGGGTGGATCACCTGAGGTCAGGAGTTCAAGAACAGCGTGGCCACCATGGTGAAACCCCATCTCTACTAAAAATAAAAAAAATTAGCTGGGCGTGGTGGCGTGCTCCTGCAGTCCCAGCTACTCGGGAAGCTGAGGTAGGAGAATTGCTTGAACCTGGGAGACAGAGGTTGCCGTGAGTCAAGATTGCACCATTGCACTCCAGCTTGGGTGACAGAGCCAGACTCTGTCTCAAAAAAAAGAAATATAAAGCTTCCTTCATGGCTCCACTAATGTGTGGTCTCCTCCAGGAAGCTTTCCTCTTTGCTCCCATGAAACCCTGTGCCTTCCTCTAGTAGAGCAGGTCTCACATTACAAACATTACTTAAGTAAGTTTCTCACACTCCACCATCGAAGCCGTTGATGGGGTAGGAACTGTAAGTGTAGCCGTAGTACGTAGGTACAGTGTTCAGTAAAGGTCTGCTCAATAAAATAAAGTTTCTGAAAAGGCCAAAATTTTGTCTCCCAGACCCTAAGACCATGGCAAGTACCACGAGGAGCCGAGTGACTTAGTTTAGTTGGTCTTTAGTAGCTAAAGTATGTCAAACACTCTGGGCACAGAGTCCTGTTCTTTCCAAGTGTTGAGCTTATTACCTGTAGGTTTTATGGAAGACTGAGTTCAGGCCAGCCTCAGTGGCTCAGTGACTATAATCACATCGCCCTGGAAGGCCCCGGCACAGCAGTCCTAGCTACTCAGGATGCTGAGGTGGGAGGCCAGGACTTAGAGGTTACAGTGAGCTATGAATGAGTCACCACACTCCTGCCTGGGCAACAAGTGAGACCCCGTTTCAGTGGAAAACAAAACAAAACAAAACAAAGACTAAGTTCAATAAAGCTTAAACTTAGAAAATCAAACCTGTACTTACACACACACATACAAATGTGTGGTTTTTCCAAAGCTCTTCCCCAAGACACATATGTATCTTTTACCTACTTTTACACATTGATTCTAATTCTTCAATTGCTTGTTCAGCCTCCTGAATTTCTTGGTAAATGGCTGCAAGAGGTGCCAACTCAGCCTGCCTTCTGTTCAAGGACCTTCGGTTCTCTTCATTCACAGAGAAATGCTGCAGACATTGCTCAAGTGTTTGGTACTCCTTATTCAGCTTCTCCACATATTTCTGTAGTGCTTTATGCTTCCAGAGCATCTTGGTGCCTTGATGACAGTATCTCCTGGACCAATTCTTACTTAGCAGGTGATGAAGAATGTAATTCCTGTTTTGTCTAAAAACCTGCATCCTTGTGTCAAGATGTGTCTGTCCAAATTGATGAGAATGGAGCTGGATGTGACAGTGGAGGGAACCATTAAGAGACGGACGTCTAAAAAGCCAAACACACAGGTGTCGATTCATCTCAGCATCTGAAATACAATAAACAGAGACTTTTAAAAAATCAGCTGTAAAAATACATGCATAGTAAAGCTGGAAGGAACATCAAGAAATCTTATTTCATTTACTGTCTCAGGCAGCTCCAGTCTTAAAATCCAACTGCCCACAAAAAGAAAATAATTCTTCAAATGTATGAATAATGTACTAAAACAAATAAAAACACATCCTGGCCAACATGGTGAAACCCTGTCTCTGCTCAAAATACAAAAATTAGCTGAGTGTGGTGGCACATGCCTGTAATCCCAGCTACTAGGGAGGCTGAGGCAGAAGAATCACTTGAACCTGGGAGGCGGAGATTGCAGTGAGCTGAGATTGCCGCACTGCACTCCAGCCTGGCGGCACAGTGAGACTCTGTCTCAAAAAAATAAATAAATAAAAATAAAAACAGCACTGCTTCCTACCTGCTCAACATATGTAATTAACTAAAGCATAGGAGTAGTACAACTAACAAATATATCCACTGAATGAGTTAAATCAGTTATTTTCTAGAAAGTATCCAGAGTGCATAAACAAGCTCTTGACAGCAATGAAAACATACAAACTTAAGGTGGTTCAAAGAGTCATCTTCTAAAGTTTGAAGAAAATATTATTATCTTGTATAATTCTTTAATTTTAAGGATCTAGATGTCCAAGGAAGTCAAGTAACTTAATCTGTTTAGTCGGCTGGATAGAGACAGAGCTGGTATTAGAATATAAGCTATCTCTTCAGGACTCAGCACTTTTCACTCTCAATTCTGCAATCACTTTTCAAAAGTGCTTCCCTTTCAGCGAGATCCTAAAGGAAGAATAATTCAAGTATTAACAGACCAAGAAAGTAGGGCTGGTTAAAAGCAGACAGTGGTGACAATTATATTAAGTGAAAAAAGCAAGGGACAAAGTAGAATCTCAATTACATTTAAAAACTATTCTGCAAAATGTGGAATACATGTCACAAAAAAAGCACAGAGTATTTTTTATAAAGAAAGTTAAATTAGAAACATACCAAAATGTGCCAGGCACAGTGGCTCACACCTGTAATCCTAGCACTTTAGGAGGCCAAGGCAGGCGGATCATCTGAGGTCAGGAGTTCAAGACCAGCTTGGCAACATGGGAAAATCCCGTCTCTAATAAAAATACTGAAAAAAAATTAGCCAGGCGTGATGGCACGTGCCTGTGGTCCCAACTACTTGGAAAGCTGAGGCAGGAGAATTGCTTGAACCTGGGAGGTGGAGGTTGCAGTGAGCCAAGATTGCACCACTGCACTCCAGCGTAGGTGACAAAGCAAGACTCCATCTCAAAAAAAAAAAAAAAAAAAAAAGAAACATACCAAAATGTTAATAAAATGATTTCTAGTTGTGAGATTATGAATATATTTTGCTTGCGATTTTTTCTACTTTTCAGTGTTTTCCAAGTCTCCTGCACATATAGCATGGATTACATTCACAATCAGAAAAAAAAAGTTAGTTTAAAAAAATTACAGGTTATGTGAAATTGGCTGTGTACAGTAATTATCTGTTCTCCTCCCCTCCAACAGAGATAATCAAGAACTAACAAAAGCACACAATGGTCTTACTAAGAAAGAGAAAATCTAGTGTTCCAAGAAAAACACTTTGCCCCTAAAACCCCGAGGGTCAAAGTTGAAATAAGGTTCAAGCCACGCACAGTAGCATGCACCTATTGTCCCAGCTACCCAGGAGACTGAGGCAGGAGGATCCCTTGAGCCCAGGATTCAAGGCCAGCCTGAGCAACATAGACTCCAACTCAAAAAAAGAAGGGTCAAAATTTATCAAAATCAACCTTTACTATCTCCAGTGATCCTACTATGCTAGGAGGTGCATTGATATATTAGGTCCTTTGATCACTATAAGTCGGTTAACTTAGCATTATCACCTAGGAAATAAAATATTCAAAGTTTCCAGGGTTCTACTGATAGATTTTAGGATACTGCATCACATTATTAAAAGAAATGTGGAAGAAAGCACGAATGGCCAGCTGTCACAAACGTTACACTCCATCGCCCCGATATTTCAAGCATGTTAGAGAAAGTGTGTCCACTTGCTAACAGGCAGAATAAAGAGTAATAAATACATGTCTGTACGAATACTTTTTGCTAAAATTTCCATTTTAGGAACAATAGTAGAATGAATAACTTTCAAGGTCATGAATCTTAACTTTAAAGAAGAAAAAAAAAAACCCAAGATGTTTGCTCTCCAAGATTAACTACACCTGAGAACAGCGCAGCTTCGCCATTACCGATCACAGTAACAGTAGTACTCTGATGCTTTAGGGAATGTTCTGAGCGTCGGCAGGTCAGAAGTGACAGCCCGCGGGGCAGCAGCACAGGCAAACCATGCTGTGTCACTCAGTATATGGAGTGATTCCATAAAGAGGCAACACGGGAGGCGGCGGGGAAGATCAGGAGAGAACTGTGAGTACCTAAGAAAAAGAAGAATGAAGTTAGCGCTCTTTACTGAGGCCGGAACCTTCCGAGACCCGCCACATTTCAGCCCGACAAACCCGAGAGCACGTTCACTTCCTGGTTCACTTCTTCCGGTTAACACATGCTCCCAGCCCCTCCTCCGTCACTACCGCTCTCCGGAGGCGTAGTCCTCGAGCATGCGTGACAGTGGACTAAAAAGACATAACTGAGCTAAATGAGAAAAATGAAAAAAAGCGAGAATGAAATTGTCATGAGACTACCGCCCTCGCGCCGTACTTATCCAGATCGCGAGCCCAGAGCGTGGGTGCAGATGGTGGGAGGGAAGGAGGGAGGGGCCAAGGCGGGAATAAACTACAACTTTCAGGAGCGACCACCGAAGAATCCTGGGAGTCGTAGTTTACCTTGCGGCAGCCTCCAACCCCTCCACCCACTCTCAGCCAAAGGTGGAGCTTTTGGTTTTCACAGTTAACTGCAAACCTATAAGAGAGATTCTCTACGATTCTGATTAAGCGATCAAGATTTACAACATATTGCATGTGAAATTACAATTGCAATATATAATAGAAGCCCCTAAAGCACTGCTGTCTGATTTTTAAAAAAATAAAAACTCCTTTTTTCATTATCCAAAAATTTAGAAGAGTCTGAGTGTAGTTTCTATACTTTCAGCTTTTATTCCTTCAGAAAATACCTAATGACTAAAGGAGAGTACATATATATATATATATATATATATTTTTTTTTTTTTTTTGAGACGGAGTCTTGCTCTGTTGCCAGCTGGAGTGCAGTGGCACGATCTCGGCTCACTGCTGCCTCCACCTCCTGGGTTCAAGCGATTCTCCTGCCTCAGCCTCCGGAGTAGCTGGGACTACAGGCGTGTGCCACCATGCCCAGCTAATTTTTTGTATTTTTAGAAGAGACAGCGTTTCACCATTTTGCCCAGGATGGTTTCGATCTCTTGACCTCGTGATCCGCCCGCCTCGGCCTCCCAAAGTGCTGGGTTTACAGGCGTGAGCCACCATGCCTAGCAAAATTTGTATTTTAAAAGTAGTAACAGGGCCGGGCGCGGTGGCTCAAACCTGTAAACCCAGCTTGAGAGACCGAGGCTGGCGGATCACCTGAGGTCAGAAGTTTGAGACCAACCTCACCAACATGGAGAAAACCCTCTCTAGTAAAAATTAGCAGGGCATGGTGGCGGGCGCCTGTAATCCCAGCTACTAGGGAAGCTGAGGTAGGAGAATCGCTTGAACCCGGGAGGCGGAGGTTGCAGTGAGCCAAGAAAGCCACATGCAGAGAAGCAGAGAAGCAGAGAACCAGGTCTTCCACAACCTTGGACATTCTCTGGGGAGTCAGAGAGGGTGGCTGTAGATACTGGTTCCAGGCTAAGTTGAAATCTCTGGTCCCACCTGGGAAATTTTGAGAAGCACTGAAGAAACATAAAATCCAAGCACACAAGCCGTGACATCCTATGACTGGCAGCACACGATGAAGATGCACGTGGCTTTCCGGTCCCCTGGGGTTCAGGTGCCTGACCACAGCTCTTGAGATATCCCATGATGTGAAGACTGGCAATGGGTTGGAATTTTACTCAGATAAATTTTACTATAAAAATGTAAAATTAGGAATTCTTTGGCTGTTTAATACAAAATTCAAACTCTCACTGAGGAGAAAAGGAAATGACAAAGATTTTTTATTTGTATTCTTATAAACAAGAAAAGGCAGGCTGGGCACTGCCGCACTTGTAATTCCAGCACTTTGGGAGGCTGAGGTGGGCCTATCACTTGAGTCCAGGACCCTGTCTCTTCAAAAAATACAAAAATTGTCCAGGCATGGTGGCACGTGCCTGTAGTCCCAGCTATTCTGGAGGCTGAGGTGGGAGGATCACTTGAGCCTGGGAGCTCTAGGCTGCAGTGAGCCATGATCGTACTTCTGCACTCCAGCCTGGGTGACAGAGTGAGGCCCTATCTCAAAAAAGAAAGAAAGAAAGAGAAACAGAAGGAAGGAAGGAGGGAGGGAGGCAGGGAAGGAGGGAAGGAAGAAAGGAAAGAGGAAGAAAGAAATGGAAAGAGGGAGAGAAAAGGTAGCCATTTCTTATTTTCATATATTCATCGCTGGCTCTGATTTTTTCTCAGCTTGAAGCAAATGCTAGGAAATACGCCACCTTCTGGCACTATTTAAAATAAATTCCTCTCAAATAATTTTCAGAGTCAGGGACTTCTAGGAGGCCTTGAAAAGTCAATCTATCTTTTTCTGCTTTAAAAGAAAAACAGGCCTCCCTCAGCCTCAGCCACGGTGAGTAGCAGGCGCACGAGTCTGAATGCAGTTCGGGAGACCGTGGACGGGATGCCGAATAAAGTGTGTTGTGCACCTGCGTTTCGACTTTGATCCATCATGAGGTGTGGAATTTTCCACTGTGATGTCATGTGGGTGCTTAAAGAGTTTCGGATTTTGGAGCATTTCACTTTTCAGATTTTGGGATTAGGAGTGTTCAACCTGTATTAGTCACACGTTCTGCTTGAGATTTCAAGACTTTTGAATACTAGCTTAGATATGGAAACTGTCTATTTGTGTACGGCTCTGTGAACAAGGAATTAAGCTTTATCTTTGGTTATTACGGAGCTTCGCAAGGCAACTGAAGTACTGAAGGTGAAAACACGTGTTTCACTGTATGTTGGAGAAGGACTTCCAAAATTAATATGAAAATGGAATGGGACAAGAAAAAATGCATTTGAACTAAAGCTGCTGAAAATACGACAAGCTGACTTTCTGGAGAAATTCTGATGAGATATGTGAAGCTCTGCACGAGGATTTGAACATTGCATTGTAGTCTAGAATGTACAATGAAATTACTGCATGCAGCAGTGTAGAAAAATTTCCTTTTTAAAAGAATGATAAAGCCATAGCTTTATAAATCAGTGGGAAGTGGCTTGCAGAGAGAACTATCAGATGTGTTTACATCACATCTTACCCATGGTTCTAATGCTTTGGCATTGCTATGCTCATATTTATGTATTCCTTTTTCATAGCTCTGATGGCTTTAATTTGCTAATTAGTCTATCAGATGTGCACATCTGCTGTGCCTGGTTAAAGTATAGGGGAACCCATCAGTAGTAATGAGTAGTAGTTATGACTTGTTGACATTTCCATTATAAACTTTAATTTTGAGTTGTTTATGCATTATAACTGGATTTATATTGTATTGGGCTGAAAGTTGACAGGATTTCAGCCACTATTTGGGAATTTTGATTTAGATTCATTATGTGTATCAGAATCTTGTTTTTTAAAATAAGAGCTGGAAAACATTTCCTGTAATCTGCTCTTTAACAAAGAATATTTAGTTTTTTAAACAGTTTGTTGGGTAGCTAATGGTGTGAACCAGGTCATTTTTGTATTGAGTAAAAAATTAAACTTTTAGACGCTTGGATTTAAAAAGTAACGACAATGCTCAGATTAGTATTGTTTGTAATTTGAATCATTTATATCTAATGAGAATGTAGTTGAGAATGTTTTCTTAAATTTTTATACTATAAATGGAGGCCTAAAAAATAGTGTGTGACATGAGACATAGCAAACATGCAAAATTCCTGTTTATTTTTATTACATAAAAGTAATTTGAGTGCTTACTTAATAAATGTGGAATGGTTAATACGTTATTAGATGGGTGATGTGTTTCAAAAGATATTTGCTATTTTTTGAAGAAATAAGGATTTTGGCCGGGCGCAGTGGCTCAAGCCTGTAATCCCAGCACTTTGGGAGGCCAAGGCAGGCGGATCACGAGGTCAAGAGATCGAGACCATCCTGGTCAACATGGTGAAACCCCGTCTCTACTAAAAATACAAAAAATTAGCTGGGCATGGTGGCGCGTGCCTGTAATCCCAGCTACTCAGGAGGCTGAGGCAGGAGAATTGCCTGAACCCAGGAGGCGGAGGTTGCGGTGAGCCGAGATCGCGCCATTGCACTCCAGCCTGGGTAAACAAGAGCAAAACTCCGTCTCAAAAAAATAAATAAATAAATAAGGATTTCTAGTCATTAAACAAAACTTAACAGTCAAATGATCAAATGCTCTATATTAGGAATCGTAAGTATGGCACTTTTTTTTTTAACCTTCTTAACATCTTGATATCAAGGATTGTAAGTATGGCTTTTAGAATTATTTTGTGTGTCATTATTTTTGCCCTTAAAATTTTTACTCATCCAAGTAAATATTCAAAAATAAATTTTAGAAAATGTAGAATAGTATTGATTCTGTTCCTATAACAGAATCTCCGTGGAGTTTTTTTTTGCAAAACTAATATGGATTTAATCTGATTTTATTATTTCTTAAATTTTAGATTTTTAAGGTAACATTTAAATGATTATGCAAGCATTCACTCTAGTAGCATTTTTTTGTTTTTCAGACAAGCTGAAGTGGTTTTAAAAAGATTTAGTAATATTTAAATAGAAACCTTCTCTGCTATTTGTTTTAAATCTAGAGTTCTATCATTTTGACTTTTTAAATGCCTGCCATCTTTACCAAGTGAACTGGAAGGTCTTTTACTGGTAGAACAGGTTGAGGAGACAGTAAGAATTTGTGAAAAGTCATTGGATTGATGATAAACACTACAAATATTATGTGTTATTTATAAAATCATAAAGAACACTTTTGTCAAACTCCAAAATTTGTATATACTTCTCAGGACATAAGAAATGATACAGTATTATTTATGACTTTGTAGATTAAGTTGTTTACGTATGAGACAAAGCAGGAAAATATACTGAGAAGGGATCATGTTTACAGAGCTCTTCTTTCATGTGTCACATTTTTAAAACGTAAACATATATTTTAATGCATACTTAAGTAATATTTAAGAAACTAAACAAAATCACGATACAATTGCAGTGTTGTACTTGTCAATGACAAAATGAAACCATTTTGGTAGTTAAAAAAAAAAAAGGAAAAAGAAAAACAAAGGCAGGGCAAAAACTAATGAATCCTGAAGACTCCCTTTTTTCCCCTAAACTAGTATTAGGCTAGGTCGAAGTCAGCTTCATTGTAACAAGGTCATTTAATGTTGTCTCCTACAATGTCTTAGTAATTTTATCTCCATCTATCATTCTATATAAATATATTTTTAAATCCTTTATGTGTTTTCAGTTGTACGTTCTCAAATTTACATTTCAATAAATTCTATTTTTTTCATCATTTTTCCTTTGCAGTGGTCTTCCAATACCTTCTTTTTTCCCCCATGGACCCATGTCACAGAAACCAATATCTTTTTTTTAAAGATAATGGTCTTACTCTGTTGCCCAGGCAGGAGTGCAATTCCTCCTTTTTGAATTACTGAAAGAAAAGACTCTTTAAGTCTTTCTTTATTTTCTTTTCCTTTTTTTTTTAAGACAGGCTGTCACTCTGTTGCACAGGCTGGAATGTGGTGGCATGAACCCAACTCACTGCAACCTCTGCCTCCTGTGTTCAAGCAATTCTCCTGCCTCAGTCTCCCCAGTAGCTGGGATTACAGGCACCCGCCACCACACCCGGCTAATTTTTGTATTTTTGGTAGATATGGGGTTTCACCATGTTAGCCAGGCTGGTCTTGAACTGCTGACCTCAAGTGATCTGCCCACCTTGGCTTTCCAAAGTGTCGGGATTACAGGTGTAAGCCACTGTGCTTGGCCTTCAAATACCCTTTATAAGCATTAAACTGTTTTCCAATTTAAAGTCTACATTGAGAAATACAATGAAATCTGTATTTTGTGTATATGTGTGTGAATCTAGATGTATATCTTTTTGTTTCTTCATTTATTACAAAAATTTCAAGGGCTGAACATGGTGGTTAACACCAGTATTCCCAGCACTTTGGGAGGCTGAGGCGTGTGGATTGCTTGAAGCCAGGAGTTTGAAACCAGCTGAGGCAACATGGTGAAATGCCATCTTTGCTAAAAATACAAAAATTAGTGGAGCGTGGTGGTGCGTGCCTGTAATCCCAGCTACTCAGGAGGCTGAGATATGAGAATCATTTGAACCTGGGAAGTGGAGGCTGCAGTGAGCTCTCGCGCCACTGCACTCCAGCCCGGGGGACAGAGAAAAACAAAACAAAACAGAAAAAACATAGTGGGACTTTGTCTCTTAAGAAAATAAAAGCTTTTTAATATTATCTAATATCTGGTCAGTGTTCAAATTTCCCTGTGTCAGATTTTTTTCTCTTTTTTGTGGCATTTTGCTTGTTCATATCAGGATTCAAATAAAGTACATACACAGCAATTGGTTGGTATACTGTTGGCTTATTTTAATCTTTAGATTCTCCTTCCCTTCTTTTTTTGCCTTGAAATGTGTTTGTTGAAGAAACTTTATCCTTAGCCCTGAGGAGTTTCACACAGTTAGGATTTTCCTAGACTTGCAGTATATCATGTGTCCTTTGTTCCCTATTCCTCCTGTAAACTGGTCTAGAAACTTGATCAGATTCAGGTTTAAATTGTTTTTGGCAAAACTACTTCACAGCTGTGGTTATGCTCTGTAGTTAAGTGGATTTTGCTTATTGGAGTCTCTTAAAAGTTGTGTCTTTTAAGATGATATTAGAAGCTCTTAATTGCCTAGGTCCATTTTTTTCACTAGGTGTGGCAAAATGGTGAAATTTTATTACTCCTTCTTCATTGATTAGCTGGAAACTCTACAAAGAGAAACTTTGCTTATCAGCTATTTATGGACTTTGCTTTGTTATTTTTAAAAGGAAAAATGAAAACTTTGCTAAAGCATAAAGGTGATCAAAAGCCAGACACTGCGGATCACACCTGTAATCCCAGCACTTTAGGGAGCCAAGGCAGGAAGACTGCTTGAACTCAGGAGTTGAGACCAGCCTGGGCAACATGACAAGACTTTATCCCTACAGATAAAAAAGTTAGACTCGTGTGGTTATGCATGCCTGTGACCCCAGCTACTTGGGAGGCTGAGATGGGAAGATCACTTCAGCCTGGGAGGTCAAGGCTACAGTGAACTGTGATCGCACTACTGTACTGCATTCCAGCCTGGGTGATAAGAGTGAGACACTGTTGCAAAAAAAAAAGAAAAAATGATTAAATTTAAAAGAAAAAAATAAAAATAAAAAAGATTAAATTTAAAAGCTTGCTTTCTGAAACAACTTCTAAGATTTCCAATTTTTATTTTAATCTTAAAATAATTTTATTTTTAATTTTGTAGAGAAGGGATTTCACCATGTTGCCCAGGCTAGTCTTGAACTCCTGGGCTTGAATGATCAACCTGCCTCAGCCTCCCAAAGTGCTGGGTTTACAGGCATAAGCCACCACACCTGCTCAAACTTCAGCCCATTCCAAAACCCTTAAAAAGCCCAGCCCCAAACTCCTCAGGGAGATGAATTTGAGGTGAAGTTGAAATTGCAATGATCTGCAATTCCCAAATCCCAAAAGCTCTGAAAAACCTTATTTGCAATTCAAAACTCAAAATCTCTAAATTAAATTTAAGTTTTTTTAATAACTTCTTCTGCGGGCAAATTTGACCTATCCTGAACATTTGGCAGGCAAACCTGACCTGGACTGATGTGAATTATTTAAATCTTTATTTGTCCTACTTGATGTAAAAGCTGATATATTTTACTGAAGAAATATTAACATATAGGGTTGCAGAGTGCTGTCCCAGGTCCTGCTGAGGTGTTATGCAATGTTCAGAATATGCATTAACCTTCCTAAACCCCAAATATTCTGAATTTTGAAATATATTTGGTCCCAGTGTTTCAGATAAGGGACTATGAACTGTAATAAAAATACAGTAGTTAACTTTCATTGAGTACTTATTCTCTACCAGATAATGCTCTAAATGTGTTAGATTTAACTCACTTAATCTTCACAACAAACCTATGAAGTAGGTTCAATTGCAATGCTTCTTTTAGGAAACTGAGGCCAGCATGGCCAAATGAATTGCTCAAGATTGTGCCCAAGAGACAGTCTAATGGCCAAAAGGATTTGAACTGAGACAGTTGGATTGCACTGTGACCTTGCATCTGCCCCTGTATTCTGTATCTCACTAAGTGGCACCATTATTCTCCCAGCTCTCAATGATGTGACTCCAATCTTGCTTATTTCTCTGTCATGATGTAACCATAGAAGCTCCATTGCCTGATGCACATGACAAGTCAATATGCTGAGACCCTGGGTTGTAGCAGAGAAGAAGGTTTAATCACTGGGCTCCTGAATAAAGAGACAGGAGGAAATCTCAAATTCATCTACCTGAGGAGTTTGGGGCTGAAGTTTTTCAGGGTTTTGGAATGGGCCAAAGTTTGAGCATTGCTGATTGGTCAGAGTGCAGGGTGAAGTGATGGGAGAGGGAGATGAAGAAACTATGTTTTTGCTTGGTGCTATGGCTCATGCCTATAATCCCGGCACTTTGGGAGACCGAGGTGGGTGGATTACCTGAGGTCAGGAGTTTGAAACCAGCCTGACCAACATGTTGAAACCCCCATCTCTACTAAAAATACAAAAAATTAGCTGGGCATGGTGGCACATGGCTGTAATCCCAGCTACTCAGGAGGCTAAGGCAGGAGAATTGCTTGAACCTGAGAGGCAGAGTTTGCAGTGAGCAGAGATTGTGCCACTGCACTCCAGCCTGGGCGACAGAGAGTCCATCTCAAAAACAAAACAAAAAAAGAGGCCAGGCATGCTGGATCACACCTGTAATCCTAGTACTTTGGGTGGCCAAGTGGGCAGATTGCCTGAGCTCAGGAGTTCAAGGTCATCCTGGGCAACAGGGTGAAACCTGATCTCTAATAAAATACAAAAAATTAGCTGGGCTTGGTTGCAGATGCCTGCAATCTCAGCTAATTGGGAGGTTGAGGAAGGAGAATCACTTGAATCTGGGAGGTGGAGGTTGCAGTGAGCTGAGATCACACCACTGCACTCCAGCCTGGGCAACAGAGCAAGACTCTGTCTCCAAAAATAAAAATAAATAAAAAAAGAAACTATATTCTCACACTGATTCAGTTCCGTGGGCATCTTCAGACTGGTTGGCATCAGCTATTCCACTGAAATTCAGGATCTGAAAACCATTTAAAGCAATTCTTAAACAAATTTCTTATTATTATGACATCAGAGATCTATAAGAACAATGGGGATGTAAATTAATCCTTAAACAAAAGCCTTATGATTCTAACATCAGAAATCCTATTGATACAGGAATTGAGAAGAAATCACTTACACAGATAATAAGGGTATGGGAGTAACCAAACACTATTTCATATTTGACAATGCTTCCTGTATAATTTTTATACCAAATAAGCCAAATTATGCCATTTTCGGACTTTAGGGAAACTAATATCTCAAAGGATTAATTCGGTTAAAAAAAGACATAATTTATAATTTGATTTTAGAAAGTTTGTCAAATATCAAAGGTTTAAAAACACTTGATATTACAGGTAATTGTAAAATAAGTCATTCCCAGGAGGTTGAGGCAGGATAATTGCTTGAACCTGGGAAGTGGAGATTGCAGTGAGCAGAGATCACATCACTGCACTTTATCCTGGGTGACAGTGAGACTCTGTCTCAAAAAAGAATAAAAAAGAAAAGAAAAAGAAATATTTCCTTTAGACATTTAAGTAGACATTTTAGCATCGGGCTACAGCAAATAGAACTTGAGGGGAAAACAAAACTTATATGAGCTGAAAATGAGTTGAAGAAGTGTGTTACTATTTCATGCCCTTTAAAAGGGGAGAGAAATAATCAAAAATGACAAGATGTAATAAAAGTTGAACTTTGTGTTAAACAAATTAAAATTTATTTTTATTTTTATTTTTTGAGACAGATTTTGTTCTGTAGTCCAGGCTGGAGTGCAGTGGTGTGATTTTGGCTTACTGCAACCTCTACTTCCTGGGTCCCTGTTCAAGCAATTCTCCTGCCTCAGCCTCCTAAGTAGGTGGGATTACATGAACATAATACCATATCCAGCTAATTGTTATATTTTGTTTTTAGTAGATATGGGGTTTCACCATGTTGGCCAGGCTGGTCTTGAACTCCTGACTTCATGATCCACCTGGCTTGGCTCCCAAAGTGCTGGGATTACAGGCATGAGCCACCACACCCAGCCAAATTAAAATCTCTTATAATTTATTAAGAGTAAACTAATCCCTTAAGAAAATTAATTTTATTGTTCTAACCAATTATTTAGTGTATAAGTGTTTTCTTTTTTTACATCAAGCCCAATCTCTAGAGAAACCATTATAATTTATCTTTAATTTTAGACAAATTAATCATAAGAAAGTTTTTGGTTTTCTTTCCTTATAAATCCTCTTATTGTGACTCACACAGACCACTTATGACATACTTGGACTTTCTGATTTGTCATGAACATCCTTTTTTTTTTTTTTTTTTTTAGACAACCAGTCATTTTATTCTAGGATTAAATTTACCATAAAAGATTCTTTCTTATATAAAGTTATTTCTCTTTAAGCTTTCTTACCGAAAACAAAACCTCGTTATTTTTATGATTTTCTTTACATCTCTCTTCTTTCTTGGTTCCTTTTATCTTGTTTTGCACATAACCTTTAAATAAGCTTTGAATTGGACAAAAATTGTTCACTTTAAAACAAGGACACACTTTATTTTAGAATGTTTTCCTACAATATATTTTTATTAGAAAATACCCAGATAACAAAATATCTATTATTTAATTTAATGTAATTTCAGATTCTAAATTATGATGTTTTTACCTAATTATTTACCTATGTTACTTATGAAAACTGTGATAGTAATGATTTAAAGTTATGAAACTGCCATTGCAAAATTATAATTAAGACAGTGAAAAAGATCTGACCTAACTGACTCCATCTTGCTTCTAACCTCCAATCTGTCCTTGTTCATTTCTGGACATAGGCCAAACTAACTTTGGGAAAACTTAGTTTATAGTTTAGTTTTGAAACAAAAATAACAGTCCTTTCCCAAAACAAACCTTACTGCCTGTGGACTGCCTAAAGCCACAAGATTAGAAGTTATGACAATCTTACTAAATTCAAGATGTAGCTATTTTCATTAATCCAATATCAATGTCCCATTTATTAAAAATTACATAAGCAAAGATCATTCTGTCTTGGGCTGGGTTTATAGTACCCCTATGCCAAATTTTGAAACTTTATAGTATTTGGCAAGGATAATTATGAAATTGCTTAATAAATGCAAACAAAAATTTATGTTGGCAATTTTTAAGATATTGCTATTATTAGTTTACCAATAATTTTAAAGCTAACTTATTTATTGAAGATTTTACTTGGGCCAGACGTGGTAGCTCATGCCTGTAATCCCAGCACTTTGGGAGGCTGAGGAGAGCAGATCATGAGGTCAGGAGATCAAGACCATCCTGGCCAATATGGTGAAACCCTGTCTTTACCAAAATACAAAAAATTAGCCAGGTGTGGCAGTGCATGCCTGTAGTCTCAGCTACTTGGGAGGCTGAGGCAGGGGAATTGCTTAAACCCAGGAGGTGGAGGTTGCAGTGAGCCAAGACTATGCCACTGCACTCTGGCACAGCGACAGAGCAAGACTCCATCTTTAAAAAAAAAAAAGATTTTACTTAAGTTATGTAAACTTGAAAAAGTATTTGACTAGTCTTTTTTCCCGATTAAAGTATTTGATTCACACATTTTTATTTTTTCAAGTTAATTAGTTAGAGCTCTTTTAGATATATTCAATAGTGAAATATTGTGTATGCAATACAAAAATACACAGACAGGAATGGTGATAGAAAGACACTTTACAGATTCATAATCAGCTTTTTTTCCTATCTTATACTTTCAAACTCTTGATAACCTGTCTCACTATCCTAAGCAGCTGCTAGCTAAATAACTTTAAATTTGCATATTAAAGGAGACAACTCAGGTGGAAATCAAATAGCAAAATGTACATGATAAGGTATAGAGAGAAAAAGTCTTGGTGTGCTAGAGGAAAATTAAAATGAATTTAATTGCTAATTTAAAATAAAATTATAGAAATTATAAAGGCCCATTATTATTTTAAAAATTTTAATTTAAGTTTTTTTTTTTGAGATGAAGTTTCACTTTTGTTGCCCAGGCTGGAGTGCAATGGTGTGATCTTAGCTCACTGCAACCTCCACCTCCTGGGTTCAAGTGATTCTCCTGCCTCCGCATGTTAGGAAGCTGGGATTATAGGCACATGCAACTATACCCAACTAATTTTTTGTATTTTTAGTAGAGATGGGGTTTTACCATGTTGGCCAGACTGGTCTCGAACTCCTGACCACAGGTGATCCATCTGCCTTGGCCTCCCAAAATCCTGGGATTATAGGTGTGTGCCAGCATGCCCAGCCCAAAGCCCTTTTAAAAACACACACACACACACACACACACACACACACACACACACACACTAGAATTGTCTGACTTATCAGAATCAACTAATTTGGAAAAACCTGATTCATCAAATGAATCTTTGGCAACAACAGGGTTTCACTGTGTTGGCCAGGCTGATTTCAAACTTCTGACCTCAGGTGATCCACCCGCCTTGGCCTCCCAAAGTGCTGACACTGCAGGTGTGAGCCACTGCACCCAGCCTAAGAACAGTTTTTGTATTTTATTTTCACATTAAAAATCAGTCAGATTAGTCCCGGAATGGTGGCTCACGCCTGTAATCCCAGCACTTAGGTAAGCCAAGGTGGGCAGATCACAAGGTCAAGAGATCGAGACCATCCTAGCCAACATGGTGAAACTCTGTCTCTACTAAAAATACAAAAAATTAGCTGGGCGTGGTGGCATGTGCCTGTAGTCCGAGCTACTTAGGAGGGTGAAGCAGGAGAATTGCTTGAACACGGGAGGCGGAGGTTACAGTGAGCCGAGATTAAGCCACTGCACTGCAGCCTGGTGACTGAAATCACCTTTCCAAAAGTTATAACAGTGAGAAAATCATGACAGTGGAGGTGATCTGATCTAACCGACCCCTCTCTTGCCTTTAGCTTTCAAGCTACCAAGCTAGCTTTGGAAGGTATTTAGTCTATAGTTTCAATGATATTGAAACTTCCCCCAAACTCAGCTGCCTTTGTAAAGCAATGAGAGACCACCAGGCTAGGGGGAGGAGAGGAGCCTAAATTATGTTAAGGTGTAGAAATAAATGATTGCCAGCCATTATTCCAAAGGTCCTGAAGACAACATCACTATTGTAGAACCTATTGGCCTTTTGAGATATCTTTTCAGGTTTTATTTTTGAGACAAAGTCTCCCTCTGTTGCCCAGGTTGGAGTGCAATGGTTTGATCTCGGCTCACTGCAACCTCCACTTCCTGGGTTTAAGGGATTCTCCTGCCTCAGCCTCCTGAGTAGCTGGGATTACAGGTGCCTGCCACCACACCCATTTAATTTTTTTTTTTTTTTTTTTTGATATGGAGTCTCATTCTGTCACCCAGGCTGGAGTGTAGTGGCACAATCTCGGCTCAGTGCAATCTCTGCAACCCCAGGTTCAAGCAATTTTCCTGCCTCAGCTTCCCGAGTAGTTAGGACTACAAGCATGTGCCACCACACCCAGCTAATTTTTGTATTTTTAGTAGAGACAGGGTTTTATCATGTTGGCCAGGATGGTCTCTATCTCTTCACCTTGTGATCTGCCCGCCTCGGCCTCCCAAAGTGCTGGGATTACAGGCATGAGCCAACGTGCCCAGCCCCAGCTGATACTTATTTTTTTAGTAGAGATGGGGTTTCACCAGGTTGGTCAGGCTGGTATTGAACTCCTGACCTTGTGATCTGCCCGCCTCGGCCTCCCAAAGTGCTGGGATTACAGGCATGAGCCAACGTGCCCAGCCCCAGCTGATACTTATTTTTTTAGTAGAGATGGGGTTTCACCAGATTGGTCAGGCTGGTATTGAACTCCTGACCCTGTGATCTGCCTGCCTTGGCCTCCCAAAGTGCTGGGATTACTGGTGTGAGCCACCACGCTTGGCCTCGTCTCAGGTTTTTTGCATGTCTGACACGCATGGCTCCACCTGGACCCCCCCAGAAGATACTCAGTGCAAGAGGACAGCTTCAACTCCTTATGATTTCATCTCTGCTCCAACCAATCTGCAGCATAGCCACTCCCACCCCTTCCCTGTAGCTAACTTTGGAAAACCCTTAACCTATGAGCCTTTGCTGAGATTGATGACATTGACTTGAGTAATAACTCTGTCTCCCGTGTGATGTGGCTGGCCCCACATCAATGAAACTCTTTTTTTTTTCCTGAGATAAGATTTCCTTCTCTCTGTCACAAGGCTGGAGTGCAGTGGTGCAATCTTGGCTCACTGCAGTCTCTGCCTCTGGGCTCAAGCTGTTCTCCCACCTCAGCCTCCTGAGTAGTTGTAACTACAGGTGCATGCCACCATGCCCAGCTTTTTTTTTTTTTTTTTTTTTTTTGTATTTTAGTAGAGATGGTGTTTCACCATGTTGCCCAGACTGGTCTTGAACTGTTGAGCTCAAATTATCTGCCCACCTCAGCCTCCAAAAGTGCTGGGATTACAGGCATGAGTCACCATGACCTGCCAAAGTCTTTCTTTACTGCAATGTCATAGTCTTTTTTGTGCAGCAGGCAGGAAGAACCCATCAGGTGGTTACATTACCAGTTTAATATAAGAGATATTACAAAGGATATAGAAGAGATGCATAGGGCAAGGTATGGGGAAGGGGCATGAAGATTTTATGCCCTCTCCTGAAGCATCACCCTCCAGAAACCTCCACATGCTCTTCAGAAGCTCTCCAAACCTCCAAAAGGGAGGCTTCATTACATAGGCAGGACTGATTTAAGCTTTGGCCATTGGTGACCAAATTAGCCTTCAGCCCCTCTCCCTTCCCTGAATGTTAGGGAGTGGGGCTGAAAGTCCCAACCCTCTAAACCTACCTTGGTCTTCCTGGTGACCAGTTCTCATCCTAAAGTTAAAGTTACCTAGGGAATGTCGGCCATCAGTCAACTCATTAGCATACAACAGATATCACTTTGGAGATTCTAAGGATTTTAGGAGTCATATGATAGGAAACTGGGTCAAAGACCAAATATATATTTCACAGTACTACTGTCCACTCACAAGTCTCTTACGTCAAAAGGATATACAACTCAAAAGATACTGCTCTGTTACTAGAATCCCATTTAATTATTAATAACTAGTCCAGTTCATTATATTTGTGAATGTCTTCCACAGTGAGGCCACTCAGGTCTGCAAGCTTCCATTCCATTCTTGTCAGGTTCCTGAGATGCTCCAAGCCTCTTTCAAGATGTTCATGTAATATTATCCCTCAATGTGTAACCCATTTATTCATTCCTTTAACCATCGGTGGGGGGTGTCCAGGTTCTTGGCATCTTGAACAAAGAATTGGACAAACTGCACAAACAAAGCAAGGAAGGAACGAAGGGTTTTTTTTTTTTTGAGACGGAGTTTCGCTCTTGTTACCCAGGCTGGAGTGCAATGGTGCGATCTCGGCTCACCGCAACCTCCACCTCCTGGGTTCAGGCAATTCTCCTGCCTCAGCCTCCTGAGTAGCTGGGATTACAGGCACGCGCCACCGTGCCCGGCTAATTTTTTATATTTTTGGTAGAGACGGGGTTTCACCATGTTGACCAGGATGGTCTCGATCTCTTGACCTTGTGATCCACCTGCCTCGGCCTCCCAAAGTGCTGGGATGACAGGCGTGAGCCACCGCGCCCGGCCGGAATGAAGGGTTTTATTGAAAATGAAAGTACATTTCATAGTGTGGGAGCAGGCCTGAGCATAGGGGCTCAAAGGCCCTATTACAGAGTTTTTGTGAGTTTAAATACCCCCTAGAGGATTCCATTGTTTACTTGGAGCATGCCCCATGTAAATGGAGATAACGTAAAGTTACAAAGCCATTTTCGGGCTTCGCCCTGTGGAGAGGATATTTCCTGTTACAGCTGAAGTGCAAATTGGCCTCATGTTCCCTGCCTCCAGACCATGCCCCTCACTATTCCTTCTTCTCTCCACTAATATCCAAACTTTTCCACCTTTGCAAGGGACTTCAGAATCGGCCACTGCACTGGTCTAGATTGCAGGCAAGTCTGGCAAGTGCCTCCCCTCAGTCCATTCTCATTCGATAGGATAAGAACATAGATGAAGAACTAGTGAGCCATCTTTACCAAAAGGCAATATAGCTGCATTCACTCTTAGTCTCTGCAATCAAAAATAAAATCTGAGGCCTTCCAGCCATCTGAATGGACCCCTCCTCTCTGCCAAGGGCATTCCAAAGTTAGCCTGAAAGAATAATTTTAGGCCATGATGGGAAGCGGGAGCTGGACATGCCTTGTTATACATTCCTTCTCCTCCCCTCTTTTGGAATTACTGATAGAACAGACTCTTGAAGTCTTTTTTTTTTTTTTTTTTTTGAGATGAAGTTTTGTTCTTGTTGCCCAGGCTGAAGTGCAATGGCATGATCTCAGCTCACTGCAACTTCTGCCTCCCGGCTTCAAGCAATTCTCTTGCCTCAGCCTCCTGAGTAGCTGGGATAATAGGCACCCGCCACCATGCCCAGGTAATTTTATATGTTTTTAGTAGAGATGGGGTGTCACCATGTTGGCCAGGCTGGTCTTGAACTCCTGACCTCAGGTGATCCACCTGCCTGAGCCTCCCAAAATGCTGGCATTGCAGGTGTGAGCCACTGTGCCCAGCCAGCTCTTTAAGTCTTCTAAGAAACATTTACCATGTTATCTCTGTGAAGCCTGCTGCCTGGAGGCGTCATCTGCATGATAAAACCTTGGCTCCAACAACCTCTTAACGTAACCCAGACATTCCTTTCTATTGAGTCTGGGTCCTTAGATAATAACTCTTTCAACCAATTGCCAATCTGAAAAACATTTGATTATGCCTATAAGTTGGAAGACCCAC
The DNA here is from genome assembly GCA_031835075.1 of Saguinus oedipus. Taxonomy (NCBI): domain Eukaryota; kingdom Metazoa; phylum Chordata; class Mammalia; order Primates; family Cebidae; genus Saguinus; species Saguinus oedipus. The sequence continues at coordinate 172,059,772 of CM063173.1, forward strand.
TTCTAGCTCTTCCACCTGAGGACTAAGCTCTGATTATTTTTTAAATCTTGCCCAGATTTCTACCTAAGGGGTCTAGGGAGTCATGCCCTACAAACCATAAGTTCTCATCAGATAGGTTTTATTTGACCCTATGTATCATGACTTACTTTTCAACCTGACTCTGGCATAACTTTATGAAACACGAAAACAAATATTTAACCCAAATCCGTATTTCCTTGCTGCGCCTTGAAATTGCCCTGCAAAGTCTCTCATGGGAAAAATCCACATTCTATAGAGAACCTCCTTTCCCCTTTGTTTTCTTTCCTTCCTTTCCACAGCCAGGAGATAATCAATTAAGAGCCAGGCACCCTTTTAGGTTTGACAGTAAACATTTTACAACGTGCTCTCTCTCTCTCTCTCTCTCTCTCTCTCTCTCTGAAGACTACTATCTGAGAGATTGCTCTGCAAAGTAAAACTTGGTTTCCACAATCCTTTATCTTTTTTTTTTTTTTTTTGAGACGGAGTTCTGCTCTTGTTACCCAGGCTGGAGTGCAATGGCGCGATCTCGGCTCACCGCAACCTCCACCTCCTGGGTTCAGGCAATTCTCCTGCCTCGGCCTCCTGAGTAGCTGGGATTACAGGCACGCGCCACCATACCCAGCTAATATTTTTGTATTTTTAGTAGAGACAGGGTTTCACCATGTTGACCAGGATGGTCTCGATCTCTTGACCTCGTGATCCACCCGCCTCGGCCTCCCAAAGTGCTGGGATTACAGGCTTGAGCCACGGCGCCCGGCCCACAATCCTTTGTCTTAACCTGAATATTCTTTTCCATTGATCCCAGGTCTTCAGATAAATTCAACCAATTGTCAACCAGAAAATGTTTAAATTTACCTATAGCCTGGAAGCCCCCTGCTTTGATGTATTTCTTTTCTTTCTTTCTTTTTTTTTTGAGATGCAGTCTCACACTGTTGCCCAGGCTATAGTGCAGTGGCACAATCTTGGCTCACTGCAATCTCTGCCTTCCTGGGTTCAAACAATCCTCCTGCCTCAGCCTCCTGAGTAGCTGGGACTACAGGTATGCGTCACCATGCCCAGCTAATTTTTTTGTATTTTAGTAGAGACGGGGTTTCACCATGTTGGCCAGGATGGTCTCGATCTCCTGACCTCATGATTCACCTGCCTTGGCCTCCCAAAGTGCTGGGATTACAGGCATGAGCCACCGTGCCTGGCCAAACCAATGTATTTCTTAAATGTATTTGATTGATGTCTCCTCATGCCTCCCTAAAAATATACAAAACCAAGCTGTACCCCAACCACCTTGGGCACATGTTCTCAGGACCTTCCGAGGGCTGTGTCATGGGCTATGGTCACTTCTATTCGGCTCAGAATAAATCTCTTAAAATATTTTGCAGAGTTTGACTCTTTTCGTCGCCATATCTTTCTGGACCAATGTACATCTTACACGTATTGATTGAGGTCTCATGTCTTCCTAAAATGTATAAAACCAAGCTGTACCCTGACCACCTTGAGTACATGTTCTCGGGATCTCCTGATGTCTGTGTCACAGGCCACTGGTCACTCATGTTTGCCTCTGAATAAATCTCTTCAACTATTTTACAGAGTTTGACTCTATTCATTGACACCCCAATTTTGCCAGATGGGGTAAAGGTACAACCCACCTCGATGAGGTCCCTAGGAATCTTGGCATAAGGTTTAAACACACAGTAAGAGTTTCTTGGTTATAAATTATTCTTGTTTCCAGCATTTGTAGTTGCATCCCAGATCCTAGGACCCCTGCATCGGGTAGTGGGGGAAAAGAGAATAAACTACAATCATTATAGCAGTATGCCCCTCCCTTGGTAAGAGCCATATATCATCCCAGCATTCCCCACCCCCTCTTCCTCAGCTCAACCAGAACCACAGGAGAATCCAGTGAATCAGCAGAGTCCAGTGAGGACCTCGCGTCCCCTCATGTCGAGTGTGAGCGCACATCAGGAAGGCGTGGAAGCCAGCCCTTCATGCACTTACCGCCCTCTGTTTTAGACAACCAATGTTTTAATTGCCAGCTTCCCTCCTCTGTCAGGAGGAGATTTCCCTGCCCACTGTTAGACATTATGGTCTGTACAGAGTGTTCCTTGGTCTGAGGAAGTTGTGGTCAGCCATCCAAATCCATGCAATAGTTCCTGCTCTGTTGTATTTTTTTTTAAATAGCACTCTGAGAATTTGTATTTTCCACTGGGTAAGAAAGCTAGATCCAGAGTCAATGTCTATTCTTTTTTTTTTTTGAGATGGAGTTTCACTCTTGTTACGCAGGCTGGAGTGCAATGGCACGATCTCAGCTCACTGCAACCTCCGCCTCCTGGGTTTTTAGGCAATTCTCCTGCCTCAGCCTCCTGAGTAGCTGGGATTACAGGCACGCACCACCATGCCCAGCTAATATTTGTATTTTTAGTAGAGATGGGGTTTCACAATGTTGACCAGGATGGTCTCGATCTCTTGACCTCGTGATCCACCCGCCTCGGCCTCCCAAAGTGCTGGGATTACAGGCATGAGCCACCGAGCCAGGCCTGTCAATGTTTATTCTTATCAAGACCCATTCGTAGCCCCCAGTGCTTCCAGTATCAGTCTCACCTCCCAACTATGTTCAGGGCCTTCCCCTCGGGGAATCTGCCCATGGCCGCTGGCAGTCTCTACATCTTGTGCTGACAGACACAACAATTTTTTATTGGCATTTTGTGCCTGAGACGGTGCAAAAAGAACACGTTTAGATTTAGCTCATCTCTGCACGGTTGCAGTGTCCCCATATCTGCCCATTTCATGGACCCAGGTGGCCACTTTCTAACAGTACTGACTCCACATTAGAAAAAAGCATGTTTGCTAGAATAGAATTATTGCTTTGCTTGCGTGTGTAGATTGTTTACTAAAAACAGCCTCAGGAAAACAGGATCTTCAAGAAAGATAAAAGAAAATACTCTGGGAATAGGCTGGCCAGCTGATATCAATAGGCTAATGGCGCCTGCAGAAGGTCATGAAACATTGACCAAGAAAGCAGTGATTCAGCCTGAGCAACAGGATGAGACCTTATCTCTACTAAAACTCAATAAAATTATCTGGGCATGGTGGCACGTGCCTATACTCCCAGCTACTTGTGAAGCTGAGGTGGGAGGATCACTTGAGCCTGGAAGATTGAGGCTACAGTGAGTTATGATGGCTCCACTGCACTCCAGCCTGGGCGACAGAGCAGAACCCTGTCTCGAGGAAAGAGAGAGTCATAATTAACTACTGGTCTGAAATTGTGCGTATTTCACAAGAATGTTTTGATCGTCATTTCTCTAATTTCCCTTAAAAGCCCCAGATTTGGCAGCCCAACTTGGAAAGGTAGTCTGAATGCTGGATCACTGCCTTCCCTAGGTTGCTGGCTTTTTAAATAAAGCTCACTTTCCTTTCACCAAAGCCTGTTTCTCAAGCAATGAGTGGCCAGACCTGAGTTTAGTTACAACCTCAAGGGAACACGTGGAGCTATTTGTTTGATGATTCTCATCACCTGCCAAATCTGGAAGGGGTATGTTTTGATGGGCACTGACATGTCCTACTTCAATGAATGCTTCTAACGTTGATAGGGCTGTGCCCCATATGGGCATCCCTTTAATTGGATTCCATTGCCCTCCTGCCTGACTGTGTGGCCAGGTCATTGGCCACTGCCCGTGGGTCAGTAAAAACCCAAACATAAGGGCTTTTTACCACTGTTCAATTCTTCCACCACGGCTAGGAAAACAGCATGCAATTCTGCCCACCAAGCTGATTTGTTTTTACTTTCTTTGATGAGAGTAGTACTTTCCAAAGAGGATGATGCCATTCACCTTTAAACTGCCACTCACAAGGTAAACAGCTCTTTGTAAGCTGTTCATAGGGCACTCTCCAGGTGATGGTAGAATCCAGCAGCTCTTCACACAGTTCCAGACTTAATTCTAGGGGGAAAAGATTTCTCTGTTCATCTCTTCCTTGCATTCCTCAGGTGGTTGGTCCTGCGTAAACCATTTCCATTTTATCATGGAGCTCTTATGGGCATTGCTGTCCCCATTAGAGTGTCTCTCTGACACCGACCAAAACACCAGGTTTCAGGATCATTTTATGTCCTTCAGTCATAGGGGTAGCTTCAATTAATATCCCATATCAAGGAACCAAAATGCCTCTTCATTGGAAATTCTCTAGTCCAAAGTCCCAGTACTTGTCACTGAGAGGTGCTCATAGACTTTTACCTTAAGCTCCAGTTTATATTCCACTCAGAGCCAACAGAGAATTTGTTCACACCAGCACTCCAGCTTCTACTCTACATTCTGTGTGGGCTCTGACAATCTTGTTTGTTCCCATTTAGGGTGTTCGAATACTACTGCTTAAAGGGCAGATTGACATGCCCTCTGTTTTATAGCACTAGGCAGGGGAAACATTCCCTACTTCGGTACAATGTCCATCCCTGTAATACAATCAGGTAAGATGCAACCACTTTACATTGTGTTCAAACACACTAACTTTCCTATAAACTTTTATCTTAATTCTATCAATGCTTACTTTCCTATCTGTAGCCTCCATTAGGACTAGGCCAGACTGGGCAACATAAGGAGATACCATCTCCACAAAAAAATTAAAAATTATCTGATTAGGCCTGGCACAGTGTAATCCCAGCACTTTGGGATGCTGAGGCAGGAGGATCACCTGAGGTCAGGAGTTTGAGGCCAGCCTGGCCAACATGGTGAAACCCCATTTCTACTAAAAAAAAAAAAAAATACAAAAATTAGCTGGGCCTTTAATCCCAGATACTTGGGAGACTGAGGCAGGAGAGTCACTTGAATCCAGGAAGCAGAAGCTACAGTGAGCAGAGATTACACTCTAGCCTAGGTGACAGAATGATACTGTCTCAAAAAAAAGCTGATTCTGCCACTGCAGTCCAGCCTGGATGACACAGTGAGACTGTGTCTAAAAACAAAAAAAATTTTCTCTGATAACCTACAGGACCCATTTGGCAGTTTACTTTAATAGTCAATAGGCTCTTAATTAATTAATTAATTAAGATAGGGTCTAGCTTTATTTCCCAGATTGCAGTGCAGTGGTATGATATTGACTCACTGCAACCTCTGCCTCCCAGGTTCAAGTGATTCTTGTGCCTCAGCCTCCAAAGTAGCTGGGAATACAGGCAAATGCCACCACGCCTGGCTAATTTTTGTATTTTTGGTAGAGACGGGCTTTCACCATATTGGCCAGGCTGGTCTTGAACTCCTGACCTCGGGTGATTCACCCACATCAGCCTCCCAAGTGCTGGGATTATGGGCGTGAGCCACTGTGGCCAACGTGTCAACAGGCTTTTAAGTTCACTCCCCTTGAGGAGGCATTGTGATTCATGGCAACATCATCTCCCTGAGCAAAGAATCTTATTGTGAGTCCCTCAGATTGTTGACTTACTGGTTAAGGTATGATCTACTGACATTGAAATGAAAAGGATGCTGATTTATTTCTGAATCACGAAGTTTTACTCATTGTCTGGCATGTGGACATTTTAGCTTATATGCTGCAATCTGTAGTCAATGATGGTACACTCTAATGAGAAAAGACAACTCTAGTATGAGGAGTCCTCCTCCCTCCCTTCATCTAAACTCTCCTGTAAAAGCCTTGCAATTTATAACAGACTCTGGAAAACTCCCAACTTTGTTGATGTGTCTTCCTGGGTCCATCTTCACATTTGTCTTTCAATAAACCTTTATCAAATTATTTATGTCTCAATAGCCTTAATTTTGGCTGACAGTTTTAGTGTAGTTGGCAGGAATTCAGAGTGATTCCCCTGGAGCACCCAGCGTGGCTTCTGACCCTCTACAGGTACTGGCAACAAGCCCATTGCATTCCTCAGATGCCCCTGCTGGGTGCTACAGAGGAGTTCCTTCAGAATTAATAAACCTCCTATCTTGGTCAAAGCTCCGGTTTTTGAAGCTGCTATCCTCCTTGGCTAGGAGGCACGAAGACTCTTTCAGACTGAGAGTTACTGCTATGAATTCAAGGTAAGGGTGAGATTCTAGGACAGGGCAAAACAGGAGATCTGTGAGTTGTTGTCCTGGAAGTTTGGGGAGAGACGACTTTTCTTTTCTCCTTTTTGATTGCACGAGGGAATGCTTGCTCCAAAGTTGAGACACTTACCGCCTCCAGCCCAATGGGAATACTGGGCTGGGTGTGGTGGCTCACACCTATAATCCCAACACTTTGGGAGGCTGAGGTGTGTGGATCACCTAAGGTCAAGAGTTCAAGACCAGCCTGGCCAACATGGTGAAACTTTGTTTCTACTAAAAATACAAAAATTAGCTGGGTGTGGTGGCACACACCTGTGATCCCATCTCCTCAGAAGGCCGAGGCAGGAGGATTGCTTGAACCCAGGAGGCAGAGGTTGCAGTGAGTCAAGATCGAGCCACTGCACTCCAGCCTGGGTGACAGAGTGAGATTCTACCTAAAAAAAAAAAAAAAGGGAAACTGAAATTAGCAGAGGGAGGTGTCAGACATAGTATCCAAAATATGTAGCAGTCTTATAGGAGAATCCTCACATGACTTTTTGCTTAGTTGGCAGGCTTTCTAAACACTGGTCATCTCTTGCCAGTGAGCATCCTGCCACTTCTTCAGAAGCGGTTGAGGAATCTAAGGCAGTTAAGGGAAATCTTTTCAGCCTGTTTGGTGAAATATCCAGGAAGAAAGATTCTAGGCAGAACACTTGATACACCACATAGTTTGTCTCGCTCGAAACAACCAAGATGGGAGATGGGTCTTTTTTTTTTTTGAGACGGAGTCTTGCGCTGTCGCCAGGCTGGAGTGCAGTGGCATCATCTCTGCTCACTGCAACTTCTGCCACCCCAGGTTCAAGTAATTCTCCTGCTTTAGCCTCCCAAGTAGCTGAGACTACAGGTGTGCACCACCACGCCCAGCTAATTTTTGTAGAGACGGGGTTTCACCATTTTGGCCAAGATGGTCTCGATCTCTTGACCTTGTGATCCGCCCGCCTCGGCCTCCCAAAGTGCTGGCATTACAGGCATGAGCCACTGCGCCCGGCCGGAAATGGGTCTTCTAAGACTAAGGGTGCACCATCTCTGTCAACACCAGCTGGTTCTACGTATAATACTTATGTGCCTTCTACTTCCAAGTACTTAGACAAGTGGACCTGCTCACCCGGGATGGCTGTAAGCAGCAGTGGCCAAAATGGGGATTAAAAAACAATTGTTTTACCCATGACATTTTAATTCCATTTGATCATTCCTCGTGCAATGGAGGGTAAATTAATCTCTACTTCATATCTTATCAAAATACGACCTTCATCCTTTGATCACACGGAGTGTTTCATACCCTCCACCCAGGTACATCCACAGCTAGGAGCAGAACACTTCATTACCGGAGACAATGTGAAGAAGAGTTCTGTTCCAAATCTCAGCAAAAGCTGGCCAATTCTTCTTAACAGAAATTCCCTATAAATTCAAACAGACCGATCCAAAGAGCTGAGTTTGTTATACCCATTTCATTATGATATACAGTACCACGTTATATCATGAACATGGGTTGACAAGTTATTGCTGCATTAAATGGCAATGTTTCATTAAGGAGGCTGTTCTGCTTTACCCATCTGAAAACTACTTAGAAAATGTCTGCATCTCCTAATTTCAGAAACTACAGTTTTTCCAAAGACAAAGGTATTTAAATAGTTTAGTGCTGAGTGTTCTTAACAGAACATAACTCGACTTAGTTCAGAAGGTATTCTGTCAACTCTTAATCTAAGTAAGAATGGGTGTGTGTTAGGCCGTTCTTGCATTGCTATGAAGAGCAACCATGTGGCTCAGTTGTTTGTAAAGAAAAGAGGTTTGTTGGCTCACAGTTTTGCCAACTGTGTGGCATGGCTCTGGCAACTGCGTGGCTTCTGGGGAGGCCTCAAGGAGCTTTAATTTATGGTGAATGGTAAAGACCGAGCATGGCCAGAGCAGGAGTAAGGAGGGCGGAGTAGGCGCCACACACTTTTAAACAACCAGATCTTGTGTGAGCTCAGAGTGAGAGCTCTCTCATCACTAAGGGGAGGGCGCCAGGCCATTCACAAGGGATATCTGCCCCAATGATCCACATTGGAGACTACATTTCAACGTAAGATTTGGAGGGAACACATATTCGAACCATATTGAGGGGATTTAAAAAATAAGGCTTTAAGAAGGCTTGTCATTTTAGATCTGGTTTTTAACAGAATGCAAGTCCCAACTTTTGCCTGTGGAACAAACAAAATCTTAAGATGACTGATTGGTTCAAAATGGTTTTATGGAAAAATTAATCTGTAACTAAAACTTGGCATTGAGTGACAAGGCTCTACCATTTTTTTAAGCAAAATATACAATAGTTTCAAAGGGCAGCACTGAGAATGAGAGGCTCATTTACAACAGCAGGTATTTTCTCTACCTCTTCTTCACAGGAGGTGGGCAGAGAACCGCTAGGATAGCTTCGTCAAACAGTTTCGAAGCCTCGCTGTGTGAGAGCCAAGCACTTAGGTAATTGACCGCACCAAGCTCCTTATCGCTGGTTAAAAACTGCAGATGGGTGATGGGAGTCAACTTCTCCTTCTGCGTCTTTAACAACATTAAGATCAAGTTTACTTCCTCCAAGGAGGATGGCAGTGTTGGGAAATGGTGCGGCATTTCAGGACGCCACTCCGCACAGACATTTTCAAATGATGCAGTACTCACGAGGGAGAAGCATATTAAAGCTGTGTCTGTTTACAGATAGAATGGGGGCATAATCTGTCACAATCTTCTTGTCCAGATGTATCCCATAAGCCCAGATTCCCTGGTTTTCCATCAACCTTAGCATTGGCAGCAGAATAATTGTCAAAGACAATAGTGACAATGCATTGGGAAATGCATTGGGTGTAAAACTGATCACTAGGCAGATTTTACTTACAGCTTCATCTCCAACCGCCACACACTTGACGGTTTGCAGCTGGGTCCCTCACTGGCCCCTGGCAGTGGTGGCCAAGCACTAAGGCAGGAAGCGGTGGCATAGAAGCATGGTAGGACAGGTGCATGGCTACAGGTGGCAGAGGATGGGGTGTCAAGGTCATTGTCCATGCCACCTCACCCTTAACCCAAAATGGGAATCTTTTGAAAATGCCTAAAATGACAAATTTGCATGCATAGTTGGAAAAAGCTGGGTCTAGACAGACTGGGTGGGAGACTTACTGCCACTAGCACTTAGAAGCTTTTATTTAGATGATTGCAAAAGTCATTGCAGTTTTTGCATTGCTGGAACTTGCCGTTTGATGTTGGATCCATTCTCACATAAATGTGGCTACGTTCTACAGCATTTTAGTGAGTATTTTTAACTTTATGGTTTTGTGTTAATGACTTATTACTTGCCGTTTATTTTATGTTTATTTTAGACTATGGAAATGATGTTAGACAAAAAGCAAATTCAATCGATATTGTGATTTGAGTTCAACATGGGTGGTAAAGCAGCAGAGACAACTCACAATATCAATAACGTATTTGGCCCAGGAACTGCTAATGAGTGTACAGTGCAGTGGTGGTTCAAGAAGGCTTGCAAGGGAGACAAGAGCTTAAAGACAGAGAGTGTGGTGGCCAGCCATCAGCAGTTGACAATGATCGGTTGACAGCAGTCATCAAAGCTGACCCTCTTACAACTGCACAAGATGTTGCTGGAGAGCTCAGTGTTGACCATTATATGGCCATTTGGCATTTGAAGCAAATTGGAAAGGTGAAAAAACCTGACAACTGGGTGCCTTATGAGCTGAGCAAAAATTTTAAAAAATCATTGTTTTGAAGTGTCGTCTTCTCTTATTCTATGCAACAGCAGTGAACTCTTTCTTGATTGGATTCGTGCAACCAAAAGTGAATTTAATGTTTTTTTTTTTTTTACTGAGGTGGAGTCTTGATCTGTCACCCAGGCTGGAGTGCAGTGGTACAGTCTCAGCTTACTGCACCCTCTGCCTCCTGGGTTCAAGTGATTCTCCTGCCTTAGCCTCCCAAGTAGCTGGGATTATAGACATGCGCCACCATGCCTGGCTAATTTTTGTATTTTTAGTAGAGATGGGGTTTTGCCATGTTGGCCAGGCTGGTCTTGAACTCCTGACCTCAGGTGATCTGCCCGCCTTGGCCTTTTAAAGTGCTAGGATTACAGGCGTGAGCCACCGTGCCTGGCCAAAAAGTGGATTTTATATGACAAGTGGTGACAGTCAGCTCGGTGGTTGGACCTAGAAGAAGCTCCAAGACACTTCCCAAAGTCAAACTTGCACCAAAAAAAGGTTATGCTCAGTGGTGATCTGCTGCCTGTCTGACCCACTACAGTTTCCTGAATTCCTGCAAAATGATAGCGCATCTGAGAAGTATGCTCAGCAAATCGATCAGAGGCACTGAAAACCGCAACGCCTGCAGCTGACATTGGTCATGGAAAGGGACCACCTCTTCTCCATGACAACGCCTGACCACACATTGAACAACCAATGCTTTAAAACTTGAAAAAATTAGGCTACAAAGTTTTACCTCATCTGCCATATTCACGTGACCTCTCACCAACTGACTATCCACTTCAAGTATCTCAACATCTTTTTGAAGGGAAAACGCTTCCACAACTAACAGGATGTAGAAAATGCTTTCCAAGAGTTTGTTGAATCCTGAAACGTGAATTTTTAAAGAAATAAATTTATTTTTCATTGCCAAAAATGTGTTGATTGTAATGGTTCATATTTTGAGTAATAAAGATATATTTGAACTGAAATATCATGATTTAAAATTCACCCTCCAAAACCGCAATTACATTTGCACCATCCTATAAAAGAAATTTTGGGCCGGGCGGGGTGGCTCACGCCTGTAATCCCAGCACTTTGGGAGGCCGAGGCGGGTGGATCACGAGATCAAGAGATCGAGACCATCCTGGTCAACATGGTGAAACTCCGTCTCTACTAAAAATACAAAAAATTAGCTGGGCATGGTGGCGCGTGCCTGTAATCCCAGCTACTCGGGAGGCTGAGGCAGGAGAATTGCCTGAACCCAGGAGGAGGAGGTTGCGGTGAGCCATTGCACTCCAGCCTGGGTAACAAGAGCGAAACTCTGTCTCAAAAAAAAAAAAAAAAAAAAAAGAAATTTTGAAAGAAAAGTTGTCTCTATTTAACAGGTAAATAAAAGGATATCAGAAACCTTTTCTTTTCTTTTCCTTTTTTTTTTTTGAGATAGGGTCTTGCTGTGTTGCCCAGACTGGAGTGCAGTGTCATGATTATGGCCGACTGTCGCCTTGCTCTCCCAGACCCAAGTGATCCTCCCACCTCAGCCTCCCGAGTAGCTAGGACTATAGGCACACGCCACCATACCTGGCTAATTTTGATATTTTTAGTAGAGATGGGGGTTTGCCGTGTGTCCAGGGAGGTCTTGAACTCCCAGGCTCAAGCAATCCACCCGCTACAGCCTCCCAAAGTGCTGGGATTACAGGTATGAGCTGCTGCACCTGGTCAGCCTGAAACTATTTCTAAATTGAAAAAGATGAAGCAAATTTCTCCCTTTCACCTCCAACAGCTCCTCCTTATCCTTCTGGCTTCTTCCCCACCCCACGCCCTTACTTGAACTCATTCCTTTCTGCTTGTTCCTTTAGCTTAGGTAGAGATTTTTGGAATTTCACAATGCACACATTTCTTTCTCTTAAAAGAGGGAAAGGTATTTAAATTTAGAACAGAAGAAGCGAACAGAACAGCTACAGAACAGGAATAAAACCACTGAGATTGTTAAAAAACAGATCCAACAAATTTTTCCTAAACTGGGACTAATGAATGCCACTTACGACTTACTGCAAGCGTTCCTGGACCTTTTGCGATCTTAGTCCAGTGAGGTAAAATATATTCAGCCACCCCTATTAAGATGGAACACTTAATGGAAAAATTAGAAATCTAAAAGGAAAAGAACTAACTGTTTATAAAGCTAGGCTCTTAGATCGAACAGATCGAAATCTTGAGCTTGGAGTGGCAATATAAGGAATCTCCATTCAATACAAAACTTTTACTTTTTTCTGCTGTGCAGAGACCCAAAAGAAAAAGCTGAAAGAAAAGAGAGAGAAACTGCTCTAATCTTTCCCGCCCACATTTGATCACCAAGCAAACCAGACTGGCAAACAAAAGATAGATTTGTTACTAATTCAAGGATAACCTGGGATTTTATTTTTCTTATTCAATTCACCCAGTCCTAGCCAAAATGTCAACATTAAAAATTTAACCTTAAACTCATTTGAAACTGAAAAAAAGGGTAAAATTTGTTTTTCAAAAATCAAACTGCTGGTCAGCCATGGTGGCTCATGCCTTTCTAGCGATTTGAAAAGCAAAGGCAGGAGGATCATTTGAGGCAGGGAGCTCAAGACAAGCCTGGGTAACATAGTGAGATGCCCATCTCAATGAAAATAAAAATAAAAATAAATTAGCCAGGTGTGGTGGCATGCTTCTGTAGCCTTAGCTACTTGGGAGGCTGACGTGGGAGGATTGCTTAAGCCCAGTAGTTCAAGGCTGCAGTGAGCTATGAATATGCCATGCACTCCAGCCTGGGTGCCAGAGTGAAACACTGTCACCGAAACATAAAATCAAACTGCCAAAAAAACTTATTTGCCTGAAATTTTGGTCTACAGCCTTCATTAGATTATCTGTAAGGGCAATTAAATTTTAGCCATGTGAACAGATTCCAGTTTTGTCAGAAATATAATTTGGATCCAACTGTCTTTTATTAACCAGAGAGTTTTTAATACTGTCATACAACTAAAATTCTAAAATGAAAGCTGTGAGATCTGTGTGTGTGTGTGTGTGTGTGTGTGTGTGCGCACGCACGCGCGCGTTTAGACGTATTTATACATATGAACCTGTATTATATGTTGTGTCTACATGGTAAAATCTGGCATAGTTGACCAGAAATCTTTTAAGGATAAATGAGTGCTCATATAAAATATATAATAATTCTAATGGCTTTTAGTTTATGTGAAATGAGTAAAGCATTAATAAATAAGATGGTTTTAAAATTATTGGTAAAATAAAAACAGAAATGTCTTCAGAATTGTCAGCATACATTTTGCCTAGGTTTACTGCTTTTGCCAGACAGTTTTTTTTTTTTTTGAGATGGAGTTTCGCTCTTGTTACCCAGACTGGAGTGCAATGGCACGATCTTGGCTCACCGCAACCTCTGCCTCCTGGGTTCAGGCAATTCTCCTGCCTCAGCCTCCCGAGTAGCTGGGACTACAGGCGTGCACCCCCATGCCCAGCTAATTTTTGTATTTTTAGTAGAGACGGGGTTTCACCTCATTGACCAGGATGGTCTCGATCTCTTGACCTCATGATCCACCTGCCTCGGCCTCCCAAAGTGCTGGGACTAAAGGTGTGAGCCACCACGCCCGGCTGCCAGACAGTTTCAAATCTTTCTCTGCTAGGTATCCGAAGCTGTCATGGTTTAGCACAAAGGTTATAAAAGCATAAACTCAGCCTAAAACAGAATGATCTTTGTTTATGTGATTTTGTGATAAGAGTAATCTAATGTTGTTGATTTAACAAAAACAGCTGTATCTTCTGGCCTATCAGCAAAATACTGATATACTTAACTTTAAGGTGCTTACGTAAGTGCACACCCAATAGTCACAGGCTATAAAAATGGATAAGGAAATAATTCGATACCATGACTAATTTTGTCTAATATCTCAGTTTTCAGAAATAATCCAGGTTATCTGCTAAAATAAATAAATTAGGTAAATGAAATACATTTCCATAAATGAACTTTCAATGTATCTTAAAGTTCATTTATGATATCTTCAAGTTGTGTTAAATTAATAGATACTAATTAAATCTGAATCATTTTCAAATAAGATTTTAAAACTATGTTATAGAAAAACATGTTTCTAAAAATTACAAAATGATTCTCATGATAAAGTATTGATGAGTTAAAAATGAACAAGGTAGCTGAAAAAAGAAAAGAAATTAAAGTAAAATCCTGATATGTGACAGACAATTCAAAATCTTCCCAGGTTTCACTAAATTTAAGAGTGAAAAATTATAATTAATATATAGAGTTCTGTATATAAAGTGTGCATATGGATACAAAATGTATTTTTTATAGAAAGACGTATTAGAAATGCATAAAGTTGTGTTCTTTATTGAGAAAAAAATTTTTGTCTAATTTGGAGGTTAATTAAACATTGTTTCCAAATATAGAACGGATAGAAAAGAAGCAGTAAGTAGGAGAGTGATTTGTGAAGAAAGTATAGATATGAAGATGAACTTTTGGTAAGAAAGGTTAAAAAGAAAAGAGAATAATTTTATATGAGAAAAAACTTTATATGGTAAATTTGTGAAATAAGGTTAAAAAACATTTTTTTTGAGACAGAGTCTCACTCTCACCAGGCTGGAGTGCAGTGGCATGATCTCAGCTCACCGCAACCTCTGCTTCCCTGGTTCAAGTGATTCTCCTGCCTCAGCTTCCTTAGTAGTTGGAATTATAGGCACATGCCACCACGCCCAGCTAATTTTCGTATTTTTAGTAGAGACGGGTTTTCACCATGTTAGCCAGAACAGTCTCCATCTCCTGACCTTGTCATCTGCCAGCCTCAGCCTCCCAAAGTGCTGGGATTACAGGCATAAGCCACCATGCCCAGCCCCTAAAGTAAAATTTGAGAGCAAAAGGATAGGAGAACGCAGACATTCCAAATATATTCTCAATGGTACATATTGTCAGTGTATATTGTGATAAGGTTTGTGAAAAGAAAATTTATGAAAGGAAATTTGCATGTGATCAAGTTGGCTATAGTTAAAAGAAAATTACTTACAAGTCTTTCTAAAGATTGAGCTTTGATATTAAAATTACACTAATTCAAAACTAAATGGTTTGGTTCCCTATGTTAGAATAGCAAATTTTTCATCAAGTATTGATTTACTTTTAGTAAAATTACAAAAGGTTCTGGTTTTTAATTCTGAAATCCATTTCTTTTTAAAACTTCTCAGACTTACATCTTGGATGTCTAACTTGGACTGTACCTTGCTGCATGTGATTTGCAGGTCACATGCCATTGCCTTCTGTTTTTTTTATCCCTGTGAAAGGTACATCTTTTTTGCTTGGCTGGGATGCTAACTCTCTTCTTCAACGTTTTTTTATCAATTCCTATAACTTTTTCTCTGGTTCTAACACTGATGTTATGGCCTGACGCTGAAATGTTTTATCTTAAAGATGTAGAAAAGCAAAGTTTTCCTTTAGTATAACTTGATTTTGTATTTTTGGCTTTTCTTTATAGATCTGCATTGTTCAGTATGATGAGGAAACATCCATGTTGTTACTAAGAGACCCTACATTGTTTCTCTACTCAAGGTAGTAGTTTTCTTGTTTACATTCCTCCAAAATAAATTGTACATCATAATCATGGACAAACTCTTCCTTTGTCTGCTTAAATTCAAGTACTTTTTCATCAGGTTTGACTTGCAGGTTATCTAAATGTGCTTCTCATGAGGAAAAGCAATCTCAGTAGAGAAGGTTTTTCTTTTTTTCGGGTGGGGGAACAGGCCTGAAAAAAAAAGATTTTACATTTTATCAAGATAATTCTTGTGTTGTCTTTATTAGGATTTTGGTTACTTAGGAAAACTGAGTAAGCTTTAAATGGGTTAAGGCTTTCACATCCATTAACTTCTATATTGCTTTTGAAGTTTTACGATTATTGCTCTGGTTAAGTGAATAACTATGATTTAATAGTGATCTGTGATTCCGTTTTGTTTTTTGGACTTTCTGTTAGTTTGTTTTTGTTTTGAGACAGGGTCTTGCTCTGTTGCCGAGGCTGCAGTACAGTGATGTGGTCATAGTTCACTGTAACCCGGGCTCAAGTCATCCTCCCACCTCAGCCTCCTGAATAGCTGGGACTAGTGATGCATGCCACAACACACAGCTAATTAAAATTTTTTTTCATTTTTGTTTTGAAGGTAAGGTCTTGCTCTGTTGCCCAAACCGAAGTGAAGTGGTGCAATCACAGCCTGCTACAGTTTTGAACTCTAGGGCTCAGGCAGGCGATCCTTGGTCACCCGAGTAGCTAAGACTACATGTGTGTGTCACCATGCCTGGTTATTTTTCATTTATTTGCAGATACCAGGTCTCCCTATGTTGCCCAGGCGGGTCTTGAATTTCTGCTTCAAGCAATCCTTCTGTCTTGGCCTCTCAACATGCTAGAACTACAGATATGAGCCGCCATGCTGTAAAAACCTTTTTGTAAAGATGAGATCTTGCTGATGTAGTCAGGCTGGTCTTACACTCCCGGCCTCAAGCAATCCTCCTACCTCAGCCTCCCAAAGCACTGGAATTACTGCCATGAGCCACTGTAGCTAGCCCATAATTCTCTTTGATCAAATGTTTCAAACCTTTGACATCTTTGGCAGATTTTACCAGGATCAAAATTCCAAATTAAGTTTTTTTTGGCTTAAAATTAACTTTGGGATATTCTAGTTGGGTCCCTGGAAATATTAAAAAATGTTATCTTTCATTTTGTAGAGATAATGATTTGACTTATTTGGTAAATTGTATGGTAGGCATTGTCAAATAATATTAAATCTTCTTTCAGTTATTTTATTTATTTATTTATTTTTTGAGATGGAGTTTCACTCTCGTTACCCAGGCTGGAGTGCAATGGTGCGATCTCGGCTCACTGCAACCTCCGCCTCCTGGGTTCAGGCAATTCTCCTGCCTCAGCCTCCTGAGTAGCTGGGATTACAGGCACGCGCCACCATGCCCAGATACTTTTTTGTATTTTTAGTAGAGACGGGGTTTCACCATGTTGACCAGGATGGTCTCGATCTCTTGACCTCATGATCCACCCGCCTCGGCCTCCCAAAGTGCTGGGATTACAGGCTTGAGCCACCGCGCCCAGTCAAATCTTCTTTCAGTAATATTTATGAGTATGTTATCAATATAAGTGTTTCCTAAATCATACAAATTAATAAAAATATAGTATTTTATCAGTCATAATTTTATTATGGTTTTTGATTGCTATGTTCAATCTTTCGTGAAGTTATATTTGTATGCATAGGGTATCAATTTAAATATTCTAAAAATTATATAAAAGTATAAAATTCTTATGGTTCTGATGTGACTTATCAGTCATTGTTCTGGTTGCATCTACTAGATATTTTACATGCTGTGTATATTAGCAATAACTAAATTTCCTGGTCAATTGGAACTTTCAACAGATTTTAATCATGCCTATTCTAAGTTTTTATCATCCACAGCTGTTGTTTTGAATTCTTCTCTAAAAGCATTTGCAATCAGCTTTAGTCCAAAATTGCTTTTCATGGAAAAGACAACAAGTACTCTTGAACACAGATTTCTGATAACTTTAAGATAAGCGGGCTAAATAAAAACTCCCAGAATTCTAATGAAAGACTGATTCATGAGGATTGCTAACTCAACATCTAGCAGAACAAGAATTACATGGGACTGAACTGATGGAGCACTAAAATAATTACATACATTTTTGTTTGAAATATTGCTGATGCTTTTTATATTTTGTTTTCCAAAGTCAACACTTCCACAGTATATCTCACTACAAAGGCACTCCTCAAGGCTAGTGGGTGACCCAGTACCAGTCAGCCCACTCTGTGATTAGCCCACAGTAGACTTACCTTTTAGTGTTGAGTGTTTCCACAACCTCTAAGCTTTTACATCTTCCTTTTTACCTAAGCACCCCGCAGTAACAACCACTCACTGCAACCACTGACTGCCACTTCCAAAACTGTAGCTTTTGCCAGTAACTTGCCCCCCATTACCCACACAAAAGTCAGGTTCTCTCTCACAATACAAAGTCATCCCTGGTACCCCAAAAGCCAAAGAGATCAGGTACTAATTTTAATTGCTCTTTTTTTTTTTTGAGACAGAGCCTTGCTTTTACATCCAGGCTGGAGTGCAGTGGCGTGATCTCGGCTCACCGCAACCTCCACCTCCCGGGTTCAAGCCATTTTCCTGCCTCAGCCTCCTGAGTAGCTGGGATTACAGGTGTGTGCCACTACACCTGGCTAATTTTTTGCATTTTTAGTAGAGATGGGGTTTTACCACGTTGGCCAAGCTGGTTTTGAATTCCTGACCTCAAGTGATCCACCTGCCTCAGCCTCCCAAAGTGCTGGATTACAGGCGTGAGCCACCACATCCCAGCCTTTAATTACTCTCATAATTCTTCATTATTTAACAATTTGGTTTACTCCATGATAATAAAATTTGCAATTTATAAATTAATAGGATCAGATTTCAAAAAATTCTTGAATGCAATAATCCGATCTTATCGTCTAATTCTAAATATATTTTCCATTTTTTCTGAGAGAAGGAGCTGTGAATATTAAGTAACTTACAATCCTTTTGCAATGTCCAGGATTTTTGCAAGTATTGCAAAGCAAAGGATTAGGTTGGTTTTGGAACTTACTAGGTTAGACAATTTTTTTAGTTGCAAACTCACAATCTTTTTTGCTTTTTCTCTCTGTTTGACTTTCTTTTCTTTTTCTTCCTTAGTTAGGGTATGAGATATTTGATCAGCAAAATTAACTAGCTCATGAGTTTGAGAAGTAGTACAGCTGGGGCCTCGTCTCTTTGCTACAGTTGTCGGTTCTTCACCTGACCCATTTACGAAGTTTTAGTTAGGGAAAGCATCATTTTGGTAAGTTGGCATACATTTATTCTGATGGGTCTGAATATTGTGAAAAATATTTTTTTCATGCTCTCATGGTATAACATTACAGGCTCATCAAAATGTTTTTGGCATTGTTAGATTTTGTTCCAATGAACTACTCTGGAAAATGAAGGGGATAGGATTTCACAGGGCTTTGGCAGTATTGCAGGCCCATTCAGGATCCGCTTCAGAAAATTTGTGGAAGTCCTTCAAACAGTTTCTCCAATTTGCCTTTGCTATCTAATCTTTGGCTTTACTTTCTGACACTAACATATGAATCGCTTGGTATAAACCAGAGAATCTGGGATGACAAGCTTAAATATTTGGCCGGGTATGCTGGCTCACACCGTCATCCCAGCACTTTGGGAGGCCAAGGTGAGGAGATCACCTGAGGTCAGATCTAGACCAGCCTGGCCAATATGGGGAAATCCTGTCTTTACTAAAAATACAAAAAAAAAAAAAAAAAAAAAAAAAAATTAGCTGTTCTTTCCAAGTGTTGAGCTTATTACCTATAGGTTTTATGGAAGACTGAGTTCAGGCCAGCCTCAGTGGCTCAGTGGCTATAATCACATCGCCCTGGAAGGCCCCGGCACAGCAGTCCTAGCTACTCAGGATGCTGAGGTGGGAGGCCAGGACTTAGAGGTTACAGTGAGCTATGAATGAGTCACCACACTCCTGCCTGGGCAACAAGTGAGACCCCGTTTCAATGGAAAACAAAACAAAACAAAACAAAACAAAGACTAAGTTCAATAAAGCTTAAACTTAGAAAATCAAACCTGTACTTACACACACACATACAAATGTGTGGTTTTTCCAAAGCTCTTCCCCAAGACACATATGTATCTTTTACCTACTTTTACACATTGATTCTAATTCTTCAATTGCTTGTTCAGCCTCCTGAATTTCTTGGTAAATGGCTGCAAGAGGTGCCAACTCAGCCTGCCTTCTGTTCAAGGACCTTCGGTTCTCTTCATTCACAGAGAAATGCTGCAGACATTGCTCAAGTGTTTGGTACTCCTTATTCAGCTTCTCCACATATTTCTGTAGTGCTTTATGCTTCCAGAGCATCTTGGTGCCTTGATGACAGTATCTCCTGGACCAATTCTTACTTAGCAGGTGATGAAGAATGTAATTCCTGTTTTGTCTAAAAACCTGCATCCTTGTGTCAAGATGTGTCTGTCCAAATTGATGAGAATGGAGCTGGATGTGACAGTGGAGGGAACCATTAAGAGACGGACGTCTAAAAAGCCAAACACACAGGTGTCGATTCATCTCAGCATCTGAAATACAATAAACAGAGACTTTTAAAAAATCAGCTGTAAAAATACATGCATAGTAAAGCTGGAAGGAACATCAAGAAATCTTATTTCATTTACTGTCTCAGGCAGCTCCAGTCTTAAAATCCAACTGCCCACAAAAAGAAAATAATTCTTCAAATGTATGAATAATGTACTAAAACAAATAAAAACACATCCTGGCCAACATGGTGAAACCCTGTCTCTGCTCAAAATACAAAAATTAGCTGAGTGTGGTGGCACGTGCCTGTAATTCCAGCTACTCGGGAGGTTGAGACAGGAGAATCACTTGAACCTGGGAGGCGGAGATTGCAGTGAGCCGAGATCACGCCACTGCACTCCAGCCTGGGCAACAAAGAGCAAAATTCTGTCTCAAAAAAACAAAAAACAAAAACAAACAAAAAACGTTTAATTCACATTGTCTAGCAAATTCAATAGGATCTTGAAGAGGATCTGGGAATTTTTAAATTATGTCTTCAAGTTCTACTTTTGACCATGGTCGATATAGCAAGTCAAGTTCTCCTCTAATGGACACAAGGTATTACCAAAATGGAGCCAGAACAACAGAAGAAGGAGGAAGAGGAGGAAGGAAAGGTAAATTTGGACAAGGACGTCTGTCAAAAGAGAAGAGGCCAGGTGCTGTAGTGGCTTATGCCTATAATCCCAGCACTTTGGGAGGCCGAGGGAGGTGGATCACTTGAGGCCAGCAGTTCGAGACCAGCCTGACCAACATGACTCTACTAAAAAATACAAAAATTAGCTGGATGTGACACATGTCTGTCATCCCAGCTACTCGAGAGGCTAAGGCAGGAGAATTGCTTGAATCCGGGGTGTGTGTGTGTGTGTGGAGACTTCAGTCAGCTGAGATTGCACCACTGCACACTAGCCTAGGTGGCAGAGTGAGACTCCATCTCAAAAAATAAAAAAGAGAAAGAAGAGCTGGAGGGGGAGACATTTTGGCAGTATTTTTAAGTTCAGAAATTGTTTTATACTTTTGTCTTACTCTTGCAGAGAATTGACTTTATCACAGCCTCTTTTAGAGGCTTCTAAGTACCATTGAAAATAGCTCTCCCAGTTCTTTTCTTTTAGAGCCAGCTTTTTCTAATCGACCATACAGATAAACTATTTTAGGTATTTCAAAAGTACCCCATTTTGACCATTGTAACTTAGGGTCATCTTGAGTAATGTGAGATCCATTTTTTCCTAGATATGTGCATGAGGAGGTGCTGTAAATATTAACTATGACTCCAGCTGCTGTTTCTAGTGGTGTATCTCTACTTAGACTCAGTTATAGAAGGTTGCCCATATTTCAGACTTTCTTGTTGAATGGCCAAAAAGTCCTAGCAGGAGGAATTTTGATCACTAAGAGGAAAAGCGTAGATTTGTCAGTTGAACTGAGCTTCACAATCTGGCCAGTTTTAAAGACTTTCTTTTTTCAGTGATAAACTGATATCTCCTTGACCAAAATTTTGAATGAGAGAAAAGTTTGAAAAGTCTAAGGTATAATTCAAATAAGACCTTAATATTAGAGAAAAGGTGAAACTTAGAAATCTGTGATCGGCAAAATCACTGAAGAACAGCAAATGAAAGTGCTACCTAACAGCAGTTTCAATTTCAGCCCTATCAGCTTAGGAATGTGTGTAGCTCAAAGGTCTGCATCCTCAAGCAAGCCAGAAAGAGTCAAAGTTGAGAGAGGCCTTTCCAGAGATCCTTGTTGACACCGGTAGGTTGAATAAACTTCTGGCGCCAGGTCTCCAGTTACTGGCGAAGTGACAGTGATCACTGGAGGTCTGCTTTAGGTCCTGTTTGGGTCACCAAAATGTTAACCTTAGGTAACGAGATGCAGAAAATATGATTAAGCATAGAGTTTATTCGAGTCCAAAGCTTGAGGATGGCTACCCAAAAGCATAGATCGAAGTTTTCCAGAATACACACTTCCATTTGCTGTAATTACAAGTGGTTTAAACATTTTTATATTTAATTAGAGACAGGGTCTTGCTATGTTACCCATGCTGGGCTTGAACTCCTGGCCTCAAGCAATCCTCCTGCCTCAGCTTCCCAAAGTGTTGGGATGATAGACATGAGCCACTGCACCCGGCCTTACCAGTGCTTTTTAAAAAATGAAAATAAAAAAGAGGCAATTCCTAAATTGTTTAGCAAGATTTTACATTAAAATAAGTTATTGAGTGGCTACACATCGTTCTTTGCATCACAAATTTCAGGAACATGAAGCTAATGGGCAAGGCAGCTAGTCAAGAACAAAATGCCTTTCAACAATTGCCTGGGTGCAGGGGCGGGTGACTGAAGTTCCATGCTCCTGTCTCTCTGGGGCTGATACATTTTGCATACCTCACATAGATCAGATTTCTCGGAACCATTTTTCCTTTTCTCAGGAATAATAGTGTTTTTCTCATAGGGTTTTCATAAATATTAAATAAGAAATAGCACATTGTATATAATGTCTGGTACAGAGTAAGTGTTCAATAAGTTACTTACGATGGAATGATTACAGTAATTGAGAAGAGAAAGGAGAGATAGGAGAGAGAAGTAAAAGTTCCCTAAGAAGGCAAAGCTGTACGCCCTCCTAAGCACAGGTAGTAGAGTTAACTCTGTGTTCAGCATTATTTAACAGGAGACTCTTCCCTCTTCCCTTCACTCTCTGAAGGTTCACTGAAATCTGACAAAAGGCAGGTTAATAGGAGAAAAGGTATACACAATTTTATTTTCATGTGAATAGCATAGGGGAATCACAGAATGGTTACCCAACAACCCAGTATTATACAGAAGCTTATGTATCTGGAATGTATTGATCTGGGAGGTGGGAGGCAGATGGTAGAAAGGTGAAGGACAGGCCGGGCGCGGGGCTTCATGCCTGTCATCCCAGCACTCTGGGAGATGAGGTGAGCGGATCACCTGAGGTCAGATTTTTGAGACAAGCCTGCCTAACATGGTGAAACCCTGTCGCTATTAAAAATACATAAAAAATTAGCCGGGGGTGGTGGTGAGTGTCTGTAATCTCAGGTGCTAGGGAGGCTTAGGCAAGAGCATTGCTTGAACCTGGGAGGTGGAAGTTGCCGTGAGCTGACATCGCACCACTGCACTCCAGCCTGGGTAACAGAGTGAGACTCCATCTCCATCTCAGAAAAAAAAAGAAAAGAAAAGAAAAGAAAGAAAAGCAAGGACCAGAGCTGCACAGAAACAAAGTCTGTCTTATTATGCAGATAAAGTCCCTGGGAAATCTCTCGGTGCTGCTCTCAGAAGAACAGATGAAAATTCTGTCAGGGTGTGGGGATGAATCTCAGTCTCTTCTCCTGTGGTTGATCTTTCCTGATTATCTGATGAGATTCCTAGGGAGGGAGTGTTAAGACAATTGTATTTAAATTTTCTTCATCAGATAAGAAATTCCAGAAAGAGTCTTTCTTATTTATTTATTTTTAGTTTTTTGAGACAGAGTCTCCCTCTATCGCCCAGGCTGGAGTGCAGTGGCACAATCTCAGTCTTGGCTCACTGCAACCTCCCTTTCCTGGATTCAAGCAATTCTTTTGCCTCAGTCTCCTGAGTAGCTGGGGTTAGAGGCACCCACTACCACCATACTCATCTAATGTTTGTGTTTTTAGTAGAGACAGGGTTTCACCGTGTTGGCAGGGATGGTCTTGAACTCCTGACCTCAGGTGATCCTCTCGCCTCAGCCTCCCAAATTGCTGAGATTACAGGTGCAAGCCACCTCGCTTGGCCAAGAGTCTTTCTTAGGGTGCTACTGGAAACAGTATCAGAGAGACGAGAAGGTGGGAGCAGGGGCAGGGAGAGACCTTTGTTCTCAGGCTTATTTTTGAGGATTTTCAAAAGCATTCAGCATGGCTATATTTGGGGAATCATTTCTGTGCCCCAATACAGAAAGAAAAGGGAGAAACACACCAGATCTAGAATCTTTTTTTTTTTTTGATGGGGTCTTGCTTTGTCACCCAGGCTGGAGTACAATGGCACAATCATGGCTCACTGCAGCCTTTACCTCCTGCGCTCCAGTGATCCTCCCACCTCATTCTCCCAAGTAGCTGGGACCACAGGGGTGCACCATCACACCTGGCTAAATTATTTTAATTTTTTTGTAGAGATAGGGTCTCCTTATGTTGTCCATGCTGGTCTTGAACTCCTGGGCTTAAGCGTTCCTCCTGCTTTGACCCCTCTAAAGTGTTGGGATTTCAGGCATGAGCCACTGTGCCTGGCCTAGGTCTAGAATCTAAAGCACTTGGCAATTTGATAATAAGAAAAACCAGTCAAAGTTGATTATAAAATTTTGAGTCAAGCTGGGTGTGGTGGCACCTGAGTAGCTGGAACCTGTAATTCCAGCTATTCAAGAGGCTGGAATATATATATTCCAGATAAATCCCAGAAAGACCTTTCTTATTTATTTATTTATTTCGGGTTTTTAAAAATTTATTTTTATTGTATATATGTTTGATGCTAACTACAAGAGTGGTATCAATGACAAAAAAAAAAAGAGAATTAGTGTTCTCTATTTTTTTGGACTACTTTCATGGGGAGATAATACATTTTATTTCAACTGTTAAAGTAGGAAATGCTTATAACACATCCAGATGGAGATACTAAACATTGAGAATGAAGGCCAGGAGATCAAAAGAAGACTTGAAACTGGAGACAGAATTGAAATCATCTGCCTGATGTCAATCATGAAGCTATAGGAGCAGGAGAATTTATGAATTTTGTATTGCTAGTGTATTAATTCTGTACTGCTAGTGTATTAATTCTGTACATGCTGGTCTTGCACATAGCAGGTGTTCAATGAACATGTTTTATTATTGTTGTTGAAAAAGAAAACAAAATTGTCTAGATAATCCACATTTAGGAGAAGAAAGAGGACTTGATTGAGGACCCAAAGGATTGCCAAGAAGAGATACAAGAGAAAACTCAGAATCCTGCAGGGTCTTGGAGATGTAAGTGTCAGAGGCATTTGAACCAGAGCTACTCCATCTTAAGTGAGGGCTAAGAAAACTGAGGCTGGGACTTGCTGGGCTGCATTCCCAGGAGGTTAGGTATTCCTAATCTCTAGGTTAAGGGAATAGATTAATAATGTTTACTAAGCCGGGTGTGGTGGCTCATGCCTGTAATCCCAGCACTTTGGGAAGCTGAGGTGGGCGGATCACCTGAGGTCAGGAGTTCGAGACCAGCCTGACCAATATGGTGAAACCCCATCTTTAAAAAAATAAAAAATAAAATAAAAAAAATAACGTTTACTAAAGAGACCCAGACTCAGGAGTGTCCTGATACCCTGATATCTCGAAAACAAAAGCATTCCTAATTTTGCTTTAAAGATAAATAATATCGATTCTGGCAAAATATAGTAATTAAGAAAATGACTTTTTTGAATCGCAAACTCTTGTAGCAGAGCACATCTCCCCATGATTTTTTTGTTATTCTGTATATAAATAATCATCGTGCCTAGGGGTGGGCGCCTTCTCCTCTTACTTTCAGGAACGCCTTACTCTGTCTATGGAGTAGCTGTTCTTTCACCACTTGACTTCCTTAATAAATTTGCTTTTGCTTTGCACTACGGACTTGCTCAAAATTCTTTCTTGGCTGAGATCCAAGAACCCCTTTATTGGGGTCTGGATCAGGAGCTCTTTCTCATAGCATTAAGAAGAAAAATTCATGAAGGAGAGGGTGGTCTACTGTGTGAAATGCCAATGAGAGGTTAAGAACCCTGTGGACTGAGAAACTTTTTGGAATTGGCTAATTCTTAAAAATATAAGCTCCATGAGGGCAGATGTATTTTAGAGGCAGGATCTTGCTTATTGCCCAGACTGGAGAGCAGTGGCTATTCACAGGCACAATCAGAGTGCATCGCAGCCTCAAGTCCCTAGGCTCAAGTGATGCTCTTGCCTCAGCCTCACAAGAAGCTGGGACTACAGATGTGTGCGGGGGCTCCCGCTGACGGCTGATATTTTTGACTATTCGAAGACTGCCTGTAACATTGTAGGTGCTCAAAAATATATACTGTGAACAAAAGTTCTCTGAAAAGGAATTTAGAGGAAAGAGACTTTATTCCAATGAACAGTTTGCAAACTGGGGAGCCACAGCCTTTGGTACCAAAGGAAGGTACATTCCAGAGAACAAAGGAAGGATTGTTTTTTTTACAGAAGGTACCCATCCAGGTTCCCATGCTCCTCCATTTATGCGAAGGATGCAAACTTGCTTAGTTCTGATTGGTTGATGAATGCTGAGTTTTGATTGGTTGACACAAGTTACAGCCTATTGGTTGGTTCAGGTGCTGTAAACAAGAACGGGCAGCTATGAAAGTTGCAAAGTTAAGCAAGAGCCTGTTTTCTAGGAACTCAGATGACAAGTGAACAGAAACTCAGAGTACATGTGTGACCTCTAGTCAGCAAATGTCCAATTGGCTCTATTTTCAGTTCAGGCCAGTTAGACACTAAGGATTTATCTTGAAGGATTGGCTTTTTCAGGGTTCACAACCCACAACAAATGAACCGGTGATATTTCAGAAAACATTTTCGGAAAACTGTTGGGTGCAGAAGCCAAATCTTAAGGAATAAATAGAGTTGCCTCTTTCCTAAAAGAAACCCTACTATTTCTCTGCACGTAGTCAAGAGTGATTTAATGCAGTTGTGTGATCATGGCTCACTGCAGCCTCAACCTCCCAGGCTCGAGCTATTCTTCCACCTCAGCCTCTTAAGTAGCTGGGACTACAGGCATGTCCCACTATGTCCAGCTAATTTTTAAAATTTTTTGTAGAGACAGGGTCTCACTATGTTGTCTAGGTTGGTCTTGAACTCCTGGGAGTGATCCTCCTGCCTTGGCCTCTCAAAGAGTTGGGATTATGGGTGTGAGCCACTGTGCCTCGCCAGAATGACTTTTAAAAAATTAAATCATCAGATCACGTAACTTACCTTCTGAAAATGTTTCAGTGGATTCCCATTTAACTTAGGATAAAACAAAACCAAACCAAACCACAGTGCCTGAGACCGTGAACTACACAACCTGGCCTGTATTTTTAACCGTATTGCATATCGCTTTCCTTCTGCTCTACACTTCAGCCACCTCCTTTAATCTGAGAAGGAAGACAAGCTCTCACCTTTCCCTCTATTCCTTCATCATACCAATCTTGTTCCTGCATTAGGGCATTTGCCTGTGGTTCTTTTTGCTTAGACTATGCTGTCCCATGACACACGACCCCCCCACCAGGATCTCCCAGCCAAACTTCCTTCTTGTCCTCAGGTTTCTGTTCACTTGCCATCTTCACCTCCCCAAAGGGTTCTCATTTCTGTACTTGGTTTAAAGTAGTCCTTCTCTTGGGCCTCCATTGCTCTCAAGTGGCCTTACTTTGTGTCCTTCACAGGACTTGCTTTATGTCCCTCATAGGACTTCATACAGTTTGGAATTATCTTGTCTATTTGTTTATGTGCTTATAATCCGTCTCCTCCCACTAGGTTATAAACTAAAGAGAGAGAAAATGCAAACTGGGAGGAGAGTAACTTTCAGATAAAATTTGGGGAAAAGCACAAAGGGATGAGATGAAGAGCTGAAAGGGAGGAATAAGAGTACCTTTCTTTCTCAGAAAGAAGAGCCACAAACATAGAAGAGAGCAGAAACATGGGGGAGTCTGAGATGGAACACGTTGTGTAATCTGATAAGTTCTTTTCCCATCAGCCTTTAATTACACGGTTAAGTTGGCTGTAGGAATAGCAGCAAATTATTCGCCAGCTGGCTCTAGAAGACATGCAAGTATATGGGTGGAGAAGATCCTTTTCTAGATTCTTTTCTTCTCATCTTAACTAGGCTGAACAAGAGGAATCACTGGCCCATATTATGTATGTAAAAAGTGCTTTGGGAACTGTAAAGGTCTTTACAGATGCGGTGACTGTTATTTCACCCTGTGAGTGATTCTAAAGGAGGCATGCACTGCCTGAAGCACCGGGAAGGAGCATGTGGGTGGATGTCCACGATGGCCCCAAAGGAACTTCAGCATTTTTCTTGAGAAACAGTGAGTTCAGATTAATATAGTATTTGTTTTTTTTTTAATTGCAGGCTTTGAAATGACTAAGCATTAAATTCACACAACCCTGCTGTGAAACACGTTATAATAATGTTATTATAAGCCAATTTTCTGTTGAAAGGTAGACACAAGATTTGTTCCAGACTAAACAGGAAGTCAGTAATAAGATTGTAGTTACTGTTCCAGACTAAACAGGAAGTCAGTAATAAGATCGTAGTTACTGTTCCAAACTAAACAGGAAGTCAGTAATAAGATCATAGTTACTGTTCCAGACTAAACAGGAAGTCAGTAATAAGATTGTAGTTACTGGTTAATCTAGGCTTTCTGCTTGTGCATACAGTACATCTTTTGTACACATAAAGTTCAGAATGACAACTACAGCAGGATATTCCCTCCCTTTCCCCTCACCCCACACTAGTGTAGACAACCAAGGTGATATGGTTTGGATTCGTGCTCCCACCCCAATCTCATGTTGAATTGTAACCCCCAGGGTTGGAGGAAGGACTTGGTAGGAGGTGACTGGGTCATGGGGACAGATTTTCCCCTTGGTGTTCTCACGATAGTCGGTTCTCACAGGGTCTGGTTGTTTAAGAGTGTCTGGCACCTCCTGCTTCACTCTCTTCCTCCTGCTCCTGCCATGTGGGATGTGCCTGCTTCCCCTTCGCCTTCCACCATGATTGTACGTTTCCTGAGGCTCCCCAGCTGTGCTTCCGGTATAGCCTGGGGAACTGTGAGAAATAAATAAAGAGAATCTACAAATCCTCTTTATAAATTACCCAGCGTCAGGTCATTTTTTTATAGCAATGAGAGAACAGACTAATACAAAATACGTGTGTATGGTGTGTGGAAGATGGATGAAGAAAATATTCAATATGAGTATTTATAGCTACACATAAAACTATAGTCTAGTAGCAAATTAGAGTTGCTTTCTAGTATTTGAGATTGCAGATTTTCTTTGTGCGACTGTGCTTCCCTGGGAGATGCTGGCACAGAGCCGTGTATCGTGGGAAGGGGAAGTTGGCATTCGGTAGGAGGCTGCAGAGTACGTGTGAGGAAGAACCTTCCTAGGCTGCTGATTCAGGGGCTGGGGAGAGCAATGGTGAATGAGGGCGAATGAGATTTAGCAGCTAACAAAGAGAGTGAAGATAGTTAATGATTTATAGTAAATAGGGTGGAAGAGGTCCACAGGAAACTTCCATAAAAGATAAATGTTCCTTGTCTTCAAAATATTTACAGTTGGTACTACGATTTTCTCCCCTTCTCTTGTATATTTCTTTTAAAAATTAATTTGTCATTTTAAATAGGTCTAGAAAGGTCCGTGTCCTATGAGAGTCAAGTGAGGGCTTGACTGAAACACTGAAGGTTTGGCTTTTCCCAGGAGTAACCCTTTACTTCCGACGATGTAGATAAATGATGATGTAGATAAATTGGGAGCCAAAGGTTTTCAGGAATTAGTAATGCTGTGGTAAGCGAACTGTGGGTAGGGACTGTGGCAGTGGTTGAGTGTGAGGGTTCTGAGAGGAGGCCCTTCTCTGTACCTGCTCAGCTCTCTGGGTGGGGACTGCCACTAGTTCAGAGCAACTCAGGCAAGCTCCCAAAGCAGCCCTCCTTGCCTACTTCCTAACAGCTTGGGAGCTCTGCGGAGAACACATAGGCCCTTTGGACCCCCACTTTTATTTGTTTTTTTCTTTCCATTTTTTATTTTAGGCTCAAGGGGTCCATGTGCAGGTTTGTTACATGGGTAAATTGCACACTGTCTTCACCCAGGCAATCAGCATAATACCCCACAGGTAGTTTTTCAGCCCTCACTCTCCTCCTACTCTCTACCCTCAAGAAGACCTCAGTGTCTACCGTACCCTTCTTTGTGTCCATGCATACTCAGTGTTTATAACTCTACCTGTAAGTGAAAACATGTGGTATTTGATTCACGGTTCCTGCATTAATTCGTTTTTGATAATGGCCTCCAGCTCTATCTGTATTGCTGCAAAGGGCATGGTCTCACTTTTTGTGTGGCTGTGTAGTATTCCATGGTGTATGTGTACCACATTTTCTTTATCCAGTCCATCACTGATGGGCATCTAGGTTACTTCTGTGTCTTTGCTATTGTGAATAGTGCTGCGAAAAACATACACGTACATGTGTCTTTTTTTCTAAGAGGGGGGTCTCACTCTGTTGCCCAGGCTGGAGTGCAGTGGCATGATCTTGGCTCACTGCAACCTGTCTCCCAGGCTCAATTGATCCTCCCAGCTCAGCATCCCAAGTAGCTGGGACTACAAGGCACTTACCACCATGCCCTGCTAATGTGTGTGTGCATGTGTGTGTGTGTGTGTGTGTGTGTGTGTGTGTTTGGTAGAGACAGGGTTTTGCCGTGATGCCCAGGCTGGTCTGGTCTCCAACTCCGAGCTCAGGGCGATCTGCCTTCCTCAGACTCCCAAAGTGCTAGGATTGCAATGCACATATGGCTGTGCATATATCTTTATGGTAGAACTAGTTATGTTCCTTTGGGCATATACCCAGCAGTGGGATTGCTGTGGACCCCCAATTTTAATGACAGTACTTTCCCTATTTTAAAAGACTCCTATGATCCTGTGTGAAACGTAGGAGACTAAAAGAAAAAAAAAGACTCCTATTATTCTTTCTTTCATCTCCAATCAACTTAGGCTAGAAAGGAGGAAAATCAAATAGGTGGGTGCGGTGGCTCATGCCTATAATCCCAGCACTTTGGGAGGCTAAGGTGGGTGGATCACCTGAGGTCAGGAGTTTGAGACCAGCCTGGCCAACATGGTGAAACCCTGTCTCTACTAAAAATACAAAAATTAATCAGGTGTGGTGGCACATGCTTGTAATCCCAGCTACTTGGGAGGCTGAGGTGGGAGGATTGCCTGAACCCAGGAGACAGAGGTTGTGGTGAGCGAAGATCATGGGACAGAGTGACACTGTCTCAAAACAATAACAACAAAAACAGGAAAATCAAATAAAGGGCAGCCCAGTTCTGATTATGGCCCATTCAATGCAATTATTCATCAATTATAGTCTCAGAAATATGCACCCATTAAAATTCAGCATATGCATAAATAAGCTTATGTACCTAATGTTACACACACCTTAACACTAACCCTACACTGTATGTATGCCACCCATGTGTCTTTCTAGACTCACACATTACCATCAATATGCTGCCTTTTATTTGTTGTAGAAAGTATCCCAGAGTTGAAAGATACCGGGTTTAAAGAGTGTTTTTCCTATTATTATGTGGCTTGTAGGAAGGGGAACCATCTGAAGAGAAAGAGTAGGTAGACTTGGAGGACCAGTGGTCTTATAAAACCATAATTCCAGCGGCTTGTGCCTGTAATCCCAGCACTTTGGGAGGCCGAGGCCAGCGGATCACGAGGTCAAGAGATTGAGACCATCCTGGCCAACATGGTGAAACCTTGTCTCTACTAAAAATACAAAAATTAGCTGGGCCTGGTGGGCCACGCCTGTAGTCCCAGCTACTCGGGAGGCTGAGGCAGGAGAATCCCTTGAACCGGGGAGGCGGAGGTTGCATGAGCCGAGATCGTGCCACTGCATTCCTGCCTGGTGACAGAACAGGACTCTGTCTCAAAACAACCAACCAACCCACCGTAATTGCCACTGAAAGTGTTAGGTGCTCTAAACTGCTGGGAATATTTCTTCCCACCTTTCTTTCAAACGTGCATTCTGATTGGTTAGCTTATTTCAAGGCCTGCCGGAGAGCCTCACAAGGATTGTAGACAGGTGTGGCGCGGCGGCTCAGGCCCGTAAATCTCAGCACTTTGGGAGGACTGGGGGGGGGGGGGGGGGCAATCACCTGAGGTCAGGAGTTCAAGACCAGCCTGGCCAACATAGCGAAACCCCGTCTCTACTAAAAATACAAAAAGTAGCCGGGCGTGGTGGCGGACGCCTGTAGTCCCAGCTACTCAGGAGGCTAAGGCGGGAAAATCCCTTGAACCCGGGAGGCGGAGGTTGCAGTGAGCCAAGATGGCACCACAGCATTGCAGCCTGGGCGACAAGAGTGATACTCCGCCTCGAAAACAAACAAAAAAACAAAGACTGCAAATATTTGGTTCGCACTGAAAAGAGAAGGCTTCTTCTCAGTCTGAATCGAGGAGGAAAAGGAAGGAAAACAACTTCGTTTTACATCAAAAGTTTACTTTGCGTTGGACACTTAAATTCCTAAATGGGGAGAAATGCAAAAAACTCTGACTCTTCAGAGTCATAACTAACATTATCTTGGGCCACAAACTTATCAATAATGCAATACAAGTCGGTGTCTTCTCTTTTCTCCTTAAAAAAAAATTCTGATTTTTATTATTACTTTTTTGCAAAGAGAAACAGTTGGAGTCTTTTGAGGGGCTCCGGTGCATAGGAACAGTGGGGAATGACGGTGGTGGCTCACCACCGCATGGGACTCCGAGGTTTTGGTGACAGCTCGCCTGAGCCCCAGGGGCGCCGAGATTGCGGCGACCAGAGCAGCTGCTCAAGGCAAATCCACGCAGTGGGTCCCGGCCACGCCCCCGTAGTCACCCGCAGCTCCTAGCCGCAGGGCGCCCCGCGCATGCGCACGGCTTCCGGCTAGGGAGGCGGGCCCTGGGTGCCATCTTGCTGCGCGCGGGAAGCGCCGCCGCCGCTGCTGGCCGAAAAGCGGAGCCTAGCGAAAGCGTGTACTGCTCGGACCGCCTTCCTTCTCCATTGCGACCAGTGCCGAGCAGCTAGGCTGCCCAACTGCAACTCTAGGCCAATGAACTAATCCATCGCCCGCAGCCCGACTCTCAGCAGCGGTTCGTCCCGGTGCCCACCCCCGCGAAACGGAGCGCCAGGGCACCCAGCCTCCCCGCCGGCCACGATGCCGAACGTGCAGCTGCCGCCCAAGGAGAGCAACCTCTTCAAACGCATCTTGGTGAGTGGCCGTAGGCCGCGCTGCCGCCCCCTGGTCTCCGGGTCCTCGGGCCTTAAGGGCAGTTTGGCTGTGGCCGGCGCCGGCCGGGCTTGGCCTCCGCTGCCCACCGCTCTTTGTTTACCTCGGAGCCCGCGGGACCCCACGTCCCCACTCCGATCGGCCCACTGGGGTCCCCCGGCCGCTCCTCCGCGCGCCTCCTTTCCTCAATCTGCGGCGGCTCTCCTCACCCCGCCGCGCTCTTTCCAGAAACTTCACGCCGCCCTCCGCAGTGCCCGGGCACAGCCTCCTTCGCCGGTAGTGGCTGTCGTTCTCTCTGCGGCACCGGCCTCGCAGCCGCTCCGCAGGAATCCTTCCCTGTTGGTTTATTGTGCCAGTCTCCCCTCGGCGAGGTGTTTGCATTCTGCGTTTTCTGCTTTGCGTTTTGCGTTCGCTGCTTCGCGTTTATTCGATTGCACAGTGTACCCTCATACCTGTTAACGCGGGATCCATGCGGTGGTGGAATTCATCCTGGTTACGAGGAAATAAAACCGGCAACGCTAGGAAGCCGAGCCTGGCACCACCCCCCTTTGGGAGAAAGTTTGCCTGTCTGTAATGTACCTTGTTGACCCTCTTTGGAAGTGAATCGTTGACTTGAACTGTGTGTCTGAGTTGTCACAAACTTCAACACGGCTCTTTGCTTTTAAGTCGCACAGGCCTTGCTTGAGTAATTAAAGCCGCGTGGACTGGTTGGTTTTGCACTTGAGGGGAGCGGTTTTTTACTTGAATGCCGAGCAGAAGCCTAAATAATGGCCCCGTAGTGATGACCGCTGCAGAGCCGGGTGGGCAGTTTTCTGTGGGCTGGGTGCCAGCGTCTCTGGTCGCTTTCCAGGTTCTGTTCTTCGAGGAGAAGAGGCAGCATGCCTTTTTGCTTTTCGCAGTAGACTCTGGCGACCTAGGTTTTAAACTAATATTGTTGATAGGTAGCTGTCTTTTCTGGTTCATCTTTTCATCTGAAAAAAAAAAAAAAAAAAAAAGCGTTTATTTCCTAAACAAGCGTTAAGGATTAAAGGTGAATTTATTGAAAGCTAGGTTGGCTATATGGCTGTTAGTTGTTACTTAACTTTACTATAAAGAAAATACTAATTTAGAGTATTATTAAGTATTAACAGCGGCAGGTAGTTTATAGTAGCTGTTCTGTTTCAAGCCGATAGAAACTTCACACAGTCTTCAGAATGTTAAGGGGTGGATCACGAGGTCAAGAGATCGAGACCATCCTGGTCAACATGGTGAAACCCCGTCTCTACTAAAAATACAAAAAATTAGCTGGGCATGGTGGCGCGTGCCTGTAATCCCAGCTACTCAGGAGGCTGAGGCAGGAGAACTGCCAGAACCCAGGAGGCGGAGGTTGTAGTGAGCCGAGATCGCGCCATTGCACTCCAGCCTGGGCAACAAGAGCGAAACTCCATCTCAAAAAAAAAAAAAAAAAAAAAAAAAAAGATATATAGCAGATGGGATAAAAATTTTTAAATGTTATGTGGTGCTTAGTTTTGAACAAATAAAAAGAGACAAATGTGAGAACATTAAAAATACAAATTATTAAAGCATGTGGCAGGTTGCTTTATTGGGCTTTTTATTTTGCTTTTTCTCATGCCCTTTTATTTTACACAGCATGGAATTGGAGAAGGGATTTATTTCTTTTTATTTTTTATTTTTTTTGCCCCGGGAATCTGAAACATTAGTGAGAATATCATCTATAAATCGCTAGTTGGATTTCAGGACATTTGGCATCACACTTCGAAGATGACAGCACTTCTTTTCTCTCTATATTCAGTTTTTTTGTAGTTCAAACCATGGATCAGTGTCATAAAGAAAAAGTTACATTGTTATTCTCAAATTACAAAAAAGGTAGAGTTTATCCCCAAATAAATTAGGAAATGGTAACCATAAAAAAATCAATTAATTATTTTGAGATGGGAATCTTGCTTTGTTGCCCAGGCTACTGTCGAACTCCTGGCTTCAAGCCATCATCCCACCTCAGCCTCCCAAATTGCGGGGACTACAGATGTGAGCTACTGTGCCCAGCCAACCTAAACATTTTTAAATCTAGGTGTGTAATGTTTCTTACAAGGTTGCATGAATTTAGAAGGATTCCGCATAAGTGAATTGTTTTCTTTTCTTTTCTTTTTTTTTTTTTGAGACGGAATTTCACTCTTGTTGCCCCAGCTGAAGTGCAATGGCATGATTTTGTCTGACCGTTGCCTCCTGGGTACAAGTGATTCTCCTGTCTCAGCCTCCTGAGTAGCTGGGATTACAGGCATGCGTGACTACACCCGGCTAATTTTGTATTTTTAATAGAGGTGGGGTTTCTCCATGTTGGTCAGGCTGGTCTCAAACTCCCAACCTCAGGTGATCCACCCGCCTCGGCCTCCCAAAGTGCTGGGATTACAGGCATGAGCAACTGCACACGGCCTATGATTTTATCATTTCGCAATTGTAATAAATGTGGGTAAAATTTGGCTACAACGAATTTCATAGCAAACAGAAGTCTCTATAATGAATTTATCTTTAAAGTTTAGTGGGTTAAAGTGCTTTGCCACTAACAATAAAAATTTTTTCTATTGAAAAACCTCAGACACTTCACAAAAGGTGACCAGCTGGTTTTTTATACATTACACATGGCTTATGTCTGCTTGTCTTATTCCCCAGACTGGCTGTTACTTAGCATTACAGTTTGTTGAACTTTGGAGCTATTTCATGTCCTCTTTTAGGAAGAGACAAACCTAAGGTTGGTAAATGACCAAGTGGCTAAGGTTCACTGTCTGGTTAGTAGCAAAGTTACTGGAATCTATCGTTTCTACTTAGTAGATAATGGTTCCTAAGTGACTGTAAACTTGTCTTTTTTTTTTTTTTTTTGGTGACAGAGTATTGCTCTGTCACCCAGGCTGGAGTGCAGTGGCGAGATCTCAGCTCACTGCAACCCCTGCCTCCTGGATTCAAGCGATTCTTGTGCCTCAGCCTCCCGAGTAGCTGATATTTCAGGTAGACTTGTCTTTACCTGAGTACTTAGACTCTGGGGCCAGACTTGGGTTCAGAATTGTGGCTCTGGCGTTTACTAGTTATGTAAACTCTATAACTGTGCCTCAGTTTCTCTAACTAAATGGAGATATCATGCATCTCATAGACTTTCCTGGGATTTAAATAAAGAGGAAGGAAGCTATCTTAGGATGAGCAAAAAAATAAGAACAGTGTCTGGACACATAGTAAGTGTTTCCAATAGGTGTTACCTATTACTACTGTTACTGGAAGTATGATTATTATTATTTTCAGATCATAAGTCAGAATAGTATTTCTCTTTGTCTTTTTCAGTAGTTCCTTCCACTTTTTTCTTGTCGTTTGTGAGACTGACTCCTGTAGTCAAACTCAGATTGTTATTTTTTATTTTAAAATATTTTTGTAGTAGGCAGTATATTCACATGGTTCAAAATTTAGGTTTCTCTCTTGTCCTTATCCCAGAACCACCTAGTTCCCTTCCCCAGAGGCTGTCAAGAGGCTGCAGTATTAACTTTTTTTCTGTGAAGACTTTCCTAATTTCTTCCACATCCAGCCCCTGATGCAAGGCTTAATGAGGGTCTCATCCACTGCTAGTGCCATTTTGCTTTGAATTTAGTAGGCTGTATTTATCGAGCAGTTTCTTACTTGTTTAGCCATGGCAGTGCAGCAGTGTTTAAAATAGGCTAAGGCCGGTGCAGTGATTCACGCCTGTAATCCCAGTGCTTTGGGAGGTTGAGGTGGGAGCTGGGATCACCTGAGCCCAGGATCAAAAGATCAGCCTGAGCAACATAGCGAGACTTCATCTCTACCAAAAAAAAAAAAAAAAAAAAAAAAAATTAGCTGGGCATGATGGCACACACCTGTAGTCCTACCCACTCAGCAGGCTGAGGTGGGAGGATCACTTGAGTTCAGCCGTTTGAGATTATAGTGATTGTGTTATTGCACACCAGCCTGGGAACAGAGCAACACTCTGTTGCTAAAAAATAAATGAGAAAGATAACTGAGATCATTGTTCTAAGGATCCATTATATGATGTTGGGGAAGACAGACACTAAATAATAGAATAAATAAGATTTCAGGAAATGATAGCACTGTGTGGAAAGTAAAATAGAGTAATATGGTAGAGAATATGTTGGGGAAGGAAGGAAGACGGCAGTATTTGATAAAGTGGGCAAGTAGGGGACATGTGAGACTTGGATAATGAGGAACCATCCGTGGGAAGATCTGGGAAAGCATTTCAGGCAGAAGGAACACAAGTGTAGGAGGCCAGAGGTGGGGATAAGCTTGGAATGTTTGAATAATATAACCCCAGTGTGACTGAACAACGTAAGCCAGGGAAGAGTGGAAAGCAATGGGGTGGTTCTCCGCATCAGTGGCTGCCAGGGAGAGATGTTAATTGCGTACCCTGGCTGGTGGCATTCAGGAATAAAGATGTTCCTTATCCTTGCATTGGACTAATGATGGTCTTTGGAGTAAGACCAGAGTTTGCAGCTAAGCTTAGCTGCTTATAAACAAGTTCTTGAACCCTCGAGTTCAGTTTCCACATCTCTGAAGTGGAAGTAATGACACCTACCTTAAATAATTGGTATTAAGATATTACAGGTTTTATACAGATGCGTAATAGCTGCTCAATAAATGGTAGTATTTGTGTGTGTGTGCGTGCATGTATGCGCACGTGTGTGTGTATGCACTTGGGTTTCATTCTTGTAGCAAAGGCTTTTAGTGCAGTTTCTGGTATTTTTCTGTTGTCACATATGTTTTTGCTTAATTTTATATTTTTGAGACAGGGTCTTGCTCTGTTGCCCAGGCCGAGTGCAGTGGCACAATCATGCCCTACTGCAGCCTCAACCTTCTGGGCTCAGGTGAGCCTCCCAAGTAGTTAGGACCACAGGTGTGTACCACCACGCCTGACTAATTTTTAATTTTTTTTTATAGAGATGAGGTCTTGCTTTGTTCCTCAGGTTGGTCTTGAACTCCTGGGCTCAAGCAATCCTCCGTCTTGGCCTCCCAAAGCATTGGGATTTCAGGTGTGAGCTATGGTACCCAGCCTGCTTTTAAATTTTGAATTAAAAAGTTCTGTGTACTAGGAAAGGGAAACAAAATAAAAAATTCTGTGGCACTATTGACTGATGAATTTCCATTTTTTTCTGTTTGTTTATTTTGAGATAGAGTCTCACTCAGTCGCCCAGGCTGGAGTGTAGTGGCAAGATCTCGGCTTACTGCAGCCTCCACCTCCTGGGTTCTAGGAATTCTCCTGCCTCAGCCACCTGAGCAGCTGGGATTACAGGCATGTGCCACCATGTCTGGTTAATTTTTGTATTTTTAGTAGAGATGGGGTTTTGCCATGTTGGCTAGGCTGGTCTCAAACTCCTGAGCTTAAGTGATCTGCCCACCTTGGTCTCTCAAAGTGTTGGGATTACAAACTGTGAGCCACCTTGCTCGGCGAAATTTCCTGTTTTTTAAGTGTCTTTTTTATTGTCTTCTATTAAAGTGAAAATATGTAGATTTTAGAACAATTTGACAAGAATAGGTAACACAAGTATACGGCACGTTTGTAAGTGATATCCTTTCCATCATATTTTAGACCTAATTTTGGGTCATGAATTTAGAATATATGATGCAGTGAAAAGTTGCTTTGTTGTGTATTCATTTGATAAAATAAATTTTATTCATTTTTTTTTTACAGAAATGTTATGAACAGAAGCAGTACAAAAATGGCCTCAAGTTTTGCAAGATGATTCTATCGAACCCCAAATTTGCTGAACATGGAGGTATTGTCTCATGTGAGAGATTGCTTTAGGGAAATCGAATTCCAAAACCAGACAGGATTAACAGTGAAAGAAGAATATTTCCGGATTCCAAGGCCTTGCATTTCTTTACTAGAATACATAATTGTTCAGCATTTTTTCAGTGCTCTATATGAGTCTTATTCTAGATTACCTGTATTATCCTTAAGTATATGTACTGTCTTTTAGATTAGGACTGGTTGGTTGGATATATTGGGGAACAATTGGAGAAAGTATAATCAGTATTTTTATAGACCTGATTTCCATTATTATTTTGAGTAGAATTTTAAGTTTATGCCTTGGTTTCCTATGTGTTAAATTAGGACAAAATTTGCAATGTAGAAGGATAAGATATGGTCACCTGCACTTTATTGTTTGGTAGATTTTTTTTTTTTTTAAAGTATGTGCTGACCTTTACGTATGATACTACTAATTTACCATTAGACTGTATATTTTGAATTGTGTTTCTAACACTGGTGTTAATAGGTTTGTATTTTCTTCTGGCCATCTTGAGTAGTAGCCAGTATTAGAAGGGTGGATCAGGATAGACATGACAATTCTGATCTGCAGCATAGCAAAGCTGGTTGAGGTTACTTAGTATCAGACTTGAGTAACTATTGAGACCGTCTTGCTGGGAAAGTTGGCTGACCTTGCTTATGTTTCTAACCACATTTAAAAGATTATTTGAAGGAAACGGAAAGAAATCTTTATTTTATAGAATTAATTTTAAAGCTTATTTTTAAGCTTTTCAGTTGTGGAACCTTTATCCACATGGAGCCTGTGGAAAAGTTCAATATTATCACATATCCACATGGGGCCTGTGGGAAAGTTCAGTATGTAAGACAGATAAAAGGCGTTGGCGAGGGGGTTTGGGCCACAGGATCACCATGTTCTGAATACCGTGGAGTCTGCCGAAATCAGTTTGAAAACCATTGTTCTTGTGTCATTCCCTTCTTGTGGATAATTCACAGAACTGTTTCATCTTAAACCATCTTTTATTAACTTCCGTACATTTTTTTTGTTGCCACTACCATTGTGCAGTGTTGTGCTCTTGAAATGTGAACTGATGTTTTAGCCTAAGTAGAATTTGTTGGAATAAACTTGCTATCAAAAATGAAGTCTGTTCCAATTTTGAATGAAGTGATTTTTAAATTATGTATATGTCTTTATTAAGGTAGATTGAGTGTTTTTGTGTGATTGTAAATCAGATTGGTGACTGATTGATTAGAACTGACTCAGTAAAAGCTGTGGAACTGCTACAGTAGATTTAATTCAGTATTTCTGCTTTGTTAATTTTTTTTTTTAGATGAGTCTCACTCTTGTTGCTTAGGCTGGAGTGCAGTGGCACAATCTTGTCTCACTGCATCCTCCACCTCCCAGGTTCAAGCAATTCTCCTCTTTCAGCCTCCTGAGTAGCTGGGATTACAGGCATGTGCCACCATGTCGGGCTAATTTTTGTATTTTTAGTAGAGACGGGATTTTGCTGTGTTGGCCAGCCTGGTCTCAAACTCCTGACCTCAGGTGATCCACCTGCCACGACCTCCCAAATTGCTGGGATTATAGGTTTGAGCGATTGCGCCTGGCCTGCTTTGCTATTTTTTCAGCAGAATAATATCAACCACTTTGACAGAGTCTTGTGAAGAGCAGAAACCATTTTAGCAACTCCGAACCTAAGGAATTTCAGAAACGTACTTGGGCTACTAAGCTTTAAGTAAATATTTAAATGTAGTTTTACTTTTTCTACTTGGAGAGATGTTCAAACTGTGAGATTAAAAAGATGAATTGGAGCTGTAGTAATCCTTCAGCTCTCAAGTATTAAAGTACTACTAAGAGAAGAATTTTTTTTCATTTGTAAATAGAGTTTAAAAATTATTTTTTCAGAGACTTTGGCTATGAAAGGATTAACATTAAACTGTTTAGGAAAAAAGGAAGAAGCTTATGAATTTGTTCGTAAAGGACTTCGTAATGATGTCAAGAGTCATGTGTGTATCCTTTTGCAGTAGTTTAATTTATGTTTTCATTAGTTTTTTCTAATTCAAATTTAATTTTTACTGTGAAAATTTTAAACCTATATAGAAGAGAGAATTTAATGAACTCTTTTTATCAATTACTCAACTACAATCATTATCAACATTTTGTAATATTACCAACTTTTGCCCATGCTCCTCCTCCAATACTAGTTTCATCTGTTCCCTACCTTGTGTTTATTTACTGGAGTATTTTTAAGGAAATCTATAATACACGTTTACTTCTGTTGTGCTTAGTGTTGGAGAAAGGTTACTTTGATTATTGTATGTGACTTGAAATGCATTTTATTTCCTTAAACATCATTAACTGAGTAATACTTCCCTATTCCAAATACTGACTTTTAGTTAATTATATGATAAAATTTGTATGTCTTAAACTTCTTTTAGAAATTTTAGAAGAAAAACTTAAACTTATTTTAAAACAGATTTTATTTAATGTTAAGTATGATACTGATCCTTCAGCTTGGTTTCTGTTAACATAGAGACAAAGCTGTTCCTTAATTGGGGCTTTATAATTGTGTTTTTCCTTGGCTAATATTCCAGTGTGTTTAAAAAAAAAAATCTTTTTTTTTTTTTTTTGAGAGGCAGTTATGCTCTGTCATCCAGGCTGGAGTGCAGTGATACAGTCTCGGCTCACTGTACCCTCTACATCTTGGGTTCAAGTGATTCTCCCACCTCAGCTTCCCAAGTAGCTGGGACTGCAGGTGTGCACCAACACGCCCAGCTACTTTTTGTATTTTTAGTAGAGATGGGGTTTTGCCATGTTGGCCAGGCTGGGCTTGAACTCCTGACTGCAGGTGATCCACCCACCGCAGCCTCCCAAATTGCTGGGATTACAAGTGTGAGCCATTGTGCTCAGCCAAAAAAATTTTTTAAAGGATGGATCATTGAAATTGATTTTAATTTGTTTTTCCTATCCATATGTTTATCTGCAGGTTTTTTTTTTTTTTTCACATATTGCCCTTGCATTTTAATTTGTTACCTTTAATTCACTTAGCCACTTACTGGTATTGAACATAAATAGCCTTAGTAGTGTTTTCACATATTTAGCTTAGGATGTTCTCAAATCACTAAATACTTATTTCTTTGTCCCAGTGCTTACCCCAGAGTGAAGAGAAGGGCATGTAAGTATGATAGTTTACTGGGGCTTTTGGCTCCAAGAAATGCCAAGACTTTAATTTACAAGAAATAAAACTTTTTTTGTGTGGCCTTTAATATAACTAGGGAATTAAGTGATAGTTACACGTTACTTTAGAATTGTTTGACTGTAAATATATTTCAAAAGGTAGTTGCAGTTAATTATATATTCTGTTTGAACACATCATGATGAAGAATAGGTGAATGTCAAGGTTGCTGGGGTAGGAAAGTGATAGGATAGAGGGTAGAAAATGTGAAGAATTTTTGCCAAGAATTCTTTAAGTTTACTTAAAATCTTACAGAAAATTTCAAACATATACGTAAGTAGAGGGTACAGAATAATGACCTGCCCCCGCAACCCAATATGGCCATCACCCAGCTTCAACAATCTGACAGTTATCAACTAAGCCTGGTCTGGTTTTGTTTTTAAATTACCCTCACTATTCCCCTCCCTCAGGCCCCACATCATTCTGAAACAAATTCCAGGCAAAATACCATTTCCTTAATGGGAGTTTTATATTAGATGTGTAGCATAGTATATTCTAGTGTCTGTGTATGTCTTTATTTCCTTGACTTAGTAGGTTGGCATGTGTATGGACTCTTGCAGCGTTCCGATAAGAAGTATGATGAAGCTATAAAATGTTACCGAAATGCCCTCAAACTCGATAAAGATAACCTGCAAATTTTGAGGGATCTCTCACTGTTGCAGATCCAAATGAGAGACCTTGAAGGTTACCGAGTAAGTACCTCATTCTTAAGTGTACATGATTTTACAGTAGATTTAATTTAAGAGCATGTGAATTCAGAATGAGGTGAACATAAGCCAAGACCACATAGATTTCATTGTTCATTAGACGGTGTATGTCACTTGGGATCTTCCTCCTCAATCATAGTTAAGGTACTGAGGGAATGTGTTCTCTTTCTGGGTCCATGAGTGGGGCTTAGTTTTAAGGGCAAGAATTTCCCAGTGCCATGCCCCCCTCCCCTCTCTCTCCATCTGGGAGATTTAATAGTTTATGTTTAAATTTCGTGGGCGGGAAGAAGCTAAGAGTCAGTCACTCCAGTGGAAGTTCTAAGGAACTCCTTTCATTGGCCCCGGCTCTTAGAGAAGGTGGGGGTTCCTCCCAGGTTAAAAGTCCCCTTCTTCCGCACCCGTTTGGACTCCATGTTTGGGTCCTCTTCCACAAACACTCCCTTTGTGGAAGCCCTCTTTCTCTCTCCTGAATTTTCCCTCTGGAGTCCCCTTCCACACCCTCTTGTGGAAGCCTGTCTTCTCCTCCTAAACTCCATCTCTCCCTATTCCCTAACACCCTCTGGAAACTGCTCTCCTTTCCT
Source organism: Saguinus oedipus (assembly GCA_031835075.1). Classification (NCBI taxonomy): domain Eukaryota; kingdom Metazoa; phylum Chordata; class Mammalia; order Primates; family Cebidae; genus Saguinus; species Saguinus oedipus. Next base: position 172,103,022 of record CM063173.1, read on the forward strand.
GGATTCCATCTTTCTGGATTCTCTCACTCAGTGTGAGAGTTAGCTGTTTCTTTCTCTCTCCTCTTGTTTCTCTCTCTCTTTAAATAAATCACTTTCTACAAACACTTTTGAGTCTGGCATTTACTGTGCACTGCGCCGTGGTCCCCTCTCTCATTCTTGAGAGGGCAGGAGACTAAGAACCTGGAGAAACATCCTCTCAGGGAGCTGAGGGCACCTGAACCCCATTATTACAGTACTTTCCTGAGTATCAAAAAACAGTAACTGGTGGGGTGCAATGGTCCACGCCTGTAATCCCAGCAGTTTGGGAGGTTGAGGTTGGAGGATCCCTTGAGGCTAGGAGTTAGAAACCAGCCTGGGCCACATAGCGAGACTCTGTCTCTACAAATAAAGAAAATTAGCTGGGCATGGTAGTTCACACCTGCAGTCCCAGCTACTCAGGAGGTTGAGGCAGGAGGATCCCTTGAGCCTAAGAGTTGAGGCTGCAGTGAGCAATGATTGTGCTACTGTACTCCATCCAGCCTGGGCAACAGAGCAAGACTTTTTCTCAAAAAACAAAGTGGTTTTTTGAACATTTAAAATTTGTTAATTATTAAAAAGTAGAGACAAGATCTTGCTATGTTACTGAGACTGGTCTTGAACTCCTAGGCTCCAGTGATCTTCCCACCTCAGCCCCCCGAAGTGCTGGGATTTCAGGCATGAGCCACCACATCCGACCATAACTGCTTAACTGGAATATCTGTGTGCAGCTGCTGTACTAGGATTCTTTGTGGGTTTGATATTTACAAATTTGGTACTCTAATAGAGCTTTTATAGTTGAAACCTAAATATAAAAGTAGCTTTTAAAAATTATTAGTAAATATTTTTAAAATGTGAGAAGGGTTGCCATAAATCAGTGTTTCTATAGTTCAGACCTCTTCACATTTTTTGCATCTTCAACTCTCTCCTGGACATCTCCATGTGCTTGTTCCACTTAATGTCCTAGAATCAGAATGTCCAGCGTGGAATGGCCACCAGGTTCTAACAGTTTTCTTTAAAGACATTATTTATATACTTCTTTGTTTTGCCCCCTACTGCCATGTAAGTCTTTATACCCTGTGCCTAGATTTTTGCAGCCACTTCAAGGGCTCTGCTGAACTTCATAATGGCACTACTCTTCAAAGTGTTTTTTTTTTTTTCTCTTCATTTGTGCTTAGCAGCTTTGATGTAGTTGGGGTTAAAAATCAGTTATTTTTGAGCTGGGCATGGTGGCTCAACGTCTGTAATCCCAGCACTTTGGGAGGCCAAGGTGAGTGGATCACCTGAGATCAGGAGTTTGAGACCAGCCTGACATGGAGAAACCCCATCTCTACTAAAAATACAAAATTAGCCGGCTGTGGTGGTGGTGGACGCCTGTCCCAGCTACTTGGGAGGCTGAGGCAGGAGACTCGCTTGAACCCAGAAGGTGGGGGTTGTGGTAAGCTGAGATTGCGCCAGTGCACTCCAGCCTGGGTGACAAGAGCGAAACTCCGTCTTTAAAAATAGGAATGAGGCACAGAAATTAAGAATATTGGCAAAACAATGATTGCTAAAGTGAATTGTGAAGTAAATTAAGTTAAAAGAGAACGAGGCATGGTATTATGTGCCTTAGTCCTGGCTACTTGTGAGGCTGAGGTGCGAGGATCGCTTGAGCTCAGGAGTTTGGTCCAGCCTAGGCAACATAGGGAGACTCTGTCTCCAAAATTAAAAGAAGAGGTTGGGCATGGTGGCTCACGCCTATAGTCCTAGCACTTTGGGATGCCAAGGAAGTGGGTCACGAGGTCAGGAGTTCAAGACCAGCCTGGACAAGATGGTGAAACTCCATCTCTATTAAAAATAGAAAAAAATTAACCAGGCATGGTGGCAGGTGCCTGTAATCCCAGCTACTTGGGAGGCTGAGGCAGAGAATTGCTTGAACCGGGGAGGTAGAGGTTGCACTGAGCCGAGATTACGCCACTGCACTCCAGCCTGTGTGACAAAGCGAGACTCCGTTTAAAAAAAAAAAGGCTGGTGGTGAAAGTTTGAAGGACCCAGGGAAGTACAGATGCTGGTGGTGTCAAAGAACAAGGGTAGAAACGTCACCAAATAATAGTGTTGGCAGCGCAGGAACTGTGGGTAGAGGTGAGAAGGTCTTGGGACTTAGAGGATAGGTTGTGGGGTGGGTAATACACGTATTGTTTTTGCCCAGGGCAGGAACTGTGGGTAGAGATGAGAAGGTCTTGGGACTTAGAGGATAGGTTGTGGGGTGGGTAATACACGTATTGTTTTTGCCCAGGGCAGGAACTGTGGGTAGAGATGAGAATATCTTGGGACTTAGAGGATAGGTTGTGGGGTGGGTAATACACGTATTGTTTTTGCCCAGGGTAATGGCAAGAGTTGACAGAGAAAAGAATATTGACCTAGACTTTAATAAAGGATTTCGGAATGACAGAAGTCACGGTAAAAATAAGGGATAGTCAGATGTTTGGGTGTTTCCCCGGGCTGTGTCTATCCTGTGTCTGGACAATTATTACAAGATATTTACATTGTAAATACATGTAATTCATGTAATAGTTTTATAAGTAATAAAATGTAGTTTAATTAAAAAACCATCTTCGTCTTACAGAATGTTTAGTTACCAAAAAAAAAAAAAAATTCTCATTATTTAAAGGTAATTTAATAAGACAGTCCAAAGGCATGGACCCCGAAGATGTTTCAGTAACAGCCTCACAGTGTATATTACATGGTATTCTAGAACTTGAGTAATTTAGGTAAGAAATATAAAAAGTATTTCTATTTTATTCTGAAGCTGATGTTTGCTGATATGATTGATTATAAATGTATTAAAGGTTAGATTGTTAAAACTGATGAAATAATGTTTTACAGAATGTTTAACAAATTAAAACAATTTTTTTTAGGAGACAAGATACCAGCTTCTTCAGTTACGCCCAGCACAGCGTGCTTCCTGGGTTGGATATGCTATTGCATACCATTTGCTGAAAGATTATGATATGGCCCTAAAACTGTTGGAAGAATTTAGACAAACTCAGCAAGTAAGAATTTTAACATTTCCTTCTACCTTCACAAATGGAGTAGATGACTTCTAAATTGTCCCTGCCCTCAAATGTGAGTTAAAGTCTTTGAAACCTACGGAAAACTGGAAAACTTTTTGACATAATTGGAAACAGTTACAATGTAGGATTTTCTCTCTCTCTCTCTCTCTCTCTCTCTCTCTCTCTCTCTCTCTCTCCCCCCCTTTTTTTTTTTAAAAAAGAGAAGGGGGTCTCGCTATGTTGCCCAGGCTGGTCTTGAACTCCTGGGCTCAAATGATCATCCTGCCTCAGCCTCCCAAAGTGCTGGAATTCCAGGCATGAGCCACCACGCCTGTCTCCATGTCTCCATGTGGATTCAGCTGCAAGTTGATGGAGATGATGCGATTGAGTCACTTCACTTAGAGTTAATCCCCCAATCTTGAGTCTCTTTTCCACTCCTGTGTTTATCTGTCATTTCATAATCTTGACCCTGCCTGGAGTTTTTCAGGACAGACAGACATTCTCCATAGTAACTTCTTCTTTATGGATACTCTAGACTTGGGCTTCCTCCATTCTGTTTTACTTACTCCTCCTTTGCATTCTATTTTCCAGAAATTGGTTGAAATCTTATATAGCATGTTCTATTTATGGGTTTTTATGTCTTTTAATTGCTATTTTACTTTCCAAAGGGAGGAAATAAACTGTAGTAAGGCCTCCAGTTTTACTTAGGTTTTTAGCTTTTTACTCACACCAGATAATTTTTTATTAGACTAGTTCTTTGTCTTTATCCAGTAATCAAGTTCTGACCAAAAGATAGCACTGTATCACATTTGGTGGACTTGATAAAAAACTTCCTTTTAAACACAAAATTACTACATTTTGATGGTTAAATTTAGGTTTTTTGCAATTTGTTTTTTCTTTTCTTTCTTTCTTTCCTTTTCTCTTTCTTTCTTTCTTCTTTTTTTTTTTTTTTTTTTTTTGAGACAAGGTCTGAATATTTTGCCCAGGCAGGAGAGCTATGGCTGTGTGCTACAGTCTGGAACTCCTAGCTCGGACTACTTCAGAGACTGAGGCAGGAGGATAGCTGAGACTACAGCTGTACCAGTGTGCCTGGCAGTGTTGATTTTTAGACATAATGCTGTTGCATGCTTAATAGACTATAGTATATTGTTAACACAACTTTTATGTGCACTGGGAAACCAAAAAATTGTGTCACTCACTTTATTGAGGTGGTCTGGAACCAAACCCACGATCTCCAAAGTATACCTGTAATTGATTTTTCTTCACTGATCTTTTATTCTGTGACCTTGCTAAACACTTCTACTAATTCTGGTAGGGTTTTTTCTTTTGTAGATTCTGTAGTATTTTAGCCATTTTTATATTTGTTTTTTTTTTTTTTTTTAATTTTTTTTCCTTTTAAATAAGAGGCAGGATCTCACTGTGTTGCCCAGGCTGGAGTGCAGTGGCTCTTCACAGGCACAGTCCCACTGCTGATCAGCACGGGAGTTTTAACCTGCTCTGTTTCTGACTGGGCTGGTTCACCCCTGCTTAGGCAACCTGGTGGTCCCCGCTCCTGGGAGGTCACCCTATTGATGCTGAACTTAGTGTGGACACCTGATCGGTATAGCACACTACAGCCCAGAACTCCTGAACTCAAGGGATTCTCCAGCCTCAGCCTCCTGAGTAGTTGGGACTACAGGCATGTGCCACTGTGCCCGGCCATTTTTATGTTTGTTTGTAGGATTTGTTGACCTCTATGACTTGGGGAGAGACAGAAGTCTCACCTCATTATTTGTTTTAAATAATGCATTCGTTTTTGTTGCTATTAATCACTCTTCTGTTTCTGTCTGCTTGTGGGTTGCTTTCTTGTTTGTGTGAATGACTCTCCTGAGAAGACAGTTTAATATAACTGCTTTATATAATTATATAAATAAAGTAATTGGGTCATTTTTTTTTCAGGTTCCTCCAAACAAAATGGATTATGAGTATAGTGAACTGATATTATACCAGAATCAAGTGATGAGAGAGGCAGACCTCTTTCAGGAATCTTTGGACCATATAGAAACATATGAGAAACAAATATGTGATAAACTTTTGGTGGAAGAAATTAAAGGTAAGTTGGCTTGCCTTTTTTTAATGGCCTGAAACAGAAAGCAAAAAAACTATATGTTTTATTCTCTCCTAAGTCTTAACATAACACTTGTTATGTATTCAGAAGGGTTCTAAGCACTTTATTATTAAGCCATTATTAACTAATTTAATCCTCATAACCACCCTCTGTTGTAGTTATTATACCTGTTTTGAAAATGAGGGGAACTGAGGAACTGAGAGATTGACCAACCCCAAATTGTACAGTTTAGTAAACTGGAGAGTGCCAGATTTGCATCCAGATTTCATTCCCTTAATCGTATATTACACTGCCTTCATATTGACTGTGTAACCCTGTATGTCCATATGTAGTTAAATACAGTGAGAACCATCATTGATGATACTGGGATCATCATGAACACAGGGGTCATTTATTTTATTATGGGCTAATTATGAAGACAGGATCCCTATGTTTTTAACAGCATTCATCAACAAAGGGTCAGACAAAAATTTTCACAAACCTTTGCTCATTAGTTTCCTTTCCCTGAACAACATTATTAAATTGAATGTCCATCCAAAGTAATGGTCTAGAACTAAGAGTTGTATGACCTTTGAAGTCTGAAGCTTAATAAAAATAATAGCTAATATGTATTTTAAAACTCTTCTGTTTGAGTATGGTAATTGCTTAAACTGCTTTATTTCATTTAATTTTTTAGGACTTTTAAGATGGGTACTATTTGTTAACCCCATTTTATAATCGAAGAGACCGAAGCTTAGAGAGGTTAAGGACTTGCCCAAAGTCACCCAGCTTTTTAAGTGGTGGAGTTAGTTTCCAAGCACATCAACACATCCTTCTGACTTCAGAGCCCTTACTTTTTTCTAAAAAATGAATGTTTTCAGGACAGTTTTAGGTTCACAGTAAAATCTAGAAAAAGGTACAGCGTCCCTCCCTCCTGCAAACCCCGGCAACCACTGATCTTTTTATTCTCTACATAGTTTTGCTATTTCCAAAATGTCGTATAGTTGGAATCATACAGTTTGTAGCCTTTTCAGATTGGCTTTATTTTTGCCAAATCATTTCTTGCCTGAGAAAGATTGGCTTCTTTCACTTAGTAATATATATTATTTCCCCATGTCTCTTCATGAGCTTTTTACTTGGAACCGCTATACGCTTTCTGGTGAATGTATATAGCACGTGAGTGACTAGTTTTTATTGTAATTAATATCAATACCAGTATTAATGACAACACTTTTGAAAGTTATTGATACAATATGGGTAAATTATTAAATATTCTGGTCTCTATCTTGTTCCACTACTTATCGATGGGAGCAAAGAAAAAAAAGGCGATTATGTTTCCTTCCTGAAATATTGCTGTTTCTTGATTAAATCTTAACTCCCTCAGGTTGCTGTTTCTCCTTTTTGATATTTCTCCTGTAGCATCAATAGGTAATACATTCAATGTAATCCATAGATTAGATTATCTAATCTTAAAAAAAAGTGGGGAATGCATTTAGGTTAGATTATTTAATCTTTAAAACAAAAAACAAATAGGGAATGCATTTTTGAAAAGTAAATAGGATACAGTGAAATTAATTCAAGTTAAAAAATTCTAAGCCATGCATGGTGGTTCACATCTGTAATCCCAGCACTGGGAGGCTGAGACCGGAGGATTGCTTGAGCACAGGAGTTCAAGACCAGCCTGGGCAACATAGTGAGACTCCATCTCTACAAAAAAAATTAAAAAATTAATCTGGGTATGGTGGTGCATGCCTGTGGTCCCAGCTACTTGGGAGGCTGAGGAGGGAGGATTGCTTGAGCCTGGGAGGTTGAGGCTACAGTGAGCTGTGATTATGTCACTTGCATTTCAGCTGGATAACAGAGCAAGACCCTGTCTCAAAAAACAAAAAAAGTCCTGCAGATTGCCTCATAGTCACATTTATTCTTACAGTGCTAGTGAGGTAATTTGGGGCCATTAATTTGGATATGCAGCCCATGCTCTATATTATCTACAGAGACAGATATGCTACTATTTTTAGTTTTTCATGGAACTTTGCAGGTCCAGAGAGACCTTTGTTATTCACACAGTTTTTTTTTGTGGTCATTAATTTATTATAATACTTTAAAATCCTTAAAAGTTGGAGGTTTTCACTTATGAATATGTAGGTATATATTTATTTGTCCTATACATTCCTCTAGTAATAACCTTCGCTTCATGGAAGTAGCAGATACCAGATGTTTTTGAAAATGAAAAATGCTAATGTCTATTAATCTGGGATAAGCAGGGTCAAAATTGGCCAGAAGTTAATTGTGGAGGAATGGGGCATGCTTAAAGTTTTAAGTAGCACACTTTTATGTGTATTCATTTTGTGACAAGCAGTGGTAGATTTGGTAATTATTCCTAGTTCAGTCTTATTCTAGAGTTTGAGTGATATATAATATAAAAATAGTAAAATAATAGTACATAAAACCTGCTAGAATATACTGCCTCCTCCAACATGATGAAAGGAGAAATAGTATGACTTGAAGACATTTTAAAGGGTATTTATTTGAAATAGATTGTTTGGGGAATGGGAAATCTTGGGGGCAGAAAGTTGAGGTATGTCCTTTTTTGAGAATCTCCCTTTTATCTTGGACTAGGTGTGTTTTCCATCATTTCTGAGAGGTCTGGGTCCTCATTCTCCATACCTGCTCTTGATTTATGTGGCTTAGTAAAAGGATTTGACCTCTTACTGACCGACTGAACGGACCTGCACGTGAACATGGCTTGTGTGGTTTCCTGTTATAAAGCGGTGTTTGGTGTTATAATTTCAGAGTTAAACTTCTCCAATTTTAGTAACTTTGAAAGGAAACAATAAGAATTGAGTGGAGAATTAACATATGAACTGATCAGTAAAGTTGTATTTCAGTCTTGTAGTAGGAAGATAGGAATGTTTCCGTAGAATTGTTTGTCAGTCTAATTTTGATGTGTTTGTGTATATCTTTAGCTATTTCAAAGGGTATAAGATATATGTAATGCAAAAGCTTTTTACTAACAAATTAATGTCCTACGTATGTATCTGGAGTGTTATAGGGAGCCAAAAATGAAGGTACAAATGAAGAAGGTTCATTTCTGAAGGCAAGCTATGCTTAGTCACATAAATTGCAACATGCCCCAAGGGGAAGCATACAGAATTCTGTCTTTTTAACCATCTATTCACTGGTAATGCTTAGTAAAGTCTCTGGGGTCAGATAGATATTTAATGTTTAAAATGAATATGTCTTTAAACTTAATTTTAGGGGAAATACTATTGAAATTGGGAAGATTAAAAGAAGCCAGTGAAGTGTTCAAAAACTTGATTGATCGGAATGCAGAAAATTGGTGTTATTATGAAGGCTTGGAAAAAGCTCTACAAATTAGTATGTAATGATTTTTCTCCCCTTTCTTGTAACTACTGTTTTGAAGTATGACAAAATGTAAAGTTGTAGTAATACTTGAGAACAAATAATTTTTTTTTTTTTTTTTTTTTTTTTTTGCCAATCATTGAGAGCTTATAAGGTTGCTGAGGTTGGTTGGCCTTGAACTCTTGGCCTCGCCTTCGCAAGCGCCATGACATCCGGCCGGAGCCACTTTGGGCCCCCGAGAACAAATAATTTTAGCATTAGTACTCATTTTTCCATTGAGTAAAATTATAGGTTAAACATGGGAGTAAAAACGAATTCAAGTAGCTACACTTTAAGTGTAAATGCTTGCAGCTAGTTTAGGTTCCTTGACCCTTACCTGTGATGGTATTGGAAGGTGAGGCAAAAACAAACAAACCATACGGATTTAGACTAGAGATGTGGGAAAGAAGATGGGCGTTCCCTTGCTGGGAGGTGTCACAACTTTAATATTTAAAAATCGTTAGAGGTTCATTACCCTCAACCTCTAAATATAAGAATTGGTCCAGAGAATTATTGTTGAGGGTATTCTCTGATTTCAAATTAGAGCAAAATGTTACATATCTTCTTTTGAAATTAGGTAGCCCCAACCCTTTTCAGAAATCTCGTGTTAGTCTAAGATTTTTATAATATTTTCGTAATTAAGTGTTGATAGGAACAGTTAATATTTCTAAAATTATACTTACTCATGAATAAATATATTTCTGAAATAATTATGGGACTGGCTCGAAGATGTTGAAACAGCAGGATTTTTTTTTCTTTTTTTTTTTTAGAATTTTTAAATTTAAGAAGTATGTAAATAGGTAGCTACCCACATTGATTTATAGTAGTATAAACTACAAGAAAAGTTTAACTTTTGTATCCTTACTGTTATTAATTCTGCTGTTCTTTTTGTGTTTAAAATTCAATACTACAAATTGTTAAAAATTTATTTTCTTAAATATTTGTAAGAAAATGATTAAAATCACAATATTGATTAAAGCAGTATTTTCAAAAAAACAGCAAAACTCATATGTGTGAAGGTTGAAAACATGGGGTAACTATGATTTTTCTTTAAACTGCCAGTAACTGATATTACAATTAATAAAAATATTTTAATGTTTTAGTAAAATGAATAATTGTTCCATATGTCGGGATTCTTGGTTACTGTAAAATGTATTGATTGCAAAACTAATGACACTACTTTATTGTTTTAGGTTCCTTATGACCTTTCCTTCCCCGTGGTAAGTTCTGGAGCTCCAACTTGTGGCTTTAATTAGAATATTGAAATTGTTTAGTTTTGTCTTAATTACATTTATACAGCTTGTTATATTTGGGGTAGTGGAGAAATTTTTTTATATTTGGCGCTTGTTATTCTCTAAGATTAGGTGTGAATATGAGAATATTTTAAAAATACTTACATGCAGTTGCATTTATATGTTAATATTAGGGTCTTTAATATTTTGTGAAGTCTTCAAATCATTAACAAAAAGCAAGGTTTCCTTTATTTTTTTCACATATCCCTGGTCTTAAAATCCAACCACATTGGAGCTCCAAAACATATTATTGGGGGAAGGAATGAGTCTAAATAGATCACACCTCTTCGAGTGTAGTGTTTACAGTCTTGATACTTGATACTAATCTTGAGTATCAATACTTGATACTAAACACTACATTTACTACAGAGATACCTGTCTGCTAACACCCGGGGTTATTTTTAGGATAATTTATTGTTTTGTGGTCTAAATTAAAATCTACTTAAAACCTTATAGTTCAAAAACAGGTTTGTTTGCTTTTTCTTAAAATTCCACTATAAATTATCTTATTGCTTATAAATCTCTTTATGAATTAAGCAGGATATTATTTTAGAAAAATGAGCTACACCTAGATCCTGTTTGCTTGCATACTGTTGTTTCAGAGTAACATGTAGTTTATAATAGGTAGATCCTTTATGTGGTACTATAAAATTAGGTGTTCTTGGAAGGGAAGATATAACTTTCTGGTAGAAGTATATTTTATATCTTTGGAAGGATAATGGAGTTTTATTGAAGATTTTAATGCTAAAGTGAACATGGAAGTTTAGTTTATCTTTTTATATTTTAAACATTTGCAATCATAATCCTAAAACTGTTGCTTCTTTGAGCCTAATCAACAGACATTATAGGCTTTTATGGAGATTGATGTAGGTTTTTTTTGGTTCAGAGTGTTTACGTAAGATATGTTACTAGAGATATGTTATAAAAAGATTTTCTTTTCCCTGAGTTGTATGCTAAAGGGATATAAGAGAAGTGCAGCATATCTTGAGTCAGCGACAGCTTGTGTATGTGAGTTGGGTTCTGTTTAGAATCTTGCGATGAAAGAAGTTTTGGACTTCTCTGGAGACGAGTTTAAAATGGTGACTTAACTGATTATAGAATTTCACCACCACCGTGTTTTAAATGTTATTTTTACCAAAATTGAAAGCAGCTTTAATATTGTTAATGCAATTCTATTTATAACATAATTTAAAAAGTTTGTTAGCGTTTTACCATAAATGTAAATTTTGATGCTATGAATCTCACCCATATTTACTGATAATAGGCACTTTAGAAGAGAGGCTTCAAATTTATGAAGAAATTAGTAAGCAGCACCCCAGAGCAATTACACCCAGAAGATTACCTTTGACTCTTGTCCCAGGTAATATTAGGATGTCTTTTATAATACTAATTATTTGTCAGAATTACTCAGTGTTATTTATATTTTAGAAACATGTTTCTGGTGTAGAGTTTATGTCTGCAGCAATCTTGGAGTTAGGACTGAACAGTTACGAATTTATTATTTATAAATAAGAGTGTTATACTTCAATGCGTAGCTAAATGTTGATTTTAAAATTTGAAGTTATCTGTATAAATATAAAACTGCTTTTCTTAAGTCAGTCTCATAGAGGTAGAAAGTGCAATGACAGGTACCAGGACTGGCAAGGGGGCACGGGGGAAGATGAAGAGTGGTTGGTTAATGGGACAGAAGGAATAAGTTTCGATGTTTGCAGAATAGGGGGACGGTAGTTAACAACAATATATTGTATATTTCAAGATAGCAAAAAAGAGGACTTGAAATGTTCCCAACACCTAGAAATGATAAGTAATCGAGGTGGAAGATACCTTAAATACCCTGACTTGGTCATTACACGTTCTCCGTATGTAACAAAATATCACGTACTGTGTAAATATGTACAAATATTATGTATAAGTAGAAAAGCTGCTTTTCATATGTGACTTTTAAAAAAGCACTATATTTAGAAGGTAAATTCCCTATAATTAATGACAAATTATATGTGGTATCATGATTTAAATGGTAAAAGTTTTGATTTTTTTTGAGACAATATCTTGTTCTGTTACCCAGGTTGGAGCTGGAGTGCAGTGGCGCAGTCTCTGCAGCCTCAAACTCCTGGGCTCAAGCTATAGTTTTGAAGTTTTATATCTTCTTTTCGAACATAAATTGAAAGAAAAAGTTGTGAGCTGTTTGCACCCACCACAGTGTTTAAGAATAGAACGTCATCATTTATTGAAGAGTTAACCACTTTACTGAGTTTTGCTTTTTTTCATGTCATTACTTTTATTTTTAGAGCTCCATGTATTTTGTGTCCCTGAAAACAAAAACAGCTTTTGTGCTTTATATAAATTGGAGTACTCTGGTATATGTTCTGTGATTTGCTTTTATTGTACAATAGTATATTCATGACCTTGAACTGAGTTATTGCATAGAGCTGAACTCATTTTTTGGGCTACATAGGAGGTAGACAGTATATTAGCTCTTCAGGTAGTTAATGTCTTTGTTCAGTTTTTTAAAAATTACATGTTTTTTTTTGAAGTCTATTTTTTGTAAGTACCCTTGATTATGAATTATATATTGGGACTTCTGGTATTTCTTTTGATACAAGTCAGACTCTGGACAGCTAATATAACTTAAGTTTCCGGGGAGGTGAGGAGTCTATTTTCTGTTCACATTTATAGTGGCAAATATTTGCTTAAATAATTTGGTTTTAATTTTGTTTTTACCAAAAGATTCATGAACATTAAAAGTTTTTAGTTGACTGACTTGTGAAATACCTTTTAGAAGTATATTGGATCAGACAGTAGACAGAAATGCATTTTAAAGATTCATTTTATACTGTTGCATTTCGGTTCCGCAGATAGAATAGTATTCTTCAGATCCTCCATTTTTTTATTTTGTTTTTGTAGAATACAGAGAGCAGATTTCTCTGATGTTTTCCAGGGAACATTAAGTCCAAGTAGATATTAATAGGCTTGGTTGGGAGCGTGTTGGTGTGCTTGAGCTGTTCTTCAGCCAAGGAAGTTTGGGAAACTGGATTAAACACAGCTGTTAGGTTTTTACAGGGCTTCTTAGAGCTTTTAATATATACTTTTTGAATTTCAAAGATGGTAGTATATGTGTACTGAGGAGTATTTCCCTAATAAAAGTGTTTTGTGGAAGATGTGTATACTTACGTTTCTGTATTTCTTCCTCCTCCTCTTTGTTTTAAAAAATAATAGCTTTTTGAAATATGATTTATATACTGTGAACTTCACTTTTTAAAAGTGTGCAATTCAGTGTTTTAGTATATTAATCACGTACAACCATCATCTCTGTCTGCTTTCAGAAGTTTTCCATGACCCCAAAAAGAAACCCCATACCTATTTCACAACACCATTACCCCTTAGCCACAGTACCTGGCAACCACCAATCTACTTTCCGTACCTATGGATTTGCCTGTTTTTGGACATTTCAAATAAATGGAATCATACCTTATGTGGCCTTTAGTGTCTGGCTTCTCCTCCTTTTATTGGTCTCAGGGTGTATTTTGTGTTTCACAATATGTTGTGGGTGGGAATATTTCCTTAGGAGCTTTAAAATGCATTCATATGCTTCTTAGGAAAGGAAAAAACCTCACTTACCTTTAAGATTATGAACAAGACCTCTTGTTCTCTTTTTTTCATTTGGAACATGGGGCTTCAGATTTATACTGCCTACATTTATTTCCATAGACAATATAAGTTTGCTAAAAGCCCTCAATATGTGGCAGTATATGGAAGGAAATATATTTTTACTGAAAAAGCCTAGAATTTTTTTATTGTAAAGTGTGATTTAGGTTGAAGTGGAACCATCCTAGAGCCTCTGGGACATGCTGTCTTTGAAATGCCATAAAAATCTTTTTACAAATCAGATCTCAGTGGAGCGTTCTGATGGCTGAGGCTTTCAAGGACCTCATCGCTGTGAGGTTCTGACATATGGGTATTTACAAAGCTCCAGTGAATATATACAAAATTATGCAAATACTTAATTTTCTCTGCAGAGCCAAAGATTTCATGATTTTTTTGCCTGTCTAGAAATACTTTTATGTGCAATAAGAAAGCCATCTTGACATTATCAAAAGCAGTAAGATCTTTCTCACGAAACATGATGCATCTTGAGAATGCATGGTGAAAGTTTTGAGAAAGGCTTTCCACATTTTAGATAGGAGTGCTTCATACCTATAGAGCATAATAAATATACAGCAGTACATAAAAAATAACACCCCAAAATATTAAGTGCTCTAAAAATAATGAAGGGATAAAGCTAGTTTTCATCATGTCTTATTATGCTCTGGCTGAAGGGTAGAGAGACGGAAGGAAATAATCGAGAGTATTAAACATAGAATACTAATTAAATTTTGCTCCATTATTTAGAATGGATTTCCAGTGAATCAGAAACAGTATATTCTTGCTGTTTACACTGTCTTAAGAATTAGGTGTAATCAGGGACATCATGTTTTGGGGACGTCATGCTACGTAGCTAGATAAGAATTATTCAGGTAACCTGTTTTGTGAGCATAATGCTAAACAGGCACATCATAACTGATGGAAAAAATGAGATGGATAACTCATAAGTAATTTGGGGATATGGTGTTTGAGCACTTGGGTAAGCTGTGTATAGGCTTCTTGTTTAGGTGATACATTCACAGTTGCAAATTAGGTAAAAAGGGTTTATAAGTTAATAAGTGAAGTCTTTTTGTTGTCTGTCCCCTGGCAACTAAGTTTACTTCCTTGAAGATGTTGCTTGTCATTAGCTAATGATGTATTCTTCTACAAATACATTTTGCATGTGTAAGCAAAAATGTGTGTGGGAGCTTTGTGTAAGGTGTCGCTCCTGCTTTTTGCAAAAGTGCCATAGCATGGATTGCTGTGCACCTGGGTTTTCTTTTCACTTACCTGTATTTGGAGATTAGTCCTGGATCAGCACTTAAAGAGCGTCCTCATTCTTTTTCATACCTGCACAGTCTAATAAATCAAATTTGTCAGTATGATCTGAATAAACTGAGAAAGTTGATCAAGGAGTAGTTCAGAGTAGCTTCTGCCATAAAGATAAAATGCTTGTTTTCTCAGTGGGTGATTCCAAGTATAGAAAACAAAATATTAATTCTAAAATATAAAAATTGTCAGATATCAGAAAAGATAAGGAGACATTTATTGAGTGATTACTCTGTGCCAAGACATTGTTTCCTGCCATATACATACTGTGTTTGAGCCATGAATAGTACTGTTGAGGCCAATGATAGTATTGTGTTCATTTTACAGTGTTGAAACTGGGGTTTTTAATGGACAAGTTATTTGCCCAAGTTTGCACACAAATAAGTGGAGAAATCTGCATTTCTCTCAGAAACAGCATCTCTTATTATCTACCATAATATTGTTAACTTTTTGTTGTACACCAGAGGGATTACTGGAAAGATTTGGTCTCTGAAACTATTTTTGATTTTTAAGGAAGCAGTGGTGTATAATTTAACCCAGGATGGATGTTGTCTCTATAATCTGTGATTTTTCAAGACCAGTACTTTGTGTATGATTGAATAAGAAATTAGAGATTATCTGAATACGATCTTCATAGTTACTGGAGTTAAATTTTTTGACATCTAATTGAGTATGCATGCATGTTTTGTTCGACATGGTCAGTCATAACAAATAAAAACCATTTGGGTTAGATTTTGTTGTGCCGTGTTGTGAATCATTAAGAAACTTTGGGAGGTCATGTCAATCATCTTGAGGCTAAATCATTCATGTTGTGTGTGTGTGTGTTTCCCAAATGATTAGGTAAATCCATGTCCTTAACTCTTAGTCTGTACTGTCAAAAAGTACTTACATCTTTGTATTATAAAATTAAAATTCTTTGAATAGTCTCTGCTTTCAAAAAGTGATGACAAAAATCATTTGTAGGGGTTTAGCAATGATAGAATTATTTACTTCATCTTGCAAACAGAGTGTTTATTTTAGTTCTAATGTTAGAATGCCCAGGGCTCAGTCTCATGTCCAGCATAAACTTACTTTATTTTATTCTTGGTCTCACTCACTGAGGTGTTAAGTTCTGTAGGGTAGGATTAAAAAAAAATTTTGTTTTAATCCCTCTTATATCCCCAGTGCCTAGAACAGTGCCTGGCATGCAATAAGTGCTTGACATATGATTGTGAAATAAATGAGTGAATGAATGAAGGTTGAAGTAAATGACAAGTACAAATCGATTTGGGATAATTGTAAATACCAGCTTAGTGTTTAAAAAGATCTTTTGACTGTCACTTGAATATAGAGCTGGTTACAGTAGTTGCTACAGAGTGCTTTATGTGTATCTGCAAGGTTTTGAGCTGTACACGAGTATGCTAGTCAGTGAGAGATTAAGAAAGATACTTGATACTGTGCTATATTCAGGATAGTTGATATCTTTTACTCAACTTACAACTATATGACTTTGGGGGTTTATAAATTGGATAGAAGCATAATTGTTTCGGAGGGAGCTTCATTTTTATCTAGAAAATCATTTTAAGAATTGTTTGCATGAACCAAAGAGTAACAAAGTACGCTTTTGTTTCTAGGTGAAAGATTTAGAGAACTAATGGATAAGTTCCTGAGGGTTAACTTCAGTAAAGGCTGCCCACCCTTGTTTACTACTTTGAAATCTTTGTATTACAGTACAGAAAAGGTAAACTTTGGTATTTATTTAGATTTGCTATAGTCTTTTACTAAATTATAGAAAGATGTCCATTAAATAATGTGCTATTACTTAATCATTTTTTCTATTTTAGTAATAATGTTAACTCACTTTCAGTCTAATAATATACTGAAATCATATGCATGTGGTGTAAGTAATATCAGAAGAAATGTCAGTCTGAAATTTACTGAGTAAAGGGTTTATGAAAGCACTAAGATTATAGAGGTTGTTTATTTTTAATAGATATACTTCTTTTTAAGTGGGATTTAAAATTTGACATTGTTACCAAAGGTACGTATTTAACTATTCTGTGATGATTATTTTATGGTACAATTGTGGATTTTTAAATTAGTTTTGCATGCTTTTAAAGTTAGAGCTTGGATAATTGAGAGTTAGTGCAACAGTAAAAGGCTGCTTTTAAAGTTAGATCTTGAATAACTGAGAGTTAGTGCAACAGTAAAATGCTGCCTGGTCAACAGTACAGATTATTGGTTTTAATCAGTAAGGTTGCTTTCTAATGAACACAGTTTTAGCTAGTTCTCGAATAAAGAATTGAGTATCTTTCTGCTTTTTAAAATTAGAAAATAGGCACTTAAATCTTGGTCTTAAATTAGAAAGATAATTTAAAGTTAATAGAAAGTAAGTTATACTTTTATTTTCAAGTGTTGCTTCTTGTTTATTAAAGTCTAAAATCTTGTCGTCTTTTCTGTAGTCAGTTTTTAAAAGTTACTAGTGGATAAGGAAAAGATTTTGTTAAAAATGCTAAAAGATTTTTAGTTAAACTATCATTTTATATTTACTTAGCTTTGATTCATAATAATTTATAAATTTGCAGTAATTGTGAATAATAAAATGTTGGAAACATTAGTTATAGGTGTAGCTGATTGACATTTTCCTACCTGTGGCAGCAGGTTTCATAAACAAAAGAAACAACTGATGATATCTAGTACCCAATTAGAAAAAAATCATGTTTGTTTTTTAAAAAAAAAAAAACCTTAAAATTTTTTAATGTCTGTTGTGTGGTTTGATTGCAATGTTTCTGCTGTCAATTTTTTGAGAAATAGTGATTGATTCCTATGTAAACATGTACCCAGTGCCTACCAATAGTATCTCTAGGTTGCTTAACATTGGGTAAAATACTTCTGCCCTTTTCGGTGAGGGCGACAGAGAAAAAAAGGTTAGATGAAATGTCAGAAATTAAAAAAGTCTTCCAAATGTGAATTAGAGTGCTTCTTTTATAACAGTCTTGCAGCAGCTACTGACTACAGTGGACATTAAAGGATTTGTTTCTCTTAAGCTATCATGGGACTTTCACAGGCATAGGCTTTTTACTTTTTAAAAATTCTTCCAATATTGACCCAAAGTTGCCATTCAAAAAATGCTAAACTTTTTTTGGTATTTTATATAAAGCATGAAAATTATATTTTTGAATAAAGCATTGAAAATACACTAATTTATAGGAACTGTCTCTTTAGTGTTAATTTTAAAGCAATAACAGGAATGTTATTTTAGTAGAAATGCCAAAGGACCAAGTGTGTTTGCAAAATGAATTAAACTGCAGACAATTGAGCTCAAGTTGTCTGAATTTAGTATAGTGAGAAAAAATTTGCAAGTCTAGGAACTGTTTCTCAAATAATTTTGGCACATATATTTGTGATTACTCATGAGACCATTTTATATATTTTATTTTTAAATTAAATTTTGTAAGTTTGGTGTTTGACACTTTTTGTCAAAAAATTATTTCAGTGCTTTTGGGGAACAAGTGGTATTTGGTTACATGGATAAGTTTCTTGGTGGTGATTTCTAAAATTTTGATACACCCATCACCTGAGCTGTGTACTGCACACCACGAGACCATTTTTAAAACTGCACATTTCTAACCAGCAGTGAGATCTGTTTTTAGCAATTAGACACATTTTAAATTTTTTATTATTTTTTTATTGCATTTTAGGTTTTGGGGTACATGTGCAGAACATGCAAGATAGTTGCGTAGGTACACACATGGCAGTGTGTTTTGCTGCCTTCTGCCCTTTCACCCACATTTGGCATTTCTCCCCATGCTATCCCTCCCCAGCTCCCCCCTCCCGCTGTTCCTCCCCTATTCCTCCCAATAGACCCCAGTGTGTAGTACTCCCTTCCCTGTGTCCGTGTATTCTCATTGTTCATCACCCGCCTATGAGTGAGAATATGAGGTGTTTCATTTTCTGTTCTTGTGTCAGTTTGCTGAGAATGATGTTCTCCAGATTCATCCATGTCCTTACAAAGGACACGAACACTGTTTACAATAGCAAAGACCTGGAACCAACCCAAATGCCCATCGATGATAGACTGGTCTGGGAAAATGTGGCACATATACACCATGGAATATTATACAGCATTTTTAATTTTTAAGGAAGGATTTCAAGGAGGTGAAGTCTGATAAACTGTTGTTGTTTATAAGCTTCCAAATATTAAAGAGTAGTTCATGTTGGTAGCATGAGAATGAAATTGTCTTTTGAAGTTAGCTTAGCATGTAGTACAGTTGCAAGAAATATATTTCTTAAATGTCTGCAACATTTTAATTTTTTTGACAAACTAGAATTTGTGTGAAGTGGAAGGCAGTGAGTGATCATCAGACAAGTTCCATAAGGTTTTTGTTTTTGTTTTTTGAGATGGAGTCCTGCTCTGTCATCCAGGCTGGAGTTCAGTGGTGCGATCTCAGCTCACTGCAATCTCTGCCTCCCAGATTCAAATGATTCTCCTGCCTCAGTCTCCCAAGTAGCTGGGAATACAGGCTCCCACCACCACACCCAGCTAATTTTTTGTATTTTTGGTAGAGATGGGGTTTTGCGATGTTGACCAGGCTGGTCTCAAACTCTGGCCTCAAGTGAGTAACTTACCTTGGCCTCCCAAATTGCTGGGATTAGAGGTGTGAGCCACTGTGGCCGGCCAAGTTCCATAAGGTTTTTAAAAACATAAGTAGGTATAGAAATGGCACTCACTTCACTCTTGTCAGCGAGGTTTTGGCGGAATCTTTGGTGAAGAAGAGAAATCTTCTTTGTTTTCCCAGCTTTCTTTAATTTTGAAAGATAGAATCTTCTATAAACTCTGATATTCAGGTATTCTTTTCTTTTATGAAACTTTATAAGAATAAAACATGTTACTAAAAATATATTTATACTCCTTTTAAGTTAGATTTCGTTCAAGTTAATATTGTTTTGTTTCTTATTATCCATTTGAATATAGGTGTCTTGTCCATAACACATAGCTTGCTGAGATGATAAACATTTGCTTACTTGTTTTGAACAGTACTTAAAAAAAATTGCCAGTCTTTGAGTGAGGCTTTTGGGTTTTGGGTTATCCTTTTACTGTTATATGATTATATATAACCATGGTGTAATTACATCTGAGTAAATGGGAGATAGCTATTATTGCGTTTTAGAAATTAAAATTTGTGCATTAGTTTCCAAAGTATAAAAGAACCCAAATCTTATTTTAAATGTGTATAACTATCTTCTTGTTTCAGAAATGTGAAAATCACAATGTAAAGCACTTACTCAGATAATGTTTTATTTTATTTTTGAGACAGAGTCTCACTCTGTTACCCAGGCTGGAGTGTAGTGGTGTGATTTCATCCCACTGCAACCTCCTCCTCCCAGGTTAAGCCATTCTTCTGCCTCAGCCTCCTGAATAGCTGGGACTATGGGTGCATGCCACTGCATCTGGGTAATCTTTGTAATCTTAATAGCGATGGGGTTTCACCATGTTGGCCAGGCTGGTCTCGAACTCTTGACCTCAAGTGATCCTCCTGCCTTGGCCTCCCAAAATGCAGGGATTACAGGCATGAGCCACTGTGCCTGACCTCACATAATATTTTAAGTGGCATCCATGGTAAAACATGGCAACAGAAAGACTTTTTAAAAATTACTTTTTACGTAGACTCAACTTTCAACTCTGTACCTTTGTTTTAGGTTTTTATCTTGGCATAGTTTTTTTTTTCTTTTTATATTTTCTCTATTTCTTTTTACTTACAATTTTTTTTAGCTGTTTTATTTTTTCTTTCAGGGAAAGTAGAAAATTATGAATTATAGAGGATATTTTTTAATATACCTTAAACCTGTTAAGTGGTATTAAATTAAAACAGTTTAGGTTACTATATATGGCATAGGGATTCCAACATCTTTCATTACTTAGTGAAATAATATAATTTTTACTGAAGATAATGGTAAGAATATTTCTAAATTTTTTATGGATGTCACCTCATTGAAAATATCAGTTGTGTATTTATAGGTAATAACCACCTTTAAATGTTCTGGTAGTACATACTGAAAAGGCATGGTGGCTCACACCTGTAATCTAGCAGTTTGGAAGGCTAAGGTGGGAGGATCGCTTGAAACCAGGCATTCAAGATAAGCCTGGCAACATAAGACTCTGTCTCTACAAAAAATGAAAACAATTAGTTGGTCATAGTGGCAGGAGCCTGTAGTCCCAGCTGCTTGGGATTACAGGCGTGAGCCACCATGCCTAGCTATAAGAGCATTTTTAATGTAATTCCTGTGACAGTTTTATTTTTCCTGTGAATTTAATTGTGGTATATCTATGCAGCTGTAGTCATTTTGTCTGTAAAATTTTGTTCTTCTTTTTCCTCCTAGCAGTTCCTTTTTTAAAAAAACATTTTTTTAAAAATAAAAAAAAGACGATGTTTCACCATGTTGGTCAGGCTGGTCTTATACTCCCGACCTCAGGTGATCCGCCCACCTTGGCCTCCAAAGTGCTTGGATTACAGGCGTGAGCCACCGCGCCTGGCTTTAAAAAACATTTTTATAGAGATGGGGTCTCACTATGTTGCCCAGGCTGGTCTCAAACTCCTGGACTCAAGAGATCTGCCTGCCTTGGCCTCCCAAAGTGCTGGGATTATAGATGTGAACTACCTGTACCCACCTCCGTGCCCCAGCAGTTTGATAAGCTTTTACTGTGTTGTTATGTAAGCTTCATTATTTCTTTTAGTTATTGCATAACCTTTTAGAACCATCCCCTCATTGTTGACTTTGGTTTTTCAAGTTTTTATTATTAAATATCTTTACAGTAACTTTGCTTAGGATTCTTTTCTTCTCATAGACTTTCAGATTCACTCAGTGGGTAAAGGGCATGAACATTTTTGTGATTCTTGATAAACACGGATCAATTAGTTTTTCACAAGGTCGTGAACATCAGTTGTATTTCCACTAGCAATGTGTGTGAAACATTCCTGTCTGTGTTTGTTTTTGTTTTGACGTAGAGATGTTAAAAATTCAGTGGAACCGGATATGGTGATGTTTATTTCTGTTGTGGAAGTTCATCTGTTTTAAAACCATCTTGGAAAGTCCTCCTTAGAGCAGTACTTCTCACTGAGGGTGTTGGGGAGTGGATTTTTCCCCCCTGGGACACTTTACAATGTCTGGAGAGGTTTTTGATTGTCACCACAGTGAGGTGTGCTCCTGGCACCCAGTGTGTGGATGCCAGGGATGCTGCTAGACATTCCACAAGGCACAGGACAGCCTTCTTTTTTTTTTTTTTTTGAGACGGAGTTTCGCTTTTGTTACCCAGACTGGAGTGCAATGGCGCGATCTCGGCTCACTGCAATCTCCGCCTCCTGGGTTCAGGCAATTCTCCTGCCCCAGCCTCCTGAGTAGCTGGGATTACAGACATGCGCCACCATGCCCAGCTAATTTTTTGTATCTTTAGTAGAGACGGGGTTTCACCATGTTGACCAGGATGGTCTCGATCTCTTGACCTTGTGATCCACCCGCCTCGGCCTCCCAAAGTGCTGGGATTACAGGCTTGAGCCACCGCGCCCGGCCAGCCTTCTTTTTTTTTAAGAGACGGGGGCTCGCTATGTTGTCCAGGCTGGAGTGCAGTGGCTATTCACTGGTGCAGTCCCGCTACTGAACAGCACTGGAGTTTTGACCTGCTCTGTTTCTGACCTGGGCTGGTTCGCCCCTCATTAGGCAACTTGGTGGTCCCCCGCTCCCACGAGGTCACCATATTGATGCCAGACTTGGTGCAGACACCCGATTGGCATTGGGCGCTTCAACCCAGAACTCCTGGACTCAGTTGATCCTCCGGCCTCAGCCTCCTGCGTAGCTGGGACTACAGGCACATGGCACTGTGCCTGACAGTACAGCCTTCTTAACAAAGAATTTTACTGTTGATATGTTGGGCTAGTCATTATCAAGGAAAGGGAGAGTTTGATTTGTATTTCAGTGCAGTACAAAGGAATATTTTTTCTCAGATGCTGTAAGTAAGGGAGAGAAAGCACCATGTTAAATTTTTTGTTGTGCAATATTTGTGGGACCCAGAAATCCTGGATTTCTTACTAAAAGGAAAATAATAAGATACCATCTTATCTTAAAAAATTCCAGAGGGTGTTGTTTACAGAGGTAACAGTATCTGTCAGACAACTCCCCAGGCGGTAATTTTATTGAGACATTCTCATCATCAGTTAATGGTAATGATGTATGTGAATCGCTTTTAAGTTTTAAAATTTGGTAGAGGAAAATAAAGACAAATGCTTTTCCTGCGTAGGGAGGCATTAGTATAGTGTAATGTCTGCCAACATTCACTTAATTTTTTCATGATTCTTACCAAATCTAGATTAACACTGTGGTGTTGTTTACTTAATGTTGTTCACCAAATTTGATTACTTTTTTGTGTGTCATGAAAATCATGGGTTATAACACATATGAAAACATAAGTTAAAAATTCAATTGGTAAGTTAATGATAATCATCCCATTCACTGTATGCACCACCTTTGGAGAAATACTGGTAAAATAAAAAGAGAATTGCTTTGGAATCAGGCCTGGTTTGGAATCCTGACTCCATCACTTACTTTTTCTGAGCAATTACCTGAATCATAGAGTGGGGAAAATAATATGTAAAGGGTTGATGTGTGTTTTAATTAAATAATAAAGTTTGTGAAGTACTTGGTTTGAATATGTTCAAAAAATGGTAATTTTCCCTTACTCTCTAAATTACATAGTAAGTCCCACCCCTCTCACACCTGTCTCTGTACTTTGATTTTTTGTCAATTGTTCTTGGACAATTTAACTCTATAACTAGCCCCTTTAGCACCAGAATTATCACTGGTAATTGTGCCTGTATCAGAACTTAATTCAGCAATTTTGGTCTTTGTTGATAAACTAGTGTACTTAATTTAGTAACCTTCATGTTGCATTGACATTTTAAACCTGTGATTTGTCTCTTTATTGTGAAAATATTGTGTATCAGATATGATGTTGTGGGACTTTGTCTTTAAGGTTAATAAAGAGGTATTTTAACTCTTACATAAGTAAAGCTTGTCAAGGACATACTTTAGGAAATTATAACAGTTACAGTATTATCCTAGGTTAGATTTTGTTAATGAAGATAAAGCTTCTTTCATCTTGATCTAATGTAGCTGTTAGAAGGAAGTATTTAAACCAGGAGAAGGTGGCTGAACTTGGAAAATTTTTCATGTTGTAAGAAAAATTTGGGCCATAAATTTAAGTTGGCCATTTATGTTTTTGGTGTGATCTCAGATACTTAAGTGGATTGACTTTCTTGATTTTAAAGTAACAGAGACAAAACACCATTTTAAAGAAGAATAGCTATTACGTATTAATTTGTCAAATTACACAGTACCTAATTAAGATATAAATTGTAAGTAAACTTGAGTAAAACTTCTTAGATTAACTTTCATGGAAAATTGTTCACTTAATTACTGAATGAAAAGTTAACTATAAGGCCAGGTGTGGTGGCTCATGCCTGTAATCCCAGCACTTTGGGAGGCCAAGGTGGGCAGATCGCTTGAGGTCAGGTGTTTGAGATCAGCCCAGGAAACTGGGCAAAGCCCTGTCTCTACAAAAAACACAAAAATTAGCCACGTGTGGTGCATGGCTGTAGTCCCAGCTACTCAGGAGGCTGAGGCAGGAGGATTGCTGGAGCCTGGGAGGCGGAGGTTGCAGGGAGAGTTCACACCACTGCACTTCAGCCTGTGTGACAGAGTAAGGCCCTGTTTCAAAAAATAAAAATAATAAGTAACTATGATATAAATTTTGGCCAGGCGCGGTGGCTCATTCCTGTAATTCCAGCACTTTGGGAGGCCAAGGCAAACTCCCCCCCCTGAGGTCAGGAGTTCAAGACCAGCCTGGCCAACATGGTGAAACCCCATCTCTTCTAGAAATACAAAAATTAGCCTGGCATGGTGGTGCATAACTGTAGTCCCAGCTACTTGAGAGGCTGAGGCAGGAGAAGCACTTGAAACTGGGAGGTAGAGGCACTGCACCCCAGCCTAAGTAACAGAGTGAGACTTTATCTCAAACAAACAAAAAATATATATATGAAATATATTCAAGAAGTATGCCTAATGAACCAGAACAGCCAGTCCCCCCCGCTATTTTTTTATGTAGGAGATTTCATGTGAATTTTCCATTTTCTTTTTTCCCCCATCATCAGATCTTGTTTTGACATTCTGAATCTGGAAATTGGTTTTATTTATCAGTGTTTATATTCTTTTATGAAGGATTATGTGTAACTTTAGTGTATGTTTTGTTGTACCCTTTTTTTTTCTCTTGTTGCCTAGGCTCGAGTGCATGGTGCAATCCCGGCTCATCGCAACTTCTACCTCCCGGGTTCAAGGGATTCTCCTGCCTCTGTCCTGAATAGCTGGGATTACAGGCATGCACTGCCACGCCTGGCTAATTTTGTATTTTAAGTAGAGTTGGGGTTTTTCCATGTTGCCCCAGGCTGGTCTCAAACTCCTGACCTCAGGTGATCTGCCCACCTCAGCCTCCCCAAGTGCTGGAATTACAGGCGTGAGCCACCGATCCCTGACATTTTGTTGTACTCTTTATTGTTAAAATTGACTTCTTTAAAAATAGGTTTTTCCTTGGAGATGCACTAGTCCACCCTTTTAAAAGCCTCCTCTAGTTGCAGTTTTAGCAACTACCAGTAGATGGCACAAGTTCCTGAAAAAAAATTATTTGCCTTAAACAACTTGAGTACTAAATTCCTAAGCCTGTAAAAAAGGTTTTTAAGTTACAGATATTCTAGGTGAGATTGGTGGGGAGGTTATGGGGGGTTAAAAATGTCTGTTACAATTGTTTTGCTTTATAGTAAAAGTCTTTTTGCAATTTGTTTTTATCAGTCGTTCTCAAACTCTTAATTGTGTATCAGAATTTACAGACGGCTTGTTAAAACAGACTGTACAGAGGTCAGGCATGGTGGCTCACACCTGTAGTCCCAGCACTTTGGTAGGTGGTGGCAGAAGGTTCGTTTGAGCCCAGGAGTTCAAGACAAGCTTGAGCAATATAGTGAGACTCTTATCTTTAAAAAAACACAAAAATTAGCAGGACATGGTAATACATGTCTTAGCTGCTTTGGAGGCTGAGGTGGGACGGTTGCTTGAGCACAGGAGTTCAAGACTGCAATGACTGATGATCACACCACTGCACTCCAGCCTAAGTGACAGAGGGAGACCCTGTCTCTTAAACACACACACACACACACACTCCAAAACACACACATACACACACACTCCCCAAAACAGATTGTACAGAATAGTATTTCTAACAAGTTGCCAGGTGATGCTGACACTAATGTTGGCAGTATTAATGGTCTGAAGATCATACTTTTAGACCTTCTGTTTTTAAATTAAACAATCTATGTTTTTTTAAAAAAGGAAGAATATGCCCATTTTCCACCATCCTAATGTCTTTGGTTGTATTTTCATTGACTGCGTGGTATCTGTACATACATGTTTTAGTGAAGTCATAGTGTGTGTAAATTTTTTTTACACTCTGCCTTTTCTGTCCCTTACTGCTACTGTCTTACTTCTGCATCGTCTGTCCATTTAACTGTGCCGGAGAATTCTGCCATATGCTGCAGCATCATGTGAGAAGGCTATCATACGGGCCTGAAAAGTGTTGTCATTTGGCCTTTTTTGTGTTTTGACTGGTGTCTGGGATGGTCAGTGGATTCATGGACACTGTCCTGTGTCTTTGTAGTGTGGGGTGTAATCTGGATTCAAAATAAAGCTAATTAAAACACACCTTCTGATAGTAAATGGTACGTGTGAAGAGGTTTCTTTTGTAGCCATATATACAAAAATCTGTTCAGGAGTTTGTGACACATAATCACTTCAGTGTCAGGGGAACCATAGTGAATTTTGCTTAGTTTGTAAAGAGGCCCAGGGAAATAAAAGAAACATAATTGTTTTATTCTGCAAATAAAGATGTCTGAAGCTCCATTTTTCATAAAACAGTTAAGAAATATGCCAGACCTTATTTCCTTTAAAATACAGAACGATTCATGAATGTGTGTGTCATCCTTTCAAAGGGGCCATGTCTGTGTGTTGTTACAATTTTGGTGTATGTGCTGCTGAAGTGAGCACTAGACCTTATTATGTAGTAGGAAGACAAATCGGTTGGGGAAAACCCATAATTGTATTAAGTACAATGCAGTTATTGTGGGGTTGCTAACAATAATAAGCAAAAGAGTCATTTTTAATAGACTTATTTTCAAGCCTTGGATTATTTTGCTTTTTTGTCATGTGTAACATTTTAGAAAATCTGAATATTTACATAATGGACAAATTTACCCATTTTAAATATTCAGATTTATATAAATATCTGTTTATTGGATAAAAAAGGTTTTATAGTAACTAGTGATAATTTGTTCTTTAAAACTTTGAATTACTTTTTGAGATGAAAATGAATGAGGTTCTGTCACACTGTTAATAAAGATAGCAGTGTCCATTATTTTTTTTTTCTACCCCTTCTCTAAAGGGAAATATTCATAATGGGAATGGGGGCAAAGCAGACACCCTAGCATTTTAATTAATTCATAGTTCTGAAATATATATTTTTCAAATGTAATTTAAACCATAATGAGTAAAAATACCTTTAATAAGATATTTTTAAATTTTTTAAATATGTTTCTTTAACAGGTTTCTATAATCCAGGAACTTGTTACTAATTATGAAGCCTCTCTTAAAACATGTGACTTTTTTAGCCCACATGGTAAGTTTAAATTAGATTGAATTGGAATTTGATGACTCATTTCATTTTTAATCACAGTAATGCTCTTTTATGTATATTATATGTGTGCTAACTAATGGCTACTTAATAAATAGGTTTCAAATTGGTGAACGAAATGAGAACACTTTCCATTTTACTTAATTTAAATTTTCCATAATCCTGTGAGATGGGAGTTCACCTTGTTTTAAAATGAGGAAACAGACTTGAGAGCTTGAATGGCTTGCCTAAGACCATGTGGTTAGATTATATTGGAACCTGTTTTTCTTGAGTCCCTGAATTCTTTGCTTTTTCTACATTTAATCCTCTTATTACATTTAATCCTGTGTAATTTGGTTTTTTGTTTCTATAGTTGTAGTAGTCTATAAATACTAAAATACTCCTTCAGAATTTTTGTAGTATTTTTTAAGAGATGGGGTCTCACTATGTTGCCCAAGATGAACTTCTGGGCTCATGTGATCCTCCCACCTCAGCCTCCTGAGTGGCAGGGACTACAGGTGTGTACCACCATGCCTGGCTAATTTTGTGTGTGGGAGGGTTTTTTGGTAGAGATGGGGTTTTGCCATATTGCCCAGGCTGATCTTGAACTCCTGAGCTCAAGCGATCCACCTGCCTCAGCCTCCCAAAGTGCTGGGATTATAGGTATGAGCTGCCACACCCTCTTTGAGTATTTTTAAAGCAAATTCCAGACTTACTATTTTATCTGTAAATACCTTAGTGTGCATCTCTATTTAAAACACTTAAAACAGAAGTCACTGAGTGCCACATCACACAGAACCTCATACCATAATATCCGATACCCAGTCCGCATGCAGATTTCTGCAGTTACCTAAAAGAAGTCTTTGTGTTTGTTTTATTTGAGTATAGATCCAGTTAAGGTTCACACCAAATATTTGGTTGTTAGATCTCCATAATTTGATTGTTATGTCTCATTATTTTAATCTAGAACAATAACTCTCCCCTCCCTTTCAAAAAAACAGTCATTTGGGATATTCGTCTTATGTATCCCATGTTTTGGATATGGCTGATTTCTTAATCATGGTATTATTTCCTGTATTCCACTGTCATTCATACTTTTTGTAAGTTATAGTCAGGGTTACATGCTGAGTTAGATTCAGGTTCTGTTTAAATACAGGTGGTGTTTTGTGCTTCCTGTTGTATCATATCAGGAAACTTGAGGTGTTCTGGTTGTCTCTCTTTTTTGATGTTAAGATTGACAAAGATTCAGATGTTTGCCTGTTATACTCATCTAAAAGGTCCTTGATGGCAGGGGGCATGGTCATTCCCAACTGTGATCCCAACACTGTGGGAGGCTGAGGCAGAAGGATCTCTTGAAGCCAGGATTTGGAGGCCAGCCTGGGCAACAAAGTGAGACCCTGTCCCTACGAAAAATTAAAATATTAGCCAGGTTCGGTGGTGCTCACCTGTAGTCCCATCTGCTTGGGAAACTGAGGCATGAGGATCTCTTGAACCCAGGAGTTTCAGGCTACAGTTAGTTATGATCATGCCACTGCACTCCAGCCTTGGTGACAGAATGAGACAAAAATTTCTTATTGGTCTCTGAGCCATTGAAGGTCATTGCAGATCCCTTGTTCGTTCTGACCCTATCTTCTGCATTTGCTAGCTGGAATTTTTCTTATAAAGAACTTTCCTACATCAAATATTTGGTTTCCTTAAAATATAGTTTATATAAGAGGAACAAAATAGATGCTTAACTCATTGCCTTTATTTTATTATTTGTGTTTTAATGTGTGCTGTAGTGGGTTTACATTATCATGTTATTTGGTCAGCTACGCTAGGAGACCTGTTTGTTTTGATATAGTGGGTATTCACTCTTTCCTCCTCATTTTTATACCTGTATGTCTTCCCTTCTGAAATCCATTTGAGAGCTTGGCATTTCTTTATGTACTCCTCTGTAGTTAGAGGGTGCAGGATGGGAACAGGGTAGAACTCAGCTAAGTTTATATATGTGACAGCTTTTTTAAGAGGACTATGCTGTGTTTTTTCTACTTAGGTTTTTGTCAGATGGCAGGGTTATTTCTACTTTGTCGGGTGTATCTTCTTCCTACAGGTCATAGTCTTCAACCTTGAGTATCCCTTATTTAGTATTGAGGCCTGGAAAATGGTAAGCTGTGGCAGTTTGGCAGTTCTTGCCTCTGCTGAAATCTTGCAGTGGTAGTTAGGAAATCTCTTTCCAAGTTATTTTCCTTGACTTTTCCTAGTCTTACTGCCCTTTTGCTTTCAAGCTGAGAGTTCACAGAATTAGACTGATATATGTCTTCCCCAGCGTTGTTTCTTTGGAGTGAGATTGAGGTTAGAAGCCTGTCAGAGGACAATCTTGTTTCTCTTCATGGCTGCCACTTTTTAAACTTTATGAAGTCATACTTCTTCTTTTGAAATTAGTAGTCTTTGCTGAGTTTTTCCTGCTTATTATTATTGCAATAGTATTAGTTTCATTATGAAATAGGGGAGAGAAAGTATGCGATTTGTTTGATATTCTTCCTGTAATAATTTAATCTTTGTTTGATTGCAGAGAACGGGGAGAAGGAACCCCCGACAACACTGCTCTGGGTTCAGTATTTCCTGGCACAGCACTTTGATAAACTTGGACAGTATTCTTTGGCTTTGGATTATATTAATGCTGCAATTGCTAGTACTCCAACTTTAATAGAATTATTCTACATGAAAGCAAAAATTTACAAGGTAAAATCTCAATCCTGCTTTTGGTAGTTGAAGAATTCAGCTACTCTAAGAATCCTTGGAGTTCTTTCTTTGTGGAAATAATTTCTAGGGCATCCTGATAATCTTTTTTTTATACTCTAATAATTTTGAGTAGTTTTATGTATATTAATTGTGTAATCAGTGTGTAATTAGATGTGTAATCATTTGAGCTCTTAGTAAATGCGAACTGTAATTTTAATTTCTAAGTAAATTTGACAGAAATTGTGACAGATTTCTATTTTCCCTGTGCAAATTATTTTCCACTTTATTGTATTCATACTCTCTTGATTATAAATTGTGATGTATTTTATCTTTTATAGCATATAAGTAATCTCAGAGAAGCTGCAAAGTGGATGGATGAAGCACAGTCTTTGGACACAGCTGATAGATTTATTAATTCCAAATGTGCAAAATACATGCTTCGAGCAAACATGATCAAAGAAGCAGAGGAGATGTGCTCCAAGTTCACAAGGGTAGGAAATAGCAGACGTGAGCATGTAATTGTCTAAGTTAAGACGATTTGTGAAGTTGGCCACTGAAGTTCATAAGAATTCATTTTTATGATTACTTTTTTAATCCCATTTAGCCCATTTCCTAAGAATGGTTTCTTACTGCGTGCGTCTGTGTATATGTTTCTGGCAGGGGATGGTTAAAAAACAATAGCAAGAGCAAAATATCTTGGTTCACATATCAACAGTATGCCATACTTCAGCACTTATGTGTAAAATTTGATTTATAGCTCAAATTCTTTGTCCCCCTAGTAATTTGTGACTGCTTTTTAATTCTATCTTACTTTTGACTTGCCCATAGAGTTCTTTTTGTGTAAAACTAATTGCTGTGAACTAGTCTCTGTGACATTCAGGAATTCAAGTTTCCTGAGATTATTGGGCTACACATCCATTCCTTTCCTTTCTCTCCTTTACCATCCCTTTATATCCTTTCCATGTAGACTTTCTGTTATGTTATAATACATGTTTATGGTTAAAAATATAAGTAGACTAAGGGAACAGAGTAGAAAGCTGAGAAACAGATTTCACACATATTTGGAAAATGGGATATACCCAGAGATACTGTAAAAATGAGAGATGAAAAGATGTTGCTGGGACAATTAGTTACTCCTATTGGGGGAGAAAAACCCAATATCCCTGTCTTCTGCTATACACGAATCAGTTCCAGGTGGATTAAAGATCCAATATGGAAAGCAAACCTTTCACACTTATAGAAGAAAACATATAGGAGTTTATCTCTAGGATAAAGAAGCATTCTTTATGCTTGAGGTAGGAAGCATTTCTTGACACCAGAAGCATAAAGTATAAGAGAAAAATTGAATTGGGCATGGTGGCATGTGCCTATAGTCCCAGTTACCACATAGTAAATAGTGCTAGCTTCAAAGTCTTCGGTGCCCTTTCCACAATATCACAAGTTGGAAATTAAGAAGTGAGTACAAGGAATAAACATAAAACCAATTATGCTTTCAGAGAAAAGTACCACCTGGAAGGCCCAGGTAGAGGTTTAAAGTAAAATACAGTTAAATATGAAATATACAGGTTGAGCATCCCAAATCTGAAAATCCTAATTCGAAAATGGTTCAGAATTTGAAATTTTTTGAGCACTGACATAATGGTCAAAGGAAATGCTCATTGGAGCATTTTGGATTTTTCATTTTTGGATTTGGGATGGACAACCAGTAAGTATAATGCAAATATTCCAAAATTTGAGAATTTTTGCAACATTTCTGGTTCTAGACATTTCTGATAAGGGATACTGAATCTAACTTAAAGAAGTTCAGTGATTTTTAAGAAAACGAAAAAACCCAAAGACACTGGGATGCATCTTCAGAGGCATAGGAGAATGAGAAAGAAGGTGAGAGGAGTTGGTTATTTAAGGAGAGTAGTCACCAAAATCTGTGGCTTGGCTTTCTCATCATAACTGCCTCTGATCATCCACTTTTGACAAGTTGCCATGCTGTATGGCAAGCTTGTTCACTTTATCCACACTAGTTTGTTGGCCAGGCAAATCCATAATGTGTGGTGAACAACACAGGCAGGGGAAGAAAACTGCAAATCACCCTGAATAATCAGGATATATCTGCTTACTGATAAATGAGTGAAGTGTGCATATTTCCTTCCTGCAGATTTTTCTGTTTAGAATTTTTGTACACAGTTGCTGATGTATGTTGGATACTTCTAGTTGATAAACTTTTTGAAATGAAAAGTAATATAGAATTCTTATAAAAATATGTGACCATTGTACAAAATGGAAAATATACACATCCATAATGAAGACATAAAATACGTCAGTAATTCTTTTCACCCAGAGATAAACTAGTTTTTAGACTTTTAATGTGTTCTGAAAATTGAACTAATACACAAAATTTGAGTGAAAAGAACTGTAAACTGAAATCATATATAGAAATGTACCTTTGCCATCCTATCCTCGGGTCATACAAAATATATTTTAATGGTCTCTTCTAGACTGTGACAAAACTTGAGTATCCTTGCACTTAAAATTGGTTAATTTATGTCTCACACTCCTCTCAGAATTTTTATTGAGACTGAATTAACAAATTCAGTTATTTGGTTTTGTCAGCCCACCTCAAAGGAGAAATATCAAAGTAGAAGAGTTGGCATGAAACAGGAGATGCTGATAGAAGCAGACATGGGCACAAGGAAAGTGACAATGGAGGTGGGACACTGGGAAACCAAAACACAGGCCTGCAACTATTACTAACAAAGTTGACACATATTGGTTATACATTACAGTGCCTCAAGTCAGCAAGGAATGCTGAAATAGCTTTTGCTTGAAAGGCAGAAGATAGGCAATACTTCATATGACTGCTTTCTTAAATAGTTGAAATAAAAACTTTAGTGTTTAAAAACTAAGATTTGGTAATTTGGAGTCTTTTAAATGAAGAGTGTTGAATACCCCCAGCAGAGCTGGGTAAATAAGATGTTATGTATGTGTGCATTTTCCATCCTATAACTGAGGTGGCTCCTAAAATTACAGGTGGGTAGCATAGACAGTGTGGGTAGCATAGACAAAGGGATGATTCATGTCCCGGGTGGGATGGAGTGGGACAGTGCAAGATTTTATCATGATACTCAGAATGGCATGCAGTTGAAAACTTACGAATTGTTTAATTTCTGCAGTTTTCCCTTTAATATTTTTAGACTATGGTGGACTGCAGGTAACTGAAACCATGGAAGATGAAACCTTGAGTGAGGGGGGACTACTGTAATTTAATACCATGTTTGGAAACATACTAATATATTTACTAATTGCTGCTGTTGTCATAATAGTACTGTAGCACTAGTTGTCAAAGAGGAAATGTTTTATTGTTTGCTGTTTTTTAGGATCTAGTTTATTGTTTGCTCTCTATAGTTTTGAATGCTTCCATTTCAGGAAGGAACATCTGCCATGGAAAATCTAAATGAAATGCAGTGCATGTGGTTTCAGACGGAATGCATTTCAGCTTATCAGCGTCTGGGGAAATACGGGGATGCCTTGAAAAAATGTCATGAAGTAGAAAGGGTAAGTTGGTAGAATTTCGACTTCAGTTTTCTCTGTAAGGTGATAAAAAGCAGGTAGATTTCTACATGGGGTCATCTGCCTCTTCTAACTACTCTGGGAGCTTCATTGTGAAATAAATTCTTGATCTTTAACCTTCTTTACATTCAGAAGTTGTAAACGATGGATAGCTGTATTGATCCTCAAATGGTTATGCTTTTGACACGTCTATATATTTTTGTCTGAAGGAAAAAGATTGTTAGTAAAGGATTATTGCTGTTAACATAAATTCAAAATTTCTGTTCCCTAATTAGGCCATTATTTGATATTCATCACCATCCTAAGAGGACACACAGCTGAAGGCAACCTCTTTCCCCATTTAAAACATCAGCATCTGGTCCGCAGTCAGCCTCTCTCCAGTTTGTCTTCCCAGGATATTTGCTCTCACATTCATTATTCTGTATAACAATCTATGGCCAGTTTGCAGGCTTATTTTATTGCTTGCTTTTAGGATTATGTGTGTGATGTGCCTTAGTGAGGGGACTTTTCTTTTCCTTTGTGTGAATTTTTGTTTTCCTGTTCTTTGTCATCTCTGAAGCACTCTCCTTCCACATGGACCACAGGAGGAAAAGAGCCGCAAATGCACCCCTGAGGCAGTCCTCAGCAGCCCTCAGTTGTGGGGGCAATCGGCACCACTGTTCCCATCTGACGCAGTATAGAACCACAGGCATCGTAGTCAGGTGAGCCTGATGTCTGCACCGTGGCAGTCACTTTGGCCTTTTTCCCATGTGAAACTTCTGAGATTACCCACAAGGAAGGCTAAATTTTACGGGGTGGCTTTTGATGGGGACTGGAACTAGGATTATACCCAAGCATTTTTAAAAATAACTGAATTTTTGCTCTGTTTTTGTTTTTTGTTTGTTTGTTTTTCATGCCCTTTTAAGCCTGGGCTTGATGGCTGTATCTCTGGGAAAAATCCTCCTCATCTTCTCCTTGAAAAATATAAAGCCCTTGGGATGACAGGTGAAATATCCAACCGTTCTCGTTTAAATCAGGTTCTTGTTTCCTGATAAAACCGCAGATCACTAGCTTGTCTGACACTCCTTAAAGGACCATTATTTTGCAAGCATTCTGCTTGTTATTAAGGAAAGATACCTTTTTATTAACTAGGACATTCTCAGTGAGAGGTAAATTGTTTCCCTTGTGAAGAGGCTGCTGGGCACTTACGAATTAGTAATTTCAGGAAGACCATGACTAGAAATTTACCAAATTTTCTGTTTAAATGAAATGTGAATAGCCTAAGGATCATTATAGTTGTGAACTTCTTGAATTCCATTTCTAACATTGATGACTTTATTGCTTTATTCTTTTTAATATT
Source organism: Saguinus oedipus (assembly GCA_031835075.1). Lineage (NCBI taxonomy): Eukaryota > Metazoa > Chordata > Mammalia > Primates > Cebidae > Saguinus > Saguinus oedipus. The sequence goes on from CM063173.1 coordinate 172,138,165, forward strand.
TTTTGAGAATTTTTAGAATAGGATAAGCAGATCTTCTGCTACTAAGTTTCATTTAGATTATGCTATCCCTTAAATTTTTAGCGATTTTTGGCTGATTTGTATGGAAAAAAATTCTGTAATGTCAGATAAACTATTGCCATAGCTCAAGAAATTAATTGGTAAAAAGCATTTTTGAAGAAAGAAAATACAGGAAAATCATTGGTTGTCATAGTTTAAAAATCATCACCCTCTGGTCATGTTACATAGTTATCACTGGAAACTGCAGGGCTTACTGTTAACATTTGAGATTAGAAAGAAGTAGAAAGAAACAAGAAAAGAGCCTACTGTATGCCACTTGTAAGCTAGTCTTTGATAATGAATAGATCCACACTAAAAGCAAAGAAGACAACTCTTAGAGTTAATATGTATATTCTACATGTGTGGTTATATGTAGAAATGTGTTTCATATAAATAGGGTGACTAAATAGGTTGATGGAATGATAAATGCTTCTTAATTTCTAATATAATCTAAAATTCTTAGTGATATTGGAAGGATTTAGGAATCATTATAAACTTTAGATTTATTATAATAGGTATCTGCATGAGTTACCTTATGCCTGACTTTTAAATATTTTAATAAGGACAGGAACACCTTTCAGAAATACAGAAATACTGCATTTACCTTCTAAATAGAGAGTTAGTGAATTGAGAAATAAGTTCAAATAAGGGTTAGGTTTTTTCTGCCTTGAAGAAGTCATTCAAGAGTTTTTTTGTCGAAGGCAGTTTCAGCCAGGGTACATACTATACTGGTATAAGCTCTTAGTAATTTAATTTGAAACATTATAATTCTAGAATAAGCAAGTGTAGTATCTTTTCTGTTTTCATCTTGTCCCTCCTCATAAGATTTTAGGGTTATATTTTAAGGTTTTGTAGTCCAACCCAATCTGATGTTTGAAACTTCAGTTTTATTAAAACAAAATAACCTTCTTCAAACTATCAGATGTAAACTTGTGTTCAGAATAACATTTTATTCTATTTTATCTTTCAAGAATTGAGATTTCTTTCTTTGCATTTTTTCATTTACTATTAGACTTCTGGTGATTGGGTTATTATTTTAGAGTGCTGACTTATATTTGAAGCAGGGCAACAATGTATATATTTCTAACTCTTTGATAAGACCTAGGACTTCTGATAGGTCTAACCCATAGGAAGATCGTAATTTTATTCTTCTATTGTATCTTTATCTTTATCAAATTGACACATGCTTTATAATGACAGATTCCCTATTAAGTAAATTGAGTTGCTTATTTTTGACCTAGTTATTCTTTTTTAAGTCCAGAGGTTTTTGTTTCTTTTTCTTTGTATTAGCTCTTATTAGTCACATCCAGGAACTCTAAGAGGTAATGGGAAGGAGAAGGCCTAATGAGGAGTTTTTAAAAAAATAAAAACATAACACTCTAAAGCTGTGAACAGCTTTTCTTAATTCTTGCTTAGTGGGAAAGAGTTAAGGGCATGAGCTATATGTTAAGATTTGAATACGTAGTTTTCTGCAGTGAGCTAAGAGATTTTTATCACACCCTTCATACTTGGCCAAAAGGTACAGGGAAACTAACTTTATCTGTTGGTGACATGTAGCATATTTTTATGGTTTACAAATTTAGAGACTAAAAAATCAACCCAAAGGGGAGCTTCGTGGTGATGGAGTAGTTCTATGTTTCTTATGGTAGTGGTTATATGAATCTACAAATGATAAATCACATAGAACTATATAGACATTGTACCAATGTCAGTTTCTTGGTTTTGATACTGTATTGTAGTTATGTAGGCTGTAACCTTGGGGGGAAACTGAGGGAAGGGCATATGTAGGACCTTTGCTACTTCCTCTGTATCTATAACCCAAAACAAAAAGTTAAAAAAATTCAACCCAACATTATTTGGTTGTTTCTATGCAATTATTATAATCAGCTGTAGCTGCAGTATCTTTTAATTTAGCCATATTCTGTCTACCGCCATTAGTTTATTATGGAGTGATTAACAAGCCAGGTTTGCTTGGGGCTTAGTGGGTTCCCAAGACACAGTGCTTTCAGTGGAAAAACTGAGAGAGCCTCTGGAAAACCAAAATAAGTTGGTCACCCAATATGGAAGACGTTAACTGGAGAGAGGCAGTCTATGGGCTGTTACTGATAAAGAGGTGGCTCAAATATTTGTGGTTACATATGGCCCCCTCCAAGACTTGACTTAAAATCTCTGTCTATTAATGCTGCTAGGAATATCTCTTGAAGTTTGTCATCTGCGTTTTTTCAGATGTTTCTCAACCTGAAAAAATGTCCTGTAATCTCTTAGATGTTTTCATCTGATTATGTGTTCCAGGACTTTTAGTGCTGCCATGTTTCCTTAGTTAACTGTATTGAATTTTTAAAAATATTCTTGTGGTGCTAGCTGTAACTTGATTTACATTAAGAGAAACCACTACAGCTTTATGAAATATGTAATCATTTGATTAAAAAAAAAAAGTTCATGTTATTATTTATGATTTGATGTTATTGATGGGAAGGATGCCGTTTTCAAATATAGCATCAGTAAAGCATGGCTTTTTAGTCATAAACTATTGTGAAATGTTCACTTTTTCTGTTTCTTGCCCTCCATACTGTGTACTTTTATTCTTCTTATAATTTTTCTCTTAAAGTCTCAGGTAGTTAATGTAATTCTGTGTATAGTGTGTTTCTAATTACCAAGATAATGATCAGATGATTATGGACAATTACTAATGTGTCCTCTGCACAGTGACTTAACTATCTCCAGGACAGAGGGAACACGAACTAGTAGGAAAGCTTGGTCTATATTGGTGTATTGAATCACTCATTTTTCTGTATGATTTTGGAGAAACTGAAGTATGAAAAAAGAAGTCAGAGATGGAAATGCATGCAGGGGAAACAGTACAAGTATAAAATTTTGTTTGGGGGGCACAGAGGGTTAGTGTTCACCTCTTATGGAAGAGATTAGTTCTTAACCTCTTTTGGCCATGGATCCTTTGAAAATTGGATGAAAGCTTTGAGCTATCTCCTTAGGAAGAAGTTTTTATGCTTGTTTATATACAGACTCCAGATTCAGAGCTTCTGCTGAAATAGAATGTAGGTTAATGGGAGCTTATGGAGTGAGAGAAAACCATGAAGCTCTGTATTTAGATAACAGTTTACTCTGAAAATGAACTTTAAAATATGCTATTTGATTCTTTAACAACCTAAAGAAATTGGCTGTATAGATTTCTTTATTCTTAACTTAGGTTAAATAATTAAGAGTCTAGGAAATTAAAAGGCTTATTCAGGGTCACATGCCTAATAAGAAGCTTATCTCTTGAGTGAGCAAATACTGTGCTTATTGAACGTCTGCTATGTCTTAGGCCGTGTGGCAGGCAGTGGGAATAGAGATGGTGAGGATTGCCCTTGAAAAGCGTAGAGCTGAGTAGAGCAGTGGGGTTTGTAAGTATTTAGTGTGAACCTATACATATTTAGTCTTCATCCAGAGCTCTGTTAAACTGTGCCATGCTGGTTTTTAGGGAATATGGAGGAAAAGTATTCCATAAAAACTAAAATATTAATATATACTAATTTTCAGGTTTAAAAATAACCTGATCTTTTGACTTACGTAGAAGTTGAGTATCACCACAAAACATGATTTATAGGGAATGGGCATGGTTTGTAGGAAGAGAAAGTTCAAGTTGAGTGCAAAAAATACTCATATCCTTTTCAGTGATAAACACTGGAGAGGGCAGCTAAGTGGATATTGTGACTGTTTAAGTTGTTTTTTGGGCTTTTTACATTTTTTTTCAAAAGATAGACATTACTGACATAAATGTAAAGGTTAATTTTATGATTTTGTTTTTAAGCATTTTTTTGAGATAACCGATGACCAATTCGACTTCCATACATACTGCATGAGAAAGATGACTCTTCGTGCCTATGTTGACCTTTTGAGATTAGAAGATACACTCAGAAGACATGCCTTTTATTTCAAGGCTGCTAGATCAGCAATTGAAATATACTTGAAATTATATGATAATCCCCTAACCAATGAAAGCAAACAACAAGAAATGAACTCAGGTAACTGAACAGGAACTTAATTTTAAAAGGACACTAAATTTCATGATGCTATTGGCATAAATAATACATAGAAAATATTAATATATTGTCTGTTTGAGTTGAAGAAAAACATTAGATAACTGATATGCCAAAAAGCAAAAAAGTTGTGGAGAGAGTTAAAAATAAAAAAGTGGGATGGTATTCTGTAGCTGATGCTTCTAGATTACTTAAATGGAATCACTTAGAATTTTTCTTATTTTTATCTTCAGAAAGACCAATTTAGGAACTGGATGTGGTAGCTCATGCCTGTAATCACAGCACTTTGGGAGGCCAAGGCAGGCCAATCATTTGAGGCCAGAAGTTCAAGACCAGTCTGGGCAGCATAGCATGAACCCAATCTATTCAATCTTTAAAAAGACGAGTTTAGGAAGCATAGAAATGTCCGTGGGCTAGTTTTTTTCTTTCTTTTTTTAAAAAAAATTGTAACTGAAAATAACTTGGAGCCTCTTATGGAAAAATGTTTAATCTTAAACTTTCTAGTACCTACTTCATTAAAAATAAGAATATCGGTGAGAATATCTGTATAACTTTATTCACTAGAATGTTAATATCTAGGAACATTTGAGAAATAGCATGAAGATACATTTCTATTAAAAAGAAATAGTTGATTAGTTAGCATGAAATGTGCCTTGGTAACTAACTATCTCAAATATTCCTAGGTGACTGTTCATTCCCAATATTCATATAGTGTTTAGAGATCACAGGTGTTTATATGTATTATCTCATTCTTGAAATATTCCCAAGAGGAGGCTAGTTTTGGGACTTGATACTGAGAAGGACAGAGTGTAGGAGTCATTGTGTAGGAGGCAGAACTGAGTTACGATTGGTCAGTTTTAGTTAATGCAACATTTACTGGCTGTTCCTTTTGTGCCAGATTTTGTACTAGTCACTGAGGATACACTTTCTAAAATCTTTCATGTGGTTGCCTCTGTGTTCCTACTTGCCCAGTCAAAAAACAGAAAAAAAAAAAAGCATACAGTTGGCCCTCCATTTTTGTGGGTTCCACATGGGTGGATTCAGTCAAACACAAATCAAGAGTATATGTTTTTATATTGCCTCTGTACTGAACATGTACAGCCTTTTTTCTTGTCATTATTAGTATTTCCTGAACAATACAGTGTAACAACTGTTTACGTACCGTTTACATTGTTTTGGGCATACCTATAGAACATAATATAATTTATTAAAAAGTGAAGTCGTTACATGCAACTTAAAGCAAAAGGAAGGTGAAAGATTTAAAGGTGATCTCATTTAAAGTATACAGGAGGATGTGCATAGGTTTTTTGCACGTACTATTGCCATTTTATATCACAGGCTTGAGTATCAGTGGACTTTGGCATCTGTGGGGGCGAGAGGGTACTGAACCAATCCCCCGCTGATACCAAGGGCCTACCATACTAACAGTATGTATTACAGAAGAATATGAGGAAATGCCAACATTGACTCAGAGTTTTTGTTCATTTGGATATTTATAGAAAACCTGTCAGCCAAAGAACTGAAGAAAATGCTTAGCAAGCAGAGAAGAGCTCAGAAAAAGGCTAAACTAGAAGAAGAAAGAAAGCATGCGGAAAGAGAACGTCAACAGAAAAATCAAAAGAAAAAAAGAGATGAAGAAGAAGAAGAAGCCAGTGGTCTTAAGGAAGAACTTATACCTGAAAAATTAGAAAGGGTGAGATGGATCTTACTTTGTTATTTGGTAAAATTTATGCTATTAGGTTCCATTCTGACAGTGAACATGCTTTATTTAAATCTGTAAGAAGCCATTTGAAATATTTCAAGGGTGTTACAACAGCCATCAATTATCTTTTAGTGACAATATACAAATTTTGGCTAATGCAAGGTATACATAGAGTTGTAATTGTGGTAGGCAGAGTAATGGCCCTGCAAAGGTGTCTGTGTTCTGATTATGCCAACCTGTGAATATGTAACCTTTCATGGCAAGGGAGAATTAAGGTGGCAGATGGAATTTGTGGTTGTAATGAACTGACCTCAAGGTAGAGTAGCCTGGATTGTCCATGTGATCCTAATATCATCAAAAGGGACCTCTAAAGTTGAGGATGACAGCAGCAGAGGTCCGAATGATGCAACGTGAGAAGGACTCAATCTGTTGTTGCTGGCTTTGAAGATGGAAGGAGGGTACCGCAACTAAGGAATGTGGGCAGTCTGTAGACGCTGAAAAAACCATTGAATGGATTTCCCCTTAGAGTCTCCAAAGGAGAATGCAGTCTTGCTGACACCTTGATTGTAAGCCCAGTGAGACAGACCTGTGTTGGGCTTCTAATCTATGTTAGAACTTATTCTAACATAATAAGTGTGTTGTTTTAAGTCACTAAATATTTGGTAATTTGTTAGAGCAGCAATACAGTTGTCCATTACATATGGAATCACTTTACCTTATATGTCTTACTAGATATGTTTTAGCTACAAAGAGACAGCACCTCATCTCCAGGATTTTCTCAAGTGTTAATACTTACTTTGGGATCAGATTTAAGGAAATATTTAGCTTTCTGGTTTATTAACTGTAAGTCTAATACAGTTGACCCTTGAACAACTTAGGTTTGAACTTCCAAGGGTAGAGCAAAGGATGGTTTGATGATTTTAGAAAGATGTTTGGCTTAAAAAAATGTCCAGATAACGGAAGAATCAATTTCTCACCAACAGCCAGCAGAGAAGTTCCAGATGTCATTGAGAAAATCATTGAGGAGAAGGGGTATCTGCCTCAACAGGTTTTTAATGTAGACAAAAAGTGCCCTATCACAGGAAAAAAAATGAAAGCCACAAAGGACATCTATTAGTAAGGAAAATAAGTGAACAACAGGATTTAAGGCAGAAAGGGGTAGGCTGTCTCTATTGTTTTACGCAAATGCCGTTGGGATTATGATCTTGGCTGCCCTTATCTATAAAGCTGCTAACCCATGACCCTTGAAGGGAAAGATAACAGCTGCCAGTCTTTTGGTTTTATAACAAAAAGTTCTGGACAATGAGACCTTTTTCTGGATTGGTTCCATCAGTGCTTTGTCTCTGAAGTGAGGAAGCACCTTGCCAGTAAGGGAGTGCCTTTTAAAGTTCTTTTGATATTGGACACAATCCCTAGCCACCCAGAACCTCATGAGTTCATCACCAAAAGTGTAAAAGTGGCCTGCCTGACCCCAAACATTTCTCTAATTCAGCCTCTAAATCAGGGGGTCATAAGGCCCTTTAAGGCTCATTATGCATGGCAGTTTATGGAAAGGGTTTTCAATGCTATTTTCATAATGTTCAGTAGAACATTATGAAAGTCTGGAAGGATTACATCATTGAGGATGCCATCATTGTTACAGAAAAAGCCTTGAAAGCCATCAAGACTGAAACAATAAATCCCTGCTGGCGTCCAGATGTTGTGTACAACTTCACAGGATTGAAGACAGAGCCAATCAAGGAAATCATAAAAGATTGTGGATATGGCAAACAAACAAAATGGAGGTGGTGATAAAGGGCTTCAAGATGAGGGAACCTGGAGAAATTCAAGAGCTAATAGACGCCACACTAATATCAGGCAACTTGATGGAGATGGGTGCTTCCAAACCATTGCCAGATGATCAGGAAGAAAACGTAGAAGCAGCAGTGCCAACAAACAGACAGACAATAGACAGTCCGGCAGAAGGGTTCCGATTATTCAAGACTATTTTTCACTTTTATGACATGGACCCTTTGATACAGGCATTGAAACCAAAGCAAACAGTGGAAAGATTGGTACTGGACAGAAACATTTTTAAAGTAAATAAGGAAAAAAGAAATCAATGTACTTACATAAAATTAGATGGAATGTGCCTGCCTCTTCTGCCTCCCTTTCTACGTCTTTCACCCCTGCCATCCTCGAGGTAGCAAAACCACCCCCTCGTCTTCAGCCTATCCAACATGAAGACAAGGATGATGATCCACTTCCACCTAGTGAGCAGCAAATGTATTTTCTCTTCCTTAGGATTTTCTTAATAACGTTTTATTTTCTATAGCTTACTTTATTGTAAGAATACAATATATAATACATATAACATACACAATATGTGTTAATCAGCTGTTCATGTTATTGGTGAGGCTCCAGTCAACAGTAGGCTATTAGCAGTGAAGTTGGGAGAGTCAGAAGTTTCATATAGATTTTCAACTGTATGGGGGGGGTCGCCTTCCCTAATGCCCACGTTGTTCATGGGTCAACTGTATTATAAGCATTTTAAATTTTATTACTGTCTCCCCACTATTTGTTGCCATTTTTATTTGTCTCCTTACTTTAGATGTTTGTAGTATATAAGGGACTGTCAGTACATGATGTACCATCTCTTTAAGTCTGTGGAATAGCTTTATGTACTTTTTTATTTAAATAAAACAATCTTGACTTTGTAACCAGAACAAAAGCTATTTCTATTTGAAAAGTATTGATTGTGTGTACTTTGAATTCATTTACAGATGATTTTAAATGTTTTCTTGTTACTTGGTTTTATAAAGAAAGCTGTCTGAATTACTTTGGACCTGTGTTAATATAAAATTTTACAGGAAATTTGACTTGTGCTGCTGTTTTTTAAATAATTTTCCTTTCTGTTCCAAAATAGGTAGAAAATCCGTTAGAGGAGGCCGTTAAGTTCCTTCTACCTCTTAAGAACCTTGTTGCTGATAACATTGACACGCATCTGTTAGCATTTGAAATATATTTTAGAAAAGGTAATAAATAGTTTGAGTTCAGTTTTTAATCTTTGTATTTGTGGCCACATTCAGTGTCACCTTTGTCAGTTAGATCTGTTTTTGTTTCTTAGAGTTCCATTTCAGCCGTCCACAAAGGCTCTTTTCCTTGACTGCTCGAAACTTTGGTGGGTAATACATTATAATAATACCATCAAATCCAGCGTAAGAATAGTTTGGACAATTATGCAAATTGTCTACCTAAAGTAATTTCTAATGATTTTTCGAGCTTTTCTTTAGAAAGCCAAAGCTGACTTTGACAGCCGCAGTCAACTTTAAATTTCGCTTACAAGTGTTATAAAAAAGGTAGCATTTTGTTATGGAACTTAAGTGAGGCTAAAATAAGTGAAGAAAATAATGTGTAAGTATTAATACTATGACTTTTATATTTTTTCTGACACAGGAAAGTTTCTGTTAATGCTGCAGTCTGTCAAACGAGCTTTTGCCATCAACAGCAATAACCCATGGTTACATGAATGTTTAATTCGATTTTCTAAATCTGGTAAGTGTAAAAAAGGCCCAGGGTTACATTTTGAATTATTTCTAAGGGGAGGAAGTTGTTAAGTCACTGTTGATAGGATGAATAGTTAATAACCCTCTCTTTGTGAAGTAGAAAGCCCTGCTTTGTGTTTTCATGATCTAAATAACTCTGGTGGTGGCCGGGCTGTAATGGGATGCCACTAAGAGAAGCAAATACAGGTTGTCTTACGTCGAGCTCGTGGGCACCAAGAGGTTTGCAGTAATGTAAAGCAAAAAATAATAATTTACATAGTAGTTAAACGAGCATGTCTATAAAGTAAACTTGTTAGCCACGAGATGGTAGAAATTAATGCACTTTTAGGCTAGGATATATTTATATTCCAAAGGAACAATAATAATTTTACTATGTAAAATAGATCAAGTTTAATAATAAAGGGTTTTCAATAGATTTCTTTTCCCAAAAAACAGATCAGAAACAAAAATTTCAAATGTTTTTGTTTTTATAGTGTCTAATCACAGTAATCTTCCAGACATTGTGAGCAAAGTTCTATCTCAAGAAATGCAGAAAATATTTGTCAACAAGGATTTGGAAAGTTTTAACGAGGATTTTCTGAAACGTAACGCCACCTCTCTTCAGCATCTACTTTCAGGTTTGTATGTAGCCCCCACGGTTAAAATGCTTATGGAAAAAGTGAAGAAAGAAAAAGCTTTGACACTCCCAAAACTTAGAGAAAATGAATACTACTTGTTGTGTGTAAGTATGGGGAGAGAAATGGGAACAAATTCAATGTATGCTCAATAGTAGGGGAAATAGTGATGGGTTCATGGGATGTAATACCAGGTTTAAAGTCGTCTTTATTCAGAGTTTGTTTATTCGAAGGGTTTAAAATGATGTTTATTCAAGAGGTTTATTATAAACCCTTTTATAATATGTGTGAAATTGAACATACAATGTAATCTCAACTGTGCATGGGGAAAAAGGCTGAAAGGAAGTGTCTACAAAAGCTTTAATGCTGATTTGGGGTGTGTTGGGGTGTGCGGTTATGAATGATTTATTTTTTTCTTCTTCTTCTTTCTTTTTCCTTGAGATGGAGCCTCACTGTGTCGCCCAGGCTGGAATATATTTTTTCTTCTAATTTATAGGAGAAATAGAAATTTTACTTTATTTTTTAAAATTTTACTTTCTTTTTGAATATGCAGACATTTTCCTGTTTTCCCTGCCCCCACGTTCCTCCTCTGTGACAGTAATTTATTCCTTAGATGTTTTATTTTAGAATATTGTCTTTTTTCATAGTTTTAGCTGAAATACTATTTGATGCCACAGGGCAGTCCATGTTTACATTTTGAATTTTATGATTTCTAAGGGGAAGAAGTTGTTAAATCACTGTTCATCTGATAAATGTTTAATAGCCATCTCTTTTTGAAGGAAAAAGCAGTGATTTGTAGTGTATTTTCATGATATAAATTCTCTGATCATGGCCTAGGCTATCAATGGATGCTACCAAATAGGAGGTAGGGAAGAAATGTCTCACTTGGCTCTTATGAGCTGGTAGGAGCCAGCTCCAGCTTACTACCAATTAAACACTTAAAACCATATTTTAAGTCACTGTCCAGTTTATATCACATAAAATGTAAAGTATAGGTGTTTATTCATTTTGAAATGCCTTGGTATTTCAGGTGCTAAAATGATGTATTTTCTGGACAAGTCAAGGCAGGAGAAAGCAATTGCTCTAGCCACTAGACTGGATGAAAGTATAAATGATAAAAATGTAAAGGTAAGATTTTTTCATTGGTTGATTTATACATACACAGTGATCTAACAAAACATGTATTTTTACAGTGTAATTCTTAAGTAGGCCTTCAGAGTTATATCTGGATATTAATCTCAGCTCTATCAGTTATGAGATGGTAAATTTAGGCAAGTTATGTCTCAGGTTCTTTTTCCTCATTTTTAAGATGAGGGTGAAAATACTGCTGCTCTCACAGCATCCATGTGAGAGTTAACTGAAATAGTGAAATATGAAGTGCTTAGTGCCTGGCATGTTGTTACTCAGAAAATGTGAGCTATTGTTATAGTAACGGCTCATTTTCAGTAATCACAGTTTTAAAGGGTTCTCTTCAGGTATCAGTATTTTACTCCCCCCTTTTTAAAGGATTTTCAGGGTTGATTTTTTAATGTACCTCTTTTGAGGTGATTGCTTACTGTGTAGATTGCAAGGCATTATTTTAAACTGAGACAGCTCTCTGAGTTTGATTAACACGTTGCATCTTTTGATTAAAGTGGTTGTTAACTATGAGCTTATTATTTTAAAATAGGTTGTATTTTCCCTTTGTTTCACTAGACATTAATAAAGGTTTCTGAAGCACTGCTTGATGGCAGCTTTGGGAACTGTAGTTCCCAATATGAAGAATATAAGATGGCCTGTCATAACCTGCTTCCTTTTACATCTGCCTTCTTACCTGCTGTGAATGAAATCGACAGTCCTAGTGTGGCTCTGAACCATACAGCTAACTATGATGTCTTGGCAAATGAAATTTGAAATCTCCTAGAAAGTAGACTCCTATAGACTCAAAGCTGAAATGAGATCAGGGTTTTTTTTCCGGGGTGCATTTTAATATATGTATGAAATGAAATATTTGGTTAGGATTTTTCAATGGATTATTCTGTAAGCTTATTTTATTCTTTACCTTACCTGCCAGTTTACATAACCATCTGTTACAATTACCTGTTTATTCTTATACAGTTTTGTGGTATCTGCTGTCGCTTCTATATAATTATGATAATTTCTTACTAAGTTTTATACAGCCCCACTATATTGTTTTCTTTAGATTCTGATTTCAGGATCTGTGCTTTGATTCCTTATCTTACTGGTTTGTTTTATTGTTTATTGGCTTGCTTTTTAATTAAAGCGCATCCGTTTTAAAGTGTTAACTGTATGTTAAAAACAATATGGAGGCCGAGTGCAGTGACTCACGCCTGTCATCCCAGCACTTTGGGAGGCCCAGGTGGATGGATAACCTGAGGTCAGCAGTTTGATACCAGCCTGGCCAACATGGCGAAACCCCTTCTCTACTAAAAATACAAAAATTAGCCAGGCGTGTTGGCGTGCACTTGTAATCCCAGCTATTTGGGAGGCTGAGGTGGGAGAATCGCTTGAACCTGGGAGGTGGAGGTTGCAGTGAGCCGAGATCACGCCCCTGCACTCCAGCTTGGGGGACAGAGCAAGACTCTGTCTCCAGGCGGCGGGGGGGGGGGGGGGGGAAGATGATAGATTCCTTCCTCTTGGCAGATATTGAAGTTTATTTTAAAATTTAATTCACCCTTTTTCCATTGTAATTTTTCATGGTTTGCTGTTTCTTATGTAATATTCATGAAAATGGTATTTTCTGGTTGAATAAGGGTACTCTAGTTTTATATAGATGATTTCAGAATGTGAAGGCTGGGTTGCCTGTCAGTCTTGGAAATTTGCTGGTAAAATTGTTGCGTATCTCTCCCTCCCAGTCTTAAAAGCCCACAGGAAGAGGTATCTTTCTTAACTAAGTTACTTTGAGTGTTAACAAGTAGCTCATACTGAGGTGTGCTTCAAGGGAGCATCATAGGGTAGAAAACAAACAAACTGAATCATTGTTACTCGTAGAGCCACGCATTAACCATTAACTGCATTTGTACATCTCTCAACAAAATGAGATTTGAAACTCATTAGTTTATTAAAACATAGTATTGTTAAACAATATTTTTGGGGGGCAGATGGATAGCTTTTTGTTCTATCTTGTACAGAAAACAGTAATGGAATCACTCATGTTCAGAACCTTGTAAATATGTCTGTAATATTAATGCTTCCCTTTATTAAGACAAATATAAATTCAAAAAGGGAGATTTTATTTAGACACAGTTTTTCTTCACCCTAATCTATTTAGATTCATACTTACTGAGACAGGAAAAACTCACTGTAAAATAATGCCAACCTGGATAGTGCTCTAATAAATTATTTTGTACACAGTTGCTTGCTTATGTTTGTGTTTTGTTACTGTTTCACACTCCAATATTATCTGCAAAATGTTCTTTGAGGGAGTAAAAACTTAATCTTTTCAGGTTTATAAAAAAATTTAATTCTAAATAACCACAAACCAAGTATATTTCTGTGCCTCAGTAGCAGGTCTTTTAGTATTTTAATAATTTTGTAACTACAGATGATCATTGGCTTAGGATAGTTTTAATTAAGATTTTTCATCTCTGCCATGGTGCAAAAGTGATATGCTTCAGTAGAAACTGTACTTCAAGTTTTGAATTTTGGTCTTTTCCTGGGCTAGTGATATAGCATACAGTACTTTTACGTAAGATACTCAGTATTTTATTATGCAGTAGGCTTTGGTTTAGATGATTTTGCCCAATTGTAGGCTAGTGTAAGTATTCTAAACATATTTAAGGTAGGCAAGGCTAAGCTATGATGTTTGACAGGTATATGTATATAAAGTGCATTTTTGATTTATGAAATTGTCAACTCAACAATAGGTTTATTGAGACATAACCCTAGTGTAAGTCGAGGAACATCTGTGGTTCCTTTTTGTTATGAAGTATCCTGACACACAATTCATGTTACTTTCAGCAAAATAGCATCTGCATAAAATATGCCAGTTAACCATAACGTGGAAATCGTGCTTTCAGCAACAGCCTTTTAGAAAGTATTACATTGGATCCATCGGAGTTTGAGAATTGTAGGGCAGATGCAGTTGAGATGTGAGTGGTAAAATTTGAGGTACACACTGGAAGCTATGGGAGGCAAGATAAAGGGACACTGAGATTGGTGAAAACAGTGGTGTATTACTATATACTGATTCTGTTCTCCCTCTTGTCTGTGTTACACTTTGAGCATAAAATAAACATAAACCTGGGACACGGACAGGGATCTTCATTAGGATAAGGAAGGCAGGGTGTGTCACGTCTCTCCACCCTCTACCTTTACCATTCCCCCAACCTTGGGAGAGGCCGTTTTAGTCTCCAGAAAGCTGAAGAAGAAGAGGCCAACCCAAAAGGAGAGGCATCTGAAAGCCAGACACAAGTCTTTAGTCTCATGAGAAAAAAAGTTTGTTCCAGGTGATCCAACCAGGTTTACCAGAACAGACAGGAAAAGGCACCAAGATTCCAGACATAGTGTGATAATTTAAGAATTTGGCCCCAGATTTTCTGTGGTTTCTCGAGGAACTGAATGAATTTAAAGGGCAAAAGCCTACAGAGTTAAGAACTATAGTAGATGTTGGATTGTGTTGTTAGCTAGAACAAGGGCCAGCTGACTGTCAGTAAGGGCCCAGGCAGTAAACATGTAGGCTTTGAAGGGCTTAGACTGGTCTCTGTCACAGCAATTCAACCCTGCTGCTGTAGTATAAAAGCAGCCTAGTCAGAACTAATGGGTATGACTTTTCCAATAAAATTGTATTTAGAAACATAAGGCCGGGGCCGGATTTGACTTTCAGGCTAGGCTATAGTTTGTGGACCCTAAAGCTACGAAAGTGTGTGCGAAGCGAAGTGATAGAAGTGCCTGTGAATTCCGTTCTTGTCCTGCCTAAAACCAGGTGAATTTTATGTATATTTTTCAGTCCAAGCATCTTGACACTTGTGCTACATTACAGAACTCTCCTTTAATTCAGCATGTTCACCCTAACAAAGTGTCCTTCACGTGCCAGGTACTTTTCTGTGTGTTATGGATTACAGGTGTTTTGTTGAATGCCTTTTATATGCCAGGCAGTTACCAGTATGTCAAGGATAACAGTGAAAAATTTGACAAAATCACTGGAATTGCTCACAATCTATTAAACTGTGATGAGAAAAGAAGGAAAGAATTATTCACTCTGTGTATTTGTTGAGTACTTATACCTCAGACACTGTTGGAGGTATGACAGATACAGTAATGAACCGAATTTAGGCCCTTATTCTCCTGGGGTTTTTATATTCCATTTGGGTGAGAGAGGGAAACAAATATATAATATCAAGCAGTGATCATTTCTGTGAAGATAAATCAAGCAGAGTATGAGTGTAGATAGTAATGTGGTCATTATAGTGAAATTCAAGAATATCAAAAGTCTAAAAACGTAACAGAAAAAGATTACTCTCTAAGAAAAAGAATCAGTGACATCAGATTTCCCTACAGCATTGAATGTAAGAAAATGGAAGGTTTTTAGTCTGGATGCGGTGGCTCACGCTTGTAATCCCAGCATTTTGGAAAGCTAAGGTGGGCGGATCACCAAAGGTCGGGAGTTCGAGACCAACCTGACCAACATGGAGAAACCCCGTCTCTACTAAAAATACAAAAAATTAGTTGGGTATGGTGGTGCATGCTTGTAATCCCAGCTACTCAGGAGGCTGAGTCAGGAGAATCGCTTGAACCTGGGAGGTAGAGATTGTGGTGAGCTGAGATGGCACTATTGCACTCCAGCCTGGGCAACAACAGCGAAACTCCGTCTCAAAATAAAATAAAATAAAATAAAATGGAAGGTTTTTTCAAAGCGTCGAAGAAAAATAACTTTGAGCTTAAGATTTAAATCCAGTTAAATTAGCTTTAGACTGTGACAGCACATTGAAAATACTCTTATGCATATAAATCTCAGAAGATTTCTCTTAACAAGCTCTTCATAGAAAATACTTTGGAGCAATGTAAAATACAGCAAATAGAAAATAAGATAGGAAAAATTCTGATGTAGCACTAGTTAGAATAAACTTTGATTAGACATTAACCAACCAAGACTCAGATTCTCAAACTGTATTAAAAATTCTTTACAAGATGCATACTTGAAAGTACAAATGAAAAGGGTGACACCATGGGGCTCATAACTAGAAGAAAGCTGGGGTAATAGTCCAAATAGAATTTAATGCAAAATGTAACACATTTACATTGGTTTTAAGAAACACAACAAATCCCAAAAGATACAAACCATCATTAACTTAAATGCACTTCCAGCCTCAAGTATGTCAAGCACTTGCCCGGGCAAAATGGCAAGACCCTGTTTCTACAAAAAATAAATATTAGCTGAGCGTGGTAGCTCATGCCTGTAGTCCCAGCTAATTGGGAAGCTGAGGCTGGAGGATCGCTTGAGCTTACAAGGTCGAAGCTGCAGTGATTTGTGATCATGCCACTGCACTCCAACCTGGGTGACAGACTGAGACCATGTTTCACAAAGTTGAAGTATATCAAGCAGAAACAGACAACTGAAGACAAAAATAGAAATGCCAACTGTCCGGTAAGTCCGACCACCCCTTACTGCTCGTGTTCCCCCAGGAACGGCTGAATGAGAAGACCAGGCGAATTAGGCGTTCAGGCTTTATTAGGGAGGGCTGCGGGCGGACCGAACGTCGGGGTAGAGAGTAGGTCGGCCGCGCGCAGACGATGGGAGACAGGCTTTTTATACTGTGGTAGAAGAGGCTGCAGTAATTTTCTACTGCCGTCAAGTAAGAGAGGGGGCGTGCTCTTTCTCAGGTAGAGAGGGGGCGTGCTCTTTCTCAGGTAGATGGGGGACGTGCTCTTTCTCAGGTAGAGTTTCTTGCGGCTTGTCGGCTATCTCCTTAACAAAGGAGGGTTTCGAGGCCTACCGCGAAAAAGGGAAGGAGGGGGATGGGGTCTTGTAAACAGCTCATATGGGAACCTAGCTAAACATTAATGGCAGTACTTTTCCACTGACGCTGGTTTTTTTTTTTTTTTTTTTTTTTTTTAGTTAACTGTGGTAGGGGGAAGGGGAGGCCGGTCCTAACACCAACAATAGGCCAGGCGTGGTGGCTCACCCCTGTGATCCCAGCGCTTTGGGAGGCCGAGGTGGGCAGATCACGAAGTCAAAAGATTGAGACCATCCTGGCCAACATGGTGAAACCCTGTCTCTACTAAAAATACAAAAATTAGCTGGGGGTGATGGGAGGTGCCTATAATCCCAGCTACTTGGGAGACTGAGGTAGGAGAATTGCTTGAACTCGTGAGGTGTAGATTGCAGTGAGCCAAGGTCTCACCACTGCCACTCCAGCCTGGCAACAGAGCGAGACTCCGTCTCAAAAAAAAAAAAAATGCCAACAATATAGTTGGGATCTTAATACACCCCTTTCCCTCTCAACTGGAAGATAAAGCAGGCAACAAATAAGTAGAAAGCAGAGTTGTCGCAGACGGTACAATTAGCTTGAGCTAGTATTTATACAGGAATCTACACAAGCTGGGTGTGACCACTTGTGCCTGAAGCCCCAGCTACTCAGGAGGCTGATGGGTGAGGATCATTTGAGCTCCAACAGTTCAAATCTAACAAGACCCCATCTCTTTAATAATAGTAATAATTAAAAATAATAAAATAGTAAAACCTCTGCACAAAATAGAGTGATTGAAAAAGTTTATTGTTTTTAAGTAGGATGGTTCAGGAAGGCTTTTCTAATGAGATGAAATTTGAACAGATACTTAAATGGAGCCAGCTTTACAGACCAGATATGTAGGGGAAGTGTTCCAGAAGGACTAGGAGGGTCAAAGCTCTTAAGAATAGGTGACCTGGTGGCAATGTGTCACATTTTGCTTACAGCCTTATTGAGGTATAAACATTTGCGTTATCTGAACCGGAATCACAGTAGTCGAAGTAAGTGTATGCGGTTTGTTAAATTCGGACATATGCAAACACTGTGAGGCCATCGCCACAGTCAGAGAAGCAGACACAGGCAGCACCTCCCAAAGTTTCTTTGTGTCCTTGTTTTGGTTGTGGTAAGAACACAGCATGAAGTGTTCCTAACACTTAAAAAATTTGAAGTGCGTAATATCATATTGCTCACTGCAGGCACAGTGTTGTTCAGCAGATCTCTAGAATTTATCTATAGCGTCAATGAAACTTGAACCCATTGAACAACTCCCCACTTTCCCCACTCCCAAGCCCTGGCAACCATTGTATTCTCTGCTTCTACAAGCTTGGCTATCATTATTATTATTTTAATTGAGACGGAGTTTCGCTCTTGTTACCCAGGCTGGAGTGCAATGGCGCGATCTCGGCTCACCGCAACCTCCGCCTCCTGGGTTCAGGCAATTCTCCTGCCTCAGCCTCCCGAGTAGCTGGGATTACAGGCACGCGCCACCGTGCCCAGCTAATTTTTTTTTGTATTTTTAGTAGAGACGGGGTTTCACCATGTTGACCAGGATGGTCTCGATCTCTTGACCTCGTGATCCATCCACCTTGGCCTCCCAAAGTGCTGGGATTACAGGCTTGAGCCACCGCGCCCGGCTAATTTTTTTTGTATTTTTAGTAGAGACGGGGTTTCACCATGTTGACCAGGATGGTCTCGATCTCTTGACCACGTGATCCACCCGCCTTGGCCTCCCAAAGTGCCGGGATTACAGGCGTGAGCCACCGTGCCCGGCCCAAGCTTGGCTATGTTAGATAACATCATGTAAGTGGAATGATACAGAATTTGTCCTGTGACTGGCTGATTTCACTTAGAATAGTGTCCTCTATATTCATCCATGTTGGCATAAATGGCAGATTTCACTTGTTTTTAAGGCGGAGTGACAATCCATTGTTTATATGTCACATATTCTTCATCCATCTGTTGATGCACACATGGATTGTTTCCTCTCTACTACTGCAGTGTGTCTTTTTAAGTAAGTTCCTCAATAGGCAATAGAATGAGAACATTCAGACAGTAAATTTAAGTAACTGAAGCTTAGTGTAGGAATTACACTGGATTTCAGTGCCCTGGGTTCTCTGAGAGGAATAGTCATGAGATCTGAGTTTCTCTCTCACGGATAGTCTCATTAATAGATTCAGTTAACAGCTTCTTAAAGAAAATCACCTTAATCCCTGATGATAGGAAAAGCCTACGAGCCCTTTCTTCTTTCCCACTTCTTCTTTCCCAGAGTGTGTAGATGTTCGTTCTAGAACACAGGTGTCTGTTAATATTGTAGCTGCACGTTGTGACTTTTCACTTTAGGACAGCCATTGTGATAAAAGTTCTTTATCTTCAAGTAGCTAAAGCGGCTTCATAGCTCCTGAGTGGAGTCATATATTAGCATTGGCTCAATCCCAGCCCCTCGGAGTCTGTGAACTTGCAGCCACATAATAGACCCACCCGATAGCTTATTCAGGACTACTCCCTATCTGCCATCCCCTACCCCTACTCCTAATCCACCAGGGATCTGTAGGGATTCATACCCACCTCACAGCTTGTTTACTCCCCTATCCCTTTTCCTCCATCCCCTACTTCTAATTCACCAGCGATCTGTACGGACTCAGCTTCTGGCCGACCTGTGAGATCTCTGAGTTCCACTCATGGCACAAGTGCCCTCTGGCTCTCTTTCCTCTCCCCTCCTCTCATCCCCATGTGTTGTTTTCTCTTCCTTAGCTCAGTCCCCCTCTATACCCTTTCCTTGTGTTCTTTGCAATTTACCCTCAAAAAATATTCAACTCCGTGGCTTTGGCAGATGCAAATTCTTAATCTTCCTTGTACTAAGTCTGTGTTTTCACAGTTCCATACTCTTCACTCTCTGCCCTCACCATTTCCCTTTATCTTTTAATTTTAACTCAAAATTTTAACATCTGTACCCATCATGCAGCCGTTTCTGTGGAGGCTGTTTATCCTCTCACCATTTCCGTTTGCATTCAGAGTATTTCACTCTCCACCATTTCTAGCCCATCACTCTTCCACCATTGTACAAACGGAGCCAGGCTCCTTTGAGGATAATGCTGTTGAGCTGTACTCTTGACACCTCTTGGTTGCCGTCTTTTATGCACCTCTCTGACTCACAGACTTTCCCTTCTCTCCAATCATGCTGAAATCCCATGTGGTTTCGGCGTCTATTTGGTGCACCCGTTCAACACTCCGGCCTCTCAGTTTCTTACTTTCGTCTCCATCTGTCTTAGTCTGTTTTCTGTTGCTGTAATAGAATACCACGGACCGGGTGATTTATAAGGAAATTATAACCTCACTTCTCATTTAAACGAAAAGTAGAAGCCATCAGAGGCAAATTCTTAATCTTCCTTGTACCGAGTCTCTAATCTTATTTCCGAATGCAGACATTTTCCCTCCTTTCCTCTTGTCACATTTTTCTTCCTGAAAAGGGTAATTTCCCCATGTTCTGACTTTCTTTCCCTCAGGTCTTAGGGTACTCACTTGGCTTGATCATGTCCTGTACCATTTTAGTCTCTTCCTCTCTGCTGTTTCTTTCCATGAGCATTTTAAGCCTGTTTGAGCCGCTCCCATGCTAGGGAAAAAATAATCTGAAAACTGACAAAGAGAAATAATAAGTGTTTATTCTGTGTGAACTGTAGGTTGGAGTTATCAAATAGTTGAGGAAGGAAAGTTCTTTTGGAATAATTTCATCTAATTAAAATACATTATCACCATTTTGCAGTTCCCAATAAAATAACAGGTCTAGGCAATATTGTGAATGGCTAAAACTTAGGTAAAAAGCTCATGGGAATTCTTTAATGGAAAAATAAAGCTGACAACACTTGAACCCTCTGGTAATACCTGAATTCACCGACCTAATATCACAAAGAGAGGCAGCCAGACTCTTCCGTGCCCCCTGGTGAATTCAGTAAGCTGTATAACCTTCTGTGAAGTTTTCTTGCCACACTTCCCACACCCTCAAAAAAGATCCAGCCTGATTATGAACAAGCCCCTATCCTGGATTGATCTCTCTACCAGTTTATAGGAAATACAGGTGACACAGAAACATGTTCAAAGACATTATGGGGACACGGTATTCAGGAAATTCTATACACAAGTGACTTGATTACTGAACAAATAAATTATAAAGACAAAAGGAGAGGGAGTGTACAGTTAAGAGAGACTCAGATAAAACCAAAGGCAATGGTCAGATCTTGGTTGAATATCGATTTGAACAAACCAATTATTTTTTCCTTCGTAACAGAGATTTTATTGTTTGTGTTGAGGATCAGAACACAGTTCATTTTGTACACAATTGTTAACGTATGCACCCCAAATCAAAAACGTCATGTATTAGTTTTTAAAGTTATCCCAGTGACTTTCCAGTTCGAAATTTCAAGGCAAATTTTCCTTAAGAGGATATCAAGTAGCAGTATTTTCAACTGTTGATGAGCTGTCACATACACCGCACCGATTCGCGGTTGGATAGCATACACACCACATCCTCAAATTTTCAATCTTGCATAGCACATTAACAAGGTTATTAGGAAAGCAGGACTAACATGACCAAAGATGTGACAGTGCACACAGTTCTGACAAGGGAGAGCCACGATGAAGGAAGGAGTGGTTTACTTTAGGAAACAATTCTACTAAAAAGCAACATGGGAGGAGAAGTCATTTTAAATGCTGAAGACACTAAATGCAGGACTGTGACTCCATATTGCCATTTAGTATGCTTTGTATTATGGAATATGAAACTAACGCCCCCATCTATGGAATGTTCAGCTGACACCCAGGGCAGTCAAAGCCTCCCATAATTCAGTATCCTACACTATTTTCTGGTTGTACCAAAAAATGAACAACCAGCAAATGATTTCACCTCTTTTAAAAAATTGAATGAGGTGGGAGTCCCTCCTTCTTCGTAAAAATGTTTCTGGGGCTACTAAAAAAATATTTGCATTTACAAAATATTTGGTAAAATACTCCTCTGGATTGCACAAGAATGGAGGCAAGGACCACCTATAAGATATGGCGTATGATAATCAGACTTGGCCCTTTCGGCAGAGCACGGTGGCTCACGCCTGTAATCCCAGCACTTTGGGAGGCCAAGGCGGGTGGATCACGAGGTCAGGAGATCGAGACCAGCCTGGCTAACATGGTAAAACCCCGTCTCTACTAAAAATACAAAAATTAGCCGGGCATGGTGGCATGTGGTGTCATGTGCCTGCAATTCCTGCTACTCAGGAGGCTGCGGCAGGAGAATCACTTGAACCAGGGAGTCAGAGGTTGCAGCGAGCCAAGATTGTGCCACTGCACTCCAGCCTGGTGACAGAGTGAGACTCTGTCACACACACACACACACACACACACACACACACACACACACACACACACACACACAGAGTGGGAAAAAGAAAAGAGAAGGAAGAAACCAAGGGAAACACATAGAAAACAGTGTCTATTTGTCTATCTCAGCGAATCTGCAGTGTCCAATTCAGTAGCCCTCGACACAGGTGGCGTTTGAACACTTCAAATATGGCTAGTGTGCCTGAGGAACTAGATTTTACATTTTATTCAGTTTTAATTAGTTTAAGTTTAGTCACAGGAGGCTGGTGGCTACCATATTAGACAGGGATATCTGTCTAATAGTTCTTTTCAGAAAGGGCATCGTTTGCAACTTGTTTTCAAATCTTGCAAGGACCTGTGTGGGCTAGCAGTTGCTAGCTATTTGGGTGCCGTGTGACTGACCACTTATTTAGCTTCTAAATAAGGTCTGTAAGGTCTCCAACCATGTCTGTCCTGGGTATGAATCGCAGAGCTCAGCACAAAATAAATATTCATAAATGTCGTTGATGAACATTCACACCCACTAGGTGTTTTCTCTGATCTCTCATTTGCCTTCACCATTGCCCTGTGAAAGAACCCCGTTCTCCATGACACTCAACTGATAGGATATCAGCTTCTCCCAGGGCCACACAGTTTCTTAGTACAGAGCAGAATCCAAACCTACTCCTGAGTTTGAACTGAGTGTTCCTCCCTCTCTGTCAGATGCTCAGTAATCATGCCATATCTTCCTCATTTTCCTGGCCTTGTGTGTGTTTAAAGTCTTATTTCCTCAACAAGAGGTTCTCTAAAGGCAGCGTCCAGGCTAAGCTCACAGCAGGTACTCGTATTCATTCCTTGGCTTTTATTTATAGTTGTATTTATTTTTCTGTTAACATTTGGTTAGCATATGATAATCGTTTTTCTGAAACTTTGAAGTGCGTGGTTCCTTATTTCTCCACTGGAGGGCAAGCTTTCTTAACTCAAATTTTACTTTTCTGATTTCTTGGGAATGAAAAGAAGGACCATAGGTTGGCCAGAGTTGTTTTTTGTTTTAATTGCCCCAGGGAAATGAGATTGCTGCCATGTGTTGGAAGTGCCTGTATTTCCTCCTTCTGTGGTATATAAATTTCTGATCCAATATGTCCTGAGCACTGCCTTCTGCAGAGATTAAAAATCCCAGATGCAGCCTTTGCGATGTGTAAAGCCCACGACCCGGCCGATGTGTCTGAGTGCAGTTTTGTGTGGGAGAGGGCCCTGATCTGAGTGGAAAGAATGGGGACTGGTCACAGGCAAGTCAGGCCCTCCCCGGGCTCCTATTCTTCACCTGAAGCGTGGGGAGGGTTATCTAGGTAACAGCATCCTATGATTCTGGGCCCTCAAACCGGGAGGCTCTGAGAGTCAAAGGCTGTGTCAGACCCACTTTGGTCACCCCGCAAGTCCGCTCCCTGCCACAGTTCACTGAACGCTGTATCAAACTGTTTCTCCTACTACACTCTCAGCACTCAACACAGAACAGTCCTGTGACCAGATGTGCAGGTGATTTCCACACACGAACCAATTCTCCAACACCAGCTGGGTGTCCTACAATTCGGCTGAATCCCACACTGTCACCTGAAGTTAGCATCCGAGCCCGCTGGTGAAGGGCCCAGTCCCACAAGACGGTCCTGGCTTCAGCTGCCGATCTCAAGCCCAGGCCTCTGCTCTTTCTGACCCACCAGCTGTAAAATCACAGCTTCTCATGACTCCTTCGGGTTCCATCATCTGCTCGAATGGCTCACAGAACTCAGGGAAACAGTTATATTTCCCATTCATTATAAAGAATGTTAGGAAAGATACAGATGAAGAGATGCGCAGTGAAGCGTGAAGGGGCATGAGTTTCCCTGCCGTCTCTGGGTGCCCCACCCAACGCTTCCAAGTGTTCAGCAACCCGAGAGCTCTCCAAAACCTGTCATTTTGGGTTTTATGGAGGCTTCTTTACTAGGCATGACTGATCACATCCTTGGCATTAGTGATGAACTCAATCTTCAGTCCTCCCCCAACCCTAGCGGTGGAGGGACGGGGCTGAAAGTTCCAACCCTCTAATCACGTGGCTGGTAACCAGCGTCCCCCCCCCACCAGACATCTCATTAGCATAAAGAAGACACTGACACAACACTTTGGAGATTTCAAGAGTTTTAGGGACTGTGTGCCAGGAAACAGAACAAAGGCCAACTATATCCATTTCTGACTATAAATCAAGATCACAATCCCCAAGAGTTACGCCTGAGCGGCCGCCTCCTAATCAAGGAGTAGGACCCGTCACGGTTCTGTGCACCATTTAGTCAACTCGGCCCTCTTCCTGGGCACCTGTGTTTAGACAACGGGAATTCTGAATATCTGACAAAAGTGAACCAAGCCCTTTGATGCAGTAGTGCGACTTATTCCACGTAGAAGAATATGGCAACCATGTATATGTGAATTTAGCTTCCAACCATTATCCTGCACGTGGGGATTCTAGGCTCCCCCTCGCATGCCCAGGGCTACCTCTTGGCTTTGCCGGAAGGCCTCTGTCTGTCTGCAGGTCCTGAGGAATCCGTCTCAGCACAACTGCACATCCTCAGCTTCATGGCGGAGTCATGTGAACCTGATCCAGCTGCTCCCAAAAGTGACGGTCGTCAGCCAGTTTGCCAGGAGAGCCGAGTGACTTATTCAGTGGGTTCTTAGCCACTCTTGTCTTCCTCCATCGTCACCGATGGGGGAGAGCTTTAATCTGGAGCACTTCGGTGAGGGTCTCACCTAAAATCAGGGAGAGGCATCGGGAGTCAGAGTATACTTTGAGAACATCAGAAGATTCTGATCTGTTGAATTCTCCACTTACAAGAGGAGTCATTTCAATAGCAGAAATGATAACCATAATCTCCAAACAGGGCAATAAAAAAAGATTTTTTTAAAAAAGAAACGATTACCTTATCTACATAATGTGAAATGGCAACCACTGGCAACAAATGAAATACTCAGCAGGATTGTCTGTTTGTGGCCTCCTTTAATATTAATTTGCACTCCCCCCCATTTATGAGCACATACATTGTAGCAGGAATAAAAGCTTCAGGAAGATTTTTGTGGCAGAAAAAGTTGAAATGGAAAAAACGTCATTAGTTGCTTATTTCCCACCAACAGGGTAAGGTTGCCATTGTTCCATTTCATTGGGAAATGTTTGTATCTTGCTGAAAACGTGCCCAGACCCTCCGGGAGCAGAGCTTGAGGCCCACTGCATTAAACCTTTAAGGCCCTGGTCTGCTGCCTCTGATGGACCTAATGTGTTGAGCTACCTGACCGCACTTATACACCTCATTTCCTGCACACTACCTTCCTGGGCCGTTTTCTGGATTCATGTCTTATCACTGCTACTGGACTGTAAGCATCTTGAGCGAGGGTGAGGGACACTGCCTGGCTTTGGTTCCCTTCTCTGCCACTTAGCAGAGGTGTGATCTTTGGCATGTGAGAAAATCTCTTTGTTACTGGAAAGGGGTCGGGATCCAGACCCTAAGAGAGGGTTTTTGGATCTTGCACAAGAAAGAATTTGAGGCAAGTCCACAGAGTAAAATGAAAGCAAGTTTATTTTACTAATTAATTAATGAATTTAGAGACGGAGTCTCGCTCTGTCACCCAGCCTGGAGTGCAGTGGCACAATCTTGGCTCACTGCTACCTCCGCCTCCCAGGTTCTTGCAATTCTCCTGCCTCAGCCTCCCAAGGAACTGGGACTACAGGTGCACACCACCATGCCAGGCTGATTTTTCGTATTTTAGTAGAGACGGGGTGTCACCGTGCTGCCCTGGCTGGTCTGGAACTCCTGAGCTCAGGCAATCTACCCGCCTCGACCTCCCAGAGTGCTGGGATGGCAAGGCGTGAGCCACCGCACCCAGCTGAAAGCAGGTTTATTAAGAAAGTAAAGGAATAGGGAATGGCTACTCCATAGACAGAGCAGCCCCAGGAGCTCCTGGTTGCCCATTTGCATGTTTATTTCTTGATTATATGCTAAACAAGGGTGAATGATGAATGACTCCCCTTTTCAGACTATACAGATGACCTTCCTGACATTGCCATGCCATTTGTAAACTGTCACGCTGCTGGTGGGAGTGCAGCAGTGAGGACCAGAGGTCACTCTCGTGGCCATCTTGGTTTTGGTGGGTTTCAACTGGCTTCTCTGCTGTAACCTGTTTTATCAGCAAGGTCTTTGTGACCTGTATCTTCTGCCAACCTCCTCTCTTGTCCTGTGACTCAGAATGCCTAACCGCCTGGGAATGCAGCCCAGCAGGTCTTAGTCTTAGTTTACCCAGCCCCTAATCAAGATGGTGTTGCTCTGGTTCTTATCTACAAAACGGGGCAGTGGTACCTTCTTCATAGGCCTGCAGTGAGGACTAAACGTATGTAAAGCACTTTAATCACCATCATTGTTACTATTCTTTTCCTGTCTCTCACCTCACCTTGCCAGGGCTCTGGCTTTCTACAGGACTTTGGCTCCTAATGGATTGTACAGATCACGGTGGCTTTCCATTGTGCCTTGAGTTATTATTAGTTTGTAGACAGTAGGAGCTCAGTGACTATCCCCTCTCCTGGGACCTCTGAGGCCGCCAGTGCTGTAATTCCCGGAAGGAAACCGAACGCTGTGAGAGCATCTCTGGGAGCGTCAGAAACCTATAACCGGGCCCTTCACAGAGATTCTTGTTTTCTTAATTGTCAGTGTGCAGTAATGGCCTAACTGTATTCCAGAAGCAGCTAAAGAAAACAGGTTTACAAAGCCTGGCAATTCTACCAACGCCCTACATTAAGCTGTAGAGAGACAGATCTGAAAGATGAGGATCAGAGGTTTGGATTTACTTGCCCTGGGGTAGAAGCTGGGCAACGACGTTTCTTTTAAAAACCAGTTGGCCCCGTGGACAACCAGTGTTTGGCTCTGGCTGCACATTACAATCTACTGAGGTGAGCTAAAAAAAAATTATCATGCTCAGGACTCTCCCTCCGGACATTCTGATTCAATTGATCTGTCCTGTGTGGGACCTGGGTGCGGTTTGTTTTTAAAAGCTCCCCAGGGGTTCTAATATGCAGCTGGGACTGAGACCTTGTGCTCTGGGAGGTGACAAGATAGGAGATGAAGAGCTTGCAGAGGGTGGGGAGGCTGTGCGGGGTGGGGGTGGGGAGGAGCAGGAGGATCAGGGAGACCACTCACTGCTGTATGTGAAAGCAGCAGCTTCCTGGTTCTGGACTCTTCCCAGCACATGATCTGAGACTGGAGGAAAGAGCAACACAGGTTTTGGAGTAAGACGGGTTTGGCGCTGCCCTTCAAGTTGGGTGACTTTGGGCAAGTCCTTTATCCACTGTGTCTCCTTGCGTGATGCAGTTAGAATTCGGTCTGGTCGTTGTCCATAAAGCAGCACTCTGCAGCTGGGAGCCGTTATCCTTGCGTGATGCAGTTAGAATTCGGTCTGGTCGTTGTCCATAAAGCAGCACTCTGCAGCTGGGAGCCGTTATCCTTAGTTTAGTAAGCATTTGAGCGTCTTGTTTTTCTTTTTATTTATTTGAAAGGTAGGTGGTTGGAACCTTCTGAGCCCAAGGAGGCAATTGCGTCTTAAAAGCAATTTGTTCATGCAGGGCGGCGGAGTCGGGGGGTTGTTTGCAGTCAGACGCTCCAGAAGGCTCTTCCACAGCCCCAAAGACCCCTGACAGGTTTGGGAGGCCAACTCATAGCACCTAGAGGAGGCTCAAAATGGAAACTAGATGCTACAACAGGTATGAACCTAGAGGATATGATGCTAAGTGAAATAAGACAGACACAAAGGGACAATACCGTGTGATTCCACTTATATGAGAAACCTAGAGCTGTTGGATTCACAGAGACAGAAAGTAGAACGGTGGTTGCCAGGAGCTGGAGGTAGGGGAATGGTGAGCTGTTGGTTAACAGGTACAGAGTTCAACTTTTGCACATTAGAAAGCATTGTGGAGATGGATGGTGGTGACGGATGCTCAACATTGTGAATGCACTTAATGCCACTGAATTTTACACTTAAAGATGGTTACGATGGTGCATTTTCGATTGTGTGTATTTTACTATAATAAAGAGAAAAGAAAAGAACGCAAACTAGAGTTTACTAACAGGGATAGGTTAAGTCAGTGCTTAAGGGAGCCCATGGGTTGGGAGGGAGGCATGTGACACACAAGGCTGTGGCCGAAGGGGGACTGGGTTTCTCCTCCCACTGTACATTCCCCATCTGTATTCCTCAGTGGACTTAGGAGAACACACCAGAAAGCATCCTCGTACACTTCACAAAACCAAACCAACCTGGCATGCTTTTACCTGGAACACAGGAAGCTTTGCCTATTCTAGGCTTGAAGGAAAGTTCTAGCAAAGCCCTTTATCCCCTGGCTCCAGGTCTTCAGATGCGATGGCTGTTTCACCAAAATCGGGCAGAGAGTGCAGGGCACAGCCTTCAGACCAGTGAGAGCTTGCAGGCGTTCTCGGTTTTTGGATTCCCTTGGGTGTCCAAGGGCTCCCGGGAGTTTGTGGATCTAGGAAGCTCTGGAAGCTGAGAAGTTTCTCCTGAACTTCTCATTCTCTGAAACACACTTTTGCTCTAGAAGCTGAGAAGTTTCACCTAGACATTGTGCCTGCTGCCTGAGGAGCTGCCACTGAGTGCTGCCATTTAGGTCCTTACACATAGGTACTCCTAGAAGCTCACAATCTAGTAGACACTCACACACAGCATTAGTTGGGATTTTCCCAGTTTTAAGTGTCAAAAAAACCCAACAAGCTGAAGTAAAAAGTCATTGTATTGGTTTTTTCTTTCTTTATTTTTTTGAGACGGAGTTTCACTCTTGTTACCCAGGCTGGAGTGCAATGGCGCGATCTCGGCTCACCACAACCTCCGCCTCCTGGGTTCAGGCAATTCTCCTGCCTCAGCCTCCTGAGTAGCTGGGATTACAGGCACGCGCCACCACGCCCAGCTAATTTTTTGTATTTTTAGTAGAGACGGGGTTTCACCATGTTGACCAGGATGGTCTCGATCTCTTGACCTTGTGATCCACCCACCTCGGCCTCCCAAAGTGCTGGGATTACAGGCGTGAGCCACCCTGCCCAGCTGTATTGGTTCTTTTAACTAGGAATTCCAGGGTTATGGGTTTCAGGCACTGCTGGATTTGAGCTTAAATAATATAACTAGGATTAGTTTCTCTCTTTGTTTCACAACTCTGCTCTTCTCTAGGTTCTTAGATTTTCCCATAGAGGCAAAGCTCTAGACTTCCGTGATTATTATCACTAGTAATTTTAGGAGGGGAGAGAAAGAATTTCTCTTTCTCTTCCAGCATCTGCATTAAGACTCTGAAAAGGACTCTGCTTGGGTCACAGAACCACCTCCTCTGTGTGGCCAGCCTGCATGTTGTGGGCAGCGGGAGGTGAGGCCATGGATCTACAGCCTTGAAAGGTGGCAAAGGGCAGTCCCTGGAAAGAAAAATAAATAGTAATAAATTTATTATTAGTAACTTTTTAACTTTTATTTTAGGTTTGAGGATATATATGCAGGTTTGTTGTATAGATAAACTTGTCTCACAGTGGTTTATTGTACAGATTATTTCATCACGCAGGTGCTAAGCCCAGTACCCAATAGTTATTCTTTCCACCCAGGTGCTAAGCCCATTACCCAATAGTTATTCTTTCTAATCCTCTCCCTCCTCCCACCATCCACCCTTAAGTAGGACCCAGTGTCTGTTGTTCTCTTCTTGGTGTTCATGAGTTCTAATCTAAAGATACAACATTTTCTCACTTACACATGAGAACATGCAGTATTTGGGTTTTTGTTCCTACATTAGTTTACCAAGGATAATGGCCTGGCTTCACCTATGGTCCTGCAAAGAACATGATCTCATTCTTTTTATGGCTGCCTAGTATTCCATGACATATATTTACCACGTTTTCTTTATCCAATCTGTCATTCATGGACGTTACTCCATCTCCTTGCTATTGTGAATAGTGCTGCAATGAACATATGTGTGCATGTGTCCTTATAATAGAATGGTTAACATTTCTTTGGGTATATACTCAGTAATGGAATTGCTGGGTTGAATGATAGTTGTGTTTTTCGCTCTTTGAGGAATTGCCATACTGCTTTCCACAATGGTTGAACTAATTTACACTCTTACCAACAGTATATAAGTGTTGTCTTTTCTGTTCAACTTTGTCAGCATCTGCCGTTTTTTGACTTTTTAATAACGGTTATTCTGACTGATGTGAGAGGGGATCTCATTTTGGTTTTGATTTGCATTTCTCTAATGATCAGTGATGTTGAGCGTTTTTTCATATGTTGGCTGTATGTATGTCTTCTTTTGGAAAGTGTCTGTTCATGTCCTTTGCCCATTTTTAATGTTTTTTTTTCTTGTACATTTGTCTAGGCTCCTTATGGATGCTGGATATTAGACCTTTGTCAGACGTGTACTCTGTTGATAGTTTCTTTTGCTGTGCAGAAGTTCTTAAGTTTAAGATCCCATTTGTCAGTTTTTGCTTTTGTTGTGATTGCTTTTGGTATCTTTGTCACGAAGTCTTTGTCTCTTCCTGTGTCCAGGATGGTATGCCTACATTGTTTCCAGGGTTTTTGTAGTTTTGGGTTTTGCATTTAAGGCTTTAATCGGTAGGATCCTGCCCTACAGGGACGTGGGGTGTCCCCTATCACTGTGCTGAGGCGCTGGATCCAAGAAATAAAAAGACAAGACACAAAAGGACAAGAAAGTGCATTTGGGCTTGTGGCGGCGGGGGGCATGCCGCTTACAAGTGGAGACAGGTGAGGCCCCAAATGTCCGGGAGCATCTGTATCTATTGGGTATAGGTTAGGGGGCAGGGTAGTAAATGACGTCATCTTAAGCATAGTGATTTGGTCAAGACAATCACATGAGCAATAAACAAGGGGTCCACCCCCATTAGGTCACCTAGGCTGGGAGGTGGGCAGTGTCCAGCAAGGGGCCCACACCCATTAGGTCACCAGGCAGGGAGGTGGGCAGTGTCCAGCAAGGGGTCCACCCCTATTAGGTCACCTAGGCTGGGAGGTGGGCAGTGTCCAGCAAGGGGCCCACCCCCATTAGGTCACCTAGGCTGGGAGGTGGGCAGTGTCCAGCAAGGGGCCCACCCCCATTAGGTCACCTAGGCTGGGAGGTGGGCAGTGTCCAGCAAGGGGCCCACCCCCATTAGGTCACCTAGGCTGGGAGGTGGGCAGTGTCCAGCAAGGGGCCCACCCCCATTAGGTCACCTAGGCTGGGAGGTGGGCCGTGAGCAGTGAAGAGAGTGCCATGTGCACCATCTTTTATCTAGGGGCAGGCTACTTCTAAGGAATTCTATAGGAGGATGCTTTGAGTCAGCACAGTAGCTAAAGAGCTGGCAAGGTATAGAGCCACCTGCTGGCAGCTTCCAGTGTTTTTTATAGGAGGATGCTTTGAGTTAGTACATAGCAACAGAGCTGACAGAGTGTACAGCCACCTGCTGGCAGCTTCCAGTGATTTCTATAAGAGGCTGCTTTGAGTCAGTACATAGCAATAGAGCTGACGAGGTATACAGCCACCTGGGTGCGATTATACCGGAGGGGTTTTAAGCCTTCGGACATTCACAGGCTTGCCAACCTGAGGTCAGCTTTCCACAGAACTGGATGGAATGTACTACAACTCCTTTCGGCTCCAAGCCTGCCACACAGCGGGTATCTTCATGATACTGAATGCTCTGCCTGGGCCAGCCTGCTATGTAGCACATGCCCTTTCAGGCAGGGACACTACTGCCTGGGCCACAAATTCTCATCCTGGCATAACTGTTTTTTCCTTTAAATCATGTTTTGCACTATGTCTGCTCTTGACACTCCTCTGACTATAAGCAAGCTATGATTATATACATATAGCTGCTTATTCCTTAATTCATGCTCTGTACTGTGTTTGCTCTAGGCATTCCTCTGACTATGAACTAAGATATAATTATAGATATATATGGAAATAACAGAGCAGTAAGATATTCTTCAGGCACAAATTGTTCCGACTATAAACTAATACATGGTTATATATAAAGGATTATGTAAAGGAAATAACTGAGCAGTAACACTATAAACTAAGATATTCTTCAGGCACTAATTGTGCCAGGGATCTGCTTAGCTCTCCTTCCTCGGTGCCCAGGTGGTGGGTTACCCACACAATCCATCTTGAGTTGATTTTTGTACATGGTGTAAAGAGCGGTCCAGTTTCAATCTTCTGAATATGGCTAGTCAGCTATCCCAGCACCATTTATTGAATAGGGAGTCTTTTCCTTATTGCTTGTTTTTGTCAGCTTTGTTGAAGATCAGATGGTCATAGGTGTGTGGCTTTATTTCTGTGCTCTCTATTCTGTTCCATCAATCTATGTGCCTGTTTTTGTACCAGTACCATGCTGTTTTGATTACTGTAGCATTGTAGTATAGTTTGACATCAGGTAATATGATGCCTCCAGATTTGTTCCTTTTGCTTAGTATTGCTTTGGCTATTTGAGCTCCTTTTTTGGTTCCATATGAATTTTAAAATAGTTATTTCTAGTTTTCTGATGAATGTTATTGGCAGTTTGATAGGAATAGCATCTAATCTCTAAATTGCTTTGGGCACTATGGCCATTTTAATGATATTAATTCTTCCTATCCATGAATATGGGAAGTTTTTCCATTTGTTTGTGTCTTTTTGTTTTGTTTTTGGAGACAGTCTTTCTGTGTCACCCAGGATAGAGTGCTGGAATGCAGTGGTGCAATCTTGGCTCACTGCAGCCTCCGCCTCATGGGTTCAAGTGATTCTACTGCTTCAGCCTTAACCTTTAACTGGGATTACAGGTGCCTGCCACCACACCTGGCTAATTTTTATATTTTTAGTAGAGATGGGGTTTCACCATATTGGCCAGGCTGGTCTCAAAACTCCAAACCTCAAGTGATCTGCCCACCTTGCCCACCTTGCCCTCCCAAAGTACTGGGATTACAGGCCACTGTGCCCAGTCTGTTTGTTTCTTCTCTGATTTCTTTGAGCAGTATTTTGTCTCATTGTAGAGGTCTTTTGCTTCCCTCGTTATCTGTATTCCTAGGTATTTTATTCTTTTTATGGCAAATATAAGTGGGATTTACCAATAGTTACATTAATGGCTATTTAATCTTTGTTTTTAAGGTAGTCAGTTCACACTTTAGACCCGGGGCTGTGGATGGAGACCCGGCAAGGGTGTCTTTGTGCCAGTTTTGCTTGTCTCCTGGGGGCTCCACCTGGAAATGCAGGTCAGCAACCATCAGTGCAATCAGCGTAGGATGGAGGGTTTGTGCTTTGGGCCCACGCTGGGGATTTCCTGTCTGATCACGAGCAGCAGAGACAGGTGGGACCTGTGGGGGACACACTGGACTCCTCTCCTTGGGTTGACTGCACTTTGTTGGAGGTGCGGATGAGGAGGATCTTTATTCCTTTGTTAGGCCAAGGGCAGCAAGGGCAGTTTGACTGCAGAAGCAGTGGCAGGGAGGATTTCAGTTGCCCCTGAAGGCTCTGACTCCAAGAAACGCAGAACCATGTTACTGAGGTGTTCAGTTGGTGAGGTGGGGCAGCTGCGCTGCTGGCATGAGCTTGGGGTTCCACTTGTTGGGGAGCAGGAGATTAAAGACTCACAGGGAGGAGAGATTGGTATCCTCTCTCTATGGTGGCTGTGGTGTGCTATAAGCTTGGATATAACCCTCAGGCTCTTTGTTTCTTTCCCAGCCCGAGGGCAGGAGGGATAGACTGGTGAGTGTGGCAGTAGCAGAGGGGCTGTTGTGTGCCTCTGGAAGCCTCTCCAGGGGAAAGTCCAGTCATTACCAGTGGGTATGCTCGGCCATGGGTGTGGTGATTATTCTGCGTTCATGAGCCGGGAGCCTTGCCTAGTGCAGAGTAGGGGTGGGGATTCTTAGGGAGGGGCTGACTCTTCTCCGTGTGCTGCTTGCAGTGTGCTGGAGGTGCCAGCGTAATGACTAGGCCCTTTGTTTCTTCCCAGTCCGAGGGCTGTTAGGGCTGTACCACTGCAACTGTGGTGGCAGGGAGTGATTTTTATTAATACCTAACTATTTGTAAATCAAAAAGGGATTAATGAAACAATTACTCAAATAAAAAGCTAAACTAATAGAAGTTTTGATTTACTAATAGTTGCATTCATCGCTATTTGATCTTTGTTTTTAAGATTGTCACTCCACATCTTAGACCAGCTCATTTCTCAAAGGGCTTGTGCTGATTTTTTTTCCACCAACCTTATTTTCCATGGACCTCAGGTGCACATAGGTGAAGTCCTTATTCTCCTCGGTTCACCTTCCACGCTCATCATTGGTCCATGCTTGGACCTCATTTTATGCATTTATGAGTTTATTTGTGAAGAATACAAGGAACGCCCAGGAACCCACTATTCACAGAGAGAACTACACGTGGATGCTAACTTACACCTCCAAGTGCTCCTGCCCTAGCCCGATATCCTCCACCTCGGCCCGCCTGACGTGGTGTGTTCTGAGTTTTGTTGTTTTATTCCTTGCTGATGTAAAGTATGTTTCTATCACACACACAGGCATGTCAATGATATAATTATTAAATTTGATTGCTTTTGACATTTCTAAGAAGGATTTTTAAAGTCAGTGTGGGCTGATATAACAAAGTACTGTAGACCGAGTGGCTTATAAACAACAGAAATTTATTTCTTACAGTTCTGGAGGCTAGAAGCCTGCGATCAGGATGCCAGCCTGGTTGGACCCTGGGGAGGGCCCTCTTCTGAGCTGCAGACTGCCATCTTCCTGTTGTGTCCTCAAAAGATGAAATGAGCGCTATCTAGCTCTCGGCTCTCTTCTTATAAGGGCACCTTATAATCCGATCCAAAGGGGCTCTACCTTCATGACCTGATTATCTCCCACAGGCCTACATTGGGATTAGGGTTTCAACATATGAATTCTTGGTGTGGGGGTGGGGGAAGCACAAAAGTTCAGCCCCTTGAAAATATCACGCCATATATAATCTTCCGGGGCTTTTTTCCCCATTAAGTTTTTTTTATTACTAAGAGTCATTCATATTGTTGTGGTTAGCTGTGATTGATTCATCTTCATTGCTATATAGTATTCCACAGTGTGAATATACCATAATTTGTTCATCTGGGCTTCTTGATTCCAGAGTGCAGGCTTTACCATTCGTTGCTGTAATCAGCATCACCGTGGTGAACATTCTCATAAGTGGCTCTCTCTCGGTGCACAAATGCCAGAGTCATCCTTGGACTAGGAATGGAATGCTGGGTTAGTAGTGGGGTGTGTGAACGTCATCTTTACAAGATAATGCCAGACTGTTTTCCAAAGCAGTTGTAGCAATTCGTACTCTTGCCAGCAATGTTTAAGCTATCTTATTCCTCTATCCACTTTAGTATTTGGTATTGCCAGACTTAATTTTTACCAATCATATGGATGTAAATTGGTGTCTCTTTATGGTCTTGATTTGCATTTCCAGAGTTACTTATGAGTTCAATAAATGGCACTGGAAAAAGTTACTATCCATATGAAGAGTAAATTAGGTTTCTATCTTACGTCAGACATGCAGATCAACTCTGGATGGGTTAAGCATGCAAACATCAAAAGCAAAACTTTAAAACTTTCAGAAGAAAATAGTAGTGAATATCTTTAGATCTTGAGGGTAGGGAAGGCTTCTTAAACATTGGACACAAAAACACCCACTACAGAATGGAAGTGTGATGAATTTGATCATATTACAGTTAAAAACTTGTGTTCGTCAATGATGTGTTAAATAAGAGGAAAAGATAAGCCACAAACAGAGAAGATGTATCACATTTAACAAAAACTCTGCATCAAAATAGTTTTAAGAACTCCTATAAACCATTAAGAAAACATAACAGTGGGAAAATACGCAAAATACATAAATTGGTATTTCACAGAAGAAACACATGAGGCCAAAACTTATATGATGAGACACTTAATTTCCTCAATTAAAAAGTTTGTTTTATATATATTTGATTGCACTTTAGTTTCTGGGGTACATGTGAAGAACATGCAGGATTGTTGCATAGGTACATACATGGCAGTGTGGTTTGCTGAGTTTCCTCAATTTAAAAAAGTATCTTTTGAGAAAAAACAGAATATTTTATGGTCTTGTTATTCCAGATTAAGAGAAAATAAGAATCTAGGGGAAAAAATTCAACCAGCATTCATCCAGTATTCCAGGAAAAGTAACTAAATCTAAACAAAAGAGTATTTACCAGTGTATTTTCAGTTTACTCTCTGATCTTGTTGATGTTATAACAATTTTGTTATTGCACATTGTCGACACTCAACAATAGTTAATTGATGATTCACTGAGCCTGATTCTCTATCAGCCTAACTTTGACTTCTTTCAAACTGGGAACAGATGGGCACATGCTTTTAAGGTATGAACAAACACTGCAGAACATGATCTTCTTTCTCTGAACTCTGTGCCCTGTTGGCTATAAGAATAAAGCATTCACTTGAAGGAAGAAATCAGATTTAATCTGAAAGGCATGGTATAGCTATGCAGAGCCCAGACCCTTGTGGTTGAAACAAAGTGCTTAGTCGGCACAGCTCAGGGAAATCAGAGCAACAAGGGGATGGCAATGCCCCCAGGTCACTGCACACACTGATCTCCTTCGAATCAACTGAATGAGCTTTTATGAAATATACACCCCCATAAATATGTGCAAATATTATGTAACAATTAAAAAAGTTAAAAAAACACCAACCAGACACCACATTGTAAGGTGTCCTTACAGAGCATTGGTTTAATATAGGTGACATTTCAGAGTGTCCACTTCTTTTGTATCGGATTGGTAAAATCTGCATTTTGTTTATTTTTTTTTACTGAAAATATTCATATTTCTAAAAATTGACCAGTACAAGAGTGTCCATGCAAAATTCACCCACATGGTAAGATTGCCTTATGTTTTCTGCAGAAAGCCGTAACATAATTTGGTATTAATTTTTCTGTAGGTAATGCGAAAATGCATACTCAAAGAATTTTATATTTTTCTTTGACCCAGCAATTTAATATCTATAAATTTATTCTAAGGAAATAATCACAGATAAGTCTCAAAATATAGCTCTTAGAATATCAGAGTATATCTACAGTAGTGAAAAAATAAAAACAATCTAAATGTTGAAAAGTGGGGAATTAAATTGCAGTTTACCCACATACCTATTAAAATGATGAAAAACAATCCTTAAAGATGTGGAAACTGATCATATGGTTACAGGTTACAAACAGTATATAAAATGCACACAGCAATCTATGCCTAAAGAAAATATTGAAAAGGTATGTAGCCAATAGAAAAGACAGCACAAATGGGACGAAGGTCCACAGGACCTTCACAGGAGCATAGAGTGAAGCGAGCATAGGAGTGAAGCACAGCAAGCATGGGGCGAAGACAGAAAAAGGGGGAAATACTGTTTTTTCCACACATAGGAGTGAAGCACAGCAAGCATGGGGCGAAGACAGAAAAAGGGGGAAATACTGGTTTTTCCACACATAGGAGTGAAGCACAGCAAGCATGGGGCGAAGACAGAAAAAGGGGGAAATACTGGTTTTTCCACACATAGGAGTGAAGCACAGCAAGCATAGGAGTGAAGCAACAACAACGAAAACAAAAAAGCCAGGGAAATACTGGTTTGAGGAATGAAAAATGTAAGCTTGAGTGATCTTTCAAAGAAGAAAAGCAGATTACATCTAGAATATGAAGAGCGACCTAAGCAGAAGCTCTGTTAATATCACACTCAGAGTGAAAGGCTTGGTTGCCCTTGAGAGCATGTTTAGTGAGAGTGAAGAACATCTGAAAACTATGTGTTAGGTCCAGGGTTCAACACATCCGGCCACTGTGTGCCCAGCACTGCAGTGCCTCTGTGATCCTCTCCATGACCCTCGGATAAGTGACGCTGGGAAAAGCCAGGTGGGCAAGGTCACATGGCTATGACAGGGTGGAGCTGGGATTCTGAGCTGGGTCTGGGTATCACTAGCATACAATGCAAGAAAGAAGCAGTTGGTAACAGTAATCTTCCATGCTTTTGAACTTCAACCCCAAGGTGGAGAAAAAGCCTGTCAAACTGGTATACTAGGAATGCCTTACCAATATCTCAAAAATTGACAATGCTGTGGGCTATGCTATAGGTCAAATTGCATATGTGAAAAATCAGTAAGTGAAACAACAGACCCAGATGGTCTAGACACACTGATTGCAGCCTTGCTGTCTGCATGCGCCTATGCTGATAAAGATGGGAGGTGAATTGTACTGACACATGTTGCTGCATTGTTGAATGTGTAAAGGCTTTTGTGCAAGCGAGGACCACTCTCCTCTATTGTGCCTTGTTTAATGTAACAACGCGTATTCCTATAAACATTTTAAACAATTAGCATTTCTTTATTCATTAAAATTTATACTCCTTTGCATATTTATATAGGACTTCCATAACTGATAAATACAAGTTTTTGAATTTTAACGTATTATAATCCCTCACACTTACCAGCATTGACTAAACGCCGTCTTATAAATGTTTCTAAACATTTGATAAGTCACCAGTCCAATAGACACACTTCTCATAAATGTTTTAAACACCAAAAAAGGTACTTAGCACATACTAAAAAGCACGAAGATCGTACAGTACTCTTTCACGTCTAGCTTCCTTTGCTTATTGTATTTTTGCGATTCATCTGTGTTTCTGCATGTATCAACACTTCATTCCTTTTTATTGAGTCAGTGGTATTCCAGAGTGTGGATATACCACAGTTTTCTTATTCATTCACTTGTTGATGAACATTTGGGAGGTTTCCAGTTTGGGGTTATTATAAACAGCTACTATTAGCATTCCTGTGCTAGCTAGCTCTGTGCAGATACACAGGTTTTTATTCCTTACTCTGTCTTATTCTTACCCTTATGCCTTCTCAGTTATATATTTGAAATTACAGTAATTTGATCCAATTTTATTTCTGTTTTTTTTTTCTCCTAAAGTTATAATAATCTTATCAGATTATTAAGTTAAAAATAAAACAAAACAAAGATTAGATCTTCTGCAGTTTCAAGATCTGCGAGGTTCTTGGTTGAAACCTCAATTTGATTTCACAGTCCAGTGTCAGGCAGAACCTGGGTCATTAGCCAAGTGCCTTTATACGTAAGCTGCACCTTGTTTAATCAATGGGGATTTTAAGTTGATGACTTTCTCACAGATTTTGGTTTGTTGAAATTTGGTATCTTTCTCAGAAATTCTGTTGGTTTAGGTTTCAAATGGCTGACTTTGACAAATTCATTGTCCTGCCATTATGATGTATTCACCTTGTTTGATGTTTAATTGAAAACACATCATTTCCTTATGAGTATCTCATTACAATGAATGGTTTGGAGCTTTTCTTTTCCAAAAGAAGATGGACCATGTTAACTCTCTGCTTCGGGCCAGTTGGCTAGTTTATCATTTTGGAACACAAAGATTTTGATTGATTACTATGCAATATGTGTTGATTGACAACTGGACCCCTTTCTACCTTGTTATTAAGTGTACATCTGGTGCTGATTAGATTTCTTTGCTTTTGGTACAGTTTCTGCTTTTCCTGGAGTTGTTTCATTAACT
Source organism: Saguinus oedipus (assembly GCA_031835075.1). Classification (NCBI taxonomy): domain Eukaryota; kingdom Metazoa; phylum Chordata; class Mammalia; order Primates; family Cebidae; genus Saguinus; species Saguinus oedipus. The sequence continues at coordinate 172,178,035 of CM063173.1, forward strand.
TGTGGATTTGTGTGTGTGTGTGTGTGTGTGTGTGTGTGTATGTGTGTGTGTGTTCACTTATTGCTTACACAGATTTCAAAAGAACTATGCTTTATAAGCCAACATATACTTAAGAGGAGATATAAACCTCCAAACATGTTAACATATGTAAAATGTTTTGTAACTGCCTTTCTGTAAATTTTATATAGACTTTGCTCTGTTGAGTATCATAATGAACTTGTAGATGCTCACAGATTCATTCAGTTCAATTAGGATACTTTATACTCATTCAATTCAATTAGGATACCCGTTCTCAAAATGTGGACCCTGAATCAGCAGCTGCAGCTTCACCTGGGAACATGTTAGAAATGCAAATTCTTGGGCCTCACTCCAGACCTACAGAATCAGAACCCAGCAGTGGGCCCAGCAATGTGTGTGTTTTCATACCTCCAGCGGATTCTGACACTCTCTCAGGTTGGAGAATCACTGATTTCCACTGCATATAAAGATGATGATACTTAAATTGTCATTATATGGCCAGTGGAGCCTAACCCAAGTTGGTCTACTCCAGACGTTTTCAAAAAACACCTTTGCTTTCTGGAAACAATAGGATATTCCAGTTTCAAAGTAATCCTTTTTCCTTCTCTAAGACATTCAATCGGCCGCTACTCTCCAGGGAGTCTTTTTTCCTTTTAGTGAAATTAGAGAACAAATTCCTGGTCCTAGTGATGCTCACATGTGTTGGGGATGATCCAACTAACAGCTGCTGACATTGGTCTACATTTAAGGAGAGCTTAAAGTTCTGTACTCACACTCACCTCAGCCCTGCATTTAATGTAAGTTACTATATTCAACTTTACTCATGATAGATTTTATTGACCATTAAAATTTCTGCTACCTCGAGAACATAGAGCTTAATTTCACTGTTTATTTTTCATACAAAGTTACCCAAACTCTTAATGTTTAAAAAGTTAGTAGGTTATCAAGCCTGTAATCCCAGCACTTTGGGAGGCTGAGGCGGGTGGATCACGAGGTCAAGAGATCAAGACCATCCTGGTCAACATGGTGAAACCCCGTCTCTACTAAAGATACAAAAAATTAGCTGGGCATGGTGGCGCGTGCCTGTAATCCCAGCTACTCAGGAGGCTGAGGCAGGAGAATTGCCTGAAACCAGGAGGCGGAGGTTGCGGTGAGCCGAGATCGCGCCATTGCACTCCAGCCTGGGTAACAAGAGCGAAACTCCGTCTCAAAAAAAAAAAAAAGTTAGTAGGTTAATTACATTTCCTTCTCAAAGGTCATCTTTCTGAAGAGCACACGAAGAGGTTAAACAGCTCATCCAGGGAGCCGTGAGGCTAGCTGTACAACGAGTGAGTTCCTCCACTCTACTCTGAGTATGACAGGATGGGGTCATGAGGAGTGCTGCTTCCACAGCCCTGGGACCCCCGTGGTTGCTCTGTTTCTTATTATTGAAAACATTGCCATTGCCTTATTCGTATTTCATTGTAATTAGTGTGATCATCTTGAAGTTTTCTCCACCAGAAGATTCTGGAAAAAGATGCTACTTAGCAGGGAATATTGCATTCCTCTACTTCTCCCCACTCACACAGTCTGGCAGTGTGTCAGCTTGGTTTATGTGTGTGTTCGTTTAATCATTTCTACCTGGTGAGCCCCTGTGTTACAGAAGAGCAAAGTAACCACACTGGAATGCACATGACAGTGCCGTGGGATAGTAGAAGATGGAGAAAGATGAAGAATCCACTGCCTGGTCCTTACAAAGTCATGATTTACCACTCCATTCCCAACCCCAACTCCAAACCAGAGCAGATGTTCATCTAAAATAAGCTCTGCGTAGCACAGATGGGCAATGTGGAGGTGGGAGCAGTGGACAACAAATAAGGATCAGGTGAGAATTTGGACCATTCTGAAAATTTTAGATTTCTGTATATCTTTTTTTTCTGACAGTGGTGAAAATAATCTCTTGCATTAATAGCCTGTTAGCTTTATTGTATTTCAATAGTATTGGTCTGTGTATTTGAACTAGGTGGTCTTTATCTAAGAAAGTTTAATTAATACCACTTATAAATAACCAAGCACACAAATGAACCATCTTCATTGGTTCAAGGAAGAAATTTGTATTTGCTTTCCATGTAGTCTTACAAAGTCTATCTCCACATTTAGGAGTGTCAGAGACACACAGCAGTACAGAGAAATGCTGCTGGAAATGTGGAGAAAAAGAGGAATGTGTGTCTTCAGAAGAGAGAGACAGTCAAATTTGCCCAAACATGACTCCCTGGGTGATCTTTAGAAACTCAATTTGTAAGGTCTTTTAGGCTGACTGCACCATGGACTATGCCTTGGTAACCTCTGTGACCTGCACATACACTCCAGATGAGTTCCTGGAAGTAGAGAGTCTGAAGTAACTGGAAAACCACAAAAAGGAGAAGAATGATCAACCCCTGCAGTGCCTAATTAACTTTGAGACATTCTTCTATTGTTCCTTATTCCTGCTTCAACTGATAAGGCAACTGGACTTTGTAACCGACCTTGGTCAACCTCTTGACTCTAGGCCCTATGATCCCCTCCCAGCTTGCAAAAACTGCCCTGAACTGTAAACTCCGTAACTTTCCACCACCTACCCCAAACCTATGAAACCAACTCCTATCCCACTGCCCTTTATTGACTCTCTTTTAGGACTCAGCCTGCCCTAACCCAGGTGAATAAAGAGCCATGTTGCTCACACAAAGCCTGTTTAGGGAGTCTCTTCATTCAGAGTGGGTGTTTAACACAATTAACCTCTCTGCATCCCAATGTCTTGGTTTACTAGGGGCAGCATAAATTTGCTCTTCCTTAACTCACAAACAACATAGCCCTAAATGTATGAGACAGACCTATGTTTTTGGAAGACAGTATAAAAAGGCATTCTGTGTAGTCATTTTTATTTGTGAATACATTTGAAAATACATTTATAAATGTCAATATTGTACATTCGTGGCACACTTATAGTTAATAAAGAATTTTTGCTTGTGGATCTTATTTAAATGTTCTCAAAAGCTAAAGCCATCAGGTTGTTTTCTAATTTTATGTGTGAGGAAGCCGAGCTACAGAAAGGTTGCACATCCTGGCACACAGCTAGTTTAGGGGCAGGGCAAATATCAGAGTCCAGGTCTGACCCTTAGTTCACTGAGTGCTCTTACTATGAACCAACAGCACCTTTACTGTTGCTAATTAGAGAAATGTGTGTGGTGATTGTGCATATAAATGTAAATTAGATACTTACCAAGTGGCAGACACCAGGGTACAAAAACGCCAGTGACATATATCACAATTTGCAAAGCTGGTTTGGGTTGCAGAGGGAGTGCTAGCTTGTTTCTAGCATTTGAAATATGTTTTTCCTCTGCCACATTAGGACTGTCCTCCTTCTTGCCATTGATTATGGGTGTGACTGAATAACTCGGAAATTCGTCACTGGTAACCAAGTGAGTTAAATGGTCTTTGAATGGGTTGTAGGCTGTGGGTGTGGTGAGGTATGGTGTGGTGGGGTGGGGGTAGCATTGCTAGAGAGAGCAGAGAGGGCAGGGTAAGCCTTGGGCCCAGGGAGTGGATCCTGAGGACACCTCTTGTCTTTTTGTTTCCCAGATGGCAGCAGCAGAAAGTTGTAAAACCCAGCGATGGGGAAACTCCTGTTTTGAGGCTGTTTGAGAAGTACTGCAGTTGTTTTGATTTAAAATCACATTAAAGTGCTTTTCTTTCTCTAAGAGTTAAGAAGTTGACCACATATGTACCATATAATCCAGCCTCTCCACTCTTATGTATTTACCCAGGAGAAAACAATAGCATCTGCCTATTCCTGTATTTGTAATAGGCCAAACTTGAAACTGCCCAAATGTCCATCAGCAGGTGAGTAGATAAGCAAATTGTGGTTTATTCATTCAATAGAATATTATTCTGCAATAAAAAAGGAGTGAACTATTGATATAGACAGCCAAATAGATAATTCTCAAAAAATAATTATAGAAAGAGTACATACTGTACAATTCCATTTGTATAAAATTTTAAAAAATGCAAATCAATCCATAGTGACAGAGAGTGGATCGCTGGTTGCCTGGGAATGGGGAGGTGACAGGAAGGAGAGAAGAGATTTGAGCGGGGCTGGAGGAAGCCTTGGGGTGGAGAGTTGGTTATGTTTAATACCTTGTGAACTACCCAATTACGTTTGTTGTAGTCAGGTATATTGACAGAAATCTGTAAAAAAAAAAAAGACAGATATTTTTCATTCTCTAAAAAATCCTGTGTCTTCTCAGCCAGCCGTGCTAGGCTTTCCTTAAGGAGGGCTCTTACCTCTGGAATATTGTGCTTACATTTGTCCCTCATTTATTATAAACCACTGGTGGTCCCTGCTAGGAAGCAGGCACAGTGCTAGGAGTCAGGGAGGCAGTGTGGGAGGGAGGTCACTTGGGGTCATGGAAAGAGGGCAACGAAGGAGTCAGACACGTGGGGTGCGAAGAACTGTCTCCTATTAGCTGGGTCATGTCAGGTGAGTTCTTTGCTGTTTGAACCTGTTTTCTTTTCTTCGTTTTTTTGTCATTAAAAAATTAACTGATATATAATAGTTATACAGATTTGTGGGTACACGTGATATTTTATTATAGGCATAGTAATGATCAAGTCAGGGAATTTAGGGTATCCATCACCTTGTGTGTTTGTTTCTATGTGTTGGGAACATTTTAAGTCCTCTCTTCTAGCTATTTTGAAATATAACTCAATTTTCTCCCCTGCAAAGTGGAGATCCTAATACTGATATCATGGGTTTGTCAGGAGGACAGAGGTGAATGTGAAGGGTCTGATATGGGTCAGGCGCAAGGGTGGCTTCTCCTCTGTCCTAGACACGGTGTGTGCCAGGGACACTTGTTTGCCAGAGAAATCCTAGGCTTTCCTAGGACTTTTTCAGAAGGTTAGAGCAGTGGCATTTTGGCTTGCAGATGGTGATTTTGTGAGTCTGGATGCAAAGAAGCATGTGTGCATGCTTTTGAAAGAGGAACAGAATAGAGCTTATGAGTAGAAAATCCTGATATTCAGGGAAGGCAAACTGGTTACTGCCCCTGCTTTTAAAAAAGTATCACTGAGGTATATCTATATACAGTTATGTGCATAACAAACCTTAACTATACAGTTCAATGTGTTCTGGCAAAGGGACACTGCCACATAACAATCACCCAAATCAAGGTGGGGCTTCCTCTGAAATTTCCCTTGTGCCCCTTTCCACTGGGCTCACCTTTCCTTGGAAGCAGCCGTTGATCTGACACATAGCTCCACAGATCTGTTTTACTGATCTAGACTTTGGGTCCATATCAATGGAACTATATCATATGTCCTTCTGTTAGTTTTCCAGTTGTTGTTGTAACAAATTAGCACAAATTTGGTGGCTTAAAATAGCACAAATTTAAATACATGTTACATAATAAACAATACAGTTTTTTTATACTATGCTGGATTAAAGTCAAGGTATCTACAGATCTGTGTCCTTTTCTGGAGGCTCTAGGGGAGAAACTGTTTTCTTGTCTTTTCCAGCTTTTAGAGGCCACCTGCATTTCTTGGCCCATGGCCTCTTCCTCCGTCTTCAAAGCCAGCGATGTTGCATCTCCACTATTCCTCTGTAGCCACCTCTCTTTCCGACCACAGCTAGGAAAGGTCTTCCACTTCTAAGAACTCACGTGATTAGATTGGGCCCACCTGGATAACCCAGGCATATCACCTATTTCAAGATCCTTAACCTTCATCATATGAAGTCCCTTTTGCCTGGTAAGGTAACATACTGATTGCAGGGATTAGGATGGTCATCTTTGAGGCGCCATTATTCCACCTACCGCAGCACTCTTGCAAGCATACTGTTTCTAAGATTTATCCATGTGGTGTGTGTCAGTAGTTTGTTTGCAGATATAATCAGGTTGGGATGAGGTCATACTGAATTAGAGTGGGCCTGATACAATATGATTGGTGTCCTCCTAAAATGAAGAGAAAAGACACAGCTAAAGACACACGGGGAACACCATGTGAAGATGAAGGCAGAGACGGCAGTGATGCGTCTACAAGCCGGGGAATGCCGAAGACTGCCAGCAGCCGACCTCTAGGAGCTAGGAGAGTGTGCTAGTCTGTTCTCATGCTGCTGATAAAGGCATCTGGGACTCGGTAATTTGTAAAGAAAAAGAGGTTTAATGTACTCACAGTTCCATGTGGCTAGGGAGCCCTCAAATCATGGTGGAAGGCAAAAGGCTGTCTTACATGGTGGCAGAAAAGAGAGAATGAAAGCCAAGTGAAAGGAGTTTCCCCTTATAAAACCATCATATCCTGTGAGACTTATTCACTACCATGAGAATGGTATGGGGGAAACTGCCCTCATGATTCAATGATCTCCCACTGGGTCCCTCCCACAACACATGGGAATTATGGGAGCTACAATTAAAGATGAGATTTGGGTGGGGACACACCCGAACTCTATCAGAGAGGCATGGAACAGATTCTCCCTTAGAGACTTCAGAGGGGACCAACCCTGTCAACACCTTGATTTTGAACTTCTAACCTTCAGAAGTCAGTAAGAGAAACCTTTCCCCTGTTTTAAGCTACCCAGTTTGTGGCTCTTTGCTATAGCAGCAGTAGCAAAAGAATACAGTCACTGAAAGAGGACTCATCTTTGCTGAAGCCATAAGGAAACAACTGCCTTTTCAACTCACAGTTCCAGGGTTGAGAGGTTCCAGATGAGATTTATTTGAGGCATTTGGTATCAGGGTTAGGTTCAGTTGTAAAGATCAGAAATCCCCTAAATAGTGGCTTACACAAGATGGACATTTTATTTTATCTTTATCTTGTTGGTAATCCAGGGACGGTGGGTATGGCAGCTTCATGGCATCAGGGATCCAAGATTCTCTCTCCTTTTGTTGCTATCCTCAATAAGTGGCTTCCACCCCATGATGTGAAATCTAGCTTCAGGTCTGCCTTTCATGGAGCAGGAAGAAGAAAGGATGAGGATGCCTGTGCCCTCCCATAAGGAGGCATTCCAGAGGTTTCATAGAATACTTCTGCTTACAGCCTGCTGTCCGAAATTTAGTCACGTTATCACACCTAACTGCCAAAGAGGTTGGAAATACAGTCTTTATTTCAGGAATCCATGGGTACACCCATTCATTACTAAACCGGACAGGGAGACCTGATATTAGGAAACAACTAGAAGTTTCTTCCACAGGGTGTCTGCGGAGGAGCATCAGGTGCTTGAGTATAACAGACTTGAGAGTTAAAAAAAGTCAGGTCTGGAAATAAAGTTTTGAAAGCTCTTGCATGTTAGGTAAGATTTTGAGAAAGGAAGACATGAGCTGAAGAGAGTGTAGAGTGGGAAGAAAAGGTCAGGAAGAGACCTGCAGGGAATCACTGACGTTAATGATCACTCAACCAAAGGACGGCTCAGCAGGGGCCCAAGAAGGATGCTAAGGCTGGGAGCTGGATACTCAGGACAGGTTTCAAGGAGAGAGTGATCAGCAGTGTGCAGGGGGAAGAGAAGCTGCTATTGTCTTCATGTGTCCTCTAAAATTCTTATGTTGAAACTTAATTGCCAATGTAATAGCATTAAGAGGTGGGGCCTTTAGGTAGGTCCATTTCCTTCTGCCACGTGAGAACAAAGCAAGAAGGTCATCACCAGACATTGGTTCCTGGTGCCTTGCTTTTGGATTTCCCGGCCTCTAGAACTGTGAGAAATACATTTTTTTTTTTTTTTTTTGAGACGGAGTCTCACTCTGTCACCCAGGCTGGAGTGCAGAGGCGTGATCTCGGCTCACAGCAAACTCCACCTCCCAGGTTCAAGCAGTTCTCTGCTTCAGCCTCCTGAGTAGCTGGGATTAGAGGTGGCCATGACCATGCCTAGCTAATTTTTGTATTTTTAGTAGAGATGAAGTTTTACCATCTTGGCCAGGCTGGTCTTGAACTCCTTACGTTGTGATCCACCTGACTCGGCCTCCCAAAGTGCTGGGATTGCAAGTGTGAACCACTGCATCTGGCCTACATTTCTTTTTTACAATTTATTTTCTTAAAAAATTTTTTTGGTAGAGATGGCATCTTGCCATGTTGCCCATGCTGGTCTCGAACTCCTGGCCTGAAGTGATCTTCCCACCTTGGCTTCTTGAAGTATTGGGATTACAGGCATCAGCCATCACACCCAGGGAGATTTCTGTTCCTTATAAATTACCCAGTTTGCAGTATTTTGTTATAGCAACACAAGTGGACGAAGACAGATGCCAATTAAGAGAAAGATCTGGTCTTTAAAAACGTAAGAAGCTGTGGTTGTCCTGTTTCAAATCAAAGGCTAACTCACGTCTTTTTCTGGAAGGAGATCTGTGTGACCGAATGACCTTCTGGAACTTGGAATGTGTGTAAATCCCACTGTAAGGATGTGATGGTTAATTTGGGCCTAAAGCCAGGCAGAAAGGCAAACACCACGTGATCTCACTCATATGTGGAATCTAAAAAAGTTTATTTCACAGAAGTAGGGAGTGGAATAGTGGTTACCAGAGGCTGGAGGGTGGGGAGGAGGGGAGAACAGGGAGAGGTTGGTCAGCAGGTACAAAGTTACAGTTAGACTTTGTACTTTAGGAGAATAAGTTCTGGTGTTTTGTCACACAGATGGGTGACAGTGCAGTATGTATTTCTATCAGCTAGAAGAGAAGGTTTTGAATGTTGTCACCACAAAGATGATGATAAATGTTTAAAGTGATGGATATGATAACTACCCTGATTTGATCATTATACAATGTAAACATACAGTGAAACATCACACTGTACCCCATAAATATATACAATTATGTGTCAATTATAAATAATTAATAAAAGATTTAGGCTCAAGGCTGATGAAGGACACAGCTCCCTGTCCCTTCTCAGTGGGGGACAAGGTGATCACTCATCATCTCTGTCACTATGGCCAGGTGGCTGAGGACCAGAGGCCTGGGGCAGAAAGTGGAACACAGCCTGAAAGCTCAAGGGGCTAAGTTTAACCTTTGCCTTTTGTCTGGTTCTAGGGAAGGAATCAAGATGCATACAGAAGTGGACTCACATGCCTGCACTAGGAGATACGTATGATGGTAACTGTAGCATTATCTGTGAGAGGGAAAGACTGGAAATAATCCAAGTGCCTATCAACTGGAGAGGAGATGAATAAAGCATGCTGTAGGCATTCAATGGACTTCCATTTGGCAGATAGTGAATAAACTAGTTCTGTGTGTGTCTCAATATGTGCAAAAGCAATATTGAATGAAAACAAAGCATGTTGCAGCATGAAAGCAGTTATGGCAACTAGAAAAACCACGGAAAGAAATACTGTAAGTTTTTTACAGAAACATAAATATAGTTTAGATATAAAAATACGGATGGGAGAGTATTTACCAAATTCACGGTAGTGGCTGTCTTTGGGGAGGATGGTGGCTTGGACTGGAACCAAGGGGGTTTCAGCTCCCTCTGTACTGCTCTTTTCTCTTATTCAAAAATATTTGAAGAATGGGAAAAGGTGCCTAATTTAATTACTTAACAGGAAAATGTAAATTAAAGCCACAGCAAGGAGGAGGGGAAGGAGGAGAAGGAGGAGGAGAAGAAAAACCCTAGTATGAAACCAGTACACACCCACTAGATTGGCTGATATTAATGAGTCTAACGTATCATATGTTGGCGCAAACGTGGAGCAGGTGGGACTCTTAGACATTGTTGGTGGGAGTGTACATTCATTCAAGCACTTTGGAAAACTATCTGGCAGTACCTCTGAAAGCGAAACATATGTCTATCCCGTGATTCTGAAATTCCACCCCTAGATGGAAACCCAAGAGAAGTGAGTATACATGTGCACCAAAATAAATGTACGAGGGTGTTCATAGCAGCGTTGTTTACACTAGCCAATGACTAGAGATAATCAACCAATCTGGTCATTCTACTCCTAGATATAGATGTTAGAGGCTCTTAATCATGTACTCAGAAGACAGGTGCAAGAATATTTATTGTAACACTATTTACAACAGCAGCAACAACGACAAAAGCAAAATAACTCGAATGTCCACCCTCAGGAGGAGGCATTACTGCAGCAATAACATAGATGAATGTCGTAGACATTATGTTAAGCAGAAGAAGCCAAGCATAAATGAATACATGCAATGTAATTTTGTTTTAAGGAGCTCTGGAATAGGCAAAACGAATTCCCAGTGTCAGGATTCAGAATAAGGTTCCTTATGTGTTGCTACTGATTAGAAAATAGCATAGGAACCCTTCTGGGGTGATGAGGATATATTACATCTTCATCTGAATGGTAATTACACAGGTGTTTACACAGGTGAAAATTTATTGAACTGTACACTCAAGATTTGTGTACTTTATTGAATATTTATGTCTCAAAAATATCGGAAGCAAGCATGACAACATGTTAATATATTTTAATTCTTGGTGGTGGGTACCCAATATCTACGTTTTCCTATATATTAAAACATATTTATAATTAGGAAATAGAGACGGCACTAGTCCTCTGGAATTAAAGTGACGCTCATCTCAGAGGTGGCGACACTCCATTTGAGTCTGGGCCCCTTGCCCAGACACATTCCCAGTATGTGGGCAGGTCGCCTTACAATGGGGTGCAGTTGGCGGCAGCCAACCAACGTCTCCTGGTTGGCTTCTTCATTTGTCCCTCTGTCAATTACAGTGGCTGTTAAAGATGGGGCTGTTTCGTAGGCTCCTCCGAAGATCAGCTAAAGATAGCTGACAGGGGCCCTGAGCCATCATGCAAGAGTGGGGTTGGATGTCTACTTCTCTGCATCCCAGCTCTGGCCACAGAGGGAGAGCTGCATTTGAAGGTAGCCCCATGGCCTCAGCTCCCAGATTGGCTGCGGATCTGCTGGCTCAGGGCATCACCAGTGGGTGCCAGGGGCAGGTCAAAGAGGAGGGTTAGAGAGAGAGACAGAAAAGGAATGTAAACGGCGATAAAGAAAAGGGGAAGGAAAGATAAAATGAAAGCTGCAGATGCCCTGTGGTGTTGCTTCCCGGACCTGGGTTCTCTGCTCTATTTCCTCCTCCTCCTGGCTGCCCAGCTGTCCACCCTGCAGGAAGTCAGAGCTTCCCCCAGTGGAGGAAGGAGGAGGTGGTGACGCCGAAAGTGGTTCTCAAACCACAGACTTGCCTTTCTACCACTAAGTGACTGGACAGCTACTTACTCTCTCTGCGCCTCAGTTTCCCCGCCTGCAGAAAAAAGGGGCAATAATTCCACCTCTCAGGGCTGCTGCCGGGAGTTGGAAATGGTGTACATCGAGTCCCGCTGCCTCAGATGACCCCGACCAGTGGTGTAAGTTGCTTGCTTCCCTGAGTCTGTGGGTCAGGAACCCTTGCAGCGTTGCCCGACAGAACTTTCTGCGGTGATGGCTGCTGAGAGACTGAAACGTGTCTAGCGTCATGGAGGGGCTGAGTGTATCACTCTGTTGCATGTGAATTGCTCTGTATTTAACTAGCCGTCTGTGGCGAGCGGCTAGTGCTCGTTCAGCGCACAGGCCAGAGCGTTCGTCCCCGCAGCCCGCGGGGCAGGGTGGCTCGTTCCCACGGACCTCAAGGCGCCCGGTCTACGCAGCAGTTTCTTCCCATAATAAACCGCTTCTGGAGAAAGTCGGGCTGTCGGGAGCGCCCAGGGCCGTAGTTCAGACCCCCGCGCTCCGCGGTGGGAACAGTTCAGGACTCACTCCACTCCTGCCCCTCTCGCCACCTCCTCCACTCGCCCGCCCACCATCTCGGAAGTCCCCCTGGAACAATGCGGAGGGGACCTCGGCATCCCCGACACCCGGCTGGGCCACGGCCGCGGGCTCCTTCATCCCTCGCCGCCAGCCCGGGAGACTCTACATGCCCATGTCTGCGCGCTCCGCGGCTCGCGGAGGTGCTGGGCACGCGGCGGGAAGCAGCGCAGTTCGCGCCCAGCAGTCAGCTTTGGTGACGCCGAGACCACCGCGTGGGCCGGGTTGTCAGGGCGCCCGGCGAGCGTCGGATAAATATTTGGGGGTGTAACCCAGGCTCCGGCGATTCCTCGTCACTGCGGTTCCCAGGCGTGCGCGTGGCGAGGGCGGTGCCTGAGGGCAGAGGCGTCCCCGGAGGGCGGCGGGGACAGACCCAGCGCTCCTGCTCGGCGGCCCTGCCCCGCCCCTGCCGCCCGCGGCTATAAGATCGCAGAGCCTGAGCCGGCGAGGGGGCGGGCGCGGACCTTGCAGAGAGCCGCGCAGCGGGAGCGCAGCGACAAGGGACTGGCCGGGCTGGAGTGCGCGGGACAGCGAGCCCAGGAGTAGCCCCTGCCGCCACCTCGCAAGACCCACGGCCTCGCTCGCCGGGCCCAGCTGAGCAGACTCATGAAGCCGCCCGCGGCGCAGGGCAGCTCTGCTGCCTCCGCGGCTGCAGGTGAGTGCGGGGTCCGGGGTCCCCTTAAAGTCCCGTCTCTGCAGATGGCGGGAGAGAAAGGAGGGGTCTCGTGTCGTCCCTTCACACCCCCGATCTTTCCATCCTCCCCGGCGGGACTGTTCCCGGTCGCTCCGTGCAGGCGGCTGCAGCCTCACGGCCGGGGCTGGACCCCATGTCCCCGCTTCCCGCCGACTAGCTTCGCGCGCGCCCGGGGTTGGAGCGAGCGTGGGGACAGGTACCCGGCAGCGCCTGGGGAGGAATCTGGCCGAGCCGGATCGCTGGGTGACCCCGGGCGACCCTGGGCCTGGCGGAGGCTCGGTTTTCCTGTCTGTAAAACGGCCTTGGTAATGGAACGGGCTTCGGGGGTGGTGGAGAAGATTTCAAGGTGACAGCGGCTGCGTGGCTGTCAGCTGGCCGAGGCGCGGTGCGTGTCAGCAATCTCGGGGAACCCCGGCGCCGCCGCCCCCACCCCCGGCCGTCTTAGGTGCACTGAGCCCCCGGCCCTGCCCGCAGCCCCTGCCCTGGATTCGGCGGCCGCGGAGGACCTGTCGGACGCGCTGTGCGAGTTTGATGCGGTGCTGGCGGACTTCGCGTCGCCCTTCCACGAGCGCCACTTCCACTACGAGGAGCACCTGGAGCGCATGAAGCGGCGCAGCAGCGCCAGCGTCAGCGACAGCAGCGGCTTCAGCGACTCGGAGAGTAAGTGTGGGCCCCGCTAGGATGGCGCCGGGATCTCCCAGCTCCCAGGACCTGGCCCGCCAAGGCTGAGGCCCGTTTTTTTATCTGCAAACTGGGGGGTGGTGTCCAGGAACCAAGTCCTGAAGCTCAACGCAGTAGGCCGAGGGTTGGCGGGGCCCCTGACGGTGATCAGGGGAAAGGTCGCTCGAGAGCAGGTTGGTCCACCTGCCGCCCACAGGCGTGTCACCAGGCAGACGGGTTTAAGCAGCTTGTCCCGACTTAGCCAGACAGGGCTCCCTGGACCCGCACCAGGCCTTTCCACATTTTCCCTCCTCTTCTTTCCCTGCCTCTCCCCTCTCAGCTGTAATTTTGCAGAAGATGTGGAACAAGTGCCAGCGGGATGAGGGGGCACAGTCGGGGGGGGGGGAGGGTGCAGAACGGAAATATTCATGAAACCAGGAAAGGTTTCACAAGCCCAGACTGCCGTTCCTGGGATTTATGAAATGCCCTCTTGCACTTTCCTTTGGCCCTGAGCTTTGAGACTTGTTGCTCCATTGCATGAAGTTAGGAAAATCTTTGGCAGTGCGGAGTTCAAGTATTTTTCAGCCAGGTCCTCCACCAGGCTGCAGGGGGAGCCAGAGAGCACATGGGCATGAAGTTGCTTCCTGATAACCTTTCTCGCAAGGGAGACTACCCCAGGGTCTCTGTGTCCTGAACAACCTTGTCAAAAACAAACAAACAAACAAAACAGTAACAAAAAAGAGCTTTTTTGTTATTGTAAAACGGGCTTGGTAATGGAACGTTTTTACAAAACAATAACAAAAAAAGCTTTTTCCAGGAACTCACATGTCCTGGGAGGATCACAGGTACCTGTTTAAGTGTCAAACAGCTAATTAGGTGTCTTTTTAGTATCACATGATTGTTGGTTTCAAATCCAGAATTACTTATTGTTTTTCAAAGTGCAAAGTCAGTTTTAAACTGCTCTGTGTCATTCTTCAGTCTTCAATCCCTAGATGGGTTACAAGCATGAATGTCACTCCTTTTGCTGCCCTTGACTTGGGAGGTGAAAGTAATGGTCTTTGCTTGTGATTCTCTTATTTTGAAACCTGGAGCTCCTCCGTGTTCCTGGGCTAAGATTCAGGGCTAGACTTGAACATGAGCTGCCCTTCTGCAAAGGGATAAATGCGCTCCCCACCCTGGTCAGGGTTTCACTCAGAATGCTGAGTTCCAGCTTGAGTTCCCTCAGCAGCACCTCCAGAGGGCTAGATCAAGCTGCAGCTTTTGAGGTGAAAGGGTATGGAAGAAAGTACTGTCACTTTTCCACTTAGAATTTTTTGGATTTTTTTCCTAATGAACAGGTTCATTTTCAATTTCAAAGGGAAGTGTTAACATTTTTGAAATTCATCTCAATTCCTAAGGCCAAACTGAAATATGTCTCCTTCTACTGGGCATGGAGCAAGTTATTCATCAAATACGGATTCTTCCATGGAAAAGAAAGCTGGGACAGTGTGTCATCGCTGCTCCGTGAAAGAACAGCTCCTTTCTAAGCCACAGCCTCACTCCCCTAGAATAGGTCTGAGCTCACCCATTCATGGATGATTGCAACTCCCACTGGGTGGGATTTCACCTCTAGGATCTGTTTTCAGATGCCTTAAAGAGAAGGCATCAAAACCCATTCTTAACATTTTTTGGGGAGACATTTGGGAGTTTGTAGTTTTGCTTAGAATAGCAGAGAAGAGTTTGTAGTTTTGCTTAGGTTATATGCATCTATTTTGTATTCTGCTTTTGTTGTTAACTGACTAATCCTTGTTTGGTGGTTAGAGAAGTGATGGGAAGAATATAAAGAAAGCTCAGGTGACATTTGTCTTTGCTTTAAATGTGTAGTTTTTCTCCCACAAGACTGGTTAGAAATATTCTTGGCAGAAGCTCTGTGTATCTAAATAGTAATTTCTTAAAGGAAGCATAATATGTGTATCTTATTTGCTGCCAAGAACTGAGCACAGACATTTGTTATACTCATTTGTCTGTTCAATGCTTTTTTGTGGAAGAGAATACTTAAGAGAGGTAGATCCTACTGAAATTAACATCAAGAGGAGGACACACCAGGACAATGATAATAACACCAGCTTACTGCTACGAAACCCTTGCTGTGATGATGATTTATTAGCTAGAATGGGAACCATGTCTTCAGACTGCAGATCACATGCCTGTTTGTCAGTGATGGCTGTTTGTGAAGGTGTCGCTCTGAGGTGGTGGTCATCTGGCAGGGTCAGTGGATCCTAGGCTGAGCCTTGTCAAAGCCCTGGGAGATGAGTGGGTTTTAGTTTCTCTGGCTGTAAAATGGAAAGGATGTATTTACTGGTGCTATTAGGAAGAAAGTATTTGCTCTATTGAATGCGTTCACAGTATCATTAAAATGTACATGCGGTGCTATACCACACAGATACACTGGAGCCAGTGTCTCGCATGAAAATACTTTGGATGAAGCTGTAAACCAATGTTACCTTTGGTTTTGGCTTTTACAGCTCTGTCTGAAGGTGCACAATCTCACAAGGAAGATTAAAACAGTAATGCTGTTCTTTGAAGAATACTTTGTTCTCATTTAAAAAAAATTTAGGTTGCTTGTACCTAAAGGCAAAAAATAGCCATTCCTTGTACCCAAAGAAACAAGTTACTTAGATAGGAGAGAAGAACAGATATTTAATAAGGAGATACTCCTTTCTGTTCCCACTTTCAGGGAGGCCTCTTAAGACGTGAAGAGGACCGAAATATCAATTGCAGTATAACTTCACATGGGGGTGGGGGTGGGGTGAAATTCAAATGTAGTTGATCAAAATAGAGTTGTTCTTTTCCTTTGGACTTGATTCCAACATGTAAAACCATCAGGCACCTTGGTGGGAGTAATTTTAGCTTCAGCAGTAAAAGGGCAATGCTGTGAAGAGTTAGGGTAGAGTTTCTCAAACTTCATCCTCAGAGGTGCTTTAGAAATTGACTACCTTTGGTTTGAATTTATTTTTAGAAATAGATCTTCTTTTCAGTATTTTTAAAACTGTAAAAGGCACACCATGATTTCTCAAATAAGTTAAATGAAATTTTAACTCATTATGTTTTGAGTTTTAACCAGCGTGTTGACTCTTTAAGAAGTTCGTGACATTAACTTAAACTTTAAAAGGTGGTATGTACTTATATCTTTAACGCATTGGGGTTTCACATAATGTTTCCTTTGAAGGGGGATATGTTTTGCTGCTCAGTAGAAAAGGTCTGAATTTTACTGTGTGTGCTGGCGTTACGATGATGTAAGACCATTTAGGGAAAGAAGAATTGGCTTCTTTAGCAGCAGCAAGACGCAGAACATCTGCATATCTTTGCCGGGACTATTCTGGTCTGGCCCTGGGAGAGGGGACCTTGTGGGCCCTGGGAGGACCAGCATGACAGATGGCTTATGTGGCTTAGAAGCCACCGAGGCTAGAACCTGAACTTGTTTAAGCCATGAGAGGATAAGGCCAGTGAGGAGCCCTCAGGGTTCCCTGGTACTGTATTAGCAATTCTGCAGGGTGACAGGTCTTGTGATGCCTCACAAGGCATGTAGAGGGACAGGGTGGTCCCAGAAGGGGAGCCGGGACAATGGTGGAGAAGCTGAGGAAAGAAGCTTTTTCTTATTCTGCCCCACTTTGATGAGGCTATCAGAATTTAGATTTTGGGGAGGAGAATTCAACCCACATCCCCAGCCATTCCCTGTGGCAAAAGGGAGACAGGCCCAGAGCTTTCTTTTTCTCAGTTAATGACTATAGTTTGCTTGCTTTAAACGTGTGGGATCGTTCTATATTTATAGGAGCTCTGGGCAAGGTTTGCTGTCTGTGGCTTTACTTCCCTCTGGAGCTGCACGTTTACATGGGCTAACCCTAAATTACCTTCCTCCCAACTCCCCAAGCTAAAAAAACACACCTACCTTTTAAACAAGCCTCTGTTTTGCAGCAGTTTCTCAAACTCTGTTAATTGCATGTTTCATATGCTTTTATTTCTTTTGACGATGCCTTAGAAAACATGGTCCCAGAATTTGAGGTTCTAAGTAGTCTTTCCAGGGATGTTTCTAATGGGAATTTGAGATACACGTGAGATGGTGCTCTAGAGCTGATTGAAGCTGATGCTGTAGGGCCCTCAGATTTCCAGCCCTACCACCTGCCAGGGTTCCCCAAATCATCACTGTCCCAGGTCCCTACTACCAGCAGCATTTGATATCCAGGTGGGGCAATAATACATTATTAGTATGTGATCAGTCAGCAACACATTGCCATAATTTTATCAGACTAAGTGGCTATTAATTTTGCAAGGAATAGAGTTCCAGGGGAGGGAAAAGAACAGAAAGTCGGGCCTTGCCTACCTAGAAATCTGTCTCAGCGCCGTGCGTGAGATTTTGTCCATTGTATGTTCTTAATAAAACTCCATGGCAAGAAATTTTATTGGTTAAGGGTGAAGGGAGGTCTAGAGCTTGGAGAACCTCTATGCTGAGGGTTTGTTCTTGGGAGATTTGCTCTAGGATGCCACTGAAGAGAAAGTTCTCTTAAGAATTTTGCTGCTCTCTCAAGAAGAGGGAGAATCTTGATTCTGTTTATTCTCTGTGGTTACCTTTTCTGTTTCAGGAGCGCTATTCTTCACCTTGCCAGGAACTTTAGAATTAAAGCATTAAAACCACAGGCGTTATACACAGAGAGCCTAGGTTAGTGTTCTTCTCCTGCCAAGGAAGAAACCGAGTGACTCGTACAGGGTCATGCAGTTTTCACGTGGCCTCTAGATGCCCACTCGACAGTGGCATAGACACTAGATGTCCCGCCAGTGGTGTAGCTTTGCGGGCCTGAGGGCTCTCTTTTCATCTGCGCCATACTTGATGTGTGGGTATCATCACAGGGTGCGCTCTGCTGCAGCAGGTCTGGCTCAAGGATGCTGGCGGTTTGTTTCCTCCTGATGGTTGAAGGTTGAACATTTCAGAACTTGGAGTTGGGTCTGTCCCAGATTGTACACCACCTCATGGAAGGAGAGTGAAGTCACGGTGTGGCAACAAGCCAGGGTGTGAGCTAACGTGTGTGTGTGTGTGTGTGTGTGTGGTGGGCGGGGTGGGCGGGCGGAGGAAGTGAGCGTAGCTGTGCTGCTGTGCCTCCGCGTGCATGTGTGTTTGTATAAATAGATATTGTAACTGGTATTTTTCCTCCTCTCCCTCCCTCACTGTGGGAGTGGCCGTCAGTTTGTCTGTATATTTTCTCAGTTTGGGAAAAACACTCACATCAAGAAGGCATTTAGCCTGTGAACCTAAAGGATCAGAGGACAGCGCTGGCAATATTCTAGATCTGAGGCTCCTTCTCTATAGATTCTCTCCAGGCCTCACGAGTTACCCTGGGTTTTTCCCGAGTCTTCGCTGGATTCCCTTTCTCCCCCGCTACCATCCTCTTTTGCAACGGCCTTTCCATATCTAGATCGTTCCTTTCCCCAGCGTTTGGCCTCCTTGCCTGTGATGTGAACAAATTGTGGGGTGCTTCTCCCCCTGCAGAGGAGGCGTGTACTGGATGGAAACTTGCTGGGGAGGTGGGGCGGAAGAGAACTGAAGTTCAAAGCCAAGGAAGGGCCTGTGGTGCAGCCGGGTGGGCGGAGTGAGCGGTGGCTGGAAAGTTGCTCTCCCAGGCCAGCTGCTTGTGGGAGATAGACAGCGGAGGTGTGGTCCCTGTGATCTGGACCAGCCAGCCAGCTTCTGGTCCTGGGATGGGCCTGAATCTCTCAGGTATCCTTCATGGCCACAGATAATGTGCCAAGGGCCTCGTATTTTCTGGCTTGGAGTCTAGGCACGAGGTCTGCCACCCCGGGACCCTTTGTGGTTTTCTTGCCCCTAAATCTTGCCTCATCTTCTCCCTACGAGTTTCTCAGGCTGTATTGGTGGCGATTCTCCTGGTGACTGCATGGGCAACAGTAAGGCTCCCTTGCAGGTGTGCAGTGGGTGTGGCCAGCTTCCTGTGGGTCGGGGAAAGGCCTTCCCTTGGGGGAATCCGGAGAGCTCCTTTGGAGGTGGGCCTGGTGGAGGGAGCCAGCAGGAGGGCTTCCCGGGAAGGGTTCCACAGAGTCCAAGGGTCCTGAGAAATAGCAGCAGGAGTGCCACAAAACAGCGTCCTGTGGTCAGGTACACTGGGGAAACAGGGCTGGACTGGTTTTGTTTAAGCACAAGTCTTCCTGGGATGTTGGAAGTGGGCATATGCCATGCCAATCACCAGCGGTTGGTCGGTGTTTCTCAAGTGTGCTTGCTCAGACAGCCCTGGGAGGACCAGCACTCTGAGGAATGCATTTTTGGGGAAATGCAGGTATCAGGTCCAGGGTTTTGGATCTCAGTCCCACGTTCATCCTCAAAACCAGTGATGGCGGTTGTTCAGGTGAGCTGGGCTGGACTTCCGAAGGAAGTGAAGATTCTGAGGGTTTCTCTCAAGGGTCTTCTGGGCGTGTTTGAAAAAGTGGACAAGATGGTCGTATTGGTGAAAAAGAGAAGGGGGCAGGTGGGCCCCTGGGCAGGAGAGGGTGGGGAGAAAGGGAGTCAGGCGAGGCACCGGAGAAGTGTGGCAGCCTGTTAGGGATAAGGCCGAGTTTCCCTGGGACCAGAAACCTCTTCTTCCAAAAACACTGATTGTTTTAGGACTGGGCATATCTTTTGTCACTTAGGCAAATTCTGTCTCAGTTAACGGGACCAAAGAGGGATGTTTTTGCCTTCCCCTGAGCTGGAAGTGGAAGGGGCTTAAAGTGGAAGAATCCCGAGGAGGCGGGGACTCAGTCAGGCCCCCATCATTTGGCTGCTCTCTCGCACCTGAAGAGCCACTTCTCTGCTCCAACTGTCGCTGGCTTTGTGTTTTGTTTGAACCAGGAAGGCTGTTCCCTGTGACCTCAGGGGCCACATCCTGCTTCTGCTGCCTGCCCTGCCTTTGTGCCCTTTGAGTCAGTGCTGCTCAGCCAGCAGCCCCTTTCTGAGTCACAGCCACACAGCTGGGCCAGCCATGGGTTGGTTTCCTTCCCTGTGGCAGGACTTAGAGAATCTCAGAATTTTAGAGCTGGAAGTGCCTGTAAGGATCTTTAGTCCATCTTCTCATTCTGTTGATAAGTAAGCTAGGCCCAGACAGACTGGCTTATTCAAAAGCACCCTAGTACTTAGTAGTTTACTGGGTGGTCCCCTGGACTCCCAGGTCAGCCTTGAGCTTCTGGGGCCTCATCCTGCTGTCACTCAAGTCTTTGGAGGTATGAGAATAGAGGGAGCCATGAAGTCACTCCAAGTGTCTAATAGATGAACTTCTAGGAGAAGGTGTCTTTATCTTTGACCTTCTGGCTTATCTGAAGAGTGCAGACTCAGGAAAACCTCTCTTAAGTAAAAGAGAAAATTATTAAATTATAGGATAGCAAGAGAGCAAAGGTCTCTCTTGAGCAGGGAAAGAGGATTAAGTCATGGGATACCTGATGTATATATTTTAGGAGGCTCGGAGGGCAGAAGGGAGACATTTCACATGTGATGATTCCTTTCGCCTAAAATCCCAACCCCTCCCCGCCACCATCAACCAAGCACTGGTCATGATGGTGATGATCCTATCACCCGCTTCCTGTTTTAGGGAAGCAAGGCCCTTTGGTGTACTTGATTGGACACACACACACACACACACACGCACACACACACACACACTTTCTCTGTCTCTTTCTCTCTTCCCTGTCTCAAATCATTTTGGGCCATAAACATAAAATCTGGAAATCAACCTGTTTTCTTTTCTTTTCGTTTGAGACAGAGTCTTGCTCTATCTCCAGGCCGGAGTGCAGTGGTGTGATCTCAGCTCACTGCAATCTCTTCCTCCCAGGTTCAAGCAATTCTCCTGCCTCAGCCTCCCATGTAGCTGGGGCTACAGGTGCGCCCCACCATGCCCGGCTAATTTTTGTATTTTTAGTAGAGACGGGGTTTCACCATGTTGGCCAGGCTGGTCTTGAACTCCTGACCTCTGGTGATCCACCTACCTCGGCCCCCAAAGTGCTGAGATTACAGTCGTGACCCACCGCACCCGGCTGTTTTCTTTACTACAGATTTGCGGCTTTGGCTTATTTTGAAGACAAATTGTTGGTTATCAGTAGACTATAAAGTGATGTCTGTAGTCTCGTGAGTACTAGTTTTAATGAGTGTATTTTCCTTCCTGAAAGGTGCAGATTCACTTTATAGGAACAGCTTCAGCTTCAGTGATGAAAAACTGAATTCTCCAACAGACTCTACCCCAGCTCTTCTCTCTCCCACTGCCACTCCTCAGAAAGGTGAGCTCCTTAGTTGGAATTTGAGTTTTTTGCTTTTTCACTCATCTCCCCTTCTCAATCTCTTCTCTCCCCAAACACTCTTTCTCAAATGTACAAAACAAACAGGTAATACTTTATACTCTTAATACTTACAGTATAAAGTAGAATTTTTTGTTTCTCAGGATTTTGATCACTGTGAACATGAAATCAGATAATTTGGGGCAGAAAACCTGAAGTCAAGGGAGAAAGAAAACTTGGAGTCTCTAGACTGTTCTCTCTCATCTGATGTAGTCAAGACTGTGCAAATGACAGTATTTCTTAAGAGTCTCCTCCCAGATTCGTTGGTTCTAGAATGTAAAACTCTGCAATTTGCCTTTGCAGAGAGCAGGATTCTTTTTATTGCATTAATTATTTAGCCACTGCTTTCAGATGACCAATTTAGCAATTAACTGGGGTTGTCATTATGAGATAAGCGATGATCTAGCAGGATTTAAATAGCAGCTCCATTCTGCCTCCAATGTGGTATAAATAGACCTAAAACATCTTTAAAGCTGCATGAGCAGTTCCTTATTTTTTGGAACTGGCAAAATGTCTCCAGCTAGAGAGCTGAATGTTCTGTTACATTGGACAAGCGCCCTTTTGAAAACAAAAGGAGTTTTTTTCCTTAAGAAAACTTATACTTGCTGAAAATAGTTGCAGAATGAAATAAAAATGGAACGTAGTTAAAAAGAAACGACAATTCCATCACTCCTTTCACTTTGGCAATAAGACAGGACTTCGCTCTTTTTTCAAGAGACATTTTAAAATTTCCTTCTCAACCCAGCAACATTAGCACCCACTGGGAATTCTGCCACTATCCAGCCCTCAGTCTGTAATGGATCCGCTGAAATCCTCAAGAGGTAGGAATTAAAAAGGGAAAAAAAGCCCCTAGTGGGACAGGGCTGTGCTGAACCCAGAAGCCTCGTGATGCCTTCCTTGTACCATTTGGATAAGAAACAGTGAACTCTTCATTCACTTCATACTGGCGGATTCTGAGGGCTGCAGTGCTGCCCAGGGAGACGGCACAAGCAAGAATGCATCAGGCCAGTGCAGCAGCAATGACGCAGTCTAGGTGTCCGCTCTGCACGCTGCTGTGCTCCGAAGTGTTTGACCAGTAACTCAGATTCTACACGGCACAAAACCAAACTTTTTATCTTTCCTTCCTGCCCCTCACTCTTCCGCAAACGTTTACGACAGTGAAGGAAGATTCCTCTTCCAGGCGAGGGAGAAGTCAGGTGGGATGGTGAGAGAGGGTGGTAATGAACTAAAAATAAAAAAACCCACTGAGGCTCGTCTTCAGAATCGGTTTCTGAGTTTACTGTATCTGAACGCTGGACCACACACTTAGGGTTGGCCGGGGACACTCTTCAATAAAGTCTCAGAAGATGAGGAGGTAGATGTAAAATGGGAATAATCCATTTTATAACCCTGGAAGTTCCAGCATCCTGGAAAATTCGATGTGGAGTCATCAGCTGTCTTTGTTAGGGAAACTGAACTCTCTCTTTCTCCTGTTTCACAGCCAAATTAGGAGACACGAAAGAGCTAGAAGACTTTATTGCTGATCTTGACAGAACATTAGCAAGTAAGTACATGTCTGATATTAAAAACAAAACAAAACAAAACAAAACGAAAAACGAACAGATACTTCTCATAAAGTGTTATAATGTTAACCAACTTGCCTGGGGGCAGACAGTTTCATCCTAAGTCTTCTTTGGGTTTAGAAACAGGACCCTAGTGGCTAGGAATGAAATTCCGGGATAAGCTTGTGTTAAAGTAGATCATGTGCATTTCCAAACGGTGAGAACAGGTCAGCAACAAACAATGGCGTTTTTGTTTGAGAAACTGAGAGAGCAGGACTGGAGCCTTACCATCATGATGGCCCGTCAGGCTTTTCAGGGAAGAAATGAACTGATTAACCACAAGGGCATTACCCCAGCAAGCCAGAAGGGCTCCATCCCACGGGCCAGAGTAGTTTCCCCAGGTTAGAGCCAGGCTCTGGGTGAAATCTAACTTTAAGAGTTGGGTGCCAAAAGAAAGAATTGCCTTTGGGGGACCTTTCACCAGAGACCCGCACCAGTGACTGAATGACCTGGATTAGGTATGCATACTTGCAAGTCTCCTATCTGTGAATTACACCAATGGTTACCCTTTCTGTGTGACCAAAAATGTTGAGAACTGAAGACATCAAATTATAACTGCACTGGAGGGATCCAGAAGAAGGGACCCTCATGATCTACATACACACTCGATTTCCAAAAGATAAGATTGTGAGAGCCGGGAGGACCAACTCCAGCTTCCGGGATGGACGGCTCAGCAACTCTACTATGAGGAGTCTTGTTTAGTCACAGAATGGGCTGGGAGAATTTTGTCCCAGCCCCTTAATTTTCCAGTGGAAGGGTTGATTTTCTATGACAAGCATTTTATGCTATTCTTTGCTAAAGAGCCGGGTAAAGCCTGAACAATGGAATCCGAAGCTGGTTATTTAATAATAACTATGTTCTTAACACTCTTGCAGACAAACCTAAACATCGGATAGAAAGTCCTTGTATCATCTCTATTTGCTTGAAGGTTTTAATTGCCTCTTTTCTTACGTACTGCACCAGCCTACATCAGAAGACCAGGGCCTGTTTTGACAGAGATAATTATAATTGAAGCATAATTTGTATTAGACCCATGTAACAAACCTGTCTGCCTCATGGGAATTGCAGTGGGTTGCCCAGTCATTCAGGTTAAACAGACACTCATCACGTGGGAAGCCTGCCATTGAGTTCGGTGCTTTGATGCATGTCTGAGACAGTGTGATGTGGTCAAGCGTAGGGATTGTGAGCCTCTGCGTGGATAACCTTACCTATCTCTCATTTACAGGTATGTGAAATGAGAAGCAGTTTTGGGTTCTTTCATCATAAGGGAGAAGCTTCAGAAAGCCCCCAGGACCTGCTAAAATCACCTACTATAGAATCTGCTGCCAGAGGGGACAGAGACGTGCGCTCAAGCTTCCACCAGGCCACTCTCAGGCTCACCTTAAAATCAGCCCTTCATCCCATCTTTGGGCAATTTAGACAGTGAAGCTGACTTTGTTCACCTGCTTGCAGTGTATTAGAGCAGACGATCCATGCTAATATTGTATTTTCTTTTAAAACATAGCCTTCCTGTAATTTAAAGTGCTTTTATGAAAATATTTGTAATTAATTATGTATAGTTGGAAATAGCAGTAAGCTTTCCCATTATAATATATTTTTGTATACAAATAAAATTGGAACTGGAGTCTGCTTCCTTTTCTTTTTTTTATTTTTAAAAATATATTTCCATTCAAATAATATTCTACTGGGAGTAACATGCCTCTTGATTCCTCAGCACGGCCCCTGGTGTGTCTGATTGTACTTTACAGGAAGACAGTAAGCTTCGTGTTACTTCGAGCTCATTCAGTGCTCTGGAAGGAAATGCTGGCAGACGGCTGCTGGGAAATTTTAATTTGAGGATTGCGATTTTGTTGGAAGTTAAGTTTCTATTCTGTCTCTGTCCTCCTTCTCATATTTTGGCACCATTAAAGGTACCATGGACTCTTTCTTTGAATTAAGGGAAATACCGCCGGGCGCGGTGGCTCAAGCCTGTAATCCCAGCACTTTGGGAGGCCGAGGCGGGTGGATCAGGAGGTCAAGAGATCGAGACCATCCTGGTCAACATGGTGAAACCCTGTCTCTACTAAAAAAATACAAAAAATTAGCTGGGCATGGTGGCGTGTGCCTGTAATCCCAGCTACTCAGGAGGCTGAGGCAGGAGAATTGCCTGAACCCAGGAGGCGGAGGTTGCGGTAAGCCGAGATCGCGCCATTGCACTCCAGCCTGGGTAACAAGAGCGAAACTCCGTCTCAATAAAAAACAAAGAAACAAGGGAAATACCAGTTGTTCTCACAATCCAGGACTTAAATACGAGGGAAAGTTGAGATCGCTGGAAGACTTGAACACATGGTGCTTTTCTAAGATCCGTGTGTGGAGGAAGGTTGCTGGTGCTGGTCTTGATGGAATGTCCAGTCAACCTCAGGTGCGAGCCTTTCACAGGTGGGCTCTGCACATAGAAGCCAGTGACCCCGTCTCCCACTTGCCTTTGTGGGGACTGGAGAGGGGCATACAAATAAAAAGCTCCTAATTGTCTTGTCTATGCTTTTCTGTCTTTAAAACCTCCTCCAAAATAAGCAGCATTGCTTTCATGATCAGAATAAAGTTACTTTAAAGCTCGAATCCCTGTATTCCTAAATGACATGAATCCAAACATAACTACTTATAATCTTGTATCTTCAAAAGCTAATTACTACATTACTGTTTTTTAGGGAATTGGGAAACTAAATGACAATTTTTTTAACTTTCTCCTTTTCCTCAAACTTCTGGGAAAGCTTTTGGGTTGAACTCAGACATTTTTCTTTATTTCTTTTCTTTCTTTTTTTTTTCTCCGAGACGGAGTTTTGCTCGTTACCCAAGCTGGAGTGCAATGGCACGATCTCGGCTCACCGCAACCTCCGCCTCCTGGGTTCAAGCAATTCTCCTGCCTCAGCCTCCTAAGTAGCTGGGATTACAGGCACGCGCCACCACGCCCAGCTAATTTTTTGTATTTTTAGTAGAGACGGGGTTTCACCATGTTGACCAGGATGGTCTCGATCTCTTGACCTCGTGATCCACCTGCCTCGGCCTCCCAAAGTGCTGGGATTACAGGCTTGAGCCACTGCACCCGGCCTCTTTATTTCTTTTTTTAAAAATTGAGGTCCAGTTCACATACTGTAGCGCCCAATTCAGCGGTTTTTAGCATATTCACAGATTCTGCAGTCATCACCACTATCTATCTAATTCCTGTCTCTATGAACTCGTTTATTCTGGACCTTTCATATCAATGGAATAGGCAATCGTTGTGTCTGGCTTCTTTCACTTAGCTAGTATTTTCCAGTGCCTCTATGTGTAGCATGAATCAGTACTTCGTTCCTTTCCATGGCCAACTTATATTCCACTGTGTGGATATACGACAGTTTGTTTATCCACTCACTGGCTGATGGACATTTGGGTTGTTTCCACTTTTTAGCTAATGAATAATATTGTTATGAATATTCATGTGTTAGGTTTTGTGTGGACATATGTTTTCATTTCTCTTGAGTATATAACTAGGAGTGGAATTCCTGGGTCATATGTTAACTCTGTTTAACTTTTTGAGAAACTGTCAAACTGTTTTCCAAAGCCATTTGGAAAAGCATTTGGGGAAAGTCTGGAGCCCCAGTAAAAAAGCAGGAAGATCTCTGCTGAACCCATCAGAATGGGAAAGAGGGCTCTCCACAGACCATTCCCTTTGTTCCTCCCCTGGACTTCTTGAGCTTATCTAAGCTTTTCAGGATGATGTCATATAGCACAGCATAAGCACTGTGGATCTCAATGATCATCAGCTGGATGTCCTGGATAGCACGGCACAAGCACTGTGGATCTCCGCGACCGTCAGCTGGATGTCCTGGATAGCACGGCACAAGCACTGTGGATCTCCGCGACTGTCAGCTGGATGTCCTGGTACTTTGCTTCATGCAGCTCGTGCACCAGCTGCCAATAATCACCCACATGGGGCTGCCTGGCTGCTTCAGTTGTTGCATCACCACTCTCAGAGGAATGGAGATTTGAGTGTGGAAGCTGGTCATCGGCTCAAACACCTTCTCCTGGACAGCCACTCCAAAATTGTTCTCATCCTCAATCCGAGGGATCTGCAGTTACAACCAGGTGGTGACCAGGTTGAGCTGCTCAGTGACATCCTTGATCTCAGGCTTCAAGCACTGCAGAAGGACCGTGGTCTTTTCATTGCAGTTCATTGGACCACAAGGAGGACCTTTGTCTTCAGCTTCCCTTTTCTTCTTGTCATCCTTTTCCTGCTGTGTCTTCTGCTCCTCTTTCTCTTTCTCCTTGACTGGATCCGGCACTGGGATGTCCAATGGGGCCTTCAGATTGCTCAGGTTGCCTTCATTGAGAGCTGGCTCCTTTAAAAATGCATCCAGCTCAGAAATCTTCTTAGGGAAATAGCTCCTGAGCAGGTTCTCTCTAAACACATCCACCTGGGGGGCACAGGCGTCCCTTCAGAAACCAGGCTCTCAGGCCACTTCGTTTGAGAACAGTTCCCTTAGGGTTATGTAGGGCGTGACCCGGATTCCTCTAAGGCTAGACGTTGGCTTGGATCTTGGGCTGGACCCTGAGTGTGGCCATGACCGGGGCAGGGGGACCTAGCATTGTATGAGGAGTGGTATTAGTTCTTAAAATGTTTGGTAGAGTTCAGCAGTGAAGCCACTGGGTTCTGGGCTTTCCTTTACTGAGAGACTTTTTTTTTTTATAGCTTTGATCTTGTTACTTGTTATTGGTCTGTTCATATTTTAAATTTCTTTATGGTTCAATCTTGGTAGGTTGCCTATGTCTAGGAATTTGTCCATTTCTTCTAGATTTTCCAATTTATTGGTATACAGTTGCTCAAAGGAGCCACTAACGATCCTTTGAATTTCTGCCGTATCATTTGTAATGTCGCCTTTTTCATTCTCTGATTTTATTTGCTTGGCTCTTCTCCCTTTTTTAATTTGTTACTCTAGCTAAAGGCTTGTCAATTTTAAGTTTTCAAAAAAACAACTTCTCAATTCATTGATCTTTTGTATTGTTTTCTTCATTTCAATTTCATTTATTTCTGCTCTGGTTTTTATTTTTTCTTTTCTTCTACTAATTTTGGGTTTGGGTTGTTTTTGCTTTTTTTGTTCTTTAAGATGCATTGTGGCTGGGTGTGGCGGCTCACGCCTGTAATCCCAGCACTTTGGGAGGCCGAGGCAGGTGGATCACCTGAGGTCAGGAGTTCAAGACCAGCCTGGCCAACATGGTGAAACCCAATCTCTACCAAAAATACAAAAAATGAGCTGAACGTGATAGTGGATGCCTGTAATCCCAGCTACTGAGGAGACTGAGGCAGGAGAATCACTTGAACTTGGGAGGTGGAGTTTTCAGTAAACTGAGATTATGCTATTGCACTCCAGTCTGGGCAACGAGAACAAAACTCCAACTCAAAAAAAAAAAAAAAAGAAAAAAGAAAGAAGATGCATTGTTAGGTTATTTATTTGGATTTTCCTCTTTTTTGATGTAGGGACTTAGAGCTACAAATTCCTTCTTATATTGCTTTTGCTGTATCCCATAGGTTTTGGTATATTATGCTTCCATTATCATTTGTTTCAAGAAATTTTTCAGTTTTCTTCTTAGTTTCTTCATTGGCCCACTGGTCATTCATGATGTAGTATTTCATTTCCATGTATTTGTATAGTTTTCAAAGTTCTCTTATTATTGATTTCTGGTTTTATTTCATAGTGGTCAGAGAAGAGGGTTGATGTTACATTTCAGTTTTCTAATTTTGGTGACTGCTGCACGGCCTGGGACTCACCTTTCAGAGGAGTGGACTCCTCTCTAGCCCAGGACAGGCCCAGAAATGCCATGCAAGAGCCAAGTCCTGGCATCAGGAATCCCAGGAACCTGCCTGCTCTCTGTCCCAGTGTGGGTGAGTGACATCTAAGTTGCAAGACAAAGTTCCCTTTACTTTTTCCTCCACTTTTCTCAAGCAGGAATCTTGCCGCATAGCCACTGGAGCTGGGAGAGTGCTGAGTCTCACCTGACTGGGGCTGGGAGAGTGCTGAGTCTCACCTGACCCCAGCAAGGCTCAGTGTCCCCCCCAAGGCTTTTGACCCTGTTCCTGGGCATCACTGCTGGTTTTTCAGGACCAAAGGACTCTTCAGCTGGCAGGTGATGAGTCTTGCTAGGACTGGGGCCTTTCCTTCAAGGCAGCAGGTCTCTTGCGGCCCAGGGTGTGGCTAGAAATGTCCAGGGGTGAGGGCCTGGAACGGGGGCCTCGTGACTGACCGGTGCCTTATCCTGCTGTGGCTGAGCTGGTATCCAAGACGAAAGACAAGGTCCTCCCAACTCTTCCATCTCCCCTCCTCAAGCAAAAGGAAGGGGTCACTTTTGGAGCCACGAGCTATGCAACCTGGGGTGTGTGGGGGGCTGATGCCAGCACTCCCTTAGACACTCCAGCTGGTGTCTCAGTAGGTCACGTGTTCCCCCTAGTCCACCGTCTCTGGGCCCAGCTTACCCCTAGGAGTAGCCTAGGTGTTACAATCCTTAAGGCCTAGACTGCCTTTCAAGTGTACCTGGGGCCCCAGAGTACTTTAGTCCAAGGTGATGAGACTTGCGGGAACTCCGGTGCAGACTGTTGGGATCAGGGATTCCCCTCTGTCTGGGGTTTCGACGTTCCCTCTGTGGGCAGGCCTCAGCTTACTTTGGTCTGGTTTTGCTTTCTGTTATAACAAGGGTAGCACTGAAGTCAATGCCTCACAGTCGCTGGTTTCAGTGCCTCGCTCAGTGATGTGAAGTGAAAAGCAGGGACTGTGAGTGCTCACTTGATTTTTGGGTGCTTTTTTCTGTGTAGATAGTTGTTACATTGGTGTCCTTGTGCGGGGTGACAGCCTATGGGGCTTTCTATTCCATCTTGTTCCACTCTCCCTACGTGTCTTTTTAATGGTCAGTTACAGAGTTTCTTTTCTGTTTTTGTTTGGAGACAGGGTCTCACTCTGTTGTCCAGGTTGGAGCTCAGCAGTGCCGTCACGGCTCACTGCAGCCTCCGCCTCCTAGACTCACTTCAGCCTCCTGAGGAGCTGGAACTACTCATGTCAGGTGCATGACACCATACCCGCCTAATTTTTGTATTTTTTTGTACAGACGAAATTTTGCCATGTTGCCCAGGCTGATCTCTAACTGCTGGGCTCAAGCAATCCATCTGCCTTGGCCTCCCAAAGTGCTGGTATTACAGGCAAGAGCCACTGTACCTGGCTAAGTCAGGAGTTTACAATGTATTCTGGATACAAGTTTCTTAGCAGATACATAATTTGCAAATATTTTCTCATATTTTGTTGCTTGTCATCACTCTTTTGTTCTTTGAAACACGTAAGTCTTAAATTTTGCTGAAGTCTCATTTACTTTTTATTTTATTGCTTGTGCTTTTGATATCACATCTAAGAAACTGTTACCTGATTCAGTGTTACAAAGAGTCACTCCTATGTTTTATAAATTTTACAGTTTTAGCTTTTACATTAGGTCACTGATGCACTTTGTGTCAATTTTTATATATGGAATGAGATGAGGTCTAACTTGGTTCTTTTGCATGTGAATATCCAGTTATCATAGAACTATTTATTAAAAAGACACTTTTCCCACTGAACTGTGTTGGTCCTCTGTGGAAAATCGATTGCCTATTCATAGGTTTATTTATGGATGCTTAATTCTATTCTATGGATCTGTTCGTCTATCCTTATAGACCCAGGCCTGATTTCCATAGCTTTGTAGCAAGGTTGAAATTGGAACTGTGAGTCTTTCAACTTTATTCTTCTTTTGCAAGATTATTTGGGCTCTTCTGGGTCCCTGCATTTCCATATAGATTTTATTTAACTTATTTATTTTATTTGAGTTTTGTAGAGATGGGGGTCTTGCTTTGTTGCCCAGGCTGGTTTCAAACTCCTGGCCTTGAGTGACCCTCTTGCCTTGGCCTCCCAAAGTGTTGGGATGAAAGGCGTGAGTCATCATACCTGGCCTCCATATTAATTTTGGTATCAGTTTATGTATTTCTGCAAAAAAGGTAGATACAATTTTCACAGAGATTGCATTGAATTTATAGATCAGTTTTGTGAGTATTGCCATCTTAACAATCTTAAATCTTCCCTGCAATTCATTTAGGCCTTTCAGTTAATTTAGGTCTTTTCACTTTTTTTCAACTATGTTTTGTAGCTTTATTTTGCATATCGTTTGTTAAATTTATTCATTTTTGGTGGTATTTTAAATGCACTGTTTTCTTGACTTTATTATCAGAGTTTTCATTGCTAGCATGTAGCCATACCATTGATCTTTGTATGCTGATCTTGTATTCTATATGTATTTATTAATTCTAATACATTTTATTTTTGTGAGGGTGGGTGTGCGGATTCTATACACATATTATTTGTGGATAGAAATTTTTTTTTTAAATTTTTATTGCATTTTAGGTTTTGGGGTACATGTGCAGAACGTGCAAGATAGTTGCATAGGTACACACATGGCAGTGTGTTTTGCTGCCTTCCTCCCCTTCACCCACATTTGGCATTTCTCCCCAGGCTATCCCTCCCCAGCTCCCCCCTGCTGTCCCTCCCCTATTTCCCCCGATAGACCCCAGTGTGTAGTACCCCCCTCCCTGTGTCCATGTGTTCTCATTTTTCTCACCCACCTATGAGTGAGAATATGTGGTATTTTGTTTTCTGTTCTTGTGTCAGTTTGCTGAGAATGATGTTCTCCAGATTCATCCATGTCCTTACAAAGGACACAAACTCATCATTTTTAATTGCTGCATAATATTCCATGGTGTATATGTGCCACATTTTCCCAGTCCAGTCTATCATCGTTGGGCATTTGGGTTGGTTCCAGGTCTTTGCTATTGTAAACAGTGTTGCAATGAACATTCGTGTGCATGTGTCCTTATAGTAGAACGACTTATAGTCCTTTGGATATATACCCAGTAAAGGGATTGCTGGGTCAAATGGAATTTCTATTTCTAGGTCCTTGAGGAATCGCCACACTGTCTTCCACAATGGTTGAACGAATTTACACTCCCACCAACAGTGTAAGAGTGTTCCTCTTTCTCCACATCCTCTCCAGCATCTGCTGTCTCCAGATTTTTTAATGATCGCCATTCTAACTGGCATGAGATGGTATCTCAATGTGGTTTTGATTTGCATCTCTCTAATGACCAATGATGATGAGCATTTTTTCATGTGTTTGATGGCCTCATGTATGTCTTCTTTTGTAAAGTGTCTGTTCATATCCTTTGCCCATTTTTGAATGGGCTTGTTTGTTTTTTTTCCTGTAAATCTGTTTGAGTTCTTTGTAAATTCTGGATATCAGCCCTTTGTCAGATGGGTAAACCGCAAAGATTTTTTCCCATTCTGTTGGTTGCCGATTCACTCTAGTGACTGTTTCTTTTGCCGTGCAAAAGCTGTGGAGTTTGATTAGGTCTCATTTGTCTATTTTGGCTTTTGTTGCCAATGCTTTTGGTGTCTTTTTTTTTTTTTTTTCTGAGATGGAGTTTTGCTCTTGTTACCCAGGCTGGAGTGCAATGGTGCGATCTCGGCTCACCGCAACCTCCGCCTCCTGGGTTCAGGCAATTCTCCTGCCTCAACCTCCTGAGTAGCTGGGATTACAGGCACGCGCCACCATGCCCAGCTAATTTTTTGTGTTTTTAGTAGAGACGGGGTTTCACCATGTTGACCAGGATGGTCTCGATCTCTTGACCTTGTGATCCACCCGCCTCGGCCTCCCAAAGTGCTGGGATTACAGGCATGGGCCACGGCACCCGGCCTGCTTTTGGTGTTTTGATCATGAAGTCCTTGCCTACTCCTATGTCCTGAATGGTTTTGCCTAGATTTTCTTCTAGGGTTTTTATGGTGCCAGGTCTTCTGTTTAAGTCTTTAATCCATCTGGAGTTAATTTTAGTGTAAGGTGTCAGGAAGGGGTCCAGTTTCTGCTTTCTGCACATGGCTAACCAGTTTTCCCAACACCATTTATTAAACAGGGAATCCTTTCCCCATTGCTTGTTTTTGTCTGGTTTATCAAAGATTATATGGTTGTAGATATGTTGTGTTGCCTCCGATGCCTCTGTTCTGTTCCATTGGTCTATATCTCTATTTTGGTACCAGTACCATGCTGTTTTGATTACTGTAGCCTTGTAGTATAGTTCGAAACCTGGTAGTGTGATGCCTCGCACTGTGTTCTTTTGCTTAGAATTAACTTGGCTATACAAGCACTCTTTTGGTTCCATATGAAGTTCATGGTGTTTTTTTCCAGTTCTGTGAAGAAATTCAATGGTAGCTTGATGGGGATAGCATTGATTGTGTAAATTACTTTGGGCAGTATAGCCATTTTCATGATATTGATTCTTCCTAACCATGAACATGGAATGTTTCTCCATCTGTTTGTGTCTTCTCTTATTTTGTTGAGCAGTGGTTTGTAGTTTTCCTTAAAGAGGTCCCTTACGTTCCTTGTGAGTTGTATTCCTAGGTATTTTATTCTCTTTGTAGCAATTGTGAATGGCAGTTCGTTCTTGATTTGGCTCTCTTTAAGTCTGTTATTGGTGTATAGGAATGCTTGTGATTTTTGCACATTGATTTTATATCCTGAGACTTTGTTGAAGTTGCTTATCAGTTTCAGGAGTTTTTGGGCTGAGGTGATGGGGTCTTCTAGGTATACTATCATGTCGTCTGCAAATAGAGACAATTTGGCTTCCACCTTTCCTATTCGAATACCCTTTATTTCTTTTTCTTGCCTGATTGCTCTGGCTAGAACTTCCAGTACTATGTTGAATAGGAGTGGTGACAGAGGGCATCCTTGTCTAGTACAGAAATAATTTTACTTCTTCCTTTACCATCTGAATGCCTTTATTTATTTCTCTTCTCTTCTTAACCTGGTTAGAACTTCCAGTACGTATTGAAAAGAAGTGGTGAGACAACACCTCCTCATTCTGCTCCTGATCTTAGAGGAAAAGCTTTCAGACTTTTACCATAAAATATGTTAGTTGTGGGAATTTCTTTGTTAATCAAATAAGCTCTTGACTTGTTTTTGAAACTTAATTTTTCCATTACCTGGATCTGGTTCTTATTCATGCTTGGGAACTTATATCTGCTTTGGACAATTTTTTTTTCATCATGGCACTAGCAGCTGTTAATTTTCACTGTAATTTTTATTATTAATCTCTTCTGGAATGGAAGATCTAGGTGTGTTTGGCTGCTGTTTCTTTATGAGCTCCTGGGATCTGGACTCCCCAAGTCAGAAGTGTAGGGTGTGAAGCTTTGTAGCCTGTTGTGAAGAGAAGGTCAGTGGTTTTGGGAAAAGAAATGGATCCCTTTGTGTGTGTGTGTCTGTGTGTGTGTGTGTGTGTGTGTGTGTGTGTGTAGGAGGGTAGTCTGTACTCCATAAGCTTATTTGGATAATGACTTAGGAACGAGTGGGCTGTGAACTCAGTCGCAGTTTGGGGTTCCGGGAATGTTGGAAAAAGTATTTTCAGAGTCTCCCAAGGTATGTTTCAAGAAACACAGTCCTAACTCATTTTTCAAAAATTGCTGCTAAGGTCATATGTGCTTGAGATGCTGCCTGCTATATGCTGCACTGAGAGACTCATGTATATTAGTGCATAGTTACTTAGGGGCCAGTTTAGTTCTGGATCAAAGACCTCAAGATATGGTGGTTCAAAGAACATGGAAGTTTTTTCCTAACAATCCAGAGATGATTATTACAGAGCTGAGTGGGTGGCTTTCTGGTCCAAAATGGCTGCTCCTGATCTTGTCATCACATTTACATCCAAGCTCCTAGAAAGGAGAAATGGCAAGTCAAGCACAGGTTTATTTCTTTAAACAACGAGACTAGAAGAGACATATCACTTCTGTTCACATCCCCTTGTTCAGATCTTACTCATTCCCAGCTGAAAGGGAGGCCAGGAAAAAGTCTCTAACTGGAAGATACGTGTTCAGCTGAAATGTAAGAGTTTCATTATTAAAGAAAGAGGAAGAGAATGACTGTTGGAGAACAACTAGGTGTCTCTGCCACAGCATATTGAAGGCTTTGAGAAATCCTGCAGCTAAGAGATCTGGTCTGTTTTTGGTTTTTCTTTTGTTTGTTGATGAAAAAGCTACCAATAGTCCGCAGTGTCATTAGTGTTGCTTGTAACATGCCTCGGGAAATGTTCTTATAGATAACCTCACTCCAGTGGGGTCTGTTGCACTCTGCGTCCTCCAAGATCTGAGTGCTGAGACCATGGCCTTGCAAACTGCCTGATTATTATCTGGAGGGTGTCAGCTAGTGGGTCTTTCTGGAACAGAATGAGACTGGATATTGTACGTGCAAAGCTGGTAGAATATTGTGCATGCAAAGCTGGCATGTTCTTGATTTTGGAAATTCTCTGTTCTAACTTCTGGGAGGAATGGCTAGAGCAAAACAACATGACAAATATTGCACACACCCAAGAGTAAGAGGCTCTAGTGTCAGCCCAAACAGTTGTACATCAGCCAGCCTCCAGAGTGAAGCAGAAGGACCAATGAATACCTTTTCCTTCAGGAATCATGATACAGGCGGGAAACTGCACATTCTATATGTGAGAAGGCACGTTTGAACTGAGGGGCAGTCGGGGGTGATGGGCAGCCCATTGGCAATTAGTCAAGGTTGGGACTCCTGAAGAGACTTCTCCCCCTGGGTGTGGGCTGAGGAAAGGAGGAGAAAGTATGAGTTTTTAGGCCAGACAGGGTTCAAATCCCAGCTCTGCCGTGTAGTAGCTGGGTGAGCTTGAGCAAACTCTTTAACCTCTCAGAGGTTCTGTTTCCTCATTGGTAAAGTGTGGGTGTGAGTCACTGTCTCCTAGGGTCATTGCAATGATCAGATATAGAAAAGGAAGTGTCTGGTGCTCCTCCTCCTCCTTTTCATCCCACAAGGACATTGGGCTCCTGTGCCCAGGGTAAAATTAAGTTTTGCCTACAGTGGTTGCAGAGGGCAGTTCTAGCCCCATTGTTCCTTGTCTGATGGAAGAAAGTGGCAGATCTGGTCTAATGCAACCACAGGGAGTGAGGCAGAGAAAAAACATGGGACAAAGGGCCAGGAGACGGGGCGCAGGCCCCAGCCCTGTGGTGAACTGGATCCCTTCCCCTCTCTGGGCCTCAGATTCCTCCAAATTAATGGGACTAAACAGCCTGGTCTGTTCAGTTCCTACAGTGGGTGGGCTCTGGCCCTGTCCTCAGACTTGCAGCTCTTCTCTGAAAAATAGATGGAATTTTTCTTGGTTTTCCAGTATGTGTTTCTCCCACACCCTTCTCCAAAGTGTTTTCCTGTGTTAATTTATTTGACTAAGAAGGTTTGCGGTGACAGACACCAAACAGGAAACGGCTGTCATAGCTGCTGTCTGCAAGTTTTTTGTTTTTTTTTTTAAGGCTTCCTCCTGTACAACTCACCTTCTCTGCATGGCTTGGTATCAAGTGCTGGGGTGAGTCGAAGGGAACGGGAAAGGGAAGTACATTTTTAGAAAGGAACATTTTTCTTCAAATTCAGGCTTCACTGAACGTTAAGGATTATGACTACCCACAATGGCAGCGTTAGGTGGCTCCACTGCAGGGCCTTTGCACACCCAGTTCCCTCTGCCTGGAGTGTCCACTCTGTCCTGTCTTTCTAGTTAAGTCTGCTTCTTTAGGATCAGCTCAAGTGTCACTTTCTCAGTCTTCCACATCCATCTAGAGGGTCTGTTGATGCTGCATTCTTCTAGAACCTTCCTTCCCGGATCCATCTAGAGGGTCCGTTGGTGCCGAATTCTTCTAGAACCTTCCTTCCCAGATCCATCTAGAGGGTTTCTTGGTGCTGCACTCTCCTAGAACCTTCCTTCCCAGATCCGTCTAGAGGGTCTGTTGGTGCTGCATTCTTCTAGAACCTTCCTTCCCAGATCCGTCTAGAGGGTCTGTTGGTGCTGCATTCTCCTAGAACCTTCCCTCAGTGCACTCGCTGTGCTCATCTTGGTTTGCAGTGGCAGGTCCAGTAGTGTGATGTTTTGGTTAATGTCTCCCTACCCTCCTGTACCTGGATCAAGCCCCACAATGACAGGAACCTCGTGGCTTGCCATCACATCTCCAGCAGCAAGCATGGTGCCTGGTGCATAGTAGGTGCTCGGTCCATGTCCATCGAATGAATGAGAAACTTCCCACCCCTTCTACAGCCAGGTAGGCTGGCCACGACACAGTGTCTGTGGATGCATCTTGGCCTTGTCCCCTTGCCTGGTCACCTTCCTTATGCAGGTCTTTTCTGCTTCCCCATCTCCAGGACTTTGTTCCCACTCTACCAAAGTGTCTGAGAAATTAATCCAGAGACCACCCATGTGCTGGAGGCCCATGACAGCCCCTCCCCCAGCTACTTACAACTTACTTGGGGAGAAGGGGCCTCTGAAGACTGACCTTTGAGGCCAAAAGGAATGAATATCTAATGGTAAAACTCCAGGTACCTCAAACGGCAGTAGAGGAAAAGGGGTAACCCTGATTCTTACACGGTGTCAATACCTTTTCTTAGAACTCAAAGACTCTTAAGTCAACAAAGTCTTCCGAGTCACATTGAGGACAGCACTGTGCTGACACACTGTGGTCATGTGCATGTGTGTGCACTTGTCTGTGTGTGCACAAGTGTGCCCATGTGTGTATGTGTGTGAGGAATTAGAGGGAACAGAAGACAAACATACAGTTCTTGATTGGCAGACCTATAGGAGAAGGCAGGGCCCCCCAGGTGATCCAGTGTTGAATCACTCACCAGACTGGCCTGCTGGCAACGGCACGCCGGCCCCTGGAGGCTCACTCTTGTTTGTTGACATTACAGAACAAGATCACCTTCCTAACGGGGGTTTTGTGCAGCACATGGGAAGGGCCCATTCCCTTGGGATCCTGGGAGGTGTGTGACCTGCTGACTTAGGCCCAGAGCCAAAGCCTATTCTGGAACCAGAGGACTCAGGGCTTGGCTATGGCTTCGGAGCCAAAGGAAGCCCCCACCCAGCCAAGAACAGGTCTGGGAGGGGCAGGACCAGAATGTGACCCTTTCCTTGAGGGTGTCTTGAGGGTGAGGCCTGGAGCTCCAGGAAGGAAGCCCTGAGAGCCCTGGGTGGAGAAGGCGCAGCAGTGTCACCCGCCGCCATGGAAGGGATTCTGAGGGAGGGTCTCCCCTGTCTTAGGAAAGCAGAAATGTGGAGTAAGTTCCTGAGCTAACTTGGGCAGTAGAGAGGAATTTGGGAAACAGGATGAGATTTTTGGGAGATTTCTGTGAGGTAAGCAGACGTGAAGGAAAGCAAACTTAAAGCAGAATGAGGTTCAGGATCCTTCTGGAAGGTGAGTTGGCAACACATCCTCCAAACCCAAGAGCCGCTGGTGCCTGATCCCAGCACTACCTCTAATGGGCTGATCCAAAAAACCCTCGTTCTAGTTAAGCTTCCTCATTTCAGAGACAAGAAAACTGAGACTGGGGCCAAAGGATTAAGTGAGGAAATATTGAAACATTGCATCTCTCAAACAAAAACCTTCAGGAAGGTGAAATCAGGGACACGAATGTGCCATGGGGAAAATAGCTCCACAAACCCAAAGTATAATCCACTGCTGTAATCTCAAGGGACCAAGGACCAACTGAGAGATTAGCTGTTTCCAGAGGGCCGTTCCCTTACCGAGCAGGTGCACACAGATAAGAGAGGTTGCATAAGGTGGGAGGCAGGGAGCCAGGAGTGTGCAGGCAAGAAAAACACTGGTGCAGGGAGGTCACCTTGATCCGAGGAAGCCCATTGTGCTAAGATTAGAGCCGCAGAGGTTACAAAGCAGGTCGGGGACACGGCCTGGCCCGGCCCATGTGTCCCAAGGCACACGGGAAACAAAAGCTAGATCCTTTAAGCACTTTAAAATCTGGATTGAGGAAGTAAAGAAATTGCTCCTTTTTGGCAAGCTGCTCAATGGTGGGTTTTCAAGTTGAGCCAGACTGTGCACCATTGTTTGTAATTTGTGATCCCGAGATATCCAAATTAGCTAATTTTCCTGCATGTGAATTCTGCTTTTTTAATCCCATCTCATCTTTAGGTCCAGAATTCAGCTCCTGCTATATCAAATCCTGTTTTTAAAGGCAAACTGTTTTTTTGTTTCTCCTGGGAAGAAAAAAGAGACAGATGCATTCACATGATCCAAAAGATCAGATGAGTATTTTCTCCTGATAATTAAGACTCCACGCTAGACAAGCCCTACTTTCTTTCTCCTAGGATGATAGACACCTGGCTTATGTTTCTTCCCTTAGAGATGAGACGCGTATTTCCTGAGTCTCTTGCTGGCCGCACAAGCCAGGAGAGACATGGAAAATGTGGAGACGGAGGGGTTGGGTAATAAGACCTTTTATTTCAAAGAGGGCTGCAGTTTTGCAGGCTGGAGAACAGAAGACTGAATGGCAATTTAATGCTACTCAAGAAAGGTCCCCTGGCCAGGTGTGGTGGCTCACGCCTGTAATCCCGGCATTTTGAGGGGACCGGGGTGAGAGGATTGCTTGCGGCCGGGAGTTTGAGACCAGTCTGGGCAACAAAGTGAGACCCTGTCTTTACAGAAAAATTAAAAAATTAGCTAGGTGTGGTAGCATCCACCTGTAGCCCCAGCTACTCAGGAGGCTGAGGCAGGAGGAATGGTTGAGCCCAGGAGTTCGAGGCTGCAATGAGCCATGTTGGTGCCACTGCACTCCAGCCTGGGCAACAGGCTCCCCATCTCAATTAAAAAATAAAGGTCACCTGCTTTTCATACCAAGGAAGGGACCCCAGGGTTAAGAGGTAACACAAGACATCTAAGTTGGAGGCACTTGTCTGGTGGGGAGGGTGTGGGAGGGTTGAGTTTGCTTGCTCCTGTGGCTTTTTCATTTTGAAAGGATAGATTACCATTTGCTCTAAAGGGCAGAGGGCAGTGCTTTCTGAAGGCAGAGGGTGGGTCTGGGAGCCCATCAGCTTTTCCTGTCCTGTGGCTGCTCCACCCAGGTCTCTGTTCCTCACTACACGACTCTTGAGCTCTTGTACTTTAGGGAACCACATGCCACTTCCACGGTGGAACGGCATGAGCTGGCGCCTCTGTGCCTGGAGGCCGCAGGGCAGGCTGAAAAAGAGAATGTGGCCTAGGATCATCTAACATCACCGTTTCAGCTCTGTCTGTTCAATGCTGTGGAATGAGGTGACTGTCACGTGAAATGCACCCCTTTCTGGGCAGCACAATCGCCTCAGAGCTCACATGGGTTTCTGAGGGCAAAGACATCCTGTGCTGGGATTTAAATAGACAAGTCTAGCATTTAAGGAGCATGAAGTCATTTTCAACTAGGGCGACCTAAAGAGGGATGTTTATGTGAACGTGATGCCAAAGGAATCCACTCCAGCTTTTAGAGAAGCTCTGACCATCTCCTCCTGGCGGGAATGCAACACCAATGGGTAACAGCAGCGTGCGTGCGTGCGTGAGGCATTTCACATGGGAGCTCTCATTTCATTCTCACAGCAACCCTGCCAGGCAGGTATTATTATCCTCAGGCAACAGACGAGGAGAGGAAGACCTGGGTGACAGCAGTGGTGAACGGCA
Source organism: Saguinus oedipus (assembly GCA_031835075.1). NCBI lineage: Eukaryota > Metazoa > Chordata > Mammalia > Primates > Cebidae > Saguinus > Saguinus oedipus. The sequence goes on from CM063173.1 coordinate 172,218,653, forward strand.
GAGCCAGCCTGCACCTGGTCTCACTGCGGTTAGGCACATGCTCTTTCTTTCATACTAGCAGCCCCCATGGAAAGATCTGGGTCAGTTGATCTCCTGCCATTCAGGCTCAAAGGCTGCCCTCCTTGGGACTTTGATCAGGCAGAAATCTCAGAGCCTTGCCCCTTGTCAGTGAAATCCAGTGTTTTCCCTCATCTTCTAGCCAATACTGGCCAACCTCAGAAGGAACCAGGGTCAATGTCACCATAATTAACACACGCCTTCCAAAGAAGGAGCTGCGTAAAGCACCAGGGCTCCCTCAGCTTCCCAGGCTGGGCCATGGGAAATGCAGGAGCTGAGCCACAGGGATAGCTGTGTGTGGCAGCTGCCCAGCTAAGTCCTCTACATAGCTGAGTATCCTGGCCGGCTGCAGTGACTCACACTTGTAATCCCAGCACTTTGCGAGGCCAAGGCGGGCCAATCACGAGGTCAGGAGTTCGAGACCAGCATGACCAACATGGTGAAACCCCATCTCTACTAAAAATACAAAAATATTAGCTGGGTGTGGTGGCATGCGCCTGTAATCCCAGCTTCTCAGGAGGATGAGGCAAGAGAATCACTTGAACCCAGGAGGTAGAGGTTGCAGTGAGCCGAGATTACTGCACACCAATCCAGCCTGGGTGACAGAGTGAGACTCTTTTTCAACAAAAAAAAAGGATAGTTGAGTATGCTGGGAATGAGATTAATGTCAGCTGAAGCCATGGCTGCCTCATTTGCTGTCCCATTACCTTGGATCTCCTGCATAGCGTCATACCTGCTTCCACCACGCCCAGGTTAGCATACACCCTGTTCCCTCCACTAGACCAGGAGGTGTTGGAAGGTGTGGCTGCTGTGCCCACGCTATGTTGCCAGGGACACGTGGTAGACAGAGGCTTTGACGGACTGAGTTGAAAGGAGTTTGTGTTAGAAGCAGGTAAGAGAAGCTTCTTGGGGCCCTCTTGGCACAAACTGTGCTCTTAAAGTCCTGCAGTTAGAATACAAAATTAATGACTTCCGGTTTTTAGACTAGCTTGGAATAGTGAGAACAAACCTGGACTAGGAGCTAAATCAACTCCCTCAAATCCTGGCTCTGCTACTTTTTAAGATTTGGGGCAAGTTATCTCATCTACTTCAAATTGAGTTTCTGGCATAAAATATGTGTCCTAGTTAATCTGAATTTTAAGAGAAATGAATGAGATCACAAAGATGAAAGCATTTGTAAATGGGAAATACAAGGTGAATAACTTTTTTATGTTGTAGAAAAAATGTAATGAATAATCAAGTTGTCTTAGCAGTTCTAGAGTTGTGTTTGTCTTGTTTTTTGATAGCCTTCAAGACACACACACACACACACACACACACACACACACACACACACATTAGGCAACCACTACCTAAATCAAAATATAGAATATTAGTACCATCAGAGGCTCATTTTGGAGCCTTTCATAGTCGATATCCCCCAAAAGTAACTCTAGATTGGACTTTCCTATTCTCTCATCTTGGGATTTTACCTGAAAATCTTCTTTGTTTGGGGTTTGCCTGACATCCCAGCTCCTCCTCCCCTGCCTTCCAGGTCAGGTCTGCAAGGCCCACTGTGTTCTCCCACCGAAGAGAAGTTATGGCATGAGATAATGACGGCGAGGCCAGCCTCAGGACCCCACAGACCGTGCTGGCCGAGGCTGGAAGCCACTCCCTGCCTCCTAGATTGGATGCACCTCATAGGCCTCTGTTACCACATTTCCATAACTTCACACCCAGCTGCCTCAGAGTCATTCTCTCCCACTAGCCTGTGAGCTTCCTGAGGACACGAACCATGTTCTGTCCATTCTACATTCCTTGATCCCTGCTGCAGAGAGGTGTTTGCACAACCCACCTGAGTTGTGGAGTTTGGTATAGGACAGGATATCAAATTTGGCAGGAACCAAATTCATTACCTGAATCATTAATCAGGTAATGAAGTCACCTTCTTAGCTGAGCTCAGTGGCTTGTGGCTATAATCCCAACACTGGGACACTAAGGTGGGAGGATTGCAGGTGGGAAGATCGTTTGAAGCTCCAGGAGTTCAAGACCAGCCTGGGCAACATAGCAAGACTCCATGTCTGTGAAAAATAAAATAAAATAAAATAAGAAAGGAATAACCTCTAGGGAGTTTGCCTTTTTAGCACCAAAACATGGAGAAAATTTCCAAGGTTCTTGCAGCCTGGGAAACTAACTTGCAAAATATCACCGTCTCCTTCTCAGGAGACATCCTGAGAATACAAAAGTAGCTTTTCGATGTGTACAATTATTTATTAATTTTTTAAATGACCAAATGTCAAGGAGCCCCAAAGCCAGCAGCCGTCATTGCACAACCCAGATTGCTGGGAATGGCACCGCTGCGGGAACAGGCGAGGCAAGAACCTTGCAAACTTGCTTCCTGTTCTGGTGGTGAAAAGACAAACTTCCAGGAGGTGGGTCCCTGAGCCAGCAGCATGGCCAGCCCAGCAACTCCTCAAATGTACACAATCAGACCAGAAGCAGGCCTGGCACTTCTTATTTCCCATGCAGGTTTTGCTTGCCCAGCTTGTCGATGGGTTTTTTTTTTTTTTGAGACGGAGTTTCGCTCTTGTTACCCAGGCTGGAGTGCAATGGCGCGATCTCGGCTCACCACAACCTCCGCCTCCTGGGTTCAGGCAATTCTCCTGCCTCAGCCTCCTGAGTAGCTGGGATTACAGGCACGCGCCACCATGCCCAGCTAATTTTTTGCATTTTTAGTAGAGACGGGGTTTCACCATGTTGACCAGGATGGTCTCGATCTCTTGACCTCGTGATCTACCCGCCTCGGCCTCCCAAAGTGCTGAGATTACAGGCTTGAGCCACCGCGCCTGGCCGTCGATGGGGTTTTACAGGGAGAGCGGCTAAGCTGGTTCTGTGCTTTCTCTATTTTTTCCACCTTTGACCCGGTGTTAATCCAGCAGAAGATTTCCCCTCTCCCAGTCACTCACCAGCCCAGCTCAATCCCATTGGTAAAAATGTGGAGCTGTCACCTAGTCTACCATCACATCTCCTTGCCATGTCTTAAGTCCACGAGTCTCTCCATCCCAGCCACTCCTGCCTTAGCTCAGCTCCGGGTCACCAGTCTCTGCTCTCCTCACTGCTGAATTCGCTGATGCCATCACCACCAGTGTGACACTGAACAGCATCACCATCACCTGCTTAAAATCTTTTCATGCTTTCTCATTGGCTTACAGACAGATTTTAAAACAGCTTCATTGAGTATCTTCGTTAAGATATAATGCACATATCACAGAGTCCATCCTTGAAAAGGGTACAATTCAGGCCGGGTGCAGTGGCTCACACCTGTAATTTCAGCACTTTGGAAAGCCTAGGTGGGTGGATCGCTTGAGACCAGGAATTGGATACCAGCCTGGGCAACACGGGGAAACCCCGTCTCTACAAAAAATACAAAAGTTAGCCAGGCATGGCCATGCATGCCGGTGGTCCCAGCTTCTCAGGTGGCTGAGGTAGAGGATGGCGTGAACTCGGCAGTGTAGGCTATTGTGAGCTGAGATCAAACCATTGTTGAGCTTGGGTGACAGAGGGAGACACTGTCTCAAAAAATAAAGTATACAATTCTGTTGTTACTGCAGTCACTCGGTTGTGCAATCACCACCATGAGCTAATTCCACATTTTCATCACTTCGGAAAAGAAAGCCTTCATCCATCAGCACTCACTGCCCAGCCTTCCTCCCCTCCAACGCCAGGCAACCACGAATCCACTTCTTTTGCCTGTTCTGCATGTTTTATATGAGTGGAATCACACAACCTGCAGTCTTCTCTGCTGTCTTTCATTTAGCACAGTGTTTTCGGGCCGGTCTGCGCTGTAAAATGTAGCTGTATTCATTACTCGTCAAGGCTGATTGGCATTTCACTGCGTCGCTATGCCGCATTTTGTTTATCCATTCCTCAGCCGGTGAACACAGTGGTTGCTTCTGCTTTTTGGCAATTATGAATAGTGCTGCTATGCACACTTGTGTACAGGTTTTTGTGTGGGCCTATGTTTGTGTTTGTTTTGTGTAACTAGCTAGGTGTGGAGTTTCTGGGTCCTGTCGTGTTTAAGGATTCATTTCAACGCCTTACTGTGAAGCCAGGGCCCTGCCCATTCAGGGTCTGCCACTCCCTGTCCCAGACTCCACGCCTCTCTTGCCATGGAAGACGACCGCACCACTCAGAACATACCACACCTGACACGTCCTGCCGTCCACCCCACAGCGTGGCTTGTCTCTCTCTAGCCTCTGCCCCTGGATTACTCCTTCAAACCTCAGTTCAGGCGTCACCGCTGACTGGGAATTCTCCAGTGAACAAGACAAAAATCGCTGCTCTTATGGAACTCATGTTAGAGGTGAAATAGGTAAAAAGAAATAAAATTATATATTAACAGGCATACATGTTATGTACACAGCTATTTACTAAAAATTTAAGCATCCCTTTCCACGGTGTAGAATTGTTGCTGTCCCGACAGGAACAAAGTTTACATCCAGCCTTCTTTCTATCCAGATGTGACCACGTGATGGATTCTTGTTAGTGGGATGGGAGTAGAGAGATGTGTGTCACTTCTGGGATTGGGCTTTTAAGAAGTGGGTGGGTTTTGGCCATACTCTTTCTTCCTCTCTGCAGTTGGGGTGCAGGGAACTTTGAGGCACTAGGGATGGCAGGTCCGCAGGACAGAAAGAGCCTAGGTGCCTGAATCACCACATGGAAGTGAGCCATATGCTGAACCCGGAGCACCACATCAGGCGGGTGGAGGACGAAGATCCAACTTCTGTTGTCTTAGGCCACCGAAGTGTGAGTTCCTTTCTAAAGGGAGCTAGTGTCTCCCTCATACATTTGAAAATGAAAGGATTTTTCCGTCAGCTATAGTCAGACATAATTCATCTTTTCTGGAACAGAAAAGTGGATGTGCATTTTTTTCTTGCTTCCTGATTTGGTGCCTTTTGTGTAAGTGTCCTCTAAGTCAACCCTGAAAAATTTTCCACCCAAAAATATTCTCCAACCAGGCGCAGTGGTTCATGTCTGTAATCCCAGCACTTTGGGAGGTTGAGGTTGGTGGATCGCTTGAGCAACATGGCAAAACCCTGTTTCTACAAAAAAATACAAAAATACAAAAATTAGCTGGGTGTGGTAGTGCACATCTGTAGCCCCAGCTACTGGGAAGGCTGAGATGAGAGGATTGTTTGAAACCCAGGTGGTTGAGGCTGCAGCGAACTGTGACGGTGCCACTGCACTCCAGCCTGGGCAACAGAGTGACACCCTCTCTCAAAGAAAAAAATAAAAATAAAAATAAAAAATAAATAAATAAAAATTCTCCAAGCACCCTCAGCAGAGCCAGCCAATTGAGAGGAAGCATGGATTTTTGGGAAGGGGAGAGAAATAGGGGATCTTCCTTTTATAGTAATGATCCCTTCCCACTGGTTCCCAAGTCACCTCACCTAAGCATATACAATTTACTCATGCAGCTATTCACAGGCAGAGGCATATTTTCTACACCAGAGTTTTGGAGATGGCTCTCAAACCCTGTGACAGCAGAGCCCCCAGGTGAATGAAAACATGGCCTGTGCCCTGGGCCTCCCGTTCTTCCCTCAAAGCCCATCTTTGCACATTGCACATGCTCAACTCGCTGAGCAGAAAAAACAGTGAAGACCCCAAGTGGAGACCTGGGAGGGGGTTACATCTCACTCGAGAGCACAGCATTCCCACTCTCACCTTAACTGGCTCTGTTCTCCTCAAATTCTCTCTTCCCAGCCCCTTTCCCTCCTCTTTATTCCCTCTTCCCCTCCCCTTCCCTGACCCCCATTTATCTCTGCCTCTGACCTCAGGAAGTTGCCTCTGCCCAGTGTGGGACGCCCCTCTTCTGGGTCTCTCACTCCTTTTTTCTTATACAAAGCATGAGTATTTCCGTTTTACTGCCTTAATCCTAGTTACACAAATTAACTTTCTGTGGAGCCACCCTTAAACAAAGTAGAGCAGGGATGTTATAAATATCCATATGCTTGTTTATTCCAGCAGAAACTCAAAAAGTGTCTGTTTTTTTCTTTCTTTCTTTCTGCCTTTTACATGCCCAAAACGTCTGCCGCAGTACAGACATTCCACACATCCTTGTCAAATGCGACAAAACATCCTTGGAAATATATTGGAAACACATTGAATATACCAAAAGAAGGCTCAATTTAAGGTGGAATCTTATTCAGTTGCATGAAAGAGTTTAAGTCGATTCAACCAAGGATGCAGAAGGAAAGAGCTGCTTGGCACCACGTCTAACAGATGGCAGCTAACAGATGCCAACAGGTGTTCCTGGCTCATCGCTGGGCCATTGTGGTTTCACATTTAAGTTTACTGGCCACCGACACCTGCGATTTTGCATATTGTTGCTTAGACCACAAAAATCTTTAGTACAATGTTTGAGTACCCTGGAGTGGATAACTTTAAACTGACCCACACATTGTCCTTCCATCTTCAAGGTGAGTCCAGTCTTTTAAGTGTTTTACATTCTGTAGACATGAGATGTGAGATGCAGGGTGCGAGCGCCTGAGTACACAAGGATTGGGTATCTTCCAGCTTGGAGATAATAGTTTTCACATTAAATTATTATTAGTAGTATTATTTTTTGAGACAACGTCTTGCTCTTGTCACCCAGGCTGAAGTTCAATGGCGCGATCTTGGCTCATTGCAACCTCTGTCTCCAGAGTTAAAGTGATTCTCCTGCCTCAGCCTCCCGAGTAGCCAGGATTACAGGTGCCACCACACCTGGTTAATTTTTGTATTTTTAGTAGAGATGGGGTTTCACCATGTTGGCTAGGCTGGTCTCGAACTCCTGACCTCAGGCGATCCACCCCCTCAACCTCCAAGAGTGCTGGGATTACAGGCGTGAGCCACTGTACCTGGCCTAAATTATTGTTATTGTTATTATTATTATTATTATTTTATTTGTTTTTAAGAGACAGTGTCTCACTCTTTCACCCAGGCTGGAGTGCAGTGGTGCAATCATGGCTCACTGCAGCCTCGAACTCTTGGGCTCAAGCGATCCTCCCACCATGGCCCCTCATCAATTATAGCCAAACTTTATTGAGCATTATGATGTGGCAGGCACTGTCTATACTAAGCACTTTGCGATTTTATCTCACAATATCCACACCACCATCCTGCGAGGTAGCTACTATTGTCCCTATTTTACCAAGGAGGAACCTGAGGAGTTAACCCATTTTTCTAAGGTTACTTGGTAACTAAAAATTAGGAGACAGACTTCCAGGTCTAGCAGACTCTAAAGATCTGCACTCTTAACCCCTGTGTTTCTCAGCAGAAGGTAGAACACTTGACGTTTATGAGTGACAGAAGTACAAAGCTGGCATTCAAGTCATCACTCTGGCACATCTCTGGGTCCCCAGCACTGTGGCTGTGCTGGTTCAGGGCCTTTGTTGAAGGTTCAGGTCTGCTTTGCAGGTGGCTTGAAAAGGAGGATGAAGAGGAAGGGAAGGAAGAGGAGGAGAAGTTAATTGCTTTCGGGCTGCATTTAGCACATTCCAAGGCAATTAGTGAATGCTGCTTTTTGTGTTTCAGATGAATGGTGGCCCCTTCAGTGATGATGGAATCCACAAGTCTCCCGTTTAGAAGGAACGTAACAACATGCAGTTCAAGCTTCTGCCTCCAGGGAAGATTGGAGAGATGACCCTCCAGACCTGGTTCTTCATCAGTATGAAGGGGCTTGGGGGTGCAGGCGGACCAATGACCTTGAGGCCTGTATTAGGCCATTTTCATACTGTTATGAAGAAATACCTGAGACTGGGTAATTTATAAAGAATAGAGGTTTAATTGACTCACAGTTTCACATTGCCTGGGAGGCCTCATAATTCTGGCGGAAGGCCAAGGAGGAGCAAAGCCATGTCTTACACGGTGCCAGGCAAGAGAGTGTGTGTAGGGAACTGCCCTTTATAACACCACCAGGTCTCAGGAGACTTATTCACTGCTGTGAGAACATCGCAGGAAAAACCTGCCCCATGATTCAATTGCTTCCCACTGGGTCCCTCCCATGACATGTGGGGATTATGGGAGCTACAGTTCAAGATAAGCTTTGGGTGGGGACACAGCCAAAGCATATCAAGGGCTTTTCTGGATTGGCTTAAAAGTCCAGGAGAGACGTCAGCCTCCGGTATTCCTGTGTAGAGGAAAGCCAAGGATTTTATCTTCTCCCTAGGATGATGTCCATTACTTGATGACCTATTGAGGTGATCTGTGGCTGCAGTCTCTCCTCAGGAGGAGATAGGTAGGAGAAATGCTTGAAGTGCTGGGGATCTGGGGGCTGGGTTTCAACAGAGCTGTGGAGAAGGTAACTAGGAACGGGAGCTGTCCATTAGACTTTGTTAAGCTACTATGGAAAACAGTGTGGAGATCCCTTAAAGAACTAAAAGTAGAACTAGTTTTGATCCAACAATCTCACTACTGGGTAACTACCCAGAGGAAAAGAAGTAAGTATACAAAAAAGATACTTGCATACACATGTTTATAGCAGCCCAATTTGCAATTGCAAAAACATGGAACCAACCCAAAATGCCCATCAATCAACAAGTGGATAAAGAAACTGTGAGACATATGTGTGTGTGTGTGTGTGTGTGTGTGTGTGTGTGTGTGTGTGTATATATATGATGGAATACTACTCAGCCATAAAAAGGAATGAGTTACTGGGTATCTATCCAAAAGACTATAAATCGTTCTACTATAAGGACACAAGCACACGAATGTTCATTGCAGCACTGTTTACAATAGCAAAGACCTGGAACCAACCCAAATGCCCATCGATGATAGACTGGACTGGGAAAATGTGGCACATATACACCATGGAATATTATGCAGCAATCAAAAATGATGAGTTTATGTCCTTTGTAAGGACATGGATGAATCTGGAGAACATCATTCTCAGCAAACTGACACAAGAACAGAAAAAGAAATACTGCATATACTCACTCATAGGTGGGTGAGAAAAATGAGAACACATGGACACAGAGAGGCGGTCTACTATACACTGGGGACTGTTGGGGGAAATGGGGGAGGGACAGCGGGGGGGGGCTGGGGGGGATAGCCTGGGGATGAATACCAAGTGTGGGTGAAGGGGAGGAAGGCAGCAAAACACACTGCCATGTGTGTACCTATGCAACTATCTTGCACGTTCTGCACATGTACCCCAAAACCTATAATGCAATAAAAATTAAAAAAAAAAAAAAAAGGAATGAGTTAATGGCATTCACAGCAACCTGGATGGAATTGGAGACTATTATTCTAAGTGAAGCAACTCAGGAATGGAAAACCAGGCATCATATGTTCTCACTCATAAGTGGGATACAAGCCAAGAGGATGCAAAGGCATAAGAATGACACAGTGGACTTTGGGGACTCAGGGGAAGAGGGTGGAAGGGGGCGAGGGATAAAAGACTACAAATAAGGTGCAGTGTATGCTGCATTGGGTGATGGATGCACCAGAATCTCACAAATCACCACTAAAGAACTTACTCATCTAACCAAAAACTACCTGTTCCCCAATACCCCATGGAAATTTAAAAGAAAAGGTTTTGGTTGAGGAATCTGCGGTGGTAAATTAACTTTCACCTGCCATGTTTGCAATAACCCATGGAAATTTAAAAGAAAAGGTTTTGGTTGAGGACTCTGCCGTGGTAAATTAACTTTCACCTGCCATGTTTGCAATAACCCATGGAAATTTAAGAGAAAAGGTTTTGGTTGAGGAATCTGCCGTGGTAAATTAACTTTCACCTGCCATGTTTGCAATAACCCATGGAAATTTAAAAGAAAAGGTTTTGGTTGAGGAATCTGCGGTGGTAAATTAACTTTCACCTGCCATGTTTGCAATAACCCATGGAAATTTAAGAGAAAAGGTTTTGGTTGAGGAATCTGCGGTGGTAAACTAACTTCCACCTCCCATGTTTGTGTTTTTGTTTGTTTTTCCTTCTTTACTAGTCATGACAGATTGATGTATTGGCCCTGATTCTTCACTCCTGTGCTCACACCTCCACCCACGTGACTGCAGTTCCTCCCACTAGAGGCAGGTCTTACTTGTTCCTCAGCTTTGGGTCACCCTGTGACTTGTTGGATCAGTGGGCTGTTAACAGACATGCCAGCAGGACATAATACGTGTTTGAACGATTAGGCTTATTTTCTCAGGGCTTTGCCATCATCATGAGAAAAACATGCCAAGCTTGCCCACTGGCCCAAGGAGAATAAGGGATATGTGGAGAAGATCTGATCCCAATTTGCAGTGTAGAGCTATTCAGCTAAGCTCAGCCTGTATCAGATGGCCTCTAGCCAATAAACAGATGCATGAGCAAAATGCATGCTTGTTAGGAAGTGCCACTGAAGTTTTGTGGTTGTTTGTTATGTTGCTATGGCTGACTGATAAATTAGTAAACGTTCCTTTTGATGCACTCCAACGTTCTCTTTGCTGAATTTGTAAGTAAAAGCATTTCCCAAACCTCGGTTAGGATATCTGCTGGAATCTAGATGTTCCTAAGTCCAGGAGGCCGTCTCCAAATCCTGGGGAGGTCTGCAGCAAGTCCAGAAAGAAGGACGGATTTAGGAAACGCTGATCAATCTGGAATAAGAATCTGTTCTTACACTTTGAATAGTTTATTGTAAAGTGAACGCTTCCATATCATCTTCAGGTTAAGACTGTAGAATGTTCAACTCCGGTGAGATAAACTGAGGCTGCTTCGGAGAGAATTTTTGGACCTGCCTGGAATTTGTGCAATCGAAATGGAGACCATGAAGGCTCTATGTGAACCGTAAGACTAGAAAGAATGACGCCCTTTCTCCTGCTTCCAGGAAGGGCCATGTTTTTACACATAGTATTTTTGTTCTGACTATGACAAAAATACATACACATTTTGGAAAGTACAGAAAATAATAAAGAAAATGAAAATCATCTACAGTTCTACTACCCAAAGATGCTTATGATTGGCATTTGACATTTTCCCTGAGTTTATAAAAAAATGCGTTTTATCCTGCCTTTTAAAAAATGCATAGCAGTATATCTGAAGAATTCTTTAATGTTGTTAAAGACTCTTTGTAAACATCAGTTTCAATGAATATTACTTCAGAGATGGTTTTCCTGTTATTTGAGTTACCGGTTCCCTAATTTTAGGAATTTAGTTATTTCTAATGTTTCACAGTGTAAATAATACTGAAGTAAGTCTTTATACACACACTTTTGTTACTTATTTGTAAGACAAGTTCTTGTTCTGTCACCCAGGCTGGAGTGCAGTGGTGCAGTCACAGCTCACTGTAGCCGGCCCAAGCAATCCTCTCACCTCAGCCTTCCTAGTAGCTGGGACTACAAACCTGCACCACCAAGCCTGGATAGCTTTGTATTTTTATTTTTAGTAAAGATGAGGTCTCACTATGTTGCCCAAGCTGGTCTCAAACTCCTAATCTCAAACTCCTCTCATCTCGACCTCCCAGCGTGCTGGGATTGGAGGTTTAAGCCAATGCACCTGGCCCTGGCCTGCTAATTTTTATTTTTATCTTAGAATAGATTCCTAGATGTATCAAAGAAATATATATAATATGTGTGTGTGTATATATCTATATATACATATATATGTATATGTGTATATATCTATATATATGTATATGTGTGTATATACCTATACACACATCTCTATACACACACGCACACACACACACATATGTATGTATATATTAGTCTGTTTCCACACTGCTTATAAAAACATACCTGAGGCCAGGTGCGGTGGCTCATGCCTGTAATCCCAGCACTTTGGGAGGCCAAGGTGGGTGGATCATGAGGTCAGGAGATCAAGACCATCCTGCCCAACATGGTGAAACCCTGTCTCTACTAAAAACACAAAAATTAGCTGTATGTGATGGCATGTGCCTGTAAGCCCAGCAACTTGGGAGGCTGAGGCAGGAGAATTGCTTGAACCAGGGAGTTGGAGGTTGCAGCAAGCTGAGATTGTGCCACTGCACTCTAGCCTGGCAACAGAGAGAGACTCCATCTCAAAAAAACCCAAAAAACAAAAACAGAACATACCTGAGACTGGGAGACTGGGCAATTTACAAAAGAAAGAGGTTTATTGGACTTATAGTTCCACATGGCTGGGGAGGCCTCACAATCATGGCGGAAGGCAAGGAGGAGTAAGTCACATCTTACATCAATGGCAGCAGGCAAAGAGAGAGCTTGTGCAGAGAAACTCTCGTTTTAAAAATCACCAGATCTCATGAGACATATTTACTATCAGGAGAACAATACGGGGAAGACCTGCCTCCGTGGTTCAGTCATATCCCACCAGGTCCCTCCCACAACACATGGGAATTATGGGAGCTACAAGATGAGATTTGGGTGGGGACACAAAGCCAAACCATATCATTCTGCCCCTGGCCCCTCCCAAATCTCATATTTTCACATTTCAAAACCAATCATGCCTTCCCAATAGTCCCCCAAAGTCTCAACTAATTTCAGCATTAACTCAAAAGTCCACAGTCCAAAGTCTCATCTGAGACAAGGCAAGTCCCTTCTGCCTATAAGCCTGTCAAATCAAAACAAGTTAATGACTTCCTGGATACAGTGCGGGTACAGGCATTGGGTAAATACAGCCATTTCAAATGGGAGGAATTGGCCAAAACACAAAGGCTACATGCCCCGTGGAATCTGAAATCCAGCAGGGCAGTCAAATAAAGCTCCAAAATGATCTCTTTTGACTCCATGCCTCACATCCAGGTCACATTGATGTAAGAGGTGGGTTCCAATGGTCTTGGGCAGCTTCATCCCTGGGGATGGTGAGGTGAGTGCAGGAATCCTCTGCACAGGGACAGACACTGTGATGCCTTCCATGAGGTGAGCGAGGGCTGGAGGGAGAAGCCCGCAGTGTGGTCAGATGGAGAGGGAGCTCGAGAAGCTGTCATGTCATGAGCAGGCCGAGGAGGCTGCAGGCCAATGGGCTGAGAGAGCAGACTCTGCATCTGGTGGGTAACAGGATGGACTGGTGGAGAAATCCATGAGGCTTGAAGAAACTGCCATGACTCCAGCCGCTTTTTGAGGAAAGTAGTCCCAATTGTTCCCCATCTCAGTCGCAGACATGGTGGAGTTTGTTAGTGTCAGCATGTGAGCACACTGGCAGAACCCAGCCCTGCTACCTGAGACCCAGATGGTTCCCGCAGGCCTCACGATGTGGGTCAAGGCAATGGGCCAGGTGAGGGGGCGCTCAGGCTCCAGGGTGGCTTGGCAAGACTGCTGCTCAGAGGTGCCCCAAAACAACCCAGCCAATCCCAGCCCTCTTTATGTGAAGGGCAGGCTTTGTAAGCTCCAGGACTATCTGCAGTACCACGGAGAGACACTCCTGGGTCTCTGTGAAGCCCACTCCATACACCAGTGGAGCAGACATTTTTGCGCCTACCCGCCATGGATGTATCCTCTTCTTCTTTGCCAACACAACCCTGATTTGGTTCTGGTCTCTACCCTTGGCCCAAGAGCTAAATGCTTCAGGAAGTCTGGCTTTGGGGGTGGGGGCAGCGGTGGGTAAGTCCCAGTTGGTGTCCAAACTCATCAAAGAGCTCCGATACTGCCTGCCAGTGGTTGCTTGAAGCATGGACATCTGGTATAACTCTGGCCAACAAGCCAGATGCGAGGGGAAGTTCTTCTGGTGTGTAAGGGCGGGGAAGAGAGGGACGGGTGTTCTGAGAAAGGTTTCCTCACTCTCAACAAGAGACACAAAAATGAAATGGCTCCTTTTCCTGAGTCTTGGCAATGGCTTGCGCAGATGTGACACCTGGAACATTGGCAGCCACCTTGTGAATGAGAGAGCAGTGAGATGAGCAGAAGGAAATGACGGGAAGAACCAAGGTCCTCTCCATGTCACTGAGTCACCCAAGAGACCAAGCTTGGAGCCTCCTGCCTTTGGACTTCTTGTCGTGTGTAAACAGCTGATGTAGGCTTCTCTTGTTACTTGAGATCACGGAATCGCTTGGTACCAGATCTGTGACCTGAGGGACTGCAGCCCATGAGCCATCCCAGTTCTCCCTCTGGGTCCTGTGAATTCATGCCTGAGATCTCTGGATTACTTCCCTGTTAATTTGCCAACAATTTAATGGTTTAAACCAATGTAAATTTATTCTTTTACCATTCTGGAGGTTAGAAGTTTAAAATCAAGGTGTTGGCAAGGCCACATTCCTTCTGAAGTCTCCTGGAGAACCCTGTTTCTTGTCTTTTCCAGCGTTGCCCTCTTGTAAGGACCTTGTGATTGCATTGGGCTCACCTAGATCTGCTAGGATCATCGCCTGATCTCGAGATCTGTAACATAATCCCATCTGCAAAGCCCCCTCTACCATGTAATGCAGCATGTTTACAGGTCCTAGTGACTAGGGCATGAATATCTGTGGGAGGGAATTATTCAGCCTAACAGCCTCCCTCACCCAAAGTGGTCCACGTGTCCCCCTCCTGGTTCCGCGGAGGCTGGTGGTTCCTGTGGCTTCCTCTCTATGGCACCACTTGCATGGACCCCGGCCTCACAGTCCACCTGGTGTTTCCCACCAATCAGCTTGGGCCTAGTGTCTACTCCTTGTGGGAGAGGAGAGCCTGGGATGGGGGGCAGGGAGAGAGAGAGGGAGAGAGAGGGATTGTGAATGCAGAATGAACTGTAGCTACTTCAAAGTGGAGAGAAATAATGGCCTTGTGTATTCTCAGTAGCAGCAAAGCTGAAAAAGATGTTGTCAGAGGTCTACCAGATGGTTTCAATGAAGTTCGGGGTGTCCTTACGTACTCACTGCTTTGTGGACCCTCCTCAGCATCAGAGTCCCTGCAACTCTGACTCCATCCGGGGGCCTTGACATCTATCGGGGCATATGAGCATCAGAGTTGGACTCGAAAACCAACAGGCCACTGACCTATTTCTCATCCATTCTGGACATTGGCTAGACTTGTGCCGGGGAGAATCCAGAGTTGCAGGGTCAGCTTTTGGGAGCTTTCCAGTCATTTTTCTACTTTATATCACATGCTGGGCTTCAGGCTGGGCCAAAGAGGCCCATATGTGGATCCCGGGTGCATTCTGCACACCACATCCCAGACCGCATCTCTGCGTGACCTTCTGCCTTCTGCCTTTGCATTGGGTGTAAAGTAGGGTCACCTTGACTGTAGGAGGAGGGGTTGGGGGCAGGCTCTAAAGCCCTGCAGCTCTCCAACATTACAGCTTGCGGCTGGGACACTAAAGAGAAATGTCTGACATCAGAAACAATGAGGACAGAGCATTCTAGGGACTCTCGACACTCCCAACTCCAGAAAGGGGTGTGGTGGGGAGTGGACTGAGTTGCCTTTGGGTGGCCACCTCCCACAGCTTGGCAAGGGATGTGTCGTTCTGGCCTCTGAGGCATCAGAGGACCTCATGGTAACTCCAACTTGCTCCCACCCCACCACCCCTGCCGTCTGTCCCCATGGGTGGGAAGATGTCCTAGCTTCGGAACAGACCAAGCTCACCAGGAGGTTAATTCGTGATGTAAGAGATGATAAACAGCAACACAAATCTTGTTTGGAGAGTCAGCCACTTCTCAGAGAGCAGAGCTGAGACATCCTTTTGCTGTCTAGATTCTAGTGACGGTAGCTTCTCACTCTTCGCCTTGATGAGTCCTTTGAGAACTATAAACCTCCAAAGAATGCTTTGTTTAGTGGTGGAAAGAGGAAGAACTGAAAGGAGGAAACGGGGGCCCGTGAGTAAGCGCGTGGAGGATGACATCAAGGCCAATGTGGACGTGACACCAGCACTGGCACCAGCAGCCCTGAGTTGGCATAATCTGGCTAAATGTAAATTCTTCTGCCACACTGAGAGTGCCTCTTGCCCTCACTGGGCCTCTCTCCCAGGGAGGTCACATCTATGTCCTTACCCAAAGGAAGGTGCAGCACATCCATGGGATAAGGCTGGGACTAGAAGTCTCCTTGGAAAGGATGGTGGGTCTGAGAACCCTATGCTCACAGGAGCGGGTGAAGCACAGTCTCTTGCTATGTAGCCTTCGCTGTCTCTGACCTTGAAAGTCAACATGAGTCTTCTCAGCAGACCACATGTGTAATTAGCATGAGAGGTTTCTGGAAAGGCACCAGGCTTCTCAGACACAGTCATACATGAACGAAAAGACCCACAATCTGGAGGCCCAGGGGACAGAGGAGGAGGCGCTTGGCTTTGGGTTTGGGCATTTGTCAGGGTCTTGGTTAGAAATCCCTTCTGGGCTTGTCTGCTCAGCGGCTTTGGGTGTCTGTGCCAAGGGTAGCTGGGGGCGTCCACTGGGGAGTCCCCAGATCTGCGGGGTCTAATTCATCCTGTGTCATCCAGGGCGATGACAGATGGGTCTGATTTTGGGCGGAGAATTGCAAACCAGTGTTAAGGAGAGACAAGCCTCTCCTAGATGCTTTGAGGAACTTCTCAGCATGTGCTCCTCCCACGGCTTTGTCTCCTTTCCCATACTCAGCAGCAAGGCAACCCACAGGCTCCAAGCAGTCCCTGGGGAAGAGGGGCGGTGGTGAGGAAGAGATGTTTTTTCACGGAGCCAGGATACAGTGGGGAGCAGCACGCACATCCACATGGGGATGCTGAGGTCACTATGGCTAGAAAGTTGGCCAATTTCTTGATATCTGAAAGGTATCAAGACTCAGAGTGTGACCACTGGAGGCCATTCTGCCCACACTGGCCATTGGCTAGGACCACTGGGTACTTGATATATCCAAGAGAAGCCGACTTTGGGGGTAAGATGGTGTAAAGGAATCCCCTTGTTAGCCAAGAAAATGCAAGATCCTTTTATCAGTCAGGGTTCATGGCTGCAAGCAAAAGCAGCTGCCCCTGGCTGGTGAAGCAGAGACGTTTTATTAACAAGACTGGGTGGCTCATAGTGTCCCTTGAGCCCTGGGGCACGTGGTTTGGAAGCTGCACTGCCAGGTAGAGCACCCTAACTTCTGCCACTGAACCTGTCTGGGGAAGACATATTTGCTTTGCTAAAGGGCCCACTGCCAACACTCCAATCCTGGGTGCTGGCTGGAAACAGCCCCTGCCCCTAGAAACTGGATGTCTTCCCAACATGATCATCACTGCCCGTTGCCAGGACACATGGTGTGCAGGGAGACCTGCTGCTTTTTGTAAGGGACAGAGCCAGGCCACTTACCTTGCCTACCTGCCATAGGGGCTGGAGAAGCCAATGTCTGGCACTTTTGATTGTTATAGTGACAGGCCACATTGCAGAGGCACAAACATAGAAGGCAACACAGGTTTCTGGTGACCAAACAGATGACGGTGGTTCCCTATAAGGCATTAATTGATAGGAACTGACTACAGGGCATCTGACTCTGCTCCTCCTTGGAAACGGCCTTTCGATGCTAATATACCAGACTCACCTCTGCTGAGGGTGGCAGACACTTAAGCTCAGTCACCTGTTCATGAATATTAGATGTTCTGTGTAAACACACCAACCAGTAAATAATTCCTGTTATTTTTTTCAGCTTTATTGAAGTATAATTGTATAGATTATAGATTCAATATATACAATTGAATCTATACAATAAAATTCAAGGTGTACAGTGTGAAGATTTGATGTACATATTCATTGTGAAATGACCACAATCAAATGAGTTAATTTATTTATCACCTTAGTAAGTGTGTGTGTGTGTGTGTGTGTGTTGAAAACATTTAAGGTCTGTTCTCACCAAATTTCAAGTAAAGAATTGCTGTACATTGGGATCTGTTGTTCCTGTTAGGATAACTTCTCTGTTATTATAAATGGAAAAAGTTATAAAGCACACATCCGCCAATCAGCTTCCCAAATGTAATTAGACATAGTGAAACATCTATATATGTAATAAACTATCACATTAGGATGTAAAATACTAAGCTGGGTGCGGTGGCTCATGCCTGTAATTCCAGCACTTTGGGAGGTTGAGGCAGGCAGGCCACTTGAGGTCAGGAGTTCGAGACCAGCCTGGCCAACATGGTGAAACCCCGTCACTACCAAAAATACTAAAAGTAGCCAGGTGTGGTGGTGTATGCCTATAATTCCAGTTACTTGGGAGGCTGAGGCAGGAGAATTGCTTAAACCCTGGAGACATAGGTTCCAGTGAGCCAAGATTGAGCACTCCAGCCTGGGTGATAGAGTGAGACTCTGTCTAAAAAAAAAAAAAAAAAAAAAAAAAAGAGAGATGTGAAATACTTAAAACACTACGGTTGTTAATGGCTGCTCTGTATGAAGTGACACTGTGATGCCTCCCAGCACCAGCAGCTTGGAAAACCCTCATCCCCTTTGCTGATGTTCACCATGCTTTACACACCCTTCCAGGTGTGATTCTGGTGTTGTGTTAAGTGCAATTGCAATGTTTCCCAAGACTTTACAGACACATTGTTTTGTTTAAAATGTAGTGTTGTGTTTTAGGAATATAAATATACATTTACCTTAGATAAATTCTGGCCAAAAAATGTTATTCAGAGAGATACCTACGTTTTTGAAGTTTGCATATTAAAAACCAAGTGGCATCCTGCAGTGGGGATGTTAACCAGGAAGATGTTTTCTGGGGAAGGTCTTGATTTGAAGACTGTCTCCTGAATGCCAAGGACTTTCCACACTTTAGCACTAATGCCCACATTAACCTTAACCCCATTTCACAGGTGGAAATACCAGGGCTTTCTCAGGGCCCCACTGGGACTGGGACTCAAACTCAGGTCGGTTTGGCTCCACAATCTTCCCACGATCCGACCCCGTTTCTTGTTTCCCGAGCATAGCTGAACAAACTGACGTATTCAAAAGAAACTACCAAAGGAAGAGAAATAGAAAAAATAGAAGATAATAGAATTACTCAAGAGTGTGAGGCATAGGTTTTTTGTTTTTTAACCTTAAATTTCTATTGCCTCCCCATCCCACTGAGCATGTTATATTCCATATTCTGTCTGGGATGCTGGGGTGAAAGGGTGTGAGCATCGAAGGCAAACAAACGTGGGTGTGAAACCTGAAGTATCAGCGATGAGCTGAGTGTTGGCCACTTTACCCCTCCCGACGTCAGACTTCTCAGCTTTCAGACAGGGGTGATGCCGTTCTCAACAGAAGATTGTGGTGAGGGCTTTTTAACTTTTTTTTTTTCAGGGCAGTTGTGTTGGTGGCACATTGGATATTTCTAACATGTACAAAGTTATGTATTTTGATTTACTTTTATTTCTATGTATATGTACTTCTCTTAAAATGCCAAGATCTTTCTCTTGCTATCATTGCTCCTTTTGAAACAATTTGATTTTCAAGTCTACTGTCGATTGTAATGCTAAAGATTGAGTCACTGACTGAAATTCAAGATTTAAGTCTGAAACAGTCAAATTGAACCCTAAAAAAAAAAGAAACAAGAAACTGCATATCAGAAATCAATGCTGTGGAAATGAACTATATTTGCCATTATGAATAATGTCCAATATAAGAATATGCTTCTGGAATTCAGTACTACCTTTAAGTACCAATGATACTTATTTTCCAAAAATGTAATGGCCTGTCATTGCTTTGAAATGCTTTTCTCATGCTATCTTAAAATGTACGGATTCTCCATCATTGACATCCATTTCACATGTAAAACAAAACAAAAATCTACATTGGCCTTGATAACGGGATGATAAAAAGAAAGTAGTGTTAGAAAAGATCCAACGATCTTCATTTTTAGAGATGAACCCATTAAAACAATGTAGGAAATGAGCGGCAAAGGGAAGAAATATTATGGCTAAAGACACGAGCATAAAAATGAATACATTTCAATGTTTAAGAAGGTTGGATAAGTGAATAATGAAAAGAATGCTACTTTTTAATTTAACTGAAAAAAAGAGTGTGGTGAGGATTAAATGACAGTAGTGGACGTAAAGTCATGTCGATTTGTGGTTTCAGACGATAGACTGAAGACGCTTGCTTACTTCTCCTTCCACCCAGGATGCCACAGAAATTACAGAAAACTGCCAAAAGGGAAGGCACTCATTCTCTCTCCTGCTGCCCTGTGAAGAGACGCCTTTTGTCATGATTGTAAGTTTCCTGAGGTCTGCCCAGCCATGTGGAACTGTGAGTCAATTAAACATTTTTCCTTTATAAATTAAATAATAATAACAATAAATGCAAATTCGCCAGGCATGGTGGCACATGTCTGTGGTCCCAGCCACTCAGGAAGCTAAGGTTGGAGGACTGCCTGAGATGAGAAATTTGAGATGAGCCTGGGCAACAGAGTAAGACCTTGTTTTATTTTTTTTAAAAAGTCACAACTGCTGGAAGAACATCAGACCCAAAATTGGGGAAGTTGCTGGAGGACCAGTGGACGACGGTACTGGAGCGGTGCAGAAAGTGGACTGTTTCTCATTTCCTTTCATTGCCACGTTCTTCTGAGTTATTCAGGTTCATACTACTTTGCCCTGTGTTGACTCTGGGAACCACTACGATCTGGCTGCTTCTACCATGATTCCATTGAAACTGTTCTCGTGAAAGTGTCTCATGACCTCCCCCTTGCTAAGTCCAGTGTCTGGCGGTCATATCACTGTCTGTATCTTAGGCAACCTGTTAGCAATATTCGTGATCGTTTTCCACTTCTCGAAACCTTGTCTTTTCTTCATTTCCATGACACTCAACCCTTTGGTTTTCTTCCACCTCACTGGTGGCTTCTGCTCTGTCGTCTTGGCTGGCTTTGCTCTCTCTGCCTGATCTTCGAACATCCCTGTTCCCCAGTCCTGGCTCCTTTTTCATCATCTTCGATATTCTTGATGAGCTCCTCCATTCTCTCAGCTTTAAACACTATGTCTCGATGACTCCTGCATTTGCCTGTAGCCTAGTTCTCTCCTTGAAGCTTCAGACTTGCATACTCAATTGCATCAAAAACAAAACAACAGCAAACCTTCTTAGCTGGATGTAGGAGCCCATGTGTGTGTTCCCAGCTACTCAGGAGGCCAAGGCAGGACTGATTAAGCCCAGGTGTTCGAAACCAGCGTGGACAACGTGGCAAGACACTGTTTCAAAAACAAAAACAACCTTTTTCAAAATAAATTTTTTCACATTTATACAAAGTTTACAAAAATAAAGATAGCACAGAAAACACCTGTATATGCTTTACCCAGATTTACCCACAGTTAACATTTACTCCATTTGCTTTACTTTTTTCTCCCTCTCTGTATATTCCTTTGTGTGTATGTACATCGATAACACACACATATATAATGTGTAGTTATGCGTGTTGTGTGTGTGTGTGTACATTTTTTTCCCAGTACCATTTGAGGTCATGGTCCTTTACTTCTAAACACTTCAGTTTTCTTCGGGATAAAAGGTTTTCTCTTACCTAACACAGTGAAGTTATCAACTTCAGAAAATTTAACGTTGCTTCCCTGCTTTATCTCTTTTTTGTTGAACTTTCAATTTTTTGGTTTCAATAGTTGTTTGGGGAACAGGTGGTATTTGGTTATATGGATGCTTTACCTTGTCTATGATTCACAATGCAGTTTTGTCAGTTAACCCAAAAACATCCTTCATGGCTTATTTAAAAGACTCTAGTACAAGATCGAGTCTAGAATCAGATACTGCATTGAATTGTGATGTCTCTTTGGTCTCTAATCTGGAACATTTCCACAGCCTTTCTTTGTCATTCAGGACATTGACAATTTTTAAAAAACTGAGTATAATTTTATTGAATCCTGATAGTCCCTGCCCCCACCCCATGAAGTCGGAACTATGATTATTCTCATTTTGCATACAGGGAAACTGAAACATACAGAGGGTAAGGAATTTGCTTGACATCACAGTTAGTAAAAGTCAGAGCTAGGATTCAGATCTGTACTCAACCCATTGACCTGACCATCTTAGAGCTGCTTACTTTCGATACGTTCATAAAACTCACAAAAGTATTCTTATTAATGTTTTAACTTTATATTACACTGTACATCGACATTTCTGAAAAATACAGATCCCTCTCATTTAAAAAAAATTTTTAAATAGTACTTCCTCCTTTTTGTTTTGCCTGATGTTTTCACAAGATTAGGTTGAGGTTGCTTGTGCCCTGCGGGAATGCCACTTGGTGACGTGTGTCCTCGTGCCCTGCTGGAGTGCCACCTGGTGAGGTGTGTCCTCGTGCCCTGCTGGAATGCCACCTGGTGAGGTGTGTCCTCGTGCCCTGCTGGAGTGCCACCTGGTGAGGTGTGTCCTCGTGCCCTGCTGGAGTGCCACCTGGTGAGGTGTGTCCTCATGCCCTGCTGGAATGCCACCTGGTGAGGTGTATCCTCGTGCCCTGCTGGAATGCCAGCTGGTGAGGTGTGCCCTCGTGCCCTGCTGGAATGCCACCTGGTGAGGTGTGTCCTCGTGCCCTGCTGGAATACCACCTGGTGAGGTGTGTCCTCGTGCCCTGCTGGAATACCCCTTGGTGAGGTGTGTCCTCGTGCCCTGCTGGAATGCCACCTGGTGAGGTGTGTCCTCGTGCCCTGCTGGAATACCCCTTGGTGAGGTGTGTCCTCGTGCCCTGCTGGAATGCCACCTGGTGAGGTGTGTCCTCGTGCCCTGCTGGAATACCCCTTGGTGAGGTGTGTCCTCGTGCCCTGCTGGAATGCCACCTGGTGAGGTGTGTCCTCGTGCCCTGCTGGAATACCCCTTGGTGAGGTGTGTCCTCGTGCCCTGCTGGAGTGTCACCTGGTGAGGTGTGTCCTCGTGCCCTGCTGGAATGCCACCTGGTGAGGTGTGTCCTCGTGCCCTGCTGGAATACCCCTTGGTGAGGTGTGTCCTCGTGCCCTGCTGGAATGCCACCTGGTGAGGTGTGTCCTCGTGCCCTGCTGGAATACCCCTTGGTGAGGTGTGTCCTCGTGCCCTGCTGGAGTGTCACCTGGTGAGGTGTGTCCTCGTGCCCTGCTGGAGTGTCACCTGGTGAGGTGTGTCCTCGTGCCCTGCTGGAATGCCACCTGGTGAGGTGTGTCCTCGTGCCCTGCTGGAATACCCCTTGGTGAGGTGTGTCCTCGTGCCCTGCTGGAGTGTCACCTGGTGAGGTGTGTCCTCGTGCCCTGCTGGAGTGTCACCTGGTGAGGTGTGTCCTCGTGCCCTGCTGGAATGCCACCTGGTGAGGTGTGTCCTCGTGCCCTGCTGGAATGCCACCTGGTGAGGTGTGTCCTTGTGCCCTGCTGGAATACCCCTTGGTGAGGTGTGTCCTCGTGCCCTGCTGGAGTGCCACCTGGTGAGGTGTGTCCTCGTGCCCTGCTGGAATACCACCTGGTGAGGTGTGTCCTTGTGCCCTGCTGGAATACCCCTTGGTGAGGTGTGTCCTCGTGCCCTGCTGGAATGCCACCTGGTGAGGTGTGTCCTTGTGCCCTGCTGGAATACCCCTTGGTGAGGTGTGTCCTCATGCCCTGCTGGAGTGCCACCTGGTGAGGTGTGTCCTCGTGCCCTGCTGGAATGCCACCTGGTGAGGTGTGTCCTCGTGCCCTGCTGGAGTGCCACCTGGTGAGGTGTGTCCTCGTGCCCTGCTGGAATGCCACCTGGTGAGGTGTGTCCTCGTGCCCTGCTGGAGTGCCACCTGGTGAGGTGTGTCCTTGTACCCTGCTGGAATACCCCTTGGTGAGGTGTGTCCTCGTGCCCTGCTGGAATGCCACCTGGTGAGGTGTGTCCTTGTGCCCTGCTGGAATACCCCTTGGTGAAGTGTGTCCTCGTGCCCTGCTGGAGTGTCACATGGTGAGGTGTGTCCTCGTGCCCTGCTGGAATGCCACCTGGTGAGGTGTGTCCTTGTGCCCTGCTGGAATGCCACCTGGTGAGGTGTGTCCTTGTGCCCTGCTGGAATGCCACCTGGTGAGGTGTGTCCTCGTGCCCTGCTGGAATGCCACCTGGTGAGGTGTGTCCTCGTGCCCTGCTGGAATACCACCTGGTGAGGTGTGTCCTTGTGCCCTGCTGGAATACCCCTTGGTGAGGTGTGTCCTCGTGCCCTGCTGGAGTGCCACCTGGTGAGGTGTGTCCTCGTGCCCTGCTGGAATACCACCTGGTGAGGTGTGTCCTTGTGCCCTGCTGGAATACCCCTTGGTGAGGTGTGTCCTCGTGCCCTGCTGGAATGCCACCTGGTGAGGTGTGTCCTTGTGCCCTGCTGGAATGCCACCTGGTGAGGTGTGTCCTCGTGCCCTGCTGGAATGCCACCTGGTGAGGTGTGTCCTCATGCCCTGCTGGAGTGCCACCTGGTGAGGTGTGTCCTCGTGCCCTGCTGGAATGCCACCTGGTGAGGTGTGTCCTTGTGCCCTGCTGGAATGCCACCTGGTGAGGTGTGTCCTCTTGCCCTGCTGGAGTGCCACCTGGTGAGGTGTGTCCTCGTGCCCTGCTGGAATGCCACCTGGTGAGGTGTGACCTCGTGCCCTGCTGAAATGCCATCTGGTGAGGTGTGCCCTTCTCAGGGCACCACATCTGGAGGCACACAGCATCTGCCCATGACTCACTGGTGAGGGTAATTTTGGTTACCTTGTCAAGGTGCTGTTTGACTTCTCCCCTGTGTAATCACTGGTTCTTCCCTCCCTCTTCCTTGTAAATAACATGTGGTCTGTGGGGGGACACTTTAAGACCAGACAAATATCCTGTTCTTATCAAAATTTACCTCTAGATGTAGCATCTACTGATGATTTGTCCCTGACCCAACCTTTACTAAGAGGGCTGGAACTTGGTGCTTTTCCAATTCTATCCGACACTCCCTCCCCACTGACCTGTCAACCCTTGGTCTTGTGCTGGAAGTAAGACCCTCCTTCTCCCCACCCATCTACTTACTCGCCTGTTGATGATCAGTATGGACTCATGACGTTCTTCTTTTAATGGTTAGTAACTCCATACTGCACTTCTTTAGGTGCTGAGATTGCATTTCTTTTGAGATGGAGTCTTGCTCTGTAGCCAGGCTGGAGTGCAATGGTGCAATCTTAGCTCACTGCGACCACCCCCTCCTGGGTTCAAGCGATTCTCCTGCCTCAGCCTCCCAAGCAGCTGGGATTACAGGCACATGCCGCAATGCCTGGCTAATTTTTTGTGTTTTTAGTAGAGACGGGATTTCACTGTGTTCCCCAGGCTGGTCTCAAACTCCTGTGCTCAGGCAATCCACTCGCCTCAGCGTCTCAAAATGCTGGGATTATAGGCGTGAGCCACCATACCCAACTGGGATTGCATTTATGTCATCTTCTCTTAGCTGTCTCATGGACAATTCACACTTAACTTGTCCGAAGCAGAACTCTTGATTTCCCTCCCCAAACTAATCTCCACCTGACCTTGGTCTTTCCCATCCTGGGAAGTCATTATCATCCACCCGGTGGCTCAAGCCAGAGACCTGGGTGTCATCGCTGAGTCCTCCCTTTCCCTCAGGCCCTCACCTAATTTATATGCAAGTTCTCTTCTGGAATTCAGTTTTGCAAAAAAAGAAAGAAAGAAAACACACATATACACACAAACCTCAATTACTGAGCTAAATGGACAGAGCTAAAGATTGAATTAGTGAGCTGGAGCAGTGGTTTTCA
Organism: Saguinus oedipus; assembly: GCA_031835075.1. Taxonomy (NCBI): domain Eukaryota; kingdom Metazoa; phylum Chordata; class Mammalia; order Primates; family Cebidae; genus Saguinus; species Saguinus oedipus. The sequence continues at coordinate 172,244,193 of CM063173.1, forward strand.
AATTTTATTGTAGATTGGAATCACCTGGGGAGATGTTAAAGCTCCCAGTGTCTAGGGTGCCTACTATATATTAATGAGACTTTCTGGGGGTGGGTCCAGACAACATCAGCTTTTAAAGCTCTCTCAATTTTGATGAGCAAAAGAGGTTTCCCAGAAGGAGAGGCAAAAGGAAAAATAAAATAAAGTATATACTTGAGGAATCTGTTTGACAGATTTAGGACTTTCTATACCCATAGGAGATCCAACGGGGGAGAAGGGAGAGGGGGAAATGAAGAACTGGTATATAATATTAATATATTCATGGATGTGAAGACTCAAGTAATTTATAACTTCAACAAAAGATATCCTCACACCAATAGAATTTTTTCATGCTATTTGTAAAACAGACCCTTGACTTCCTAAGGAAAAGAGAATGTGTAAGAACATTCAGAGTCAAAGGGAGGCTGGTTTTCAGTTCTCAGATGTCAGAGTAGAGCTTCCGTTGAACATTTCTTCTCAATATGAGGCCCCAAACAACAAAGAGAACAAGAAACAGAAATGGAAACTCAATCTTTGATTAAACATCTGAGGCCCAGCACCACATTCGAGGAAGGGCTGCCAGTGAAGACAAGGTCAGCAGTGTGGGGTGAGGATGAATGTGTTGTGACTGCAGCAATCGCTCCATTCAGCAGAGAGTGCTTCTGCAAAGCGAGAGGTTCACTGGGACCCAAACCAACCAAAACTTACCTGAGACTGAGGTAGGAGGCAGGCGAACTCCGACCCAGGTTGGAGACTGGACAAAGCTGGGAAGAGATGCCAAAAGCATGGTTCTTTAAGACACGCCCACCAGCGCCATGCCAGTTTACCATTGCCATGGCAACACCCAGAAGTTACCATCCCTTGCCACTGGCAGCACCTGGAACCTACCACCCATTTTCTAGTGAATTGTGAATAGCCTGTGCCTTAATTACCATATTATGAAAGTAGGTCTCGTTGTTGCCCTGGCTGCTGCTCTCAGCACACCGCCTCTTGGGTAGCCTTGCTCTGAAGGAGCAGTCATGGAACTGTAACTCTGTTTGCCTCAATAAAACTGCCCTCTGCCACCAACTAGCTCTTGAATTCCTCCCTGAGTGAAGCCAAGAACCTACCCTGCATCAAAACCATGAGAACAGAGTATCAGGACCAAGGGCAATAGCTTTCCTAGACCTGTTTCCTCTAGGAGAGGCTGTGCTGAAGGACAGAATCTTAGGTAAGCCATCTTTGCAGGAGACATTCTGAGGGTGAGGCAGATAGAAGAGAGGGACTGAATTATACGAACCTCTGTAGTTGCCAACCTCTGTTGAGGGGGGAGAAGACACATATTTTTTGTTTCTGTCCTCTCTGCTCCTGGCCTCCCTGCTTCCCACCATGCCTCCTCCACCCCAACAAGACACCTGACCAAAGATAGCTTCACAGCAGAATTCTATCAAAACTTTTAAGGAAGATACATGCAATGTCCCTAGAAAAGAAAACACATCCAATTCAACAAAACACTGACACTGAAATATCATAAAAGGAGTAAAATAACAAAGGTTGCAATTTTACTTATTAATGTTGTGCAAAGTTTAAATTAAATTATTAGCTAATGGAGTCCAACAGTATGCTGGAAAAATAAATCACTATGATCAGGAAGACGTTATGCCAACAATGGAAAGATATTTCAATATTAGAAAATGATGAGCATATTCACATGATTACCTTCATAGTTGCTGATAAGGCATTTGGCAACATTTAATATACATATTTGACAAAAAGTGTTTTATAAACTAGGAATAGGTAAATAATTTTAAACAAACAAGTGGTAAATCAAGCAAATATAGACAGTTCAGAGTTGCCATTATGCTCACAGTAGGAGAAAATGAGAACGATTCTCACAGAAATAGCAGGAGGCAGTTTCTGTTGTTTGATGTTATTCAGGAAGTATCAAATCATACGTGAGGACAAAACAAAAATAAACTGTAAAGAGAGAGAGACGTTTATAATTATTATTAGGTTATTTTATATCTGAAAAACCCAAGAAAATAATCTGAGGAGTAATTTCTTATAACAAGGGAAATTCATAAAGTTGATGAATACAAAATCAATCAAGATGCAAAATAACTTGCTCTTTATATACAAATAACAGCCAGTTATAATGGAAGAAAGGAAACTGTTTATGACAACACAATGACAAAATACTCAAGTGACAAGACACACAAGATCTAAATGAAGAGGACTTTAAAATGTTGTTGAGATAAACCAAAAAAAGGCTTGGAAAAGATGTAAATACATAATCTATTTCTGTCTAGGGATGATTAAATATCATAAAGATGGCAATGTTCCATAAGAGAATCCATAAGTTTAATACAATCCTAATGAAAAATACCAATAAGAAATGTTTGTGACTAAAAGTCTACAGAAAAGTAGACATGCAAGCACAGCCAGGACTTTTCTGAAAAAGACAGAGACACCTGATGGGGCTGGGGAGCGCGGTGGGGACTCAGGAAATAGCTCTACCAGAACTGAAACCCATCTTTAAAGCCACAACAATTGAAGCAATATTGTACTGGGCATGAAGAAACCTACAAATCAATGGATCAGAATGGAGACTCCAGAAACAGACACAAACACACATACGAACACATGATAAGATAGCATTGCATGTTCTTGAAGGAAAGTAGGCTAATAAAAAAAATGTTTATACTCTGGAGAGCCATTTGGGAAAGTGCTATGGACTGAATGTTTGTGCCTGCCCTTCGCAAATTCACATGTTGAAATCTTAACCCCTCAAGGTGAGGTCCTTGGGAGGTGATTAGGTCATGGGGGTGGGGCCCTCACAAATGGAATTAGTGTCCTTATAAGAAGAGACAACAGAGAGCCTGCTTCCTCCCCCTCTCTCTGCTCTTTTCTCCTTGTGAGAATACATTGAGAAGATGGTAATCTGCAAGCCAGAATGAGGACCCTTTCCAGACACAGAATCTGCTGGCACCTTGGTCCTGGGCTTCCCGGACTCAAGCCCTGTGAGAAATACATGGCTATTATTTAAGCTGCTCATTCTATGGTATTCTGTTACAGCAGCCCAAGCTGACCAAGACTGAAAAGTGGTTCCCTGCTTCACTTCTCATATGAACAAATTGCAGTTAGATTCAAGATTTAACCTTATAAAACGAAATTAGGAAAGCATAAAATTTAAGACAGTTAAAAATAACTGTTACACAAAACTCAGAAGCCATAGAGAAGATTAATAAATTTAATAATACAAATAAAATAATTCTGCATAGCAATCAGACAAAAATATCACTATAAACAAAGTCAAAAGAGAAATGATGCTTTGATGGAGAAAGGATGGGGAAAATATTTGCAAACGAAATTAAATTATTGAATATAACAATGTTATATTCAAGTCAAGTCAAAAAAAAAAAAGACCAATCTGTCAAAGAAAAAGAACAAAGGACAAGAAAAGGAAGTACGAATGGTCCTTAAACATATGAGAAAATGCCTGACCCGCTCATAATAACATAAATGCAAGTACAGACAATGAGACCCCATTTTTCTTTCTTTTTTTCTTTTCTTTTGAGACAGAGTTTCGCTCTTGTTACCCAGGCTGGAGTGCAATGGTGCAATCTCAGCTCACCGCAACCTCCGCCTCCTGGGTTCAGGCAATTCTCCTGCCTCAGCCTCTTGAGTAGCTGGGATTACAGGCACATGCCACCATGCCCAGCTCATTTTTTGTATTTTTAGTAGAGACGGGGTTTCACCATGTTGACCAGGATGGTCTCCATCTCTTGACCTTGTGATCCACCCGCCTCGGCCTCCCAAAGTGCTGGGATTGCAGGCTTGAGCCACCGCACCCAGCAGAGACCCCATTTTTCATCTATCTGGTATCAAACCAAAAAGTCTGACAGCATGTTGCGTTTTCAGGGCTGAAAGCATGTTGTGTTTTCGGGGATGTGGGGAAGCATGCTTACATATCTAAGGTAAGAATACAAATTGGTGGAGCCTGTACCATTGTTATCAGAATTAAAAACACACGTAAGTGCTCTTCCACTACAGTCACACATCTGAGAAGTTATTAGACAGGTATGTTCACATGTGTAGAAGGTATGTGCATGCATACTTCCTGAAACATTATTTTGAAAAGTGAAATCTCAGAAACAAGCTTAGTGTCCACAATGGGGGACTGGATAAATAAATGACACAGTTTTCATAAGTGGAATATACATGAATGAGGCAGCTTTATACATACTGATAGGAAGGATTTAAAAAATGCACACTGAATAATTACATAACTGTATGCTGATATATGCCTAGGATATTCCTGGAAAAAAATGGAAGAGATTTTCTCTGGGGAGGAAAACTGGATAGCTGGGGAACAGCAGTGAAAGAAAGGGGGTGACTTTATGCCATGCTTTGTGAGTTTGGTACTCTGGGCATGTATTATCCATCTTTTAAAAAAGAAATAGCCAAAAGAATCAGAAGAGGGGCTTTTTTCTCAACCAAATAGGATATATTTAAAAGTTATAGAAATGGAAATTGTGACATTGCTATAGAATAGGCAAGTAGATCAGAGGGACAGAATAAACTCGAGAATTAGACTGTCTTAGTCTGTTTGTGCTGCTGTAACAAAATGCCATAGCCTGGATGGCATATAAATAACAATTCAGAAGACCTGTTTATAAGAATTGCTTCTCACAGTTCTGGAGGCTGGGAACTCCGAGGTTGAGGCGTCAGCAGGTTCAGTGCTGGCTGAGGACTTGCGCTCTCTCCTTCATAGATGATGCCTTCTCACTGTGTCCTCACATGGTGGAAGGGAAACCGGAGCACTCTGGAGTCCCTTTTATAAGGGCACTAATCCCGTTCTTAAGGGCTCCACCCTCATGGCCTAGTTACCTCCCGAGCACCGTACCTGCTAATACCACAACACTGGGGATTAGGTTTCAATGTATGAATTCTGGGGGACATAAACATTCAGACCATGGAACAGACCAATATACACGTGGGCGTTTGGTGTGTGACAAAATGGCACTCCAGTATGTGGGGACAGATGGATCAGTAAGCACAGTTGGGCTAATTGGTTATTCATAGAGAAGAAAAAGGTATTGAATTTCCATCTTGCATTATCCATGAATGTAAATTCCCACTTGTTTAAAGGCTTAATGTCCAAAACAAAGCCACAAAATATTTTAAAGAAACATAGGCAAATATGTGGTTTTTGACTTTGGGGTAGGGAAGTCCTTAAAAGACATAAAAAGGCCCTCCCTCCGCACCTCCCAAAAAGCTGGGTGAGGTGGCATCTGTAGTTCAAGCTGTTCAGAGGCTAAGGCAGGAGAATCTCCTGAATTCAGGAGTTTGTGTCCATCCTGGACAACATAGCAAGACCCCATTCCTAAAAAAGAAGAAGAAGGAAAAAAGGATGAAAGAAAAGAAAGAAGGACAGACACTCTTCAAATTAATCTCTCTCTCTCTCTCTTTTTAAGACAGAGTCTCATTCTGTTGCCAGGCTGGAGTGCAGTGCCACAATGTCGGCTCACTGCAACCTCCGACTCCCTGGTTCAAGTGATTCTCCTGCCTCAGCCTCCAGAGTAGTTGGGACTACAGGCGTGTGGCACCATGCCTGGTTAATTTTTGTATTTTTAGTAGAGACGGGGTTTCACCACCTTGGCCAGGATGGTCTGGAACTCCTGACCTCGTGATCCACCCCTCTCGACCTCCCAAAGTGCTGGGATTACAGGCTTGATCCGCTGCACCCAGCTATATCTCTTAAGTGTGTGTGTGTGTGTGTGTGTGTGTGTGTGCACGTGCATTTATATTCCAAACTCATAATAGTGGTTCCCTTAGGTAAGGTTGGGTATGGATGGGGTGGGAATGGAGGTCTTTAGCTTTACATGTAAAGGGCTATAAAATTATTATTTAAGGAATTTATTATTACTGTTAATTATTGTCATAATTTCAAACTCATTTCTAATTTTTTTTAATAGAGATGGGGTCTCACTGTGTTGACAAAGCTGGTCTTGAACTGTTCCCCTTAACTGACCCTCCCACCTCAGCCTCCCAAAGTGCTGGGATGACAGGCGTGAGCTGCCACCCCCAGTCTCTTACCCAAAAATAATGGAAAAAATCCTCCCAAACTGAAGAAAGCCAATACATCTTTAGAATAAAAGAGCCTGTTGAGAGTTGAGCATGAACAATAAAAAAAAAAAAGATTCAAACCCAAATATATCCTCTTACGATTTTATAATGATAATGGTACCTAGAAAAGTCTGAAAAGCTCTCAGAGAGCAGAGACTTTCAGTTTATATGGCAAATGGTTTCTCCCCAGACAAACCGATTTCAGGAGCCTCTGGCCCTAGTGTATTCCTCCTGCCCACCTACGTCTGTCTAGGGTCTGTGGTAATAGAGGCCCTTCAGCCAGTGTCCCACCTGCAGAAGGAATTGCTGAAGCCACTGTGAGAGGGAGGTCAGCTCTGGGTTTGAAACATGATAATCCTCCCCAGTCTGCTCCTGAGGCATCTTGTACTGAGGTTTCTGTGTGTCCAGGAGCAGGTAAAATGAAACTCCTTTGAACAGAGTGAGCTGTGAGCCCGCCGTGGGGCCCCGAATCCTCACAACAGTGTTTCTCGCTTCCCTCCTCCTTGTAGACCAGAACACCTGATGGCTTTGTAGGATTTTCCAAGATACTTTCTTTACCTACTCTGTCATCACTGCTGAGCGATTTTAAAATGTAAGATGCAACCAACCGCCCACAGAACGTATGAGCCAGTGGCACAGAGCTGGGTCCTTTGTCCTAAGGCTGCGATTTCAGGAATTTCTTAGATAATGCGTCTTTTATGTGTTGAGATGGTGAAAGGCTCTAGTGGAACTCCCTGTTTACATAAAATGTGACATTTATAAGTTTCCAGGAAAAGGCCCTGCCCGGCTGGCAGAACAGAAGCACCAGCAGACTCTGACTCAGGCGGGGATGCTTCTGATGTGCACGTTATCCACACCCTATGGGACACAGCCCTTTTGCCAGTGGTTGGCGGAACACAGGAAAGGCGTGTTCTGGAAGACCCTCCGATTCCAAACCCATGCAGACACTCTCAGCCCTGCCCAGGCTGGAGCCCGGGATGCTCTTGTTGCAGCTTCAGGAGGAGCCTCAATTTCCCTCAGAAAGGATGTTTAAATCCTCAGAATGCAGTGGCCCAGTGCTATACGCAACAACAAATGTGAAAGAGCAAAGTGGAAAAAGACTTGTCATATAACTGATGGAGGATGAATATTATTCCCGTATTCATTCTTCTGGCGACGGAGTGTGAGAGGGGCTCATCTCACTACACCCTCATATCACTGCAACCATGAGAGATAAAAAATGACACTCCGGCCGGGCGCGGTGGCTCAAGCCTGTAATCCCAGCACTTTGGGAGGCCGAGGCGGGTGGATCACAAGGTCAAGAGATCGAGACCATCCTGGTCAACAGGGTGAAACCCCGTCTCTACTAAAAATACAAAAAATTAGCTGGGCATGGTGGCGCGAGCCTGTAATCCCAGCTACTCAGGAGGCTGAGGCAGGAGAATTGCCTGAACCCAGGAGGCGGAGGTTGCGGTGAGCCGAGATGGCGCCATTGTACTCCAGCCTGGGTAACAAGAGCGAAACTCCGTCTCAAAAAAAAAAATGACACCCCGCTTTTAAGGGGCATTGGCTGAGCGCCTGAGAAGAAAACATTTTCCTTATGATTGCTCCTTTTGTTTAGTTCTGTTGTTTTACAGTCTGGTTACGGGCAAATGATTGTTCCTTTACATCTCATCTGTGAATTTTCTGTCCATGTCCTTTGTCCACCTACTGGGACATCAGTGGATTCGCTGTTGTTGGTCACCTGGCTTAAGTGCATTCAGTACAAGTACACTTGGCCTGTCACATATATGGAAAATAATTTTCCTAACTTTGAGTTAAAATTTGGTTGTTGCTGCATTTTGTCACGCAGAAAGCTCCAGTTCTTAAGTGATCATCAAACCTGTTGATACTTCCTTTTAAAGATATTTCCCCTCTTCCTTTTGCAGGGCCATTCCAGAGGAAAGAGCTTCTTGCCGTAGATTCTTTCTGAAAATGACTGACTTCTCTGCAAGTCAGGCAACAATAATGATATCGTTTCTAACAGTAAGTGTCAATGCACTTCAGCTGATTTGATGACACTTGGGGACAAGGACACAGTGGCATACGAAGAATAGGTGGTGGTAACAGCCTCCCCTGCGTCCAGGCAATAAAGGAGTGCCTTACGTGCAGCGTCACTAAAAACAGTAATAAAACTGACTACAAGGTGGCCAGGTTTCATTATCACTATATGCTGGTTATTCTAAGCAATGTCCATGATAAAGTACTTACTCCTTCCCCCAAACCATTTATTAGTCTAAGTCCTAAACAGTTGGTGCTATTAGTGTTGCCTTTTGGTGAGCTTAAAGAGTGCACATTTTATTACTTATGTGTTAATAAACATTACCTTCTACATGGAGGTTAATCTGGAACACCTCCAATTATGCAGGATATAAGCAGAGTCAGTTGCAGGCTGGTTTCAAGAGTCCGTCTGCAAGGGTGACATCAGAATTGTTGGTGCTTGCTTCTGTCGGTTTCTCCTTCTCCAGACCTACTCCATATTTCCGCACGGAACCAGGAGGGTGGAAGTGAATGAGGCTCGCCCGATGAACTGGACGCAGTTCAGTTCTGCCTGTCTGGGTGTGAGCCAGTCTCTGAGGCGTTGGAGCTCACTCTTTTGAAAGTGTTTCTTTGTGCATGGCCCCACTTAAAAAAATACATTAGGGTAATGATTAATCCATGACTTTTTAATTTTTTGCATTGTAATATTTATTTTGCTTTTACTAAAAAGTTTTTACTGGCAAAATTATATATACGAAGCTCAATCTTGCCACTGTTTCCTCTGGCCATTAGTATTCTTTTCGTTACATTACGACCAAAGATTATTTCACTGCATGTGGGGATGCTGAAGGTGATCTTCTTGAAACCAACACAATGGGTGTGCCACAGCAGGTGGTTTCCCAGTCTTCACCACAGGGCCTTGTCACTCGCAAGGGGGAAGGGCAGGTGGCAGGTACGGTCGTGAAGAAGGGATGGCCAGCAGGACTGGCTGGTTTCTTATCATTCAACGCAGGTCAACTCTCCTGGGGTCGGCCTGAGCAATGCCTCCAGACCCGTCTTGACAGTGCCCACCTGGCCTTGGGGGACAACCCACTGAATACATCCTGAGCAATGCCTCCAGACCCGTCTTGACAGTGCCCACCTGGCCTTGGGGGACAACCCACTGAATACATCCTGAGCAATGCCTCCAGACCCGTCTTGACAGTGCTCACCTGGCCTTGGGGGACAACCCACTGAATACGTCCTGAGCAATGCCTCCAGACCCGTCTTCACAGTGCCCACCTGGCCTTGGGGGACAACCCACTGAATACACAAGAGTGCCCTCTGCAGGCAGCCCTGCTGCCCCTCCTTGCAGAATGTGTTCTTTCCTGCTGCTGGTAGGCAGGGGTCTGCAGGCGAGATGCATCACTGTGGTCTCTCTCCATGGTGACCAATGACCGGCTGGGAAAGGGCTTCCTCCAGCTGCTCTCGACCTGGCAGAGGCAGGAGAAGTGGTGCCCTTGAGCCTCGTGGTGCTGGTGTCTTGGCTAGTCTCTGAGTACTTGCTGGGGCCACAGGCAAAGAGAGAGCAACCGTCTTTTCCTGCCCCACAAAACTGCTGACATGGTTTTACACTGTCTAGAGTCCTAACGTCAGGCTCACTTGGCATAAACAGCTCAACTAGAAGAGCAAGTGGGGAGGAGGGCGTCAGGCCACGTGACTGTGTTTACTGTTGGTTCAGTTCTGAGTTCTGCCAGTGATTTCAGGAGGGTCAGCCCGAGGTTGTTATCTCTGCCAGAGCTCCATGCCACCTGGAGGCGCCTCAGATGTCCATTTCCAGAAAGAGACAGCTTTTTTTGGAGCTGATCACAAAGATGCTTGGAGTCAAGGGGACTGACTTTGTATTTTAGAAATGGGATCTTGCTATATTGCCCAGAGTGGAGTGCAGTGGTTATTCACAGGCACAAACATAGTGCACTATGGCCTGGAACTCCTGGGTTCACACAAGCCTCCTGCCTTATCCTCCTGAGTAGCGGGGGTTCCAGGCAT